>CM032663.1:9201798-9344827 GCA_019095985.1 Streblospio benedicti
TTTTTTGTTTGCATTGTGTTGACTTCATAGAGTGGTATAATGTACACTAAAATAGAATCTATGGATGGAAAGAAATATATCTATATCTTAATTAAACATAGTGCAATAATAGAAAAATATACTAAAGCTTTGAGCACTTAGTTTGAAAAAATAGTTTTTGTGATAATGTATGGTGATCCAAATAATCTCTATATATTCGAACTGTTTGATATTGTTTGTTTGAAAAGGAGTAGTTTAAAAAAGTAGAAAGTTATATCGAAAGCTATATAATGACAGTCTAATGTTTTCACTTCTGTGAAATAATCTATTACATTACCATTTCTAAGGTCTGCACACTATTGATATCCTGGTTTGCTTTTAGTCTTATTTGGTACTGGCAATCATGATCAACGTCCAAAACTGAGCTGCACGCACCACCAAAAACAGTGGCCTGTACGTAGCCAAACATTGGAGCTGCTTACACGGCCACATAAAATGGTGAGAAAGAATAGGACACTACACGTAACCCAATATATTTAATATTCACCCACTCCACACACGACAAATGTTTGAATCGACAAGCAACTTGGTGGTTTTGGTATTACATGTATAGGTAGCTATTTATGTGACATGTGCAGTTCGGTTTCGATTGTGATGGTACTTCTTATGTGTCGAAGCTATTCGACAAAAAGCTAAGTCAGTTCCAAAGTTCCAAATCAAGATTAGCACTGCGTCAGGTTTTAGGCAAGGATTACTATAACACTGTTTTTTTCAGATGGAGATGCCAACCTGCAGGAGGTGGAAGAGTTCCTAGAGGAGGGCATGATGATGAAGGATTTTCGGCATCCACACGTTCTCGCGCTTATTGGAGTGGCTATCAAGGCAACAACCCATTTATCATCCTTCCCCTACATGATGTACGGAAGCCTCAAGGGGTTTCTTAAGGACCCAAATAGAGTGGGTAGTTTTTAACATTTGGCTTCATCATTCTAATACTGATAAATAATTCAATTTCGATACCAAAATGTAGTTTTTATGTCATTTATTCACATTCAATTATCTATTCCATTTAATATCAACGTTTGTACATCAAATACATATTTGCAATGGTATGTCAATATGTAAATCAAAGGACTGAGAGTCCTGAAAAGCCGAGCTTTAGAATGTTATGCGGCTGGGAGTGCATAGTAAAAATTTTTCTTCAAATGCAGTCAGTAGAAATATAAAACAGTTAGCAACACATTGTCTACCCCTAGATAGATGACTAAATACAAATTCATCCCCTGATGATAGTCAGCACTGCATAACACTTTATAACCCATCCTATTTGTCTTTTCTAGCTTATGGTGAGTCATAAGGCAAATACTAGTCTATATCTAGCACAATCATTTCATTTTCTAAAAATACTTTATCTGTGTACATAACTGTGTCAGGACATAATAAAGCAGAGTTCTTGTTGGTCTAAACTTGTAGTGGGACAATTGGCCCCCTTGGTAAGGCAAATCAATGGGTCAATTTTGTACTTGATGGGCCAATATTTTGCGGTAAATTTTGACCATGAACAGTTTCAATAAATAATATTTAAAAAAAATAACTCCAGTGCTCACTTTTATGCTGAGTAACCATGACTTATAGTGAAATAAAGTACAATGGTTTAAGTAATGTTTTTTCATATTTTATTTATTCACACATCATAAGGCGGCAGTAATATTTTATCAGCATTTTCAAATCATTGATCTTAAATCAAGAACATTTGTTTCATTTTGAATAATATTTAACATGCATAGGCAGAAAAAATAACATCAACATGCATCACTTACTACAAATCTGTCTGCACATTGCAGAGTGGGTAAAACGATTATTTTTGATAACTGTAAGCGCATTAATGGCGGTTTTACCCGCTGTTGCTAACGCTTTAAATAACACGGCGTTTGATGGCTACCACGTTTTCCCCAGCCTTTAACATCGGCGATTGGGCCGCTTTCAATTGATTAAATATTCAAATTAAAACTATTTCAGCGCGGATGTGCATAGTAGAAGTAGGCGGCACAATGGAATTGCTCGACGGGGCTATAAAGCTCGAGACTTCTGCAAAGCTCGGCTTTAAAAATCACAAGCCAATTTCTCAACTAATTTTGATAATTTACCTGTTTTCAGGTAAAAATGCGCAAATGAAACGCCACCAAATGAGCCAGACTATGATGACTAATATTAATGACTGGACATTTGGTTTCCCTCAGATGTTGACGGTTCGTGACCTGGTGGGTTTCGGGTACCAGATCGCGGATGGGATGAGTTACCTCGCTGCGATTCCGTTGGTGCACAGGGATCTGGCTGCCAGGAACTGTATGTAAGTCATAGTGTATGAGGGCTCTACACGGGCTTTATCTAAGGATGCTGCATACACACACGCACATACACGCATATTTGTTACATGTGAACATCATAATTACCAGTGCCACTGGAACCTATCGAGATGTAGGGGCGAGGCTCTTTTGTCGGAACTTATGCAGGGCTCTTGGTAATTTCATATAATCTATAATATTCTTTATAAATTAATCCGTTTAGAGCTACAGTGGCATGGAATTACTTAATAGTAACCTGTATGCATAGTTTTTGTCTGTTCATCTGTTATGTTGAGAGAACAGGCGTTTACAAGGGTCAAAACATCCCACATCCCTCATTTTTGTTCTTATTTTCTGATTACCTCTTTCTTTGGCCTTTCTACTCCGCATTGAACATTTTTCCAGTCTTTTTTCTCAATCCCACTGTCTTGAAATTCCAACACTCTATATATTATTTTCCAGCGTCTCTTTTTCATCCTGTTCACCACAACACACTTCCTTATAAACTCCCTTGTCATTTGTTTTATGCACATTTGAAATGTCACTAGCTTCCCATAGGCTTGGCTTTTCAAAAGGTTTCTTATACATTATGATTTATTATGCATAGTTTGGACACATAACATGAAACAGTAATTAAACTGTGTTTCTTGTAGGATCAATGATCAGTTTATTGTGAAAATCGCTGATTTTGGCCTCTCGCGAGATCTTCAGGATGAGGATGATTACTACCCTGTGAAGAACATTAACCGAGCTCTGCCTCTCAAGTGGATGGCATACGAGGCCATCGCCCATAGCAAGTGGAGTGTCATGTCCGATGTTGTGAGTATACTCACAAGTACACGTACATATAGTCCAGGGACCGCAAGGGGCAAACCACTCAAACTATATCCCCCTTGACTCAGAGACACATGTTTGACACCCCATCTAGAATATGGCCTTCTGATTCACTAATGCATATGCTAGCATGTATCCAATCAAAGTACTTAGCTTACTGAAAAAGCCAGCAAAGTATGAAATGAGATATTCAAATCTACTGTGGTAGATTCAATTCCCGAACCCCGGGAGTGAAACGAACACAACGCAACCACCAAAACGGCACGAAAATGGATGCCATTTTGGTTTTGCGACGAGTTGGCTGGTACATTTCATCATGGGAATTCCCCAACAAACCGAAAATGAAAGCAGAAATATTTTAACTTTGAGGGACGATTCCTCGGCCGTCGTCAGATGGATTTGAACGGAACGAATTGGACATTGTCTGCCCTGATGAGCCCTTTCGAATGACGTATAGTTGGTGGCAATACTAAGACCCGAAACGCACCCCATATCAATGCGCGCACTGATTGCAGTAGCGTAGTGATATGTGGTTACTGCTGTCAACTTCCGCAAAGCTAACTCGCCGCCTACAAACACAGCTGTCTTAAAAACGGTGTGCTTCTCAGCGAGGCACTTTAAGAAACGATCGTGCCTGGAGGTCCATTGTGTGCGAAAAACTACATCAAAATCATGGTTTTTTATCTTATTTTATTTTATTCATTTTATGAAACAATAAGTCTGACATATTTAGCATATGCAGGATCCTGCATCTGAAATAATCAAGAGTCTAAAAGGTGATGCAGAAATAAATCCAAACAAAAAAACATCTTCCTGATTAGTGTGACAATCAAACTTTGGACAATCAACCATAATGTTATTACATATAATAATTCTTTTACGTGTATTTGTGTATCTAATCTTAGTCCATGAGCTAAATGCTAAATGGGACTAGATTTAGTCCCCATGAGCTAAATGTTAAATGGGACTAGATTTAGTCTCATATTGATTTTTAGGTTAAGGACGTTACACACAGCTCCATTATGGTATATAACACTGCATATTGCCTGGTTTTGATATTGCAAACAAGTAGTTTAGTAGTTCAGGTGAATGCATTTTTCAAAGCGTGACTAGATATCATTTTCATGGATATAAAAGCTGATTGTCAATATTATTCATCAAACGCAATACATTTCTACGTTGCATACATATTTTTGTGTATGTAATACAAATTGCATTAATATGATTCATATAAAATGAAAATATCACACAATAATGGAATCTTTTGCGGCAAAAATCCGATCAGTTTCAGAACCACACTCTCACTTAGATGACCATAAAATGAACAATAATGGCTTAAATGACTTCAGATTTCACACAACTTTTCATTGAATACTCATTTACTACAAACTGAAGTCATTATGTGAATATATGTAATCATGTCTTTAGTATAATCAGAAGAGCTGGCAAAAGCTTCGCCTACCCCCAAAATGTGGATTTTGAGATTTTGAAGAGCTGTTCAACAATAATCAATATTTTTTCAGTATATTACAAAACAATGAGATATAATTTTAATGATCTTATGAGTAAGACTATTTATGAAATACACTTTTGTTTTTTTTTTATTTATTGACCGGGGGTTGGGGGTTGGGGATGTAAAGTGCTCTGATCAATTGAAGGTCACATAGTTTATAATAATTTAAAATATGTAAATTGAAAATAGCTGCTGGGCATATATACTCTATTATATACAGTCCACTTTGCATGTACACAGATTTCTGTCCATTGCAGTGGTCATTCGGTGTGGTGCTGTGGGAACTGATGACCCGCGGCGGACGTCCATACCACAGGCTTGATGCCGAGGCGCTCAAACTCTTCCTGTTCCGTGGTGACCGCCTCGAGCAACCACCGTACTGTCCCGATGAGATGTACGTATTAACATGTCTAACAACTACGGTTTAACACTGGTGTGCTTCACTTTAAGCACTTACTGAAGCTTCTCTAAGACTATGGCTATGAACCGTAACTTTACTAGCTATATATTGATATGCTAATATTGTTCCTCCGTAACCGATAACAGTGACTAGCCAGGCGTCATTTGACTACGGACGATTGTTCATGGCAGCGGATAGCAGGCCATAGGCCATTATCTGATCGCAAAAATGTTACTGTCTATTGGGCATTTTATGACCAACATTACACTCCATGGCTTTCATCTGCCGCAAAAGGGATCATTAGCGTCAATGGCTTTGCAAGTATTTATTCTCAGAATAAACAAATATTATACATTCAACATAACTCGGTGAAGGAACTATTAATGAATATTGGCAGGAGGGGGCATTTTATGATGGGTACACATTCCTACGGGGTAGTGGCAATCAGGACGAAAGCCAGAGTAATGTCAAGACATATGGGTGCCATCAAGTTGCGGGGATGAGGGTGCTGTCAGGATGGTGGAGGCTGCTGGCAGAATGGGGTTAGGGGCAGGAGGTGTCGGAACTGGGATGTTAGGACAGTGATAAATGGTGTCAGGATAGTGCTGTCAAGATGTTTGGGGGGGGTGGGGGGGGTAGGTCATTGCAGATGCTGCAGATCTGTCCTATGCAATATTTGTTGTTGAATATATAGGGGATGTTTACTTCAGAAATATGGACACAAAATTAGATTTTTTCTGCCCCACTGATATAAGCAAGTAATAATTTTACTGTAGAGTGTTCTGCATTAGGATTACCATATAGTTTAAAAAATAAATCCACTTGAGTAAAAAGGTGTTCTGGCAATTTAGAATACAGATTTTTCAATATGCTGTACTTGGTTCATAGCTACGAAGTGATGCTTTCCACGTGGGAGTACATCCCCAATGATAGGCCGACCTTTGTGAAGCTGCGAGACACTTTGAGTGGTATCTTGGAGAGATTAGGTGTTGATGTGAGGGAGGGCGTGCCTACACCTGTCTACAGCGGGATGGACAATTCTGGATCCTCCTATCCAGATTACCAAAGAAAGGTGATTACTTTTTCATTAACCTGTGTTGTTTTTTATTTTCATATGTATTTCAGTATAAAATTGTCAGTGTAAATGTTTGTCAAAACGCTGATGCATGAAAACAAACAAACTAACCATACAATTCATTTACTAACTCACAGTTGTATCTGTAAATTAAGTGTAGATGTATGCATTTACAGACCTTGAATACAGACGAAATTATCGTTGAGGTCGTCTTTTTTATAAAGGTAGTAATAACTGAAAATTCTAAGTGACTATAATGACTGTAAGCATTGCTCCCATCTTAAGGTGCCTGCAAACACGGATGTCTCGATAAAGTCTAAATACCCAGCCCCCATGAGAGAGAAGAATCCGCGAAAAGCATCTGCCAAAGGTGAGTGAGAACGTAGTAATAATGTCAGATGGACCACCTTGGTCAGAGGCAAGATCAGATGAATACTTTACCATTTCATGGAGATTCATTAGGTTGGCTTTTGCACAAAGGGCCTTGTGATTGGTACGATAATGACATGGGCATATCTTTTTAAGGTAACAATGATGACCGCGGTACATATCTGAATCCCAATAATGATGCCATGCTGAATCGCAAGGGGAATATGGTGGACAGCTATGCCAATCCTAGCTATCTCCCTGTTAAAGGTGGTAAGTCCATTTTCAAATTAGCTTATACTATGCTGCATTCTGTAAATTAAATCAACGGAATGAACCCAAAATGTGGATATTTTAATTCCATGTAAAATATGATCTGACTCTGCTTCATTTTTAGTCACTTATAGATTATGTCTTCTAATAAAGCCATAAAGATATGCTACTTTCTTATGTTCGTCTGTGTGATGCAGCATGTTACTTGCATAATGTACCTGTACAATTTCAGAAGCATCGTATTTACATCCCAAGGAGCACTCATACCTGCCCATGGATGGGCACGACCAGTCCAACGTCCCAGCTCCTAAATCAGTGGACGGCGGCAGCAGACTGCATCAGCCGTCGTACACTCCGATGGAGAATGACGGCATCGACCAGATACAGATGGAATTCATGCACCAAAACTCTACCGGGAAACACCTGCAACATCCTGATTATGAGAAACCCAGGGGCAAGCCTGGCACCCACCCACACTACCCAGACTATAACATTCCCAGGGCTCAGGCAATGCCTGCTGCCGAAAAGGACAATGGATATATTAATGCAAATAGACACTACGGCAATGGACATGCCAACCACGGATTTAATGCTCCATATGAGAAACTTTATTGATGATATTTGATGGCTTCAAAAGCAAATTTATATGATTGTATCTAGACATGCTAACATACAATATGTTAAATTTAGCTTGAACTGTTTTCAACCTGGATGAATATTTTGTACATTCCTTTCAGAATACCGACTGTGGGTTTTATTGCAAAATACACATGTCAATATTACAAAATGAAAACAAAAATGCAGGTTGTCTGTAATGAATATCAGACTCCCGTGCAATGTAATGGTCTGTGATCCCCAAAACAGTACTCTTGTATTGTTAGTAAAGTATGTAATATGTGTTATAAATTGAAGGTAGAATAATTATTTATTGGTTAATATTCTAATCCAGTATCGTACACAATAATTAGAGCTACCGACTAGCAATCTATCTCACCTTTCTTACAGCACGATATAGCCGATGCCTTGTTCCAGGTTGGATCAGTGTGAATGTATCCATCTGGTCTCAAGACCACTGGGAGGTACCTTGGCTTCCAGCATTGATATTTTGAATTAATGTATACATGTTGTCATATCATTCAAATGGTTTCATTGTTTTTGTATTTTTTTTTCTTTTTGCTGATCGCTAAAACCTTTTGCTTTAAGTTATTTTAACCATCAGCTTTTGTGTATGTATTCATCAAAATAACCCCATACTATGTGAAAACTTTCATTTGAAATTAGTGAAACGAGTTAATAAACACGATTATATGCCGACCATAAAGTTGTGAATATGATGAAAGAAAAGACAGTTCTTTTTGTTTGTTGTTATATATACTTATTAATAAAGCTTTAATTACAATGTCTTTTATTTGGGGGGGGGGTACTGGTAATAAACCATCACCACAAAAGTCGTAGATCTAACACTTCGAACAACAAGTTCAGTTTTAAAGAAACTCCCTCAACTGACACATTGGTATTTTGGTGTATTTCCTGATTATGTGGCCATGATAAAAATGGTGAAAATATTTGAAATAAAATAACATATTAACAATAATGCCTGAATAATAACAGTTTGAAAACAATTAAGAGGATGGAACAAGACAAAAACAATAAATATGAATAACACCACCTATTATATTATATTAGCAAATTAAACAACTTTGTTGTATGACATGCTCAGTTGTTGCGTCGCTTCAGTAGCTGAAGCGAAAGCCTTGTGATAACTTTGTTTCTATGTATGTATGTATGTATGTATGTATGTATGTATGTATGTATGTATGTATGTATGTATGTATGTATGTATGTATGTATGTATGTATGTATGTATGTATGTATGTATGTATGTATGTATGTATGTATGTATGTATGTATGTATGTATGTATGTATGTATGTATGTATGTATGCATGTATGTATGCATGTATGTATGTATGTATGTATGTATGTATGTATGTATGTATGTATGTATGTATGTATGTATGTATGTATGTATGTATGTATGTATGTATGTATGTATGTATGTATGTATGTATGTATGTATGTATGTATGTATGTATGTATGTCTCCGGACAAGCTAGAGCTTTTACCGTTCCACAGATTTCGTTCAAACTTTACACAACTATGAGGTATGAGGCGACACCAAAGTGATTCGATTTTGGGCGCTCTGCCAATTAAATTGTGTATTTTAGAAGGCCATTTATGACATTTTACTTATATTCAATGCACTTAGCCAACAAGAGAAAAATCAATACTCAGCCTAGCAGCAATGTCTAGAGCCAACATGATAAAATCAATATATATATACCTGCTGCAAATTAATAAAATCAATACAGCATACTCATGCACCATGCTCATTTGTGGCTGATTACAGTATTGTGTACTTTTAATCAAGATTTCCATAACATTTTACTCAACTTTTAACAGTTGAACTTGATTAACAGTAAAGTATGCATCGTTTCATTATATATCTTAATTGCCCATATAAATCAACGTTGTTCTAGCGACGCCGTGTTCTTTGAACACTTCTGATCTAGTTCTTAGAGGCTATCAACTCATACATAGATTGTTATAGTCCAGTCTATATGTGCCATATTGGTACTGCGAAAGCGTTTGATAGAGTATACTATTTACATTGTTTTATGAAACTGCTTACTATAGTACTAGTGGTATCCCTTTTAATATTGTAAGATTGTCAATCTATTAGTACATGTCACTTTTTTTTTTTTTTTTTTTTTTTTTTTTTTTTTTTTGCAAAATGGCGTGACAAACTGTCCGTGTCATTTAGAAGCAGCAACATTGTCCGGCAGGGTAATAAACTACCGACTCTGTGTTTTAATGTGTTTATGGATGGTCGCCGTTCAATGTTTTTATTCTCTAGTGCTGGTTGTTACATAAATCGCGTTTGTACAAACCACCGTTTTTTGCAGATGAATAATTATCTTATTGTGCAGCCACGTAAAATTGCAAAATTTTGAATTGAAAACCAATTGCACTTTTAGAATTTCATCAGAATTTTAAATAATTCTTTTTTGCTTTGAATATGTGTCAGCACATAACATGATTAACAATAATTGCACGGTATATTGGCTTTATTTTTTGGACAATGACTGCCTTAAAGATTAGTGTATCTCGACCTAGACGTATTAACCAGCTGAGACGTTTGGGAGCATTTGAGCAATTCCTTGTTAAGATCTGTAATTTAATTTAATTTATGTTTATTTCAGACTCATCAATAATACAGTAAATACATAAATTACAGCGGTCCATAGTATTAAGAAAATTTAAAAACAAATTAATACAATTTATGTGACTAGAAAAAAGAAGAAAAAAGATAACAGAAAGTATAAAATTAAGAAATAACTACATCTACGGCACCAAGTTGTAAAACACAATAGTTTACATTTGTATCTGGTGAGAATAAGAGAGGAACTTTAATGGGAAAATTAAACAAGTGTCCATGTAATGAGTAATGATAAGTTATTAGTTTGGTCATATGCAGATCCAGGTTTTCGGAAAAGGGGTACTTAAGGAAAAGAGGGGGCGCACTTACGGTATTTCATGAAAAACCCTATGAAAATGAAGTATTTTGGGGGGAAAGGGGGGAGGGCGCAGATCTGCCTATGTGGGTGCACGGTTGGAAGAGTTCACTATCCACGAGAGAGTTGAAACTGTCATGGTTTTATATTATACTACCTTCTCTAATGCCATACATATCAGTCATTCTCCCCAGTTTGCCGTTCATTCTCGATTTTGATTGGTTAAGAGCCGTAGGAGATCAGGTTATCTCCCTATTTTGTGAAGGGTAAACACCATAAGCTGGGGAGGTAATAAGGCAATGGTCTATTTTAGTGTGGAGATAACACTAGCTATGCACTGTTCGCTAACTCTCACTCGAGCAGGCCTAGACACCACGCCTGCAAGCTAGTGTTATATCCACACTAAAACGGACCATTACCCTTATATTCTCATGTTTAAATTGGTAACACCATAGATCTAGTGTGTATTCTTATGTTTTGTATTGTATTCCTTTATTGGCATCTGCTTCAAACTGTTAACTTATCAAACACATATTCGCAACTTGATATATGGGATATTACATCAGCCAGTACAGTAACGTTCTGTGCTACGTTTGTCGTTTGTGGACGCCAAACGTAAACCCTCAACGTTAAGCGTGTGTATATTCTACACGGTCAACGTTTAACTCGGTGCAACAAATTAGGTCCCCAACATTAAAAAAAATTGCAAATTTTGCACAAATGACGATATTTTGATGACTGGTACTAAAATGAACGACGATGGTGGCAAATCGCAAGAAGAACTGGATGCGGCGAGAATTAAGTAAGTGGGAGATTGATAAAAAGAAGATATATAGTCCATTAGCAAATCATTGACCAATTACGGGTAATTAAATCAATCAATACATCTGCAATGATTTATAATTGATCAAAATAACACTAAAACACACAAATACCTCACAGAGTATATGAACAATCGAGACATGATACAAATAATACAATTAATACAATGCTCAGAATAATCATGAACATGCTTTCACACATATCTCACCGCTGCTTCATTCTCTTCATTCTTTGGCTGGTGAATACGTTTTTTCTACATTCTGTAGATACAGTAGAACATCCAATTATGCCAACATCTATTAAAAGACCGCCTCTCCTCTAATAGACTATTCCCAATTTTTGATAAAACGACAGCCTACAACTTTCATAAAGAGACCACCTCTGTTGAGAAAGCTTCAGTCCAGTGCATTTTATAGTCATAATAAAAAACGTTCCAACACTTATGAATGATCATTGCCTGTGCTTTGCTCGACAGACAGTTTGAGTATGTTCCCTACAAGAACTTGGAGAGCTACCTGCTGGGCACCAAGCACGCCCTGTCAGTGGAGAAGAAAATCATCGAAGACAGGGGACACATTGAAGAGACCTACGTCAAGTAAGCACTTTACCCGCGTCTCTATGCAATATTTACCAGGCAGGGGGACCAATGCATATCGAAAAACTTGTCTGAAAAAAGGTCTTGTCCCATGCTGATGTGATGGGAAAAAAAACTGATGTCCCATGACCTCTATTCATAAAAAGTCCCCCTCCCATGAATATTCGCGTGATTAATTTGTACGGATTCGCTCACGTCGAAGTCGGATTTCAGCAGCTGAAAAAAGTACATGTCCCATGCCCAACGAGAATGAAAAATCATCAGGCCCCGCTACTTTGTACCTTGAAAAAAGTACCTGTCCCCCTACCAAATGCACCGGTCCCCCCTGCCTGATAAATATTGCACCGTCCCTTATCACTTTACAACTTACCTACAAATCACGCGTTTTTGATAATTCGCCTGCATGCTACAATTATCAATGAAAACTCCCCAGTTCCAATGGCCGCTTGAGTCTTAAGGGACTGTCCTAATGTGAGCGTATATATCTCAAAACAGCAGACAAGCCCCAGAAAACAGCAGTCAAGGGGCGGGGGGGGTGTCCCAAAAAATGGTATACCAAATATCCCAATATCACAAAATTTAATATGAACTAAAAATCACAATTATATACAAAATCATAAAATTTAGACCGTCACTACTATTTATGGGGACACAAATGACCCGTGAACCCACACATATACAAACACACACACACACACACACACACACACACACACACACACACACACACACACACACACACACACACACACACACACACACACATGTACAACACACACACACACACACACACATCCCAATTTTCCTCCGGCCCCCTCCTCATGAATAATGAACTGCCCCTGTCTGTGTGTGTGTTCAGGTCGCTGCACGCGTGGGTGAGCAAGTCGCGGGAGACGATCCTGGAGCAGCGTGAGATCGAGGGCGCCGAGCTGCTCAACGCCATGCTGCTCACGCTGGAGGAGGCGAGCCGCACCGCCGAGATACACGGGTGAGACATGCACCCGACAAGGGTGAGACACGCACCCAGCATGGGTGAGACACGCACCCAGCATGGGTGACACACGCACCCGACATGGGTGAGACGCACCCAACACGGGTGACACACGCAGCAAACACGTGAGACACGCAGTGAACACGTGAGACACGCACCCAACACGTGAGACACGCACCTGACATTGGTGACACACACACAACAAGGGATGGACACACACACGCGAGAGATACACGGGTAGTCCATAACACTGGCAGATCCAGGTATTTAACATTGGCAGATCCAGGAAAATTTAAAGAGGTGGGGGCGCACTTAAGGGATGGATCTCATTGGTTTTGCATGTACGTACTTGTAAACAAAGTGGCCAAGTGCCTCACTCTGGGTATCAAACTCAAGGAAGTTGGGTGTGTGTGTGACCATGTCAGAGAGTTCTCTAGGTCAACTAAAGTTGATATGGGATGTTAGGTTCCTGGAAGAATTCCTGGCCTTGACCCCAGCCGTGCCATCTGGCCACTGGGATGTGGAAACTCCCTCTCTCACTCTCCGACGGTGGAGTTATTTCATGTAAATGTCAATAAATCTGTAAATGTGGTTAAAATGTGTGATAAATTCATTGTAAAATTATGTTAAATAACTATGACCTGCAAATGCTTAAATAATATGCAGGCTTTAGTGCAACATTTTGCGGGTATTTTGGAGGTGGTCCTTTAATATCTGTGGTACAGGTTGCTGTGCGGTGTGGGTGCAGGCTCCATTTTTGTTAAACATGCAAGTGCAGGATTGGGTGTGAGTTTCACATTAAATGTGCGGGGCGGATGTGGGTACAAACTTATCATCTGTGCAGAACTCTGTAATATACACATTTTGTATATATTTATAATATCCATTTATTGTGTTGTAATGTATTGCATTGCATTGCATTGTATTAACAATGTGTGTTTTAGGACTATTGCAACGCAGCTACTAGATGTGAACGATGGTCCCATAGCGGTGCTCAACAAGTACCGAGACGCCCACTTCCACCACAAGAAGGACCTCAACAAGCTGGGCGCTAAACTTTTGAAGGGCGGAAACGCACAAGTGCTAGCCGAGTTTCAGCATGTAAGTACAGCCTCACCTCTCTATTTAGACCACCCAAATATTGGACTCCAGTGATTTTTATGGAAAGGTGGTCTTGTTAAGGTTTCCTTGATCTTTCATAGGCAGATCCAGGGTATTTTGGGGTACCCCCACCCCCCACCCCCTTTTTCAAACCAAATTTTAGGCATATCCACCATCGATCTCACTTACAAAACACATGAAATCCCTTAAATGCGCCCCAATCCTTTAAAAAAAACTGGATCTGCCACTGTCTTTTATGAAGGATTTTAGCGAAAATCGGTTCTTTTTATAGTGGCCTCAATAAAAAAGGTTTGTCTTAAAATACAGGATCGTCATCATGGTTGTTGTTTAATTCTACAAAACTTATCATGTGCATATATTTCATTAAAATTCACAACATAATTAATGAACCATTTTTTCTTTTGGTGTAATTTAGAACGATGCATTTTATAGCAGGTAGTGAACTATATTTTTATAATATATATATTTTGTATTTCCAATTACACAAATAATTTATTACTCACTAAACTATATAATAAATCACAAAATACATGACAAACTTCCATTTCATATATAAAATTACTTTCTAATATAGAGCATAAGCATTTAAGTTATCCATTTATCAAACAAGGGCCCTCAGTTGAGGTCAAGAAGGTTGTTTACGATAGTCAAATGTTATCATTATATGCAGTAATATGTTTTGCATCTAGAGTTCTGTCTTTTTGCAAATATATCACAGCCGTTCTTTTTTCTTGGTGTAATATCATTCTAGCCACGACACAAAACCAGCTGTTAAATATGACACCTGCTTAAATGGCAGATTTACAGGCACTACTGTCCACTCATTTTTCTGAATGTTGTACACAGAAGCATTAGAGTGATTTGATGTAACATGACCAATCACATAGATCTTGCCCTCAAGAAGTGCAGCTGAACAATAGCTGTGCTTGATGCTTGGTGGCTTGAGCGTGGTCCATGTGTTGGTGGACACTTTATACTGGGCAGATAGTTGATCAAAACCACCAACCAAGTAAAGTGCGTCTCCTGCTGGCACAAGGCTGCATCCATTTGTAGAAGTATTGGTGGTTAAACTGGACTTATATTGCCATGTTTTGGTGCTTTTTGCATCAAACAGCTGAAGAGAATATGATGGTTTGGTACCATTGACAGCATTGAATACAACATATATATTTTTATCAAGAGTAGCAGCAATGGGCCATCTTTGTTTCTCCAGCATGTCGGCTTCTTGGTGCCAGGTGAGTGAGGCTAAGTCTAGGCTGTAGACTGAGGCTAGGGGACCGTCACCACCTAGTAGATACACACTGTTATCGCAGAAAACAGCAGAAGCGTCTGTTCTCGGCTCAGGAGACTCGGGTAGAGTAGTCCACGATTTACTTCTAGCATCATATTTGGTTGTCTGTTTTTGATTGCTGCCACCACATAATATTATAAATCCATCCTTTAAACAGACAATAGGTGATCGTTTAGAGAGAGCACAACTTGGTATTTCAGTAAATTGCTCCCACTGAAAGTTATCTAATTGTTTGGTCTTAAAACATTTCAGATTCACGTTGGCGTCCCAATTATTTTCCATTCCTCCAAGAACAACCAACTTTAAGTTCTTGCCATCACTGCTCAAGCCACGTGATCTGCGAAACACCTCTCATTGAGAATAATCCTATATACCTTCTTGTTGTCAATTATGTCTTGATATTTCTTATCGATAGTGTCTAACATGTCTAGACTGCATTTTTCCAGTTTGATGTTCTCAAAAATATCTTTCACATGATCTTTTCTTGCTAAAGGTTCGTAATCAACCCACTCAATTGAAACCAACAGAAGCTCATCGCTGGACTCAAGATGCAAGTCGGCATCTTTGATAATGCTCAAGAGTTCCTCAATACTCAGTGCTTTGAATTCATCAGTGGCACCCACCATTCCAACATTAGATGACATCACTTGTATAGATCGTTTCCTCAAATCATCTAATCCATATTTCAACGACAATTTCCAGTATTGTAGAGCACTTTCCGAAGACGAATCATCTGTCATGAACACGATCAGTTCATCTTTCAAATCTTTCAGCTGAAGATGCTCCGCAACCTCTAGCAAACCACTGAGTGAGCTGGTGTTGAATGACACATTTTGTCCATAAAGATATTTCACAACAGAAATCATCAATTCTGGGTCAGTGTTTTCCATACTGATTTGCATATCCGGCTTTCCATTCTTTAATTCTGCTTTCAAAACAGTTGCAAAATAATCACAAGAAGCGGCAAGAATATTTTTGTGACACGGAATGGACTTCTCCTTGGCTTTGATGATGACGTCTGTGAACAGTGCATCTTGCTGGTACTCCCACATAGTAGCCATCGTTGTGGTACAGAAGTCAGGCTTCACAGTTGGTGTGAATTCACGTGTTTTGGTAGAATTGCTGCTGGAAGCCATTGTCTTGTTTGTTTAGTAAATACGAACACTTCCTATAATGCACAAAAAAACATCAACACTAAATCTAATTACATTGGTGTTAACCACAAATACGTGACTCAGTTTTACAGGATCTGTATTAAATAATATCCGACTCCTATCATTTGTCATATCTATTTGGTTACACTGGTGTTTGTCAACTTGCTTGGACTTTGAATACGGTTTTATCAGTAAAACCTTTGCAGAAGATATATTCAGTATGTTGATTGATCCATGACGTCATACCTAACAAAAAGTACACATCTATATCGACTGTTCTGCTTTCGCTTTCATTGTAAGACAGCTAAGGACAGTTAAAATCACAACGTTCATTCATAAGGCTGCATTATGTTTACACACACTATATCGCTGTTGTGAACCCATTTTGTTTATGAAAACATATTATAATCACACTTGAAGAGAAATAAAATATGACAATTTAACGCGTACCCGTGCTGAAAAATACAATAATGATGATGGATTGACTCGTTGTCCGATGAATGTATTATCAGATCCTGCACCTATGTAATTGGTACAGGGAACAAACCGACCTACACACTGGGCGATTTAAGCGGTGATAGGTTGTGCATGCCCGTCAACACTCTCCATTCCTATTAATCAGCTCTTGGCACGTCGCCACACCCAGTGTTTAATGAGCCCTCGCACTGACACCCAGTCGCTTTCTAAAGCGACACACTTGTGTGGAGATCGACAATGCAGTGGCAGACGTACGACGTAACGGTCTTTGCGACACTGAGACTGCCGTGGACGGGCCACAAACTCACGATGCAAGCAAATCACGTTTCAAAAAACAAAAAAATACAATGAATTCCTAGACTGTTACCATAACCCGTGTGCTCGTATTGACAGATCCTGCGCAGCTACGACACCGTGGTGCAGCGAGCGCTGGACGTCATCAACAAGGTGGAGGCCGGGGAGAAGATGATGAAGAACACCAAGGAGCGCCTCGAGGTACGTGCTGGTCCCATAGTGACACGTTTGTCTCATGAGGGTACGTACTGGACTGGTCCCATAGTGATACACGGTCTCATGGGGTACGTCATGTGACACGGGTATGACGCAAGCTGGGCTCTTACTGCATACTGCACCTACAGGGACATCTGCGTACCCGTGCGAAGGGCTAGGCAACCCTCATGGCTCATGGTCTAATTTGGTGAATCATTGGTAAAGATTCCATTTTAAGTCAATTTTGTCTACATCAGTAGATGCTATGTGACCTAAAAAGAGCTTCTAGTATGAGCTTAATAAAAACATTGCATGTCCTAACTGATTTTGCAATTCATTTATGTGTCATTTCTCTCGTTTTGTTGTATTTCACTAAGATTTTAAAATGGCCTTACCAATCTGGTTTTCCTTGCTACGGGCCTGAGTCCTGTCTCATGTGGACGCCTTCGGGAGGCGTAAAAAAGTGTCCATATAAGGCAGGTGTTCGTAAAATAGACGTTCACTTTGTATAAAACTTTTTAGGGAAGGGGTAGAAATCAAGTGCCCACACAAGATATATCCCCACGGACAGGTTCCACTGTATTTGATCTTTCAAAACAAGAAGTTTGAGTAATCTTTTCATAGTTTCTTAAAAACAAAAAATTTTACGTGAAGCACGTCTGAATATTAATTGTCCCATATTTTCAAAAAAAGCTGCAATGTTGATTCATCACATGGTTTTCTATGCCTGTATAAATAAGTTTTCTTAAAACGTTTACAATGAAATAAAATATAAATAAAATATATGAAAACAATTCTACAAGCGCGCAAAAAAATCAATTATGATAACATATTTTGTAGGAGCTAGCTGCTAAAAAGGGAGAATTGTCAAAGTCGAACCCTCTCAACTTTTACGAGCGAATCAAAACGATAGACGCCGAGATTAAAGACAACATGGGCAAGATTGATGTCACCCAGAGCCAGCTCAAATACAAGTAAGGATGAAACTGATCTTTATTAATTAAAACCAACATGCATAGGAATTAACCTTAAAAACCATGTCAGTCTCCATTGTATGTATGTAATTTTTGTTAAGACCACACGTCCGTTTGTACTACAGTACAGTAGAACCTGGCTCCCACACAGGGAAACCTCATGGGTCTCCATGACATTTTTTTCGTGGCTTATATGGAGTGACATTTTTAAAATTTTAAAAACATTTGTCACTTAGATAAAAAATCATACAAAATGTTACGCAATTCCTTTTCTTTCTTTTTTTGTGTTTCCTTTTATATATATATTTTTTTTCTTCTTTTTTTTTTTTTTTTTTCCCAAAACCATGTATCACATTCTAAAACACCGATTGGTGGTCTCCGTACATAATTGGAAGCTCCACTGCACACAAATTTAGTTGTTTTTCAATGATAAAATTTACAATAAGATGTTTTATGCAATAGTGTGGAGAACGCGACTCGCCTGCTGCGAGAGAGCAAGCCCATCCTGCAGGAGAAGATCGACCTGCTGTCTGACTTCCACCAGAACACTACCACCGTCATCATGGAGCAGTGGAAGCGGGCCACGGAAATACTCAGTCTACACGTAGGTGTTTAACATCATTGGCAGATCCAGGGGGCCGCAGGGGGCGCCCCTCCACCCCCTTTCCTCACCAAAATACGTCATTTTTATAGGGATTTTCATGAAATCCCGTAAGTGCGCTCCCTCTTTACCTTAAGTGCGCCCCCACCAACCCACCCTTTTCCGAAAACTTGGATCTGACTATGAACATTTTGTCATTATGATTCAAATAAATGATAAATGTTGAAACCCCAAACGCCATCAACTGAATATATGAAGATTCTAATGTGTTTTCCCAATATAACAGCCCACCGCTTGGGATTAAGTATCATTCTGATCTCACAACCTTGAGGTCGTGTGTTCGAGTCCGTCAGTGCCACTTGATATTGTCAAATGGAAGCTTGGGACTGTAAAAGCTGTTGTCAGCTATATATTGTCAAAGGTTTATCTGTTAAAAATGATGTAATGTGGCCGTGGCTCCTTGAAATGTCTAGTCTGGTGTAGCTTCCTTTGTTTTGTTTTTCTTAATGAAATCTGTATGGGGCCAGGACCTCCGGCCCCTCATAAAAAGGACAGTTTTCCTTGGTCCAATAGCTCTGAAGTCGTGGTCGATGGGGAATTTCCTGACCCTAGTAACACATTGTCACAATGTTCTCATTGTTATGTATTCCAAACGTATTTGGTCTGTTTTAGGGTGATGATTCAAGAATCTTGTGTAAAGCTGCAATAAAAGCGTTGCAGAAAGGTCGAAGCTGAAGACGTTTTCGACCAATGGGTGAATTTCAACACGTATTCCAAGGCCGCCAAACTTCATTATAGTTCTACGCACTTCAAAACTCTACGGGTTGGTAGTCATTACTCTCTTAATTAGTTATTACCAAAAACTGGACTTACATTCATTATAAGGTCAAAAAGTGAAATTATGTTCCAGCTACCTACAGATTTCGTTTCAGTACGCCCAAATTGTGTAAAATCAACTGAATGCAAAATTATTATATAAACTTCCTAGCCATAGCTTTGCTGATTGCACTACAAATATCATTAGCATTTACATTTTTGCTGTACCAGACCCCAAGCTTTGATGCGCACATGAAGGAGAAGTTTGAAAAACTGAAGAAGTGCTCCGTTCCGGGGGTCCAGCTACACTGTTTGATATTGTGCCGGAAAAATCAAAGAAAAGTAAGTATCATATTAAAGAGAAGGTACCCTAATCATGCTCTTTATCAATACTGTTATTAAATGTATGTCATATATATTATTATATCCTAAACCTTCCTACAAAAATGTATGGTAATTTTGCTTTTTGTTGATGATTAAACATCTCATTAACACAATGACATGTTTCAGTACATAATCACAAAGTAACAGCACTCCATCTTCAATTGCATGTGTTTTGGATGGAAATGAAGATGTGCTGAACTACCCTCACAGTCAAACCAAACCTTATCAAGTCTCTTAATGCTTTCTCCATTCACTAAGTTAATTATTTGATACAAAATTCCTCATAATACAAAATTAACTGCTGCAATTCATTGCCACGCTTGTACAATGTATTCACTAAATAATCCAGCTTCTAGCAGATCAACAGTGTGGTTGTGTGCAAAGTTTTGAAAACATTCAAATAATGTGTACACTTGAACCTCTAGTATAAGAACACCTCTAAAGTAAAACCATTTTTCTCAGAGTCCAAAAGCCTTCCCAAAGAGACCATAGTAAACGTCCATACAGAGACTACCGTACTTCTTCATTGAGACCGCAAGTTCCCGTCTCGTTTTAAATGAGCCATTCTGCATCTGAAAAAATCAATCTCTTCCAGACACCCCGTTGTCAGCGACCCCCATGGACTCCCCTCGAAGCGTGTCCCCTGTGGCAGGAGCCTCGCCCCTCGCGGGGATTTCCCCGATAGGGGGGCCGTCGCCACTACTGGGGAATTCCCCACAGCGGGAGGCGTCTCCCCAGCTCGGGTCGTCCCCACGGGAAGACATACTGCAGGTGTCATCTCGCACACTACGTATGTGCAAAATCTTTTTGTTTGTACTAAAATATCAAGAAAGCTAAATTTCTGTATTTAATGAATGTTTCCCACCAATTTTCTCTTTCATTTAAAAATCTTGAAATATTTCAATATATATGCCTTCTGACTAAAACGTTTACAAGGGATCTTATTTTTCGTTCCATTGATTGTCAAGAATTTTTGGTAAATGTTTTTTTTTTTTAATTCAAAATCTATGTAAGTTGAACAACATAATATGAATAAAACTTTTGAGATACACATTTCTAGGTAATTGAATATGTTTTGTAAGATAGTGTTTTCACTGATTGCAATGTTATTTTCTCTCATTTATAAGGTTCACAATGCAAAGTAGTATTTGCAATAAATGCTTCATAACAAAGGTTTACTTTAGCCTCAATGTTTCAAGCATTGTTATATCATAAGATCAGATTATTACCTACACAACACAGTGTGATTTGTTACATTTGAAGCAATAATGAGAGAGACAATAATCAAGTATTTAGATAAGCTCAAGGCAGGCTTATTTGACACACAATTGTTTCACACTATGTAAAATTGTGAGACTTTGTCAGGACAATGGCATTAGGAGCTCACCCATGTATACTTCGATCTATACATTTCCAAATGATTTCCAAAAGATTCAAATCTGAATGTAGAACCCCAACAGTCCACCTTACAAACATTTGCAAATAACTATGCACTTAAATATATCCTGAAACGTCCTATAGGTATTACATTATTAATTGTACTCTGCATGTCTTCTGCATTGAAGACAACTACAAGAAGGCGTCAACAGACCGGATTTCAGCCAACTCTAAGGAGGAGGAGGACAACATCATGCCTGGCATCGCGCGGTGCTGGGACAGTGAGACGCTCTACAGCAAACTCAAGGAGAGGTGCGGCCACACACCACCACTGTTTTCAATTCTTCTTTTATCTGAATCTTGTTCAGCAGTCTCTTTAAAACACTCTACCTAATTTCTTACACCACAGACAGATCGCTAACCACACACGACCTATTCACTACTGTTTTCAATTCTCCTCCTGTATAAATCTTGTTCGGCAGTCTCTTTGGAGACTCCACTTATTTTTTTACAAGAATTCATTCTCTAGCTTCTAATGTTGATTTAAATGTTTGTTTTGTTGTTGGTGGTTTTTTGGGGGTGGGGTTTTTTGTTGTTGTTTTTTTGGTCCAGTTAAATTTTGTCATGGGGTGCAAAGCAGTGATTTTCCCCAAAAACTTAATGCTAACATACAGATTTAGAAAATTATATTCCAATTTGTATTTTAGCATTATTTTTGGACAAAAGGCAGGTAATAGTAATAGTAATTGAATCATGAATTTAAATGTTAATTTAATCCTTAGTTTAAGGCCAATGTGGCAGCTTTTTTAACAAATGGACGCCATCTTGGATTTTAAAGTAGCCCAACGGATAGAAAAAAGAAAGTGTATACCCTTGAGAATCAACATGCCCATTTTTGGTACTTGTATCATGATTTGCACAATTCTATGAATATATTGCTCTAAGTCGCTGCGCTAATGTCATTCCAGTGGTAAGAAGGCGGAGGACAGAAAGGGTCCGAGGAACATGTATGACGAGGACGAGGAGGAGGCGGAGGTGGAGCTGCGCTCCGTGGACTACACAGAGAAGAAGACGAAGACGCCGTCGCGGCGCCAGACGATGCCTCCCACCACCTCGGCCTCCAAAGACAAAGACAAAGGAGCGTGGGCCAAGGACGTGGCCAAGGAGAAGGCGCTCCGCATCGCCGATCAGATCCACATCGCAAAGATGAAGTGAGTGTTTGTATCTACATCAGTAATGGTAGATCCGGGTGTTTAGTAGGACAAGTTGGGTGTGTGAAATGCAAATCATCCCATGAACATTAAATATTAGAGCCCCCCCAATCCCGTGAAAGATTTTCTGTTATAATAGGGGTGGTCTTAGATGAAGGTGTTATTAAATGAGAATAACTCTTAATTACATACATATCCTTCTAGTTATGAAGGTGTCACTGAAGATGTTTTGGTGAACTATGTTGATTTTGTGAGTTTTGTTTCTTTTTTTTCAGGGAAAATGTGAACAATGTAGTGGTTGTGAGAGAGGACTATAATGCCACTAATGGGGATGAATTGTCGCTGAAAAGAGGTCAGTACACAGAGCATTAGATAGGGGTGTATGGAGTACATGTATTTTGATAAAAACAATTCCATATAGGTCAGATTTATGTCACATATATCATTTGATTATACACCAACTTTTCACAAGCATAGATACAAATAGTGGTTAGAAGTTTGAGTTTTCATCATCATCAACTCTGCTCTAACCGATTACACACTGCTCAGTGGTACCTACAAGGTACACAAGTACAGGTACAAGTTTGGAAGTTAAGAATAGCAATGTAACATGACAGGGATGTCCATGACCTGATGTGAATCTTAATTTAATTTGAGTAAGATCAGAGTGACATTTACATTTTATGAATACTATTTTAACTATTACTTTGAACCTCCTTTTTGTTGTTTCATCCTGTAGCTTTCAGTCAAATCAAATCACACAACCTTTATCAACAGACAGGAGCCTAATCAACACGAAGACTTTTCACATTTACATTTGCATGTGTAGGCGAGCGTATCCGTCTGCGCAGAATAGAAGACGGCGGTCTGATGGGGTGGGGCTGGAAGATGACGCGAGGCCGCCACAAGGAGACGGGCACCTTCCCCCTGCTCAGCGTGGACGTGGACGAGGAAACCACGCACACCATGTCCTAGGCCACGCCCACAACCCTCAACCCTTGATGGGTGTGGCCAGTAGGAATTAGTCAGAATGCTATAATTGTGTTTAATTTTGAGAAAGTTTTATCATATTTGTTTTCTTGCTTGCTTTTGGGGTATTGTGGGGCATACTTGTTTTGTGTTTGTGATATGATGTATTTTGTCATCATATCATAGATTTATGATGGTGAGCAGATGTGATGATTTATGTGTGTTAATTGTCATGTATTGTATTATCATGAAATGATTGCAAAGTAGTGTGAAATGATTATTTGGTAATTAGATATTGAGCAATGTTTTATCAGAAGGTATATCATCTTGATATTTTGGGTGTTAGTTGCTCAAAACGACCGTGAAAGTATTTTTAGGATTGCTGTTGAATGGCTATGAAGTTTGATGCAAATATGCAGATGTGTTTTAAAGATGTCACACTACAGTATGCATTATATTGTGCAATATTCAGTATTGATACAATCACAAATCCAAGAAGATGGCAGGATTAAATGCTGTACTATGATATTCAGAAAACGTTGTTGCAAAAAATAAACTATAAACGAACACAAAAGTCTTTTATATTAGAAATAAAGTTGATTTATTGCATTTAATGAACATGAATATATTAGACATAACAACACAATGCGACAATCAGGAAATATTTTATAGCTTAACTATTATTACCAAATATGAAGAGCTTACACAACTACAATAGACGTAAGACCCCTGTTTTCACATCATCACCCAATGGCAAAATAATCCAGAATAAAACTCATCGTGTGGAAACTTCGCTAATAGGAACAACTCAAATAGAGCTATCAGTACCATATCGTAAGGTAGCTTCTGGCACAGATGCTCTTTGTCAAAATGTGTCCTACATGCACATTGTATTACTAGAGGTTGTGCTCTCATCCACTACGCGTGCCTCCATGAAGCCAGAAGCTATTATACTATATACTACTGATATCTTATCATTCTTCAATTTGCTGTATGATTTTATTAAGATGTTTCACAAATAGAGTCACTTCAGTAATGGGGATGCACGCATTTCCCAAAGCACGCTAGTGTCCATAATTGTGCGGTTTTACTGTAGCTCCTGCTCACATGTGTGTATTGTACAACAATAAAAGTTGAGAGTTTGTCAAATGAGAGAATATATTCACATCATCAGGGTCTGTGAGTTGTGTTCAAGCAAAGTGCCATCTCATGGATTCTTTAACTTTGGTTTAATTCCTCTCTTTATCTAAACAAAACTGGCGTTGTCCTGGTCACATGCTCATTATATTAATAGTGTTCTACTGCTTGAAATGGTTAGGCAAGTACATATACATAGAACAAAGTGATCTGACTACCTAATATAACCTTAGGTTGAATACATACAGAAATTTGTTAATTCAATTAGAGTTGGCCACTCGTGTCAAGATAATTGAGTACATCCATGGACAAAGAAGTATATGCTAGAGGTTAACTTGATAGCCATATAATGTTTGTTATCTTATGTTTCCTTATTTGTAAGTGTTGTTTTCTACATCATCTGCAACATAGAGAGAAATCATATGTGCTAATTTATTAAGCAAATGATACAGTTAATATTGACACACACATAAACACAAATTACAATTTATCTGTAATATTCAAACATAAATGTGTATCAATGACAAGAATTTTTACCATTCTAATTCCCACTGCTAATCTATGCGTCGCACTCTCCCTCGGGTTTGCATGCGCCATCTGGACATCTCACTGAAAGACACAAGTGAACAAAATGGATTAAAGTATCTAGATTTTCAAGATAAACTAATCCGGAAAACTTTATGGTAACACCCAAGATCAACTAATTAATATATCCATTACACTGTGTTGTTAATGGTTTTTAAAGCTCACAGACATGTTCAAATGCTAATGAAAACGACTTTGTGTAAGATGGGTAAGAGGGAAGGTGTGGGTCTTTGTATATTTTAGCGTATTCTAATCAAAACCTTGTTTTTAGACATTGAAAACTATTTTGGAACCACATTTCAGTGCCTATAAGGTGAAGAAACCGTTGCCCCCTCTACACCCCCTGCACCACCAAGGCTGTGAACATAACCTCCCAGTCCCAGCTCTCGAGCTTAGTGAAATCAATATTCAGCAAATTAATGTATCCACTACACTGTGTTGTCAATGCGTTTTAAAGCTCACAGACATGTCCAAATGCTAATGAAAATGACTTTTGTGTATGGTGGGTTAAAAAGTGTGTGCCACCAGCACCCCTCACGGCTCTCACCGAGCGTTCCCTCCCAGTCCCAGCACCCATTAATATTAAAATTATACTTAATAATTAAAATCATATAAAATATCCACGGCTGTGTTTCATGTTCTTTTAAAGCTCACAGACATGTCCAAATGCTAACGAGCTTTTGTGCCCTTAAAAAGTGTGTGCCACCAGCACCCCTCACGGCTCTCACCGAGCGTTCCCTCCCAGTCCCAGCTCTCGGGCGCGGTGCATCCCATGCTGCTGCACGCGGACAGCTCCTCGTCCTCCCCCGTCTCCTTCCACTCGCCAGACGCCTCGTCAAACTCCCAACAGTCCGATTTACCGTCGCACATGAAACTGGAAAATAGACAGCATTCAGCCTGATGAATTTCTCTTTCTTCTTTTTAATATTTGTATTGTATCACAGATATGAAATAACAAAATATACAACTATACAATTTGCTCTGGCGAACCTTCTAGATGGCAATCTCATTCCTTCAGTGGTTTGTTCAATCAGGTCGGCCTGATGAAGTTGTTGAGATAACAACAAAAGTCTCGCAAAAATAACAGGTTTGGTTCCTATTGGTATCTTATGATATTCTGTATATAATCATGAATAATGGAACCCAGGATGCATTCTTTGACAAACCATGTTTTTAATAGATTCATTGGATATCTTTCTACATACTAACTATTATCTGTTTTTGGGGTAACCTTTGAGAGCCAAGTTATTGGTTATGGTTATGAATGTCAGACGGTCACTGCACATTAGCCCTGATGATACTATCTTGAAAAGATGGAGACAAATTTTGGCTCTCAAACGTCAGTAGGATTTACATCAAAATAAATCATTGTTAGTACCGACCATTTGTTGTCTATCAGTATTTGTTTTCCTGGTTTGCAACCCGTGGATGTCTACCTTTTTCAAACAGGCATTATTTTGGCATTTAGTTATGCATGTCCCACTCACATGTCATGGAGACAGCGATCCTCCTTAGTACACTTAAACTCGTCCGCGGAGCAGGCTGAAAAAATAGATGGCGAAAGGTTATGATAGAACTAATTAAATCGATTGAATCCTAAATATGTTATGACGGTAGTCATTTTGAATATGACATTGTATGTTGGACCACAGGTTGCAATTTCTGCTACCCTTGATCACTACACATGCAAATGAAACAAAAGGTCATTATTGATCCATTGATACCAATTTTATTGTGGATATTCTCGTCCCTTCAGCACTTTTCTGAACTTAAAACTGACTACAACTATGATAGCTGTTGCTAGTGAAGAAGACATGAAACTTCAGAAAGAATAAATCCATACAAAAATAGTTTTTTCCTTTGGATATTTAGGTGCCTAAATAGTATATAACTTTTAAAGTCTTAATTGCAAAACGAATTGAGTGACTCACTTGTTTCTTCCCGCTTCAGTCTGTAGTTGGTCATAGCGTCCTCGTAGCGCTTCTGCCACATCAGGTTGTCGAGCTTGCGCTTGGACTGTTCCTTCTCCACCGCCGTCAGCTCTGGGGGTGAGAGGGAGTGCTTTAATGACAAGCCTGCCCATAGGTCTGTCTGTACACTCTCTAGATTTGAGTACGAGAGGTGTGTTGTTTATATCTATGGTATGCTCAGATCCGGACACGTCGCCTCTCCCCCTTTTTTACCCACAAAATGTTTTGTTTTTAATTTATCTATTTATTTATTTTTGTGTGTGTGGTGGGGGGGCGGCATCTCCTCAAGCTTTCGTGCTTACCAAACCCATGAAATAGTGAGTGTGTGTGTGTGTGTGTGTGTGTGTGTGTGTGTGTGTGTGTGCGTGTGTGTGTGTGTGTGTGTGTGTGTGTGTGTGTGTGTGTGTGTGCGTGTGTGTGTGTGTGTGTGTGTGTGTGTGTGCATGTGTGTGTGTGCGTGTGTGTGTGTGTGTGTGTGTGTGTGTGTGTGTGTGTGCGTGTGTGTGTGTGTGTGTGTGTGTGTGTGTGTGTGTGTGTGTGTGTGTGTGTGCGTGTGTGTGCGTGCATGTGTGTGTGTGTGTGCGTGCGTGCATGCGTGCACTGTGTGCTGTGGCTGGGCAGGCATGGCTGGGCTGGGCTGGGCAGGCTGGAGGCCACGGGCGAGCAGTCTGCTCAGCTCATGGACCAGGTCCGCGTCACTCACACTCGCGGCTACAAGCGGGGGGAGAGGGCTTGGGTTATGAATAAGGTACATCTGAACAATGGGTGTGGGGTGGTAATGAGGAGTCAATAAGTTATATATCCTACTTTCTGAAAGTTTCACTTCATTCTTTCTTTTTTTTCTGCCTTTTTCTCCGCATCCATCTTTTTTAGTTTTTTACATGATATTTCCTTTTATCCCATAGTCATAAAGGTTTTTTGTTTCTTAAACTTTTTTTCAGTGTAATGTATTTTGATCGACTTTTGATATCGGAAATGTATTCTATATAACTATCTATTTAGGCCTGTAGTCAACAGTGGACACTCATATATATTTTCTTATTTCATTAATTAATTGGTAGATTTGGTATAATATCCTTTTCTGTTTTATAAACTGCTGCTTTCATTTCATATCAAATAAAATTAGTTGTATTTCAAAATGGTTATTTACAATTAAAAAGGATTTTTCTGAATTTTTACAACTAAATAGTTTTTTCAATGCATATAATGCATAATATCTGGTATTAAAATATATGGAATGCAGAAATGAGTGTGGCTATTAATTGTTATACTAGAGTGTACATTTATGTTTTACCTTGAACTGAAGCACAAGCAGCTAAGGCGACAAACAGACTGAGCATCATCTTTAGTTCCTGCGGAGGGAAAACAAACTGGAAATTATATAAATGATACATGGTTCATTATCAAGAAGTTTAAAGTACTTTTAAACAAGACCATTATTGTTTACAAACACATTATTTGACATTAGTTATCTGATGATGAATCTTATGATATTGGCGATGCCCAAACGCATCGTTTGGTGGGGACATAGTTGGGGTGAGTGTACATACGATCTTTGCACCCTGGATTTGACTATTCAATGTATGATCAACTGAGAGACTCACTATATACGTAGGTCATATCGAATTGAGATAATAATCTAAGACAACGAATAAACTGTGTTATGTTGAGAACCAAGCTATTTTCAACAAATCTATTTCTTCATTTGCTTTATAAGTAGCAGTGAATGTTGAAAAGGTTATTGAAAACAGTGGTTTTACAACAAAATCCTTATGAATTAAATAAATCTGGGGTGTTAAAAATTTTATGTTTAAACATTAAAACTATATTTATATATGTAACTTACGGTCCGACAATATCAAATTTTAGAGACAACATTTGATTAAGAGATGCCACAAGATTTTGAATCTAATACATTCATAACAATCACACATCTTAGTAAAATATGTTCTTTTAATGTGTTTATTGTTATTAGATGAATAAAACGATTACTCTTACCTTATTTAACTATATTCCATAAAAATATGAATAGTGTAAGTTTCAATCCGTCTCTGGTCTGTTGTGCGATCGCGTTCAAGTGAGGACTCGCATACAGCGCACGGGGGCTTTAACATGATGGAAAACAATGACCATTCTGTTACCATCTGATCATTGCAGCATAAAACACAGGTTGGACAAAGCGAATTCGGACCCAGTATGAGATGTTGATAGTTTACGTCCCTTCTTTAACAGTGGCCAACTTGTTGAGGATTCTTCGCAAGTTACCACAACACGCTCGTAAATTGTCATTCGATTAAAAAATGTCCTTCATTCTTGATAATTACAACAGCATAGTGTTGTTGTACTAATGCGTATAGAACAATGTGCTAGTTGAAAAGGCATTTAATGAAATGTCATTGTTGCAGTAAAATTCGTTTGGGAAACTAAGAATGTGACAAAGAAGCCTTTAGCGTACAAATGGAACTATATGCGCACCTGCAAAATGTTATTTTGTTTCATTTTATTAATACATTAGAGCCTCTCTAGTGAGACCACATGCAGTCTCAATTCAGAGGTGGTCTTTTTCTGGAGTTTTGAGGTGTTCTCTTTATGGAGGTTTGCATGGCTGTCTTTATTAAGGCCTCGGCTCGCATATGAAATTGTCCTACTTTTGAGGTGGTCTCTGTACAGAGTTGATTTAATCAGAGGTTCTGCTGTAGTTCGCTGGAGATTCACTGGTCACAGTCGACTACAGTGTGAATACTTCACGTGTAATCTTATGAGTAGAGCATATCAAGTATGTTATTTGAAACCATAGAAAGTGTAACCTGCAAATTAATTAAGTTACCCTGCATTTTGTCCTTAGGCAAATGAAAATATCTAATACGTCAAATATGACAATCATGATGCACCCGCAAACCCGCACCCCCGACCCCACACCCTCCCACTGGACATTGGATTTCATTTTATTGTTGTCCAAAAGTACTTTTTCAAACATCTTTAATATAAACAAGACAATCTTGATGTACCTCTGCCACCCGCGTGATAGACATTTGAATTGCTTTCCAGAACAAAGAACTTTTATAAACTTATTCTCAACCTCGTGGACTCTACGCTCAGACCCGCCCTACTGATGGGGTGGGGGGGGTTCAGGCATTCTGATAATAGAAGCCGAATCAGCCCACGTTGTGTAACCATGTTGTTTGTTTGCCTTATCAGAGATTTGGGACCATTAACGTGTAATTCGTCGCTTTCAGACTGGGGCAAGAGCTATCACGACTGCAACACTATCTCTTCATTTGCAATTTGTTTATCTCATCAGATCAGCGGTTCTGGACCCCTAGCTCCTCGCCCACTCGGAGCGTGTACATCATGTATATTGCTCAGCTTGTTTATTTCCACATGCAACCGCCCAAACGTACATGGTCATGTTTTAGGTGGAACGTTTGCCCATTTAGATGCTAAACTTTTACTTTTATTTGGATTTTAATAATGTCTATTATTGGGGTGGACATTTTCATGTGGAAGGGGTGTTGGATGGGTGTGCACGAAGGAAAATGTGGCCATTTAAAATTAAAAGACCTTTTATAACTTTTATCTCACCCCCACCCCAACTCCCATTTGCATTGCATAAAGCTATTTCGTATTTCGAGTATAGAATTATTTGGTATACAAGTTTATGTTTATGGATGCTGGGATATGGTCATTGTCGTATGTTACGTTGATGAAGGCATATATTCTTGTACGTAGACAAAGAAAGAGTTCTTCCAAGATGTTAAAGTTTTTATGAATAGTTTTGGAGTTAAATTTCAGTTCTAAATACACAGTGTAGTTCTGAAATGGGATAGTATAGGTAGTGGAATGAAAACAAAGCTTAATATTTCCTATCATATTATATACAATTACTTTATTAGTTCGTCCTAACATATAATATAACAAAATATAAAATACCCAACAAACAACAATCTTTTGGGAAATCCATTACACGTCTTCACCCGACCGTTCATTATGTTCATAATACAATAGTTTGCACACAAGTGTAGATATTTTATGGCAGACAGGTTTGAAAAAAAAATACATATACAATTCAAATTTGGTGAACAATAAACAAATTTTAAAATATTGCAAAAGGACATTAACAATGAACGGTTAATCTTCAGAAACGCCAATAATGCAAAACAAACCATCTAAAGTTATCATCTAAAACAAAAATTCTTAGAGGAACAATAAAAAAAGTGTGGCAAGATACATTAAAACATAACAATGTTATCATCTTAACAATAATATCCTCAAAATGCAAGAATGCTAGAACACTTCCACTTTAGTCTGGAAAAAAAGTCACTGAGACTGTCCTGCTGAAAGTCACATAGACTGTCCTGCTGAAGGAGGCCGTTGTGACCTCTACTCCTCCTCTATGGGCTCCTCGTGGCTCTCGTACTCGGCCAGGATGGTGGTGCGCACGAGGATCTCCGTCACGGAGTACGGGTCGCAGTTGGACGCGGGCCGCCGGTCCTCCAGGTACCCCATGCCCTGGCTGCCCACCTGCAGGAAGACGTGGGAACGTTGTTAGAAGATATTGTCGGCTGAGGGATATGGTGTTGTTTTACCACTGCATTGCAGAGCCACAAATATGCGAAAGGTTGACCGATTTCATGAAATGCTGACAAGCTTTAGTGATATCAGGGTTTTGATATAAAATGAGATTGGTTTATGTCTATTCATGTAAGTTCGCATGAGGTGGATTATGTGAGTTTGTATTTTGTTAACAATGTATCCCCTGTATACACTGACATGAATATAAAGGTCGTCTGTCTGTACCTTTGGGGTCATAATGCTGAAGATGCAGTTTGTGGACTGGCGCCAGTTTGTCTAAAGCATCCTCAATGTCTCTGAAAGTGAGCAGAATACACGTGAGCGTTCATGCATGACTATCTTTGATTAGGATGATTCTTTTCCACAGTTTAGAACCCTGGACCACTACCATTGTGGCACATATTCACCAAGCAGACGTACTTGACCACTCAGCCATCCAAAAGAGATCTCAGATCTTATCCTCTATGGCAATACGTCCATTATAAATTACTACACATCTATATAAAACTATGTTTGATTCAATCCATTACTTTTATTCTCAAAGAGGTAAGACAACAATGAAAAAAATAACAAATTAAGACACCATTGAAACCAGCGCACCAACTCAGACATCAATAAAAACAAAAACGTGCTTACTTGATGCCTCCTGTGTTCCTCATCTTCCTGGTGCTGAAGTTGCAGTGCGCGCCGGAGCCGTTCCACCGTCCGGGGATGGGCTTGGGGTCAAAGGACACGAGGACACCGAAGTCCTCGGCCACACGCGTGAGGATGAAGCGAGCCATCCACAGCTCGTCGCCCATGTCGATGCCTCTGCACGGCCCGATCTTGAAGCACCACTGGATGGGGAGAAGAAGAGGGTGTATAGTAAGGAGGGAGCTTAGTTTACCTTTACCTTTACCTACTATTTCCATGACCAAACTTTTGGTATCACACTAACTTGCTGCTATATTATATTTTCGCCCGTGGAAAGGTATGTGATTACAATAAGTCATCAGTATATCGACATGTCTGAAGTCCAACTCTTACTCCTTGTATAAACTTTTAGTTTTTTTCAATGTGCATTAAACGTACATTATCTATCCATGCAAATGGACTGTGTTTTAAAATAGCTGTATGTACACACGTGGGCATTGATGAAGCCTATGGCACAACCGGCAGTGTGACATTTGACAAAACGCTTGGTGCTGGCTCTGTACTACTTACCTACCTTATAAACCCACCCCATGTATCAGGACATGTGAAAGGATGGCATGATATTTTGGGGAATTGGAGGTTGTCAATTTTGCACCAAGATTCAAAGTACAGGGGGGGGTCGATAATCTTTTTAATAAAATCTTTGAAAATCCACCTACCCAGTCCCCAGCCCACACCCAAGAAACACAAATTCTTACAGTCCCTCATGACAAGCACGTGAAGGAGTCCTCACCTGCGCGGGCATGATGTCCGGGTTGCTGCCATCGATGGAGATGCCAGCGTACAGACATGCGCAGTAGGCCGCCTCCATGACGTCACGGCCGAACACGTTGTTTGCGCCCACTCCACAGAAGTACGGGCCTGCAACAAGGCGGTTATGGATTGTAGAAGTGGGTTTTGTCTTACAGCCACGTCATATGCAGTATGGACTAACGGCATGATTGCCCTTGTTTGATTTTTTACAGCTAGCAACACCCATATAATCAGGAACTTTACAAAATTGACAGTAATTATGGAAATGTTAATGGAGACTAGGTACTGACATTATCAGCCTTATTCCTTTCACAGAACCATCGTTTTACCTGGCTTTGCAGACATTTGAAAACAGCGAACGGTCTGCAAAGCCAGATAAAAACATGGTTCTGTGAAAGAAGTAAGTTTCATAAAGTAAAGCACCTTCATTTAGGAGTGAATACATAATTAGTCTAAGGCAAGTTAGGGAATTTTGGCGACCATATTGAACTGATGATTATTAGGAATATTTCCGGTCCACTTTGCCTTCCAAACTTTTGATGTGTCATTCAATGGACCTCACTGACATGCATTCCATTACCAAAACTTTTGTTGCAATTTATTCGAGCTTCAGGCCTCATTTGGCACCGATTGACTGGACTAAAAGGCGTTTCGTACCGTCGTGCTTGGGGAAGCCGTTCTTGGGCCAGCCGAGCGGGTAGCGGTCGCGCTCCATCAGCACGAACTGCTGCTCGAACATGAACAGCGGCTCGTAGCTGTCCACCTTCTTCATCACCTCCACGCACGCGTCGCGGTTGTTGGTGTCTGCAACCAGAAACACAACGTCCTCATTGCCGCCTTGTGCACTGCCTTGATAATACTGCATTTTTGGGTACTGTGTAACATTGCTCTGTGTGCTCTGTGCCAACTGCTAGTAGAACAAAAATGTGAGCTTGTTGATGTTTTTGATAATTATAGGTGGATCCAGGTTGGGCGCAGGAGGCGATCCCCTCCCCCATTTCCCACCAAAATAGCCTACATGTTTTTTTCATAGGGTTTTGGGTGAAATCCCTTAAGTGCCGATTCAATGGAGCGTAAAAAATAACATTGAACAATGAATTTAGCTTACAAATAAATAAAAAAATGAAAAATCAAAATTCAAATAAATTAAAAAAAAAATAAAAATTTTTTATGTTTATATAATTTGGTAAATACATAAACGTAGCAGTGAATACCCAGATACCATAAAAAGCAAATGAATTCACCCCCATCAACAGTAACAACAACTCACGCGTGGGTTTGCCGTCGTACTTGACCGTGTCGCACATGAGGATCTTGTTGCGGCCGAGGCGGAACGGGTCCTTGAACAGCCGGCACGGCCGCAGGTACACGTCGGAGTTTTTGCCCGCCGCCTGCGCCGTGCTCGACCCGTCGTAGTTCCACTCGGGACAGTCTGTAAGTCAGGACAGTGTGCGAACTGTTTACAACCGGACAGTCGTACACAGAACTTGTATTACATATTTGAGCTTCAAGTTTTTTGTTTTTACTGTTGTCGTCGTTGTGTGTGTGTGTGTGTGTGTGTGTGTGTGTGTGTGTGTGTGTGTGTGTGTGTGTGTGTGTGTGTGTGTGTGTGTGTGTGTGTGTGTGTTGCGTGCGTGCGTGTGTGGTGTGTGTGTGTGTGTGTGTGTGTGTGTGTGTGTGTTGTGTGTGTTGTGTGTGTTTGTGTGTGTCGTGTGTGTGAGTGTGGTGTGTGTGTGTGTGTTGTGTGTTTGTTTGTTGTGTTGTGTTGTGTGTGGGGTGTGTGGACAATCTTTTTTGTTTTGTTGTTGTTGTTGTTTTGTTTTTTTTTTTTTTGTTGCTTTTTTTGTTTTGTTACTTATTAATAATATCTTCTTTGTTCATTTTTGTGGGTGGTAATTACGTCAGGACAGTGTACGAAGTAGTGACCACATTATGGCGAGTACGAGATCACAACAGGACAGTCTGCCGTTTGTGTGAGAAATTGTAAATTGTGGGTCCAAAAGGAGGCTGGAAGCTGTGTTTTGAATATTCAGTTGCCATATCAGTCACATGTTTAAACATTGCCATTTATTCCATTTTTGTTGCTGATATGTGAATAGTGATGTTTAAAACGGTGATGGAAAGGACAGTCGGTATGAACTCACAAGATCGTCAATATGAACTTACACAGGACAAGTGGTGCATTTATTTAATTAGAACAGTTTACATGATTTAGGTTTTATTTATTATCATTTTTAGGTGCCTAGCTCTAGCGTTAATTCCAAATATGCAAACTGAAACATTGAACACGTGTGGAGACAAACAACTTGTCTGAATCATCCTACCTGAGGCGTCTTTTGGCTCAGTCCTCATGGTCTTGGTCTTGGCGCGCAGGCCCTCCCCGGAACCATCGATCCACACGTACATCACCTGAACCTACAAAACGCACACACGTACCGTTAGAGACCATTCAGTATTTATAAAATGGTGGGGTGGGAGTATTTTCAAAAAATCTGTGAAAAAAATTAATAGCCCACCCTCAAATCCCCACAAAAAATTGGTAACCCCCTCAATTTCATGGGATAAAAATAAATGACCCCTCCCTAGAATTTAACGCAATCATTGTTGGTTAACCCTAAATCCATAATATAAATATAACTAAAATAAATATAAATATAACTAAACATAACTCTAGAATCCTCCTACCCCACCCTGTCATAAATACTGAATGGTCCCTTATGTCGCTGTCTTATTATTTATTTTAGTTGAATATTAGCTATTTTTATGCTGGTTTATGAATATGGAGGCAACACATTTTAAAACCAACACAGCTAGCTGTTCCTGCTATTACTTTCCATATAACACACATGTATTATATGTTCTAGCAATGTGCAAGTTATCAATAAAAATTGCCAGTGGAATCAAATTGTGCGTTCATTTTTTAAAGAATTAAATTAATGTCATATGTGTATTAAAATACACTTGATGCTCTTGACATGCACAAATGCTCAAGACATTGAGAGACATACGTTGTTTTGAAGTTGGGAATGAGATTGAAGTCATACAGATTGGCTTTGACATATAGTGTATGGGACTGTAAATCTTTAATCCATGGTAAATGTGGACTCCTAGAATGTGAGCTGGTATCCATGTTTGACTGGGTGAGGCTGGATCAATTATTATGATTCTTAATACACCTTGGTGATAACTCAAACCTCTTTATCATTATTTATGGGCGAGAATTATGGCTTGAGACAAGTGCAGATTTCTTCTACATGGACATCATGTGTGAAATTTACCATGCAAAGCACTCGGTAATCTATTTTTATTTGCCAGTATATCCAACATTTTACACTCACCATGTCACTTTGATCCAGATTTTTCACGTAATCCATCTTGGTCTCCGTCTTGCGGGACGGGTCCTCCATGAATGAACCGAACATCGTGGATGCTGATTGGAAACTGGCTCTACAACAGAAACGCTGATGTGAACGTATGCGTCCGTGGGGGGGTGTAAACCACCTGTGAGAAATGCTAGAGAATGGGTGTGGGGGGAAATAAGGACGTCGGGTGTTGGATAAAGGCTGAAAAAGAGGGTATGTGAGGACAAAGACCAAAAAAGAGGGTTCCTTTGTTGGCGTTGAACAGAGGCTTACGGACGCACACTGATCCACTGGTGATAGCTGAATAGAGTTAGCTACTAAAATTTTATCTCAAAACATGTTTGTGGAACGGGAAAGGGAATTTTTCATCTTCAAAACATTTCCCCAACATCTTACAGCACTACCGCAATAATACCGACCACCACATACTTTATAGTAATGCTAAAAGTGTGAGAGTTTTTTAATGCTTGCATGATGCTTTCAGACTGTATATTTTATCTGTGGACTTAAGAAGATGGGGGTAGAATGGGTGTAAAACTGCATGAAACCTGACCTGTTTAACACAATATGTGTGCTTATAAAAATGTAAAAATGTCAGGGCATGGTGCCATTGCTACACTAATTAAACGCTTAGAAAAAGTATGCACTTATTCAAGATAAAAATCAAATACATGTACAGCATGTCCTGTCATTCGTATATAATGGTTTTACTAAAAATAACACAGACTGAATATTCAAGGGTAACCCATTTCTCAGACAATTATGTAAATGTATTCGAGCTTCGTGCCCATTGAGATTAACAGTTATGCTACTGAAAACTGGCAAAGGATTTTTATATTTAGACGTCATAGCATGCATAGTTAATTTGTATGGTAATGCGGTACATCATTAAATACATCTCTTTCAAAATCACGTGACACACATAAACTTGGCAACGTTGCGGGTTAAGCTTGTTGAAACTAGTGTGAAATACAAAAATACACGCTAAACGAACTACAAATTTGGCCAAAATAAACACAGGTGTCAGCATCATAGTATGGTGCTTTATAGGACTACCCTTTGATTACCTATTGTAAGCTTTACCATCCTATATATCACCTGCATAAACGTCTTTTAACTGAAATATCATTCAGTAGGTGAGGAAAGTGTTACCTAGGTCTGCAAAAGTATTCTATTACAATATATATATGTCGTCGTTTATGCAGACGCCTATGAAACACACCATCAAATGCTGTCAGACGAGAAATAATGGGTGTGCTTAGGAAACATACTTTCCTCCCATGGTGCACCTATTGTGTTGTAACTTCATAAACAGTCCATTCTAAAGATGTTTTTATTACTGGGAAACTATTTTATATCATTAAAATACCATGTACCAAATAGTTTTTGCTCAATGTTATATAACGAATAAGATTACCAATCCTGGCGGTGGTTAGATATCGAAGAACTAAATGCATTTCATTTAAGATGAATAATACCTACTTTTACGATGGTTTATGAATATGGAGGCAACAAATTTAAACCAATACAGCTTTGGGTGCTATTATTTTCTATATCATATACATATTATATGTTCTAGCAATAATTGTGTTGGTGTAGATGTTTCTAGGTCATAGCTGCAATAGTGTGTCCTGGAATGTTCATCAACATTATCAATGAAAATTGCAAGTGGGAACCAAAAATGTCTCCATGTGTATTATTTCAAGAATTTATGCATGCATGGATGCAAGTCATCTAGCATAGGAAAGTAAGATTGCCTCTAGTTTTAATCAAAATGCATTGAATTCAATGATAAATGGCCAATTTAGTGGACTGTGTAAGTCACCTTGTAGAGCAGACATTAACTATTGAAATGGGCAGCTTTTCAAGATATAAAGAGGTAAACAACTTGAGAAAGGGTCACGCACGGGTAAAAAGATATATGTGATGTAGTAGCCTTGGTAAAAGCAAGAGATGTAATCACGTAAGAAAGGGGACGGCTAAGAAATGTCATTGTTGTTCCCCGGACTAAAGAAATTTCTTCTGATTATTTGCATTTGACCTTCAATAGGTCAAGGCTAATGGTATATCATCTCAATGGGCATTCAGGTGTTGGTAGAAATTTCACATGGAACTTAAAAAGAGATGGTGTGAATTTTATCGTGTAACTAGTAATGGACGAGTTTGCAAAAGTATGCCAAATAGAAACAACATGACACCCTGACACTTTATGGGAATATGAGGATTTTTATATATTTTTATTTTATTTAGATAGTGGAAAATACCACCATTAGTTTGCACTGCATGCATTTAATGCCCACACTTGATATACAAACTGCCAAGGCAAGATATCCATTGAACGAGCAAAGAAAGGAGAAAATATAAAGAGGAAGTTGTCACAAAATCCCAAAATCATTTTTATGCCCCTTTCCGACATCTCTCTTTTTTTTAGCCTTTTTCTCCCACAACCTACGTCATTTAAATCCTAGATGCATATTTTAATTGGGAAAAAAATTATCAGAACTGGGGATTCCCCACGTCATCTACTCATTTTGTTAAAACCTGTCTATTAATTCAAATGGCTTGGATAAGTAGACTGGACCAAGTGATGAGACTACCTCACCTTGGGTTGTGTGAACACTATAACAATATTTTGTTTTGAAGAACTGACCTGGTGTGGTGTTCTACATTTTGCTTAACCATGTTTATTTGTACCAATAGTCATGGTCAAGTTTGCGCTTGACCTGGCTCCATAATAGCTTCATCAAAAGTAAATTACAATCCATTATTTAAGCTCAAGGAGTTACCTTGAAATGTCTTTCATATTAGAATAATGTGCAATGTGGTTCAAAAGACAGACATTCGCCTGAAAAAGGCTGCACGTGTTTCTCCTTCCATGTGAATATCTTCCAAATAAACAAGTTGCATCAACACAAATTTGTTTTGACCGAGTTCTGGTGCTCTTGTCGTATGTAGTAGTTATCATAGCAATTCTGAGGTCATTCTCTGAGAATCAGGACACACGAGTATGAGACAGAGCATCATGGCATCAGACGACATGGCTGTGGTTTGGGTTCTCATAAGCAAACCAATTGTTTTTATCTCTAGGGTGGGGTTTGCAGGGAGTTGTATTAAAGCTGTATTTTCAGGCCAAAAAGTTCTAAGCTCTAAATGGGACCTAAAAATGTAAGTTGTATTTTTAAAAATGTTGTTGATAATGTGGAAAGCTGCCTATTAAAGTTTCAAGAAACATTTTTAAACTGATGAAAATTTGTAAGTTGAACATGACAGTCTAAAGTTTGGAAGTTATAATGTGTCAACCCTGTGGGGGAAAGCTACCCCAGTACACGTACCCATGCATAGCAACGTCACTCCAGGAGGTCAAAAAGTGAAGGTTGCAAAATAACATTTAAGAAAACAAAGTGTTTGGCAGACTGGTCTGTTTCTTTATTTCATGTGAGACATTTTGCCATCCACACGTGACCCTTTCCTAGCAACAATCATGTTTTCTATAAACTCCATGGGGGTAGTACAGGCGCTGACCGGTTGAAGGGCTACCTACTATTGTCAAATCTGCACTTGTTTTAACAAGGACCATCGTCGGCCTACGGAAATCTATTTTGCATTGTACATTTTCAGTGTTGCATTATCTTGTTTCCAATAACTGGTGAATTGAACGATAAGCCCGAAATTGGTGCTATGAACACGTACGTACCACAGAGCAGCGTGCAATTGGTTGAGGATGAGTTTGCCCAACATCCACTGCAACTATCGGCGCTTGCATGAAATGGAGCCCACAATCATTAAGTCACGTGTCTTGTTTATCAAGGCTCCCTAGTCTACGGTGCCGTTTATCAATGTCACAGACAAAATATATAATGCTGGCGGTGCCCGTAGCCAATCAAAACAACTCATTTGCATATTTGTGCTTGATATAAGGACATTTGTATTAAATCACTTGAAGACAGTATAAACTGGGTCTTCCCCTCATTATCTTTACAACTGTCTATTGTTTTAATGGTTGGTAAAAACAAATGTCCTAATTACGCAGTAAAGTGATATGACTAATCTTTGGTTGGGTGTACCAATGCTAACGATAACAGAAATAAAGATAAAAACACGTATCAAATTTGTGGACATTATCAAACTGAAGTTCACAGTGAAAGGTTTAAATCTGACATTACATAAATAACGATTTTTCACACCAAAAGTGTATGATAAAAAGCTATTAACAATTGTATATATCGTTGCGTGTTATAGAACCAGAGGATATAATCATCCTTGAAATGAAACCAACCAAAAGTTTTTAAAAACACCTAAAATGTTGGCAAGTTACACAACAGTGATTTTTCCTTTGAAGCACTGAAGATCTTTTTGTCAACCTTTGCACTTGCACATTGAACTAGTTGGCATGCATAGTCGGATTGGTGGTGACAACTACTTAATGATTTTTAAAGGCTCCACTGCGCCCCCCCCCCCCCCCCCTTCCGGCGCCTCTCACCCCTACTATCACCCCACAACCACAACAAGTACCCCACCGGTGGAGTGAACCTACCACGTTTATGCGTAAACATGTTGGATCTATCAGACAACGTTAGCTATATTCTACTGCCTTTCCGTTAACCAATGCCACAGACAAAATACATAAAGTCAGATCAAGGTAATTTGCATATGCATCTCCAGAAACGAGTGCATGTATTCATCCCTTGAAGATATCACAGCTGGGGATTCCCAGGTCATTTCCTTGAGGTTAAATGGTTAGAACAACGTGATGGGACTACCTAGCCTATGGTCAGATGTATTCATCAGAAGCTATGAGCACTCACCACTTGAGCAATTCAATCAACAGCTGGTGACTTAGCCAATTTCATAGGTTTTATGTTGTTTTTTTTTTTTTTTTTTTTTTGTTTTTTGTTGTTGTTTTTACATGAAATAAAATCATTATCTTACACTTAACTAACTGTAAAAGAAGCTAGTTTCACTAAGGCACATTTATACAAGTATTTGTTGTTCCTAACATAAATACTAACAACAACTTTTACGTAATGAATTTCATTAACACCAAAAATCACAAAACTAATAAACAGAAAAACAAACAACATAATCATTAATCAATGCCCACAGCGAAACCTTTTTTTGACAAACTATAAATTGCCACTAAAATAATTTGGTTTTATTCTAACCTCCACAGTATGCCTGGCTGCTAAACATTTTTATATAAAACTAGAAATACGATGAAAAAGCCTTCCTACCTGGTCGGTGTGTCGTCGGCAGCTCGGCAAGTGTCCTCTGTCCCCGCCGCGCCGCCTCTTAAAGGCCCCGGCGTCAGGGCCCAGTGCCCATCTCGGCCACGCCAACGTAAACAGGGGTAGTAGCTGGGAGCTGCCGGCCTGTCGGGGGGGGGGGGCAACACGTGACTGTAGATGAAGGTCACTACAGTGTGACTTTACGCTTTAGAGACCACACTCCCTTGCGTCTCATTCGCACTTTCTAAACAATGCATCTCGGGTTGTTACGTGTACATGTGCGTTTATTGTGATGGGTATGTGTGTATGTCACCAAGATCACCTTGTATTTCAAAATGTGTATAGTTGACATTAGATACCTTCTGTGTAAAAAGAGATCATTTTATGCTGTTCCAAACACTTCAGGAATAGAAATTCGCCCATCTACTTAAAGAGCACTTCAGATCAACATGAAAATGAACCAATTTGGTTGAAAGGGGGCGTTCTGTTCCTTCCACCCATCCCCCTAGATCTAGCTATGTAGATACTACTCTCAGCTGGAGCACTGTAAGCAAGCCCAGTGATGACCTTGATATAGAGACTGCACTGTATAAATGTTATCAGATGGTTTTGCTGTTGTTGATATGCACCAATAAGTATCTATACAAAGCTTGACTATTTCACATGCCTAAAATGAATTTCAGGCCAACCTAAACACAAATCTGCGTTTCATTTGTTGAAGTAAAATACGGTGATCTCAAACTAGCCAGTTCTCTCTTGTTTGCTAAAAATACTCGATTCTGATTAGCTGAGAGATGGAACTGAAAAATATGATATCCTACGCTACAGAGGTTAAGACGTAAAATGGTAAATGCACATAAATATGAGAAGAAGGGTAATTATGCGCGTGGAGGTGAGAGATAATACACACACACACACACGCACGCACGCACGCACACACACACACACCATAACCTATAATTGTGCATATAACATTTAATATGTTGGTGATACCATTAATAAATGGTTAGGGACATGGCTGCTATAGAGAACAGAGATAGACAGAAAGGAAGGGGTTGGAATAAAATGCTTATTTGTGGACATGTTAACGATTATATCTCAGCTGCTTTAAAAGTAATCTATTTCAACAATAGAAAAACAGATTTACACAATGGGAACTAGCCTGGATTTTAAGACATGCAAATTAGTCAAGCATTATGTGCCTCCTGAAGTGTTGCTGCATATCAAGAACAGACCAAATTCTTTCTTATATTATTCTATTCAGTGCACTGAACATGGCGTAAGTAGTGCAAGGTTATACATGAAATGCGTCGTGGGATGTTAGCGTGGGCCCCAGTATCATGAGAGGGGACGCAGGGGGGGTGCACCCCAAAAAACTCTCACGAAGCTGGGGTCCATGCATGTTACAACAGAATCAACCGTGAACTGACAAACTCTAAGGGACTTCAATGTCCCATGCAATGTGTATCATCACAGGCTTGACAAGAACAAAAAGAATGCACATAACAAGTGGTGTGACTGCCTAACCTTTGGCTGGGTGAACATTATGACCATCGACCAAATTTTACAAAGAACTGACGCCTTATTCCTACATCGTGTAACAACATTCATGGTCACGTTTGCACATGACCTGGCTTCATCCTTTCCACCAAGCTTCAAGGCATCAAAGGTCAGTTTCAATCCATTATTTAAGCACAAAGAGTTGCCTTGAAAAGTCTTTCTACGTGGTTCAAATGACAAATATTCACCTAAAACCCTGCACGTGGTTCTCTTTCGGTGTGAATGTGTTTACTATATGCTATTGCTGAAGTGGTCTATTTCACATGCTACATCAAAGGGGTTGTTCTAAGGTTTATGCAAATCCTGTATTTTCTGTGTTATCGTATACATGAATGCTGCACGTAATGGTCCGCTCTGGTGGTACGTAACGGCCCGTTCAGATCCAGGTGTGCTGAGCACACATGACAAGCGTACCCTCTTTTGTATTGTTACGTTGTTGGTCGTTGTTTTGTTTGTTTTGTTTTTGTTTTTTGTTTTGTTGTTGGGTTTTTTTTTTTGGTTTTTTTTCATTTATCTGCAACTAAGCATGCGTGAGAAACCCCTGATATTTCTAAATTGTGCCCCCCCCCCTTTTTTTCGCTCAAAAATCCTGGATCTTTGAGTGTAAATGGAAAACATGAGGTTATTGTTTAATTCTGACTGTCATAGGTATCAACGCGCACTTGCAGCAAACGCAAAGGCATTATTCTTTGTGCACTTCTAAATGTTTCTCCCCAATTTGCTGTTCATTCTCGATTCTGATTGGTTAAGAGCCATAGGATATCAGGTTATCTCCCTACTTTGTGTACGGCAAACACCATCAAGTTAAATAATTCTGTTAAACTGGGGAGATAAAAGGGCAATGGTCTGTATTAGTGTTGAGATAACACTAGCTATGCACTTGTGGTGTCTTAACCTGCTCGAGTGAGCGTCAGCGAACGAGAGCAGGCTTAGACACCACTCATACAAGCTAGGTTATCTCCACACTAAAACAGACCATTACCCTTATAGTCTTCTTAATATATAATATATTCCAAATCTTTCTTTTCATTTTTTACAATACATATACCAGTAGCTATGTTCAAACCCTGATGCCGGTGCCTGTGTTGTCGAGCATTAGCTCCGCCGAACTCCTACCTACCAGCTGGTGTCTGCCGCGGGCTGTAAAAATAACCTCGTGTTTACGAGCAGCCGGAGCTGTGAGCCGGGATTAGTGGGATTATCTAAGCGGATTATCCGTGTACACCGTTTAGTAGCGAGGTGAGAGAGAGAGGGCTATCGTTCTGCCATTGAAATTAGCAGACGATAAGAGCGAGTAGCTGATGTTTGGGGAGGTACAAAGTTTAATCTCTCCCATTGTATGTACGTTACGTGAGATTGAGTGGATACGGTGAGAAGCCTGGGGGCAGTGCACAGAGGTTAAGTCTTAATTTTAAACACTTGCAGATCAGCCGGGATAGCTTGTGGTTATATAGAGGATATATATTATATGCATTTACCATGATGATAACTTTGGATTAGGTTAATCACACAGCTTTTTAATTAATCATCAAAGTTACGCCAACTTTTGGATAATAGGCAAACAATATGAAAGTACAATGCTTCATGGATGCTGAAATGTAACCAGATGATACGAAGTGCTGCTGAACCGTTCATCTAGAAGTCGCATTACAAAAAATAAGAGTTGACACTCGTTGACTCAGCGACTGTCACTGGTTCAAGTTGTTTGTCAGAGGTTAATGTGATCCGTTGACATCTGAACTGTGATCTCTGACCTGTCCCCTGTGGTCAGTTACTTGACCATGCGCACCCCCTGACCACTGCTGCTGGTCACTGCTGCCAGTGGTCATTTTGCCAGTGACGTCATCTGTAGTTTACGGTTCGTGACGTCAGATCAGACGTAGGAAAACAACAGGTGAGATTTGATGGGTTCTAAAGGATCATTCAGTATTTGTGACAGGGTGGGGTATGAGGATTTTCCAAAAATGCTGTGAAAACATGAGTAGCCCCCGCCCCTCAAATCTCTGTGAAAAGATTGGTACCCCCCAACACACACACACACACACACACACACACACACACACACACACACACACACACACACACACACACACACACACACACACACACTTGCACCCCTCAAAGTGTGTGAAAAGATTGACAGATTGACTTAGAGTTGTTTGAATTAGAAATAAAGAAAGAATGCAAAACTCTCTGCCGTAAGATAAATGTATAACCGTGCACAGTTGACCTTTGCTGAGGCTGACTGTCCCGTATGTCAGGACTTGCAGTGAACAGTGTAATGTGCCTGCTGCTCCACTCATCATCAGGACAGTCTGGCTGTCCGGGAGAGTCGCTGTCACGCTCCATCACAACCATACAGTGAAACCTCCCAAACAAAGCAACCACCCAGTGGCTGGCCTCAAGTGGTCTCATTCGAGAGGTGGTCTCTTTAGGGAGGTCCATTGACATCTCTTCATTCAGGTTCAGGATCATGGGGAATTGTCTCAATTGTAGAGGGGGTCTCACTAGAGAGGTGGTCTTTATTGGAGGTTGTACTGTACTCCACAGTCGCCAACCATCTGATTGGCTCGTCACATTACTTCTGTCTATACATTTGACGGGGAAGTATTTGTGGAGTAGCGTAAATCATCATAGTTTATAGAGTATGGATGGAATACATCAGTTTTTGTCTTGGGTCCAATTATTCTGAATACCAAAGCCTAGTTGCTCGTAAGCAAGTGACATTCAGTTTCAAATTAATGGCTACTTTTAATAACTGGAATGGATTGCTTGAATTTAATTGGTTATCATATAACAAGTTAGCTCCATTTTGACATTACAAAGCAAATTTGAGCACACTGGCTTAAATGACGCGACCTGTGAAGTGGTAACAAGCCAGACAGACGTAATTGATGGCTTCTATAAACCAAATATAGAACCACTCAGCTAGTTTAGTTGTAGAAACACTATGGATAAACAAACGTGTGGATCATACAGAATCCATTCCCATTGACCACTCCACAGTAATCATCATAGACAATGCAGCCAGACAACAATATGTGAAAACACCCATAGTCTGTAGCCAGTTATTTGTTTATTGTTATCATACATCATCGGCCTGGCATGTGTCACTTATATCTAGCAGCAGTTAGCTAGCTAGCTGTCTAGCTAGCACGCGGCAGCCCAAGACAACTGCTGGAGTGTCATACGTATGATCGGCAGAGAATAGCTGACCCAGATACGGGTATATTGGGACGGATGGATGATGTGTGTGTTCATTTGTACAGAGGGGACAAAATCAGCATTTGTTTTTCCTTTCCTCCAAATTCTATTATAGGGACACTGGTATCAATGGATGATGTATCATGAGAGAAATATCACGTAGCTGGTGGGTTTGACTATATTTGTATTTGAGAAGATAGATAAGGCCCCATAAGCTCTGTCGACTTGTACCTATTTACCATGTGAGTGCCACGGAAGGTTGTGCAACTAGTAGTGATGAGTTTGCTCAACAACAACCACCAGATCCAACTGGGAATCGAGCTCGCTACCGTATGGTCATGAAACGGCTCCCTATCCAATTGGCCACAGAAGCCACATATACTGTTTGCAGATGTGCAGTTTCAGTAGTGATATGTCATTGGAGGCGTTGAGGAGGCTGATGTGTGTATCTGCTGATAGAAGTTGTAACCACTTCATGTAGAGATTGAGCTCTAGCATTATGAGATGTGACATGGTCTATCATCACTCCAGTATATGTGTGTGAAGATATCTGTGGAATAAACTCACTTTTGCTTGGTGAATCAATGGTTGTATTTATTGTGTGAACTAAAACCAAAGTAAGAATAGTGTGTGTAAATTGAACATGTTAAACTCATTATTGCGATCCAGAGTTCAATAATGCCAGACAAATTGCTCAAGACATAAATTAAACCTGCATGTGAGATGTGAACAGATGTAGTATGCATATATAACATACCAATGATGTTAACCGGTTGAAGAAAGTTAACCAAAGAGAAATATGTACCAACTGAATGTAAAGCTGTGTTATAAAATCCATTTCATCCTGTAACGAGCCATTCAACCTCGAGCCACACCAGATACATTTATTACGTACTTCAAGAAACATTAGCTTACGGACTGGTGCAATAAAATAGAGAAATCCTTTTGCTGCCCTCACAGTTCAAGTACATTGTAGGTAACTCAAAACAATCTCCTTTCTTCTGTAAAACAAGAGCTCACTAGATCGTGTGTTTATTAAGCTCTGGGCGTCAACATTAGGACGGAGGTTTGAAACTCAACAAAGCTCTACTCACACAGTCCAAATCAAACCATAATATTGAACAGGAAGCCGAATCTCTCATCCTGTTGTGACCATCGTTGATCGCCATAGGCTGATCAAGCTGATCCAGCACAAAACAATGCGCCCCCCCCCCTTCAAAAACCCCACCTTCCCGCACCAAATAACTTCATTTTCATAGATTTTGTACACGCCCACCATCGATCGCGCGTACGAAACCACCCATGAAATCCCCTTAAACTGGCGAGCCCTCCCCCTTTCCAAAAATCCTGGGTCTGCCAGTGTATCGCAGACGTAATTATAAAAGGTAGAATCGTCTGTTCCTACGCATATTTCTTATCTGGTACTGGTCCCAGTAAAACATCGTGGATGGACATTCATGACTGTCAGACTGGGGTTTTAAAATATGTCAAAAATGAGATGGCAGAAGAACAATGAATTCAGAGTATGCTTCAGAACCTCTGAACTCGTGTACTCCATCTGAGTGCATGTTTGTAAGATCTAATGCTTCCCCATTACATCTGTCATGGCCGTCTTCCCGGAGTCATCCAGTGCTCCAGTCCCATATTTCACTTTAAGTGACGTACACTGTGATTATAGGTACGCATCGGGCATCTGCACCTAAGTAACCCAACCATCTACATGTAAAAAAGCAGATGATCAGGCTCCTTATCACTGGGGGGGGGGGGGGTTGCACAAAATGAGTACGGACGTGCCACGGACAGGTTGAAAATGAAACCTACCAATATACCTATTTTTTAGAAAACATGACCCACAATATACCAATACCTGAGAAAATGTGACATAATATACCAATATTTGAAAAATACATTAAACCCCGATTTGGGATTACGTTAAGACCATTTCATTGGTCCCAACTCGACGTGAACCTCCATAAAAGACCACGTGTCTATTGAGACCTCTTGAGACGAGCCCCCAAGGTGGTCGTAATAGAGAGGTGCTATTCTAATATGTGTTCCATCACACCTCTAAAGCCAATCGAAAATTACAACGCAATGTTATATGAAATTGAATATTATATCAGTCATTTCCATGGCCTTTCTCACCAGTAGGTCCATATAACCTATACACACTACTACTGAAAGTCTTAAAAAGCATTTGTCTTCAATACTAAAACTCGTGTACTTTTTCAAAATTGGTGCTTCAAAAGATCAATGCTGCAGATCCTCAATACTCTTAAAACACGTAAAACACGTGTACTTTCACAGGATTGGTGTTTCAAACAGATTTAAAACTGCTGCAACCTGTTAGCATAATGTACACACTTAACATAATGTACACACTAAACATAATGTACACACTAAACATAATGTACACACTAAACATAATGCACACACTAAACACAATGTGCTCATGTTTGTAGCCATGCCTGCCGTGGTGACGCTGGACTCGGCTGGTGACGCCGCCGTCTCCACCGCCGGGCTCCCTGACGTGGCTGCCGGGTGCGCCACCGCGATACCGCCGTTCTCCAAGGTAAACACGCTGTCAGATTGTCACAATTATAAGCCCATTCTGGTCTCACAACATTGGGGTTGTGAGCTCGAGTCCTGCCAGGGTCACTTGATATAGTCAAATGGAAGCTTGGGGCTGGAAAACCTGTCTTCAGCTATGCCTATCGTGGTAGAAATATGCTTGCTAAAATGATATGTGAGAGCTAGAGATAGAAGCTTGAAAATGAAGTCCAATCAGTTATGGTAGTCTTTCTACTAACAGGCAAAACTGAACAGAGAGCTTGTGCAGATAGAATCATGGCTACTTCTAGCTATTATGGATGTAAAGTATGTCAGAGTTATATACACAGCATATGTTGTGAATACATGGCTTCTAGTCTTCTGATGTGTTTTCCTAGGCTTCTATGTGAATTCAATTTTAATCCTTTCTCTCTGTCACTGTAGTCTATAGCAAGCAAGTTCCTACCAATCTATTGACATAGCTGGAAGCTTAGCGTTGTAAACCTGTCTTCAGCTATGTCAATACAGTGGTAGGAACTTGCTTGCAATAGACCACAGAGAGAGGGAGAGAGAAGATCAATATCACATGGTCTACCACCTGCCTTTGTCTTGACCCGCAGAGGGACCTGCTGTGGGGAGACAGCATCTACGGCCTGGTGTTCCGCTGCGTGCTGTTCATCACGGTGGCCGTGTCGCTGTTCCTCATCGTGTGCATGGTCGGCATCGTGGTGCACATGAAGCTCAAGACGCTGCTCACCCGGCCCACCAGCAGCGCCGACAAGCGCAACGCCAAGCTGCCCAAGGACAAGAGGGACGTCGTCCTTTTGTGAGCGGTTATTGGGGGCGGGGGGTACGCACAAGCAGATCCAGGTTTTTGAAGGGGTTACAAGATCCAGAGGGTGTTGGTTATTGGAAAGGGGGCTTATACTTTGGTAGATTTGGTGGGGTTTGTTTGAATAAAAGCATGTTGATATACCAAAGTTCCATGTGGGCGATGGGGGCAGGAGGAATGCCCTTTGTTACTCTTCTGGGTCTGCAAGAGTTTTATGCTGTAATGAACAGATGCTTAGAGGCAAGGTGGATGGGAGCTAGATGGGCGATAAAGTTCATTTGAAATGGTAGTCATGGTGGATGATGGGGATGGTGGGTGAAATGTCAATGAGGACGGAATGGTTTGTTCATCAAGGGGGCTTTGTAGGGAACTCACTTAGATTAAAGGCTCACTAGGGATTCATCAGTAGGCTACTGTGGACACTAGATTGGGTAGTGGTGTTTGGGTTGGGACTTGGAGTAATGACATCATAAACTTTCCAATAGCGTACTATTCAGATGTAGATCTACAAGTCATCCTGTAAAAACGCATCGCCGTGGCCACTGGGTGGGTCACAGACTTAAATTCACATTCAATATGGCATATCGAAGAGAGGGAGGTACATCAGTTATCTTTGGATATGGAGAATGTCAAATAATAAACATCATAACCAGAGGAGACCGTGCTGTTTACTATGTATGGCACTTACTGATGAATATAGGTTCTGGTTTAATCTTTCACTCGAAAAGGATTTTGTGTGTGTGATAATGTGTATGTGTATGTGTATATACTAGTATAGGCCTTGGTCAAGTTTGCACCATGTCATCCAAGGACAGCAATATGTAATTGACCTGGCTCACGGATTAAAAGTATATGCTGAAGTATTTGAAAGTCCTGATCTCATTTGTTTTCATGTAGAACATTACTATACCAGTCCTACCTATTACACTGTGTTTCTTATCGTCGGTCTACGGGAATCTCTTTCACACTGCTTACGTTATCCAATAACGTGTGATTTGAAAGCTCGAAATATGTGATGATTTTTATTTTTGCTTTTCTATATACATTATTGCTCATTTTCTCATAACTTTTATCACTTTGTGACGATGTGTTTTTATTTCCAGAAAAGACGCAGCATGAAGAATGCTGCAAAAATGCTCAATGTAAACGAAAACAATGGCCTAGTGCATTTCAATATGATGTATGTTCTCCTTATTCATAACTTGAAAGTGCCATTAATGTGTTTTGAGGGACCTTTGCTCAAATAAAACAGACAAAAAGTTTCAAAGCGTTTGATGCAGGTGTAAGAAGGTTTGAGATGTAAATGGTTATGTTGTACAGTGGGCTGCCAGTGATTATGGATTGTCTGTTTTGATTTGGTGAGGTGTAACAAATCTTTCAGATGTGATAGTGGTATCAGTGCAATGCTCATTTTTCATGACTAGGGCTTACTTCATTGCTCACAAGAACACAGATGAGCACAAACTTCCATTGACGATAGCTTTATTAACATCTGTGACATGCATAACCTGAATAGAAGGTTTGTTTTCTCTTTGTTTGACCTATCATAAATAAAGATAGCAATCTAAGTACCGCATACATTAATTTCAATAGCTGTCTAACAAATATGAGTGTGGTCAACCATTATGATGATTATTTGTTCCTTGAGATTTGCAGAAAGAATTTAGATGTTGCATTCTAAGTTGTATTATGCTGCGTAAAGTCCTCAAACATAGTTTTACAGCCACAACACTATGTGTTACATTATCTGGTGCTTTTGTATTGGTTATGAAAGTTATAAACACTCATAAAACTCATTAAGTATCAGGACTTGGCATTAAAGATGAATGTATGGATAACCATTCACTGTATGAGTCATTGTATGATAGTAATTGTGTGTTAGAATTTTGAATGTTGTTTAAAACAAATGGCAACCATTCTAAGAGTTAGATTCAATCATAATGTAAACTTGTCAACCATTCTGATATTGAGATTCAATCATAATGTAAACTTTGTGTGCTAAACGGTAACCGAAGATAATTTGCTCAACTATTCAACTATTCAATGCATGTGTACAATGAGGGAAAATATTCTATATTGTACATGTATTTGTATAATTTAGTCCCAGCACTGGCTAACATTAGTGGACATTGTGTCATTTGAAATGGAGTCTGATACATAGTAAGATTACTATTGTACAAGCTTAAGGAAACCCTGGAGTTTGGGACTACCCAAGCAGCGCCAAGATCAGTCTTGCCCCAACACACCTTTGGGCTGTAAACTACACCGAAGAGAACAGACTAGGAAACCTTTATACATTTTGCAATACAAATGGCAGGAAAAGGTTTATCTGATACACTTTATAAGGTCACTTTATTCTATGTTATGGTATGTGATGATGCACACACGTAATGAAACTGACTCATCATTTTTATCATGTGAAAATGTGTTTACTTCCGGGGTTTACTTACATCAGTATATGCATATGGGATAAAAATGTAATATTATACCTTTGTTATAGTTATCACATATCACAGTTTGCTCTCAAAAGTCTTCTTTGATTTCTTTGTATAATATAGAATGATCACAATTGAGTACATCAAATTAAAAATAAATAGAAATGCAGTTGTTTTGTTGTATACCCACTGAATTGACCGCACAAATTGATTCATATTGCTCATGGGCCACAGCATAGTTAAAATGGAGAGAGGGTACATACTACTATGATTTACAAACACTTTATCATACATGATCATACATGTATACATTACCATATATATTAGAAAAGGGTAGCTAACAGCACAAAGACGTAGGAAGCCAAGGCATACATTTTAGGCTAGATTTATGTTATAGTATGTATACATTATAACTTCACATTATTCAAAGAAGCTGACGCAGTCCTATGCAATGACAATTTAAATATTTTTACCAAATTTGCACGGCTACATTTGACAGTGATATATCAAGGAAATTGGCAGAATTCAGTTAAATTTGCATTATGATTAATTTTACATTTGCTTTAAATTGATTTAGTTATCATTGTGATATGGTAAGATAAATATAATGAGTAATATATCAGCAGATGGTACACATGCTTTATCAGTCATCTATACAAATACCAAACAAAGTCTACCCTAGTCTATAAGGTAATGAAAACTCAAATAGTTAAAACACTGATCATGGAGTTGGATGAGGTCCAAACACTTCAGAACTCACATCAAAAGTTACAAAACCACCTATAAAATGGCCATTTAATCCATTAATTCTGTAGGATCCATGCTTTAAAAAACTGGATAACACACAAGTCGCTTTAGACAACGATCCAGATAAGAAAATGCTCTTAATGTTAAGGCAAAGCTGACCATTTGTACTTTTCTGGCATTGTTGCTCGCCCGTAGCTAAGTTTGCCATATGTGGAGTGCATACTGGGAATATTGGAGAGAACCCTCAGTTCCCAAGCACATAAAGGGATATTGGTGACGTGGAATAAAAACAAATGATCATCGGAAGACTGTTACTAAGTGTGCTGTAAGTAAATCATTATCGTTTACACGTTTTTCACTCAGCTACCTTGCTATATATAATAACTAGAGTCTAAATTTGGACCATCTCCGGGTTTGTTTGTTTTTCTTGCACTGTTAATAGAGGACTAGATTCTCCAGTTTTTGTAATATTATGGATGAAATTGTGATTGGTTAAGTGTGCTCTTTTGTAATACACTCCGTACAAAAATGAAAGGTTTTGGTCGTATTCATGGACGTACACTTTAGTAATTTTGTACTGGAGACTAATATACAGACTAAAAATTAAGAAAACTACTCCACAACAAAATTGCCTTGGTGCATTGATTGAATATATAAACAGTATTAATTTCATATTTTATTACATATATAGATGTATGACACATTCTGCATATTAACCAACTAGATTAGCTAGAAAGAAGTTTATCTATTAAGTCATTCCTAATCTAAGCATCATATATCCAATGCGGTTCCTAATGTAGACGTCTGTGTGCCCGATGAATGTCGCAGAATAGAGTACCGCTTTAAACTAAACTTGAATTTTTTTTCTCCGGCTGGCAAAATATAAAAGCAAAAAGAGTGCTGTCATCTTTATGTTGGGCGTGTCAGAACATTTGTAATTTACGTTCTAGACCTTCTAGTTTACTTATAACCATTATATTTCATTGTTGTTAAAGATGTCGCGACGAGAAGGCCAACTGTTTGTTGGACGCCTGAGCAAGAACGTGCGGACAAGAGATGTGGAAGATATTTTCGAGCGATATGGTCGAATGTCTAGATGTGAAATAAAATACGGTAATTATTTTAAGTTATTTTAATAGTAAGTACATTGTCGTATTCCTATGTCTAGTCTAGTATTATTTTAATTCATTTATTCAATCATGTTAATATGATTTTTTTTAAAATCTTTTTGTAGGTGCTGAAATGGGTAAGTTCCTGTTTTTAAATGTATATTCAATACTAAAATGTATGTCGTTACAATTTTTCTGCGTATTTTATTGCATTTTTTATCTTGCATATTACTTACTATAAATCAATGGAATACATGTATGAATATTGTTTATGACAGGTTATGCATTTGTTGACTACGAAGATAGACGAGATGCAGAGGTAACATTTGTTAAATTATTGAAATAGAAATTAAGTTTGCATTTAGAATGGCAGTTCACTTACTCATATTTTACGAAACTGTTACGGTATACTATCTATATTGACTGCTTTGTAGCACTTGTACTAATACGGGGGCAAATAAGATTTTCCAATATACAAAGATTCTAAATGAAGCAATCCAATTTACTTTAGCATTCATTAATGCTAAATATTGTCAGGTACATGCAAGGATGCTTTCATTAATTCATCAATAAAAAATGGACAAGAATTTGAAAATTATCAAATATTTACTGGATTGCTCTTAAAGGGGGAAACCATAAAACTCATTCGTCAAATTACTTGTTATCTCGAAAATCTTAGCAAGAAAAAAACTATTTTTAATGCCGCAAGTTAACCTGTTAGTTAATTTAGGTTATAAATTCCAACTGCTATCTTGCCACAGTCCTGACTACTGACCAGACAGACCACTGCTGCTGCGCCAGTAGCCAGCCACAATAGCCTTCCACGTTGCCAGCTGCAGCTAGCAGGGCCAGTCCTGAGTTCCTATCCGAGTCCGAGTTGTTCCCATGCCATTACCATGTGCCCCTTGGCCGCTGCTGCGTCTGCGATAGTCGCACGCTGCTGCTACCGGCAGCCCCCAGTGCCTCCTCCAGGCTGCCCAGTGCCTCCTCCACCACCGCCATCCCCTGCAGTGGCGGCTCCCTTCGCCGACCCAGACAGCCCCAGCTACCAGAACCAGCAGCCACCGCCCAATACCAGACAACTCAGGGTCAGCCTCGAGCTCTCAGGGTTGAGTAGATATTTCTGTATGGCTCCGCTTTATGTTGTCTAGAGCTGGTGCATACTACCGTAATCACATCCGAAAAGATGATGAGGTTCATTGCTATCGATTGAAGGTTTTTTAAATTCATTTTGGCTAGCTTTTTGAATGCTGACAGTAGTCTCGTATAATATTGATTTTTTTTACGGTACGATAGTAGTTTAAATGACATCATTTTATGTAGGTTAAAATGAGATATCATTGGAAAGTTATGTAATGATCAACAAAGGTAGATTAAATGATCTTTTTTGTGGAATCCTTTAATTAGTTCGGATCCAATTTTTATACTTTTTGCATAATTTTTAGAAATACGCCATTTTATGTAAGACATTTCAAACTGGATTTTGTTATATTTGTTCATGAATGATTAGTTTGGGATGTGCCTATAATGCTGTTCACATTAAATCATATAATATTTACCATTTCTGAACACTTCATTATTTTGGTTACATGTATTTTTTGTTTGATACTTCCGTCGGAAGGTTTTGAAAAGAATGTCCCTTGGTGTATTTCATCCTGTAATCTGTAATAGTCTAAATAGTTTTATAAGATTTAAAATAAGAATTTACAGTTTTTCTACATTGGATAATGCATGTGTGATTTCATAGCAGCTATGTCTTCAGGTTTATAAAATCTTTACAAACTGACTATTGTGTTAGAATAAGTAAGGTTAAATATAAGAAATATCTGATGTGCCCCTAATCTTTGAAACCATATCTATATGTGTGTGTGACATTAAGTTGAATGAAAGATTGTACCGGTATGATGCTTGAAAACTAGCTTCATTCATTTTGATCTTGTTTAACAATGAACTATGTTTGTAGGATGCATTGAAGTATGAAAATGGTCGTGATTTCATGGGTTCTAGCATTATTGTTGAATGGGCAAAAGGCACACCTCGAAGTGGAAGAATTGGTGGGGTAAGTGGAGCAGAAAAATTACATGTGTATTGTGTTTGTTTACATATAGATGCTTTTAGGTTACATAGTGTGTATCAATAAGTGAATTTCATTTACTCTTATTGTTTCAGCGAGATGATGAATGTTACAAATGCGGTCGTCCTGGACACTGGGCAAGGGACTGTCCAGATGATCTGCGCTACAGTGGATATCGCAGACCAAGCAGAAGGTATGGATCTTGTTGACCTATTTCCTATAGTAGCAAGAGGGCTAATAAAAAGTGACCTGACTGTCTTTATCTGCATATCAGCATATCAGAAACAGTGATTTCAAATCAATTACTCATCAAAATGACTAGCAAGATCCATGATTAAAATAATGATCATTTGAAACTGTTTCAAAGGCAACATCCTTTTCAATCATCAAAATGGTTCTTTATATCAAAGTTCTTTTTCATTTTATGAAAATAGAACTCTGAAAGATCCGATCAATTCCAAGTTGATATTTTGTTTTACGTGACAGGAGCAGGAGCCGATCCCGGGACCGCGGCTACAGCAGACGGTCCCGGAGCAGGAGCAGGGACAGACGCAGGAGCAGGAGGTCCAGGTCAGTACGTCGTGGCTTCAAATCCCAGATGAATCTGGTGGTGGATGTTGAGCAAACTCATTCCTAAACAGTTCCACACTGGTCCGTACATGTTGTACCTGTATGCAGGAATACATGAGAGTTGTTATTTATTCCTGCTATATGTTAATTAGGTATAGGTCATTGCTTTGAAACGTGGTGTGAATGATTAGCGCTGTGCTGCTGGCATCGCAAGTATGAGAAATTGTCAATTGATAGACAAGTGTGCCTATGACCTGGTGTAAAATATGATATAAAGTGGTGAGAACAAACCTTCAATTAGGACTGTAAACTTCATTTACATTACATCGTATTCTTGGTTATAACTATTACCAAAAACGTCTCTTCATTCGTCAGTTGTCAGCATGTGCATGTATGAGTTTATGAATTAGTGTTGGCTTGTGAATGAGTGATGAGCTATAGGCGAATGAGGAATGAACCTCCTCTATATCAAATCTCAGCATGCACCATGCTTCCATTTAAATGTGATATGTAGTGCTAGTATTATAGCTAGATGTCAAATGGAAGTAAATTAAGAATATTATCATAAAGGTTTATTATTCTGTATTCACTGACTATTTGTATTCACTGATTGTACTATTTTTAACCATTCTATTCATTTCATCAGTATTGTCACAACTGATACAATAATGTATTATACAAATTGTATCTTGCTCCTATAGGGCGCCTAAATGCAAAAATAAATGATTCTGATTCTGCTGGTAGCTCCAACACCCAAACAGATCTTAGGTTTAATACTGAGTGCATGCAGGTGTATCTAAAGTAAAGTGAATGTGTGAACGAGTGAGTGCACAAGAGCTTGGGTCCCAACATCGTTACATGGGGGTTGCGGGTATACATACTAATATACAGATATCATTCTTACTCATATAAAATATAAGTAAGAATGGTGTTTGTATAGTAAATATAGTATATATGTTTATATACCCCTCCCCACATCTAACGATGCTGGAGCCCATGCATGAGTATGTCAGTAAATGTACCGGTAAGTATGAGTGTGAGAGAATTTGTGGCTGCATGACTGTGTGACCTCTGCAATGACAGAGCCGTTCTCGGCGTGCACCATGGATAGTGAGTGCATGAGTGTATCTAAAGTGAATGTGTGTGAACAAGTGTGTGCATGAGTGTGTCAGTAAATGTAAGTACCGGGTATTTCTCATTTTATTTTTGCTGATTACTTTTGAAAAGATAAGATATGGATGCTATTTTTGTACGATTGTACATTAACTATTCCTTATGTTGTACAAGGATGAATATTTATTAAAGCAGTGATTGAGATCACACTCACCCTATCCATTTTGCGTTATAAACACGAGTTTCTGGTGCCAGATATTGGCCATTATGGGACCAAGCAGCAGTTTTTACTCATGTATATAGATCATAAGAGCAAGTAATGGTCCATATTATGCATTTCATTAGCGTTGATTACAACTTGATTGATGTCTTAACTTTTCCACTGCACTTTGTTCTAATAAAAGTGTTTCCTTACAGAAGCCGTTCTGACAGCAAATCGCCTCGCTACAACAGCGACCGATCTCGCAGTCGCTCGCACTGAATCTGCAGTCTTGTTCGGCGTCAATTTGTGTGGTTTTTATAGGACTGATAATGTTAGTGTCTGTACATATGAGTGAACATAGCGTACATTAGCAGTATACTGTGTTGTATACGTTTTGTTTTTATTACAAGTTCTCTTGCTAAAACGGTAATGATGCTACTCCACAGCAGAGTAGACAATCATGCCTTTTAAATTTGAAGATTAGATTTCGACTTCATATTGAATGGCCAAAGTTAATCTTTATTCTACTTGTTCTGTCTCAACATTATGAAACAATGTCGATTGCATTATAAATGTTAGTTTAGGTTTCTTTACCAATTGTAAATTGGGTGTGAAATGTTGCATGGCACTGGTTGTCATTGAAAAAGGAGATTTAAACAAAAAATAATGCTCTCAAGTTTCATTTGAAAGTTCTGGTGTGTATAATTATGATTATGATGTATATAATACTAGCCATATAATATAATATTTGATGGAAAGGAAGGAACCAATTATTGAAATAATATAAATTGTCACCTGTTCTGTTATGGCCTGTTATGTTGAACTGATAATGATTTAACCAATTGGCAATTTTCCTTTTACGGATTTGCATTATAATCATAATCATTGTTATGGATTACATTTATTTTGTTTATATACGTGTTAAGATGTGTTGAGATATTTTCATTATTACTGAAATAAACATTTTGAATAAATATTTATTAATTATTAATCATAATCTGCTAGAAGCTGACACAAATCACATTAGTACATCATTGCCACTGTTTCTGTCAACAGACTCAAATTTGCAAATCAATAGTTTAAAAATAGTCAGAATTAAAGAAATGCATCACAATAACACTACACGAACAATCATGTCTTTACAAATGAGACCAAGTAATTTTCCTACGCTACATATCGTTTTTGTTTCAACAAATATTTCTATTTAACAACACACACTCATGTAACAATACCAAACAAGTTATGTGAAGCCATCATGACATTATTTATAATACTGTCAAGGCAGTTTGTATCCTCTGAAATCATCAACCATGCCAATTTTCCAGTAATCATCACATACTGGGTACTTGCAAAAAAGCCACTTAAATGTAATATGGGACAAGAATTTTCAAAAAGCCAATGCAAGTTATTCCAAACTTTGTGACTAGAATTAAACACATTCTTTTTAGAAATTTGTAACCGGTCATTTTTGTTTGACACTTTCAATTTTTCATACATGTCAACTGCTATGTGAAAATAATCCTAATGTCCCAACAGCAAGTTTATGGAGTAACATCTATCATAACTAAAAAATGGAAACTGATAACAGAAATAAAAATTATAGTAATTTTTAAAAACGTGATTGGTTTACATGAAAAGGGCAGACTAAAAATGCCATTTTTATGAAATGTTCACTATGATGAAAGTAATTCAAAAATCATAATTTTAAAAATTACTACGTAGTTACATGGCAAAATATAGCGCATCTTTCAATCATTTTTATTTTGATATTGAATACCAATTTTTAGATACAGAAAATGTTACTTGATGAACTGGCTGTCAGCACATTAATACAGAATCTTTGCTAATAGCAATATACTTTTAAGTTTTTAGAAAGCGTTGATTTAAAGTTACAAAAATAAAAAAAGCACTTGTTAACAATACATTTGCAAATGTTAAAAAAAATGCAAAATTTACAGCCAGACTTTGTACTCCTACAAAACAGTACCCGCCGCCGGTCCAACAACGGTAATTACCGAACATCGAACACCAATCATCAATCTTGTAAATAATATTAAAAGTAGAACAAAATTTAGTCAACACTTGATTTAACTGACCACATACTGCGACCATCAACACGATCTGTGGTCACACAACACCACAAACGCACAGCAATTGCACATCGTTTGGTTAATTTCAGACAGGGAAGAAAGTTATCACAGTTTTCCATCAGCTCCTGATTAAACTCTTATTTACAGAAAACATAAATATTATGTACATTACGCGCGGCCTAATGAGTGTTACAGTAAATGTGTACTAAGCATGATGTCAGTCATAATAGTCTAAGCGCACAGCATCTTAGTCAGATACATTTTATAGAGGTTGTCTGGTGGACAACAGGGTTGGTGCAAGTACAAAATGCGTGTGGATTTGGCTGCAGACTTGGAATGCCCAGAAAAAGATGTTCATGGTTGTACCTTTCCTATCACCCAGGCTGGGTGTAGGTGGGTGGATTTTATTTCATACCTAGATTTCTATCAGCTTATTTATGAAGTTATGTTGCTTTCTATTGGATGTCCATGTATATTGTACCTATGAGATCAAATAGTATCTCCAACTGGTATAAATTTTTGGGTTCCCTAGTGTTTATGGATTTGATTTCAATTAGCATTTTGACACACTTTTCACTTGGTTAAATTGAAGCATATTGTACTGCTGGAAATGCAACAACAAATATTGAAGTCATAACGATTTGCCATCAAAATTAAACATGATTAAGCATTGTTATTTATAAAACAGCTTTGGTTAAGTAAAAAAATACTATTTATGGGAATCTACACGTCCAATGATACCATCACTGACAATCTATTATTCTACACTCACAATCCATTTGCATACTAATGCTCCTTATACGACCGAAATATTAATGCACTACAGTTTATATTTTCAATAAACATTTACATATTTGTACTCGACAACATAATTACTGGCCACAATAACGTCATTCACAGAAAAAGAACAGTTATTCTATAGAGATAAACTTGGAAATGAAATATGGACGACATTAACTTTTTTACAGACTTACAATTGACCTCTGAATTATATCGACAAACAGTAAAAATCCAGACATTATCAAAATACATACACATACATTAATATTGTAAATATTTGGTGTTCTGCTTCGACTAAATTCTAGCATAAAATGTCAAAAAATTCTTTTCATATTGAAAGCAACGATTTTTGATTCATGTGAAAATAACTGTTTTACAATTATCAATATAACATCAGAGGTCCTTACAATCAGAATGGTTATCCGGTATATAGAGAATAACTTTGGCACATCAAGTGGGAACAACAATTTAGACAGGTGGATCAAGAAAGATGTAAATGCGTATCACATTGCACAGTATTACATCACAAAAATATATTTAGGTACACACCACATAATTTCTCATTTCCTGCTATGAAATAAAAATAAATGAATGATCTTTGTGTAAGTATAGCAGATACTTTTGTTTTTTCAATACAACAGTAACACCCCAACCACCCCCAAACTACCCTGAACTAACTACCTGCAAAACCCTTTAAGTTCGAAACCAGTTCTTTGACAGAAAAATTCCATTAGTGCATAAATATCAGGAGTTTCACTATAAGCTATTGAATAACGAAAAAAAATCACAGTATGTGCATCACTAGCCATATAAAAATTTTGTGGATTATCAAAACAGATATTAAACTTCAGATGAATTCTAATGACCTATTGGACAAAGCCTGTTGGTTTGATGAAGTACATTATGCATTGTGAGATACTGGTGATCAATATGGTAAAGTGACTACAATATGATGAGCGATAACCGAGGCATTGATACAAAATTGAAAAGAAAAAAACATTTAACTTTATAAACTTGCCATTATAAAGGGTTTAACGGGATTAATTTTCAGAAAAACTTCTTGATAATAAAACTTGCAAAAATATTCCCCATACATAAGGGAATATGTAAAAACTATGAAAAATACAAGAACATGTATCTTATACAATAAGTATATAAATTCATTAGCATTTCTTGCTAAAATCCAAATTGATAATTAATTCAAATTAAGCATATTTCAACAAGCATAACTTTGCTTTTCACTTTACACATATAAAATAAAAACTTTTGGAAGACAAAACTAATCCCTCATTCAATCACACATTCACTCCTGCTCAAAACAAGCTACATAATCATCACAAAATTAAACAAAAAAAATAAGCAACAAAAAAAGCCGTCTGCTACACCCTCCCCGTCGTCGTCCCGGCGACCGTCTTCGCGCTCCGTCGCCCGCGGTTACTCTCCGCCTTCTCGAGCTCCTCCTGCATGAACTGGATCGTCATGATCATCTGCTCGCGCTCCTCTTTCAGCGACACGACGCGATCCTGTTCGGTGGTGAGCTGCGCGAATAGGCGGTCGTTTTCCGTCTGCAGCACGGTGGCCGCCTCCGCCTGCTGCCTCAAGTCCTCACACTCCTGCTGCAGGGAGGCCATCGCCTCGTACTGGATGCCTCCAGCCGCTGCCCCCAGCCGACCGATCTTCTCCAGTTGACGAGTTAATGACTCGTTTTCCCGCTGGTATTCCTCTAGTGTTTTCCCGCCAACGCCTAGTGTTAGCGACGCGATTTTTTTCTTCAGTTCGTCGTTTTCTTTGTTGAGTTCTTTCGGGCTGAACGTTTTTGTCGTAGGAGAAACTTTGTTGATGGGACTTGGACGAGCTTTTGCTCGGGAATCATGGCGGGGAGAGGTCGCCTTGGTGGGTGAAGATGTGTTTATGTGCTTAAATGACATTGTTTAGAATAGGAGAAAGAAAATAGAGAGAAGGGACTTGAACAAAACTTTTGCTGACAGGTTCAATGGGTAAATAACTATATATGTTTGTAAAATTGACAGTCTGAGGAAGCCCAAAGTATGAGTGAAAGCTAAAGGTTTTTTCTTGTATATACAGGGTTGAAAATAATAAAATGTAATTTAAATAACTATACAGTTGATCATGAAAAGAAAATAGATTAATTGCACCGCCAATGTCTTGCACAAAATAAAGCAATTCTTTAAACAACATCCATACTTAACTGGATTATTATTGAAGACTTCCCAGCCTTACCAGTGATTGAGAACACTCCGTCCTCTGTGCGGGTGATGAAGCATCGCGTGATGTGCAGATCGATGGGCTGAGGGCCGGGCGACGTCTCGTGAGTCGGAGGCTTGTCGTCCTGTAACAACAAAACACTCGCTCGCTTCAGTTCAATCAATTGAGAAGAACTTGTCATATATGTTGCTTTTAGAGACATGAGCTGAAGTTGTTTCGGTATCAAAAATCGTGTTGATACTGCAAGTCATCCCGAGTGACCTGACATTTGCAGAAAGGGTTCGGCAATGTCAACAGTGTCATTTATAGATCTAATGTGTCAGGTAGATATGCACACTCACTCAACCAAAGAGAGACTAGATGATCAAGGATGTATGATACCAAAAATAGTATCAAGGTGGCAAAAGGCCTAATGGCATTACGCAATTGTGATACTGTCCAAGTATAAACGTGTCTACAAGCGGTAGGAGAGGTTAGCTCAGTGGACTAGAGCGCCTGTCTACACACATATGAATGGTCTGGTGTGAACAGGAGACCGTGAGTTCAATTCCACTGCCTTTCAAATAACAAGCCTGTCTATGAAATTTCTTTACAATATGTATTCGAACACGACCTTGAGCGTGAGGTCCATGTCGGTGACCACGATGAACATGGGCATGATAGGCGGGATCTTCTCATCCTCGATCAGGTCCGTGATGATATTGAGAGACGACATCTGGAACTGCGCCTGGAAACTGTTGATGACAGCGCGCAGGTAGCCTCGCTCTCCTGCCGTGGGTGCCAGGTTCTCAGCCTTGGGGCCTGCGATGATTGAGGCTATGTTGAAGTTGTAGTTTAGGATAGCAATTGTTTCATATAAATATATATAATATAAAGAACAAGAACAATAAAACCGGTGTTTCCTGGAGCCGTTACCTTGCTGGAAGCGGACACGGACGGGTGGGTTTGTCAGCCGGGGGAGCTTGTCAGCGGGGTTCCGCGTTCCTGCCACAAACAAACAGAAAGTGTATTGTTAAGTTCAAATGTTGCCCGTTGCTAAATTGAACTTAGTGATTTATGATATCATGAGATAGCTAAATTTGAAAAGCAAACACACTTTTTTCATAATGGCAAAAAGAAAAACATTTATCAATAGAAAAATGACAAAGATTGAATCTGTTAAAAATATTGGAATACTTAAAATCCAATAGTATCAACTTTAAAGTCAAAATGCATAGAAAGATTCAGATATAAAATACTATAGTAAAAATAAAGACAATAGACATATATTTGCTCTCAAAACAGTATATAAGGGCAGTTTAACAGCTTTGTTTCTATAATGTACGAGATCACTTTTGTGTTAATTCACTAGTGTCAGAACCATACTATGCATTGAGAATATAACTATTCTTATAGCCCATAATTGCATTTCTTAAATAACAAGGAAATTTATCAACACAGATTAATTTGCCTTGGCACAGTTTCTCAATTAACCATATCCAAATTTATTGCGCTAACGCTAGCTATTGGTGTGCTATTTTGGTTAGGCGAAAGATTTTTTTATGAATTTGTTTCTTACAATTTTCAACACATTTAAAACATGATGTATAATATTATCTATGACATTAGTACATATGGAAATGTAAAGTTAGTAGAAAGATAGATGCAGAATATCATTTTAAGCAAGATGAAGCCAGACTATACTCACCATCTTTTTCAGCTTGCATGTCTGTTCATTGGAGAAAATAAACAAAAGATGCATTTAGTGTAAGCAAACAGCAACGTAATCCAAGCCAAACATAATGAAGTCTAAACATTTAGAGCATTATGTGACCTAATTTCGTGACTAATATAGCATTATTCTAGATTGTGATTTAACACACAAAAATCAAAATAGGTTGAATAAAAAGTCTGATTACATTCGGAAAAACACACGTATTAGTTGCTTTCTCAACAGCCCCACTTAATTTGAAGAAATTACAAAACTAAATTCCACATTTAAAAGAATAAAAATTAATATTTGAAGTAAACACATTAGTTTAGTACATATATGAAGTTTTTGGGCTTTTGAAAAAGCATTTATCGATGTATTATTTAATACTGACAAATACACTAGCTTCTATTTTCCCCATTATACATTAGTACCAAAAAAAGCAATCACTTTACAACAAGACCTTCATTAATACATAGAATTTAAATAGCAAATAACAGCACTCAATTTTAACAAATACCAAGAAAACACAGCTCACAAGTCAAAAGCTAAAACTAATGCATCTTTTAGATGAGTACACATTATCAATCATGCATTTCAGCTTCTAAGGTGATTAATCTAAATCAAAATTGACAACCTCTTTTAAATATTGAATAGATCATTGGCTATGCGTATTTAATTCATAACATAGCCAAGACTTCTTTTTAATCCCAACTAAATAAGACAAGATCATATAGTGAATAGAGCAAAAAAATATAAAAAGTAAAGATTGCCATTTTATAATAATCACCATAGAACGCTATCACAGGGTCAGGAGTAGCCACTCATCCAATATCATTTGACGAGTAAAAACTAGTTTATTTTTTAGCAGGACCGGTAGAATGCAAATAGTATTCTCAAAAGTTACTCATTCTGCTAACTAATAGCACTTTTCCACCTAATAAATATCCAAATTAAATCATCTATCAAAGTTGTAGCCAGTTTTAATCTCTGAAGAACTACTAAAGGCACGAAAATTTACCACCAAATAAATTTCCTATACCATAGCAGACCTATAATTTGGACATTTAATAGCTTCACAGTAAACAATAAACGTCAACGAATGTATATTTGCTGGTTCTTTCCTTGAACTAAACATTTTTAACTGAATACTTTCGCACCTAATCCTGACCCTGTTTATGCTGCCTTCACGTGCTCTTCCAAACTCCTAAAAATACGAGCTTCCCATATGAAAAATTCACTCGAACGGACGTTCCCAGTCGTAAATCAAGGTATTTCCCAGTCGGAAGCTCGGTCCTCAAAAAAAGCTCGGAGTTCACGACTGGTAAAGTGCCCTTTTGAGTGAATTTACCATAAGGGAAGCTCATATTTTCGAGTTGAGAAAAAGCACCATAAGTATCATGGACAATAAAGCGGACTGTCCTGACGAGGACGCACCTGCTGCGGCGCTGGCGAGGAACTTGTCGAGGTTGACGTTTCCGTGCTGTATCGGCACCACGTAGTCGATCTGGCGCCCGGCCGTCATGTCCTTGCCGCTCAGCTCAACCTTGGCCTCGATGTTGATGGCTCGGAAAGACACTACAGACACCTAGGGGGGGCAGAAAACTTGGTAATACCAATAGCAGATCCAGGTTTTTAGAAAAGGGGGGCGCACTTAAGGGATTTCATGGATTTCATACTCGCGATCGATGGCGGACGTGTAAAAAACCCTATGAAAATGAAGTATTTGGGTGGCAATGGGGGGGCACGGCCCCTGCGCCTCCCCCCCCCCCACCCCTGGATCTGCCTATGAAAACAGACCCGCTAGATAGAGACGAGTGGAGAGCTGGTGAGACACTGCCACCTGCAACCCAAGAAACAGGGACACCCGCAGCAGTTGATAAATAAACCTTAGGATGATAGTAGCAGTAGGAGTTGGTAATACAGTTGCAACTGTCATCTTGAAAATAGATTCATTGGATTTAGTTTTTATATAAATACACTGACTGATTTTGAGATAAGTCCATTTTAAACTTATACATGAGCATGAAAAAGTATGTGCATGAAAAGGGTCCATAAAACTGCCTCTGATGCATTGGCCATAAAGAATCATAACTTGGTATGCAAATAATTATGTGACTATGTTACATTGTATTTAAGATCACGCTATTTCATTGGCAAAACTAAACAACAATAAACAATGAGAGCCAATGAAATCAAATCTGTTGTAAACTCACCACTCCTCCACGAGACCTCTCTCCGGTAGCGTACACATCGCCCTCCATTATGGACTCTTCATCATCTTGGTTCAAAACGTATTTCTTATCAAATGCTGGCAATTCAGACTCATTTTCAAACCTGAAGGAATACACAAGATGAACACATACATTCCAACATAAGTAACTTTCATGTAAGGCATAACAACTGATTATTAAAATAAAAAATATCCCATTTTGTAAGTACGTCTTTTTAAGTCTCAAAGTATTCAACAGCAAAAACAATCTTTTCTCTTTACACACAGATGCGCGCGTCGTTATTACACCACACGTTTTGAAACCGACACAAGTACATCTTAGAGATGTGTGTGTTTGAAAAAGTGTGTCAGAATGACTGCTCGAGGATCTACAAAAATCACTAATTAAATCAACAAGTTAAACCTACAATGAAAATACATGCGATATTACTGCGAATGTTTTAATATCGTTTTAATTTAATCAAATGAACGGGAAAACCGTTGAATGAACGTGATAAAAGAAACATTTCACATTGATACACTGGAGATATATTGACCATCTACGTTGCTGTTAGTGTCAAATACATTACATAATGTAAATATTTCAATGCTGTTTGAATGATAAGAGTCTTTAAAATCACATTATCTGAATTAACGTTCATTCATGGATTTCCATTCGGCTATTGACCTGAGCAGCATGTAGTCTTCACTAGAGCCACTTTTCATCGACACCGTCTCCCAGTCGTCACCAGTTACATTGTCAGCATTCATATTAGCCTTCATTTTCTCCGTGATTTTCGAATACGAGCTGCCAAAGCCACGTTGCAGACTAGAAAATGCAGTGTTGAACGATTTCTTAATATCCTGTTGCTGTTGTTGTTTTTTATTAAACTTAAACTGGTTCGGCGACCAACTCTGTGTCCGATTCGCTTTGAAGTTCATATTTCCATTTGGTTTTGAATTGCTAAACTCCATCACTCCAGAGCCGCTGTCAGAAATAGATATTCGTGGCGAACTACTCAATGGCGCGTTGTTAAAATCGTCAGGATCCAAGTTTCCAGATTCATTCAGCGATTTGGTACTATTTGCCGCTCCAAGACTCTGCTTATTTACATTCAGATTTGTCATTGAACTGAGACTGCCTCCAAGAGCGGAATCCTCCGCCTGCCGCAGATGACGATCGTACGCATTATCGTCCATTGGCAGCTGCTCGTCTGTCCTTGGTTCCGAGAGTGGGTCTGCCTCCTCCGTATCTGGGGAGCAGTCCTCACTCGGCAGGTCGTCAATCAGATCATCATCACTGCTTGTTGTTGCCCGTGGTATTTCAGGAATCGGTGGACCTATTAATGCGATTTCCGCCTCTTCTAATATCAACGCCACAACAGTCTTTTTAATCGGCGGTTCAGTTTTGAGAAGTTGCTTCGTATCCTCTTCGATTTCTTCTTGATACTTGGTTACCGTCTCAATCAAACGCATCAGAAAGAGAAACTGGTAGTGATTGATTTGGGCGTGGATCTTAGCACCAATCTTGACTAGCACATGAATATCACCAAACGTAGGCTCAATCGATTTGGAAACGTCCCCAGGAGATTCTAGTACATCACCTTCGCTAGCAGGCACATGAAACTTTGCATTTACATCCTCTTCAGTATCAGGACTATAGAACTCCTTCAATAACTTTTTCCTAGACTGTCTTTTGTCGTCATGCAAACTTATATCAGATTGGCTACTAGCACACGACTCGGATCTACTGGAAAAGTTATGCTGTTCTTGTGCTTCTTGGGTACTCTGTAAAGGTTTTGCTAACCAAAGGGTTAATGGGAATGATTCGACAAAAGAAACAGGTCTATTTCTAGAACTTGGAACGCCCACAAATTCCAACCAGAACTGATCAATTGCTATACACCACACATCTTTCTCAGCATTCTTTTTGAACGAGTCTGTCCTCATGCTGAAGTATGTAATGCCCATGGAGGAGATGGACTCCTGGCTTACCACCCGTTTACTGCTAGCTATGCTAGACCCACTGGTGCCCATCGTGGTGTTGTCCAAACTAGCCAACAAAACCTCCTCCACCGCTTTGTCGAAATACGGCTGATCCTGATGCTCTATGTGTTTAATAAACACATCCGGTATCGGTGTCAAGTCCGACGGTTCATTTGGAAATTCTGTGTTGGAGAATATTCGCTGCCATGCTGTATTGCTCTAGCAACGCCGCAAGCTCATGTGCCGATGTCTTATTCTCTAGTCGACAGTTGGTGATGGTTGCACGAGACAGTTGAATTTGTAGCCCATTCGGTCGATCAGACTGAGTACTGATTTCCGGATCGGCCGGAACAATTATCTGGAAAAAAAATAATATTACATGATACGTTATTAAAAATACAAAGAGTTTTATCATATTTTCATTTCAAACTGTTGTAATTAAAAATTAGTACATAAAACACAAATGTGTGATTATTGTATTTTTTTCTGAAGACGATACTGTTGCATTGAAAATGTTTGTTTTAATTTGGTAACATTAAAACAAAGAGGAAATAACAAAACTATAATAAAATATGAACATTAAATCAGATGACAAGTTCATAAATAGAACATTGAGTCTGTCAGAATTCCTACTTTTGGGAATGACTCATGAAGATCAATCATTGGAAGTGCTAAATCATTATATTACAAAGTGATAAAAGCCATCAAGTGATCATTTATGCCGTTTGGTTTTACTTTATTATGACTGACAAGTTAACATTATCTTACCCGCGGCATGAGAGCATCGAGTTTGATATCCGTGTGAAACTTGGGGCCTTCATCTGGTGGTAATTCCTGTAAGAAAGAGGCATACTAAACTGCTTGAAACAGATACAATAGGAACCATACATCTCAAAGGTAAAAAGAAATTTTAAAAATATTCAAATAGCAATTCTAACACATTTATACCATTTTATGAGCGTGCGTACAGAGAAATGAAAGCTTAACACAAAGGATATGGCCATTAATTTGAGAAAAGCCCATGCTGAGATGTGTTATTGCACATTATACGAATTCCCACTTACAACTTTGCGAAATAAGTTGAGCCCGAATGCATTCATCCACATGATTGTCGTGTAGTTCAAAGTGAGACGTATGGGATTAACCACAATATACATGTTGGCATGTGGAACTGGAAAATTAAAAAGCAAACAGACTTAATATTTTCACGTCATATTGTTTAAATCTTAACATATTCCTTAATTGCTAAGGAAAACGAAAAAGGTCTCGCCAAAAATAGCAAGGTACATCATCATACTTCATGTCATAACATGCAAGTACATAGAAAACCATCCTCACAAAAACCCGTCTCACACAATTGTTTAGCTAACAATGAAATATTGTGTTAAATGATTGAACATATTATCGTACGTAGGAAATGCAGATGTCTAAACACATGTACACTGAACATACAAACTTATGAAATTTAGAACATCTATAAAAATATTGATACAAAAAAACAAATAATCAAACAAATAAAGTATAAATCATTATATTACATTTTCATGACAGATCATTGTCTTAATTTAAAAAATCAAGTATTTATTGATAGCTGGATGAAAATATTGAATCAATTTAGATCAAATTTGTTCCTGCATCAAATTATTGTTATAGCCTATGACAAAACATTCACGTAGCACATATGCAATCATTTATTTTCTGCACATCCTAAAACAGTTTGCTCAAATGAGCATTGCTCAAATCAGCATAAATCAATTGGTTCTTTATCTTTTTATTTAATAAATTGATTAATCATAAGTTTTCAGTCTTTATAATACGACATTTGATAGCAATAACACAAGAATTATTATTACAGCTTCCAATGAATTCATATCCAAGGCCATGCTTGTTAGCTACAGACAAAAGAATTGTGTCAGCAAGATATTTGTTACTCTCACACGTACACAGTACAGTGTTATGATATGAAGTATGGATATTATTTCAGCTCCATGCTATAAAGGCATTACTAAATGATTTATTAAAATTAATAGCACTAATAACATGCTCCTGATCACATTACACTGAAGCGACCTTTCATAAATAACATTTTCCAATTACCTTATATATTTATTACTTAATTATGAAATAAAAATAAAAATCATAGATTAATTAGTCAATTTAATAGAGCATAGGATGTTATTAATAACAATATTTTCCTTTTGCTCCATAAAAACCAATACCACTATACCCATGCATATTAGAAATTAAATGAAATTTAAAAAAACCATGCTTGCCACAAGGGTAATAAAAGTCGGAATGTGTGGAACATGCAGTGGTTGCACTGGGCGGAGTCTGCCTAGCAGATTTTCTTGTTTTTCTTTCATTTAGTGACTCTGCAAGAAAAACTTAACTACAGTTCTGTAAACAAATATATGTATACACAATCATATACGCACATCTAAACATTCATAAATTTCATAAATTTAACAGACATATTGCATGTAGTTAAAATACATCCAATTCAAAAATAGCGCGAAAGTTACCCTTCATTGAATTTTGATTTCAATTTTTTTCTCCAAATATCAACCATGAACATTGTGAGTAGATGTTTGTATACATAATTTGTACACAGATAGCCTATATTCACATTTACGCTACAAGCGACATACTAACCATGAAATGTGATGTTATAGGGACACGTAATTTACATGGGAGTGTTCACATTTTTGCTACATCGACACACAACAGATGATCTCTCGTCTCCCTGCTAAGAAAAATCCCCTGTCGCGTATGATTTTTCAATGATTATATAATCAACTTATCACTTTACGTTTGCAGTCTATTTTCGTAATTTACACTCGTTTAGTTCATGGTGAAAATCGCCAAAGAAAATGTTGTGAAACTACGGCTGGCCCCTGTAGCTGTACTTTGTCCCCCTTTCTTGTAACGTGTAATGTGAACATAGGCATAAGTGAGATATAACTAACAGCTATAGTCACATGGTCCCGAAATGTTGATTGTGCCTTATTAAGGGAAACTAACAAGTGTTAGAAGTGTGTTTGATGCAAATCGCATTGATACCAAGCTACATCATTCAAAGATGACAGAACTACCAATGCGATCCAGACTTAAACATTATTCTTAAGGATTTCTACAGATATGTTAAAATTCTATTTGATTATCAAAACATAAAGAACATTTAATAACAGTGCAAATACTTCAAAAAAGTACTTTGTTTCAAAGTATCTCAAGACACATGTACTTAGGGCAGGTCTAAAGGCTCGGATTTGACAGTTGTTTGCCAGGATTCTTAATATTGTCATGATTTTAGCATCGAGTAAGTAAAAATTGTTGAAATCCATATGGAGAAGCATATAGAATTTGGGCGACTGACACAAAGAAAGGGATGGCTGAATTAAGCTTCTGGTGACCCTGAGCCACCGGGCTGTGGGAGTTAAACATTTGATATGCAAGTCCAGATATAAAGATTGTTAACTCAGAAATCAACAATACGAAACAACTTGAAAATTATGTGATAACAACAATGATTCAGTTAAGTATCAGAAAATAAATGTTAAACATTAAGTAAGTTTGACTGTTGCAGGTGGCAGCACTGTAACAATCACATCTCTAGTGCTGCATGACTTCTTTCCATTAAAGCATCTACCATATTGGGCATATCAAAGACGTGATACTGTGAATGATAATAAATCATTGTTTATAGCCATATTCTGCTTTACTAACAAAAAATACAAAATTGTTACTGACAACCTTATGAAATATGTTCCACACCAATAAAGGACAAAAGGCTGCAATAACTATAAAGGAACAAGGCTAAATACTCCATGTATGACACTGAATTATAAGATCACCCAAGTTAAGGAAGTAAAAACAACATTAAGTCCTTAGAAGGCATTCAAATTTGAAACAACATGCAGTAGAATGGTCATAAAGATTTTTGTATATATTATGAAAAATAAATTGCAAACAGCGCGCAGTGTATGGCCATTGTTTGAATTTCAAAAAAAAGTCCACTACTCAATTATCTTGCACAAATGTTTATAAATATTTAAACTAAAGTGCAGCTTGAAGAATTTAAAAAATTACTAAATTGCAAGAAAAACTATCAAAGAATATAAATTCAGTACTGATTGCTCATGCTTAAAGTTGCTAATCGTCACTTACTGGCTTTAAAATAAAATTCCAGTGGAAAGAATGAAAAACATGAGCAAAACCTTTATACATTATTTAGAACAGAGACCACCGACAAATTAGAACATACATATTTACATTTTTTTTGACTTCCAGCATTCCTGTAAATGTCTTGGGAAGGGGGTGGGGGTGGAAGCTAGGAAACACAGTAATATAAGGCTCTATCTAGCGACATTCACTAAAAAGCTTTTATATATTTTTTTTTCATCCTTACCTATTGAGATCAACTCAACTAGAATAATCACATGTATAAAATATAAAAGTTATGCTGTATTTTGTACCAATCAGTAATTACATATCTTTCTTAAGTGTTTACATTAGGAAATCAAAGAGTTCGGGAATAGAATAATTCGATTAAAATCGAAAATGTTAAATTTTGGATGGTAAAATTAAACTGGTAACTTTGGAAAGCCTGAGGGAGTTGCCTCACTATTCCAAGTATTTTTTGGACAAAACGATTGTAACCATCAAAAGTTTTGAAATAAACTTATGCTTGGTGATTTACTGGTAGAACAGCAATTACAATGTGTACAAGCAACTGGAGATAACGTTAAAGGAAAATTTTAAATATCTGCACTAAAAATTGACTCAAACGTCCTGGCTATCAAAAAAGTTTGCACTCAACATGATCATTAACATCTAAATATGATACACAACATACAACATTTAAAAACACAAGCGATGACACAAACATCCAACACGAAATACACTTAAACATGCAAAAACTGCTCATAATTCAAATGCTCTTAGCTTTAGAAAAGAACACAACTATTCACACCAACGAAAAAAAAGCCTACCTGGAAAATCGATTCCTTCCGGAAAATAATAATCCGTATATTCCACGTGGATTGAAGACATCTCTGGCGGAAGCAGCAGCTGCTTTTTCTCCGACGACAAGAACTTCTTGGGATGCGCCGAGTGTTTATCGTTCGCCGTCGACACCCTAAACAACGTGAAGTCCTGCAGGCGCAGCACCATGCTGCTCTCCAACAATTTCGTCTGCTTCGCAGCGTTGAACTTGGAGGATTTGGCAGCTGCTGCTTTTGCCTGCTGTTGTGTGGGGTCCTGCAGGTGGCTGGCACCCGGGGGCTGGGGTTGAGGCGCCGGCTGCTGGGTGCCGGGGTGTGTGGGGGAGGGTGCTGGGGAGTTGTGGGTGGTCGGCGGGCTGGTGAATGCCAGACGCACTTTGCGCACGTCCTCCTTGAAGGCGGCCATGAGATCTTGAGCCCACGCGTCCCGCGCAGCCATGTTCTCGTCGTATCGCAGCCAATGAGATCGGTCAGCGCCTGAAATCGTGTAGATGGTTCGATGGTGGGGTGAGGAATATGGTCGAACACTTTGAGACAGTTGTTTGTGAAAGATGATGGTCTGTAATGGTGAGCACTCTGTTAGACACAATATGGTCAATTTCCATGGTCACCGTCTGAAACTGGCCTGTGTGTGTAACCAAAACTGCATGTTGTAACCAAAACCGCCATTCAAATGGTTGTGTGGCTCGTTAGTAAATCAAAGGGAGTTTGTGAAGCTGTGGTGATGTATTTTACATGTTACATCCAATGGAAACATATATTATGTAACTAAAGAAACATAAATGCTAATGTTGTGGTACATGTAATCTTTTGCCGATCTATCTATTTTATGTTGTACATGACTGCTATATAATTGGTCTATCTTTTTTTTCATACAGTGGTTTACAAGAAAGTCAGCTATTTTGATAACAAAACATTTTCGTCAAAATCGGAAGTAGTTTCAGAAATGGTGGGGTAGACTGGGACAGTTGTTTGAGAAGATGATAACAAAAAATTGTATTCTGTAAACACAGCTGTGTAATTCTTACTTTTAATATGTTAGTTCCTTCTTTACCAATAATTTAAATCTACGTACCTGCTGGATGGAATGGATAATAGTCTAAGCACATTTTCAGAAACGTCACTTGCATAGCTCCTCCTTCAACTTTCCTTTTGTAATCATCTTCATCTGCAATAGTCATCATACAGAACAAGATGAATATTAACAAATATAATCAAACATCATATCACATTTATTAGGCAGTGTCTTTCATTTAATTTCAGCAAAAAGAGAAAATGGAAGACATTTTGTATAAGCATTCATACAAGGGCCTCTACTATACATAGATATATTGTGATTAATGGACTTATTTATGCATAAGTTCTGTCAGGATGGCCAAGTGTTCGAATGCGCCTGCCTAAATGCTTGCTGAATGGGTGATTAAAATCCTGGGTGTGAGTCCAGGCAGTGGCTATGTGATATAACCCTATTGTCTTGGAGAAAAAAACCCTCCATGTCGGGCCTATGCTAATGTAAACCCTACAGAACCCTTACCTGGGGCCATATCGTCACACAGATGCAGGTCGATTCGCCCTGAGTACAGGTGGTAGGACGTCTCGGCCACGTCGTACTTGGAGAAGAGCTTGGATATGGCCTGCTGAGCTTTGGACATGTTCACTGGCTGAGATCGCTCTTGAGCTGGGTGAGCAGGTGAGGCGATGAAGCCTTGATTCTGGGATGGAAAATGGTGATTAAAGTTATGAGTTTTTAGCTTATGCACGGTTTTAAACGGAATTTATCAATGATTTAGTGCCAGATCAATGTCAATACAATTCTTTTGCGTTGACATAAAATCATCTATTAATAGTCTGAAAACCATTTCAGTATCATTATATACTATACTTGTTTAAACAAGTCAGATATCCACAGGGAGATATAGACACCATATTTAGTTTCATTCGCCTGATATTTACATATTTAAAGCTTTGCTCTGTCGAACAACATGCAAATGGTTAGCAAAGAGTTAGCTCAACACCCATTCTTACTCAACCTGGCATAGAACTTAACTATCATATAGTGCAGGACTGAACTCTAGGATTTGACAGCTGATGGCCAGGAATTATAACATTGTCACGATTGTCGCCATTCCAGAAAAACAAAATTTCAAAACCACATTGAAAACCACATAGAATTTGGGCCAATACATGAATAAAGCACAGGTCTGAACTAAGCTTCTAGTTGTCCTGGGCCACTGCCATGAGCTACCTTGAGCCATCAAGTAATTTGTAACGTTGAGTACACCATGGCTACACATCGTACATAATATTCTTACAAATATCGTCCAAGCGCCATGTTTACAGCACTTAGTCTACTTCTTGTTTAAAATCTGTTTTAAACATACAAATATTACATAAAAGTATTCAAAAGAAAGCACTACTGGAACATTGTATTTTTGTAATGCTACACTGAGTAGAAACTCAAATAATAGATGGACATGTCACTAATTGAACACCGGCTTTACCTTCAATCTTTCAGCAGCTTGCAACTTGCTCTGTTGATTGGACTTTTTTATGACTTCCTTCAGTGAATTTACAAAAGTGAGCGCTGCTTTTAGCTGTGAGTCGGTGAGCACCCATAAAAGGTCATCCAGATTCACCTGCAGTCTGGACGCGATCATACCACAGTCTGTGAAACGTGTGTTAAATGGTTAGTGCTCAATAATGCATAGTTTTTTTTCTTATGAAAATACATAGCACAATATTTATCTCATAACGGGGTCTTTCAAAACTAAAATATGTCTTTAATGTTACATCACATTCATTTCATTTTGGGTAAAATTACATATTTATATACATCTAATATTTCAATGGCTGTCAGTCCATCTTTTTCCAAAGAAATGAGGTTGTTTACTTGGAAGTAAACAACCTCGAAGGAGTGTTGGTTCTGGTTGGTTCGAGGTTGTTTACTTCCAAGTAAACGACCCAGTTTCTTAGAAATACATAAATATCCAATTTTCAGCTATTGTTAAGATAAATTCATTAAATATATAGTATCAAATACATAGCTAATGAACTTGTTTAATAATAGGGTAAAATTAACTTATATTATTATTTTTATCACATATTCCATTGTACTAATATATTCTTCTATAGAGTAATTTACAATATATAATATCATGAAAAGAAACCACAATAAAATCAGAATTTTTTTATGAACGTAAAAGAAGAAATCAAATTACCAAGAAGCCTTTTCTTTATAGTAATTCTGATTTTCGATTGATTTGCAATGAGCCGAAGAGGTGTAGTCATGAGGTTTGGATCTCCACTGTCCAATGCGTTTGCCTCGATTCGTAGCGTTTGCCATTCAGCCTCCTTGAATATGAGGATTTCTCCTCGCAGGTCGTCTTTCAGTCTCGTCAACCGAAGGTCTCCAGCTTCCCAAGTTGGTGTTTTACTTTGCACAATAATTCTGGACAACTGAAACAATATAGGAGCAATTTTGTTCATCTTAGTTCTATGCATATAGTAAGTTCAATCAGTCAGTCAATCAATCAATCAATCAATCAAATGTTATTTAAAGTCTTTGTTTTCCAAAGTAGGAGTTGGATGAGTGATGTTTTGGATAAAAACAATTTTATTCTTCACTGGAAACAACAGCTTACCTGTATTGATGCTGCGAACTTGTCTGCTTTGAAATTGACGACCACTGAGTTGATGGACACGTACATGCCATCTATGATTCTCTCGGCAAAACCATATTTACCTTGTCGGCCTGCAAGAGATTTAAGGCAAAATGAGGTTATATCTGAAACTTCACTACCACCAAACCTAAATGTAAAATAGAGAGTTGTCTTAAAAAAACAATTGTAAACCAATTTGATGCATCTCAACAAATAAAAAACAAAATCAACTCACAAATTTGACATCGGTGAGTTTGCGCCGCCAGGTGCTCTAATCTGTTCACACGCATCCATCTGAACCATTATTTCATCCAGAAACTACAAAACAATAGATAAAAAATTGAACTAATTTTACTTTGAGTGAATGATGTTGAATGTTAAACTTCTCATACTCATGAAAGTGAACAAATTAAAACGGTTTGTCAAGGAAATACACAAATGTCAACAAAATCTTGCCAATTTTGTTGAAAAAGTAAAGTATGTTACATTTACTTGTCCTGTCTGAGTATCTAACGCTGTTCGTAACCTAACAAAAAGCTTTATTGCAAGTGAAAGAATAGAATACTTTAAGAAAGACACATTTACATTTCACAATTTATAAAGCAACATTTGTCTTACCAAACATATTGGCTGACTCTTCAACTTTGTCCATTGAATCTAAAAAAAAATGTAAAATTATAATATTATGCATGTAGTTTTACATCAATAAAGTTTTAAAAGGAGAAATACAACGATTTTATAGCATAGTGATTGGGCTCCAAGATAGCCTCAATCTAAAAAACAAATCATTTAGCATTCTATCACACAGTTTTAAATTGCATGTCATTTAATTTTATGGTTTCTCTCTATTTCACTACTACCCTGCACCAGAATATTTAAACTTGACGTGGCCAGCTGTAAATGACATTCATCGTTTACTTTAATTGCATTTATTGAAGAGCACAAACCTTTATTGCCACTTTATTACAAACTGCTTTGCTCAGCTTGATCCATGATGGCAAATCAAGTACTTCTGTTAACACTCCCTCGTCTAATTCCAAATTGCTAAGTTCTCCTTCACCTTTCAGTGTGCTCACATTTATCTTGTCTGGTGAAAGGTTCTTTGTAAATCTAAAGAATTCAAATTAAAACTTAATACTTACATGTAACGAATATGTTACATACTTGAAATATGTAACAAAGTAAATAACTTTTTAAATACAGGCAGAAAGAAAATATTATTACCACCATGTTATAAAACATCCAACAGAATTCTATGCCATTGAATGATGATGATATTCAAAAATAATCTTGACTACCTGATGTCAAGTACAAACCAGCCATGGGGTGAATAGATATTGGAAGTCCAGGAAGGGCTACACTATTTTCCTATTATTCATGAAACCTTTTGATTCAGCATTTGAATCTACTCACTATTACTCAGATACTGTTTTAATTGTTTTTTTGTTTTTTTTTGTTTTTTTATGTATTCTTGCATTTGTGTTTCAGGTTCGAATAGATTTAGAGTATAGAAAGCCTTTATAAAATGTTTTAAGCCATAGCATTTTCCATTTCACAGGGCCAGGAGAAACATCCGTATTACAGTATTAGAGATTTGAATTGTTCGATTCTTGAGCAGGCTTGATTCTTGAGCAGGCTTGATTTACACGTAACTAACAGATGACATTTTCTAAGGGAACGATCATAAATAATGATACCAGGGGGGGGGGTAGTCCAACTTTTCTGATTCCTTTTGGGGAGGGGTCGCTGAACTTTTTTATCACACTACGGTATATCTTTTCAAATATTTTCTTTTAGCAATGTAATGACTATATAGAGGACTTTTTCTTTAGCGGGTGTGGGGGGGGGTCACTTAACTTTGTAAAATGTTGATGGGGGCGGTTAACTTTTTCTTCGAGTCCCAAAAAATGGACGACCGCCCCGGTATCGTTATCTATGACAGGTTCCATTGCCAGATATGATCAATTCAGACATTGAATTGCACCAAATAACATAAATAATATGATTTACTTCATTGTTTTGGTCTTTGTACTTTGATTCAGCAATTTGGTGTTTTATTCCGTTGAAGACGTTTATAAGACAGAATTAAAGTTTTAGAAGTCCGATCGATAATTATGAGAGAACCTTTGAGCACTTCTTTGTTTGCTTCGTTTGGGTATGTCACTAATACATCATGGTTAATTTGTGTGTACGCTTGAATCATACAATCATATAAGTATTATGCTGTCATTTTATTAATTTAGGACTATACCTTTCCTGTTCACCTATTAAGCTAATTGAGACCCTATTCAACATTTTACTTGATACGTAGCTACCTTACAGCTATGTCTTCATCAACCATATATATTAAAAAAAAATTTAATTACAACATAAATAATAGATTACAAGATAGGTTTTCTTCTTTTAAAAAATGATGGTTTTGTCCTTCGATTTTATAAATCTATCTTGACATCACATCCCACGTAGATTCCAATTACGATGGGGAAAAGTGAGGATTTCTACCGAAATATACACTCTAAGAACAGCAAATCAATGGACTTACTTGGATAAGTGCTTTAGAATTTGATTCTTAATCAATGAAGCCATCCTAGTAATAAATTAAGCTCTTTTCAAGTGTTTACCAAATTTTACTTCTCATCTTCATTATATATTAACTGCGGAGTGATCACAATTTTATCAATCTTTTGGTCTACCCCGTCATGGGGGGAGACTTCTAGTGTGCTGAAAATAAATGATAGAACATGAGAAGAAATGAGATGGGCACTTTTAAGTGATTACGTTATGATGATGACGTATGATGTATGACGTACGATGTTACAAACGTCAAACGTATACTAAAAATTAAAGCCAAATGGTCCCTAAATTCAATTTATTATGAGGTGTATAAATTATCATTTTCTGACTAAAAATATATATTCATTTTTGTTGTAATATTTTTTTTTATTCATAAGTCTTATTCAGTTGATATGTCTTGGGCATAGATTGCTATTTTCCAGCAAGTAGAGTATGATACATTTGTAGTATTGTTGGTTTGGGGGAAAGGAAAGTATTGGAATTTGTGAATATCTTCAAAATGTTGAATGCATTTGAAGGAAAGTTTCAGTTTCAGTTTCAGAAAACGGTTGTAATATCTGTGAAAGTTTCATCAAAATTGGGCCGAGGATTAGTATAACTTCCCGTATAGCATTTTTATAGAGAATATCTAATTTCATAGCCACATTTTATGCATGGTCGATGTGATCGCTGTACTTCCAACATGTGTTTTTAAACTAACACCAATATATTCTATAACATGTCAGTCAAAAAAAAATCAAAAAACGTGTAGCTACATGTCAGAATGGCTGCTCTCTCATCTTCATAAGGCACTAAAGTCAGGATTTGCGATCATTATTTTTTCATTCAGTTACATGCAATACTCTTCAGGTAATTCCCTGATTCCAACACTCTCCATTACTGAACAGTAGAATCTCACTGCTGATATATATCTTTATTAATTATATAACAGTGCACAGTGAGTTTACATGTATTCATGTTGAGCGGAAACTAAACTAAATATGTCTTTTAAACAATTTTTTCCTGAAACTTATTTTTGCAGACCCATTTTTATCATTTATTAGACATCTTTTCATTTAAGTTGTTTGTAGTCTTGCAAATGGGACACGTATGGGTTTTGTGCATACACAGGTTCTCTCTCTTTGCGTGTGTGTTTATTTGCTATATTGTTTTACACCTGTGCTCAAATATTAAAGATATTTAAAAGCAATCTACCAGAATGAATGCCATTTCGCCATTAGCCGAAATTTGCATGAACATTCCTGCAAGGATTTGTAGTGGTATGTAGGTTCCCCTTTACTAGTTTATGGTGGGAAGAACTTTGTTTTTCTAAAATCACTTTCTATTGATAAAGGAATGAAACTGCAGAAAGAATAAATTTCAAATATAAATCATTATATATTTAAAATACATATACCGACATACACTCACGTTCTGTAACCAGGGTTTATATATTCTTAATTTATTGAATTGTAATTTCACATTCAGTCCCCCATTGTGAAAATAACGGTCTTGAACCACTTTATCTTGTGAATAAATAATTTCTGACTGAATTTGGTTATTATGTTGCAAAGCATGTTTCGGAAAACAGTCTCTCAGGTTCCTATTACTGTTGTGATTGTTATTTAAATAATGTACATGGTTGTCACTGCTGTAAACTTGTTAATATTAGAGTAAACCTGCAGTGCTTAATTATCGCCCGAATATAAAGCATGAAAAGGGTTCCGACCACCAAAAAAATGTTCATTTATAGTGTGGGCAATATGAATACTAGGACCCCTCCACTTTTCTTAACTTTGAGTGGTGGCCAAAATTTATACTTTTCTGTTGTATTAGTAGGGTATGTCTTCACGCGTTATCTTTTGGAGGTTCGGAAGCCTCGTTAGAAGGTTTGTCCCGTGTAGAGGAGAGCCACCCCCCTCTGCACGTAAAAGAACTCACCTAGTTTGAAACCAATCGCTAGCGTGATCGCCCAACCCCGAGGCTCAGTTGGCTACCTAGCCTGCCTCTGGAGGTCCATGTACCAACACCACATTGCCTCCCTCCGCTATAATCATCAAAACTGACGGCTGCAGAGTATTCACTCAAAATTCCCAAATTCCCAAAAATCTCTTTCGAGGGTGGGCGGCGTGTCCATCAAGATCAAGATTTGATATCCAGTTGGTGACAGAAAAATCACATGTTCATAACCACCTTCTCAGAGTTTAGCAGCCATTGATGAGCCCAGGTGATGACCCCCACCCCCTGAAATTCACTAGTCGAACTCAATGCTACATATATACATGACCGCCTTATAATTGACCATGTACACTAAATATTCAATTAATTTTAACTAAAATAACTGCTTTGACACCTGTAGTCTAAGCTTTAATTTTTTATCATATTTGTATTCAAGAAATATCTGGTGCCAAGCCTCTTTGTCATTTAAATTATCAAAAATCCTCATACTAAATGGCATTTATAATGATTAATGTTTAGATATATAATTTATATTATGAAATAACAGGTGGCAAAGTCATCAAGGCGGCTTTTTGCTGATGGTCCTGCTACCAAAGATCCACAAACTATGGTTCCTGTGTTAAGTGGTGAAAGAGGTATGATATATATATCCATACTAGATATTTATACTGGTACCAGATTTTATGAAGACTAGTTAGAAAAATTAGATTAGATTGATAATAGTATATTTAGTAATCAAGTCACTTAGCTTTTGATTTCTCATATATAGTACAAATATAATATCTACGTAGATAAGTTTAGTTTAATTCATTTTATTAACATGTATCCCTCATTGTCAATTTCCAGATGTATGCAATGTTATGAACTGATCATAATGATAGGTGGAGGGCAATTTTGAATAAAATGCAAATGTGCTAATATGTAAATGTGTGAATAAGACTGAGCTCAACAATTCTGAGGCTTACTTTATCACCCAAAATAGGATCTTTTTTCCTTATTGCTATAGAATAAAGTAAGAGAATTGTACACATGATTGTATTGTCAGGTATCAATCAAGTGACCCTTATTGGACGGGTTGGGCAAGATGCACAGATGCGAGGAACAGAAGAAAGACCTGTGACAACATTTTCTCTTGCAACGTCACAGTCATACAGATTGGCAGATGGTAATATCTTAATTTCCATTCTTTATAACGTCTGAATAAATTTATCATCAACTAGTGTGTCTATTTTACTTAATTATCTGTCTACTAATTAAAATATGACTTGGCTGTACAATGAACACGTAAGAATTTTTTAATTTATTTTCTTTTAAAGCCTTTGTAAAGTTGAAAAACCGTTAATTTTCATTTATAAGATGAACACCAGATAACTTATACTTCCGTGTAGGTGTTACACCCATTGCAGTTATGGAAGTTGTGACTACAGTACATGTACATTTAGTTGGATGGTCTGTCACCCTACATGAATTATGGTCCCCAAATAATGTCACTCTTCCTTACATATTGATCATTTTATTTTTAGATAAAATTGCACATATTTGCATTGTGTATTTTATTTCAGGGTCTTACCAACAATTTACTGACTGGCACAGAATATCAGTATTCAGAAAATATCTTCGAGATCGAGTAGCAACAACAGTCAAAAAAGGGTAACCACTAAAATTACATCCTTTAGAATATTTATTTCGTGTATTAAAATTTTTAAAGTGAAATTTGTAAGTTACTTCTTTGTATGAATATTTTCCTCTGTATCGTGTAGAGGATCTAGATAGGGGTGGTGGTGTCCTGTCCGACTTCATACCATAATTTTAGCCAATTTTCCACTTCACACTTAAATTCTACCTTTATTCCACTGAACACTTCCCTCGAAATTCTTAAGTAAATTTCCATTTCACACTTTTAAAGCCTTTTCCTACTTCACTCATACTTCAAGGGCCGCAGCACCCTCAGTATAACCACTTTTTTTATAAAAATAATGCACAGCAAAGCAGTAACCTTTATATCATATAATTTCAGTGATAGGGTATACGTCCAAGGAGCTATTAGATATGGACAATATATGAACAAGGAAGGACAGAATGTGAACAGTGCATCCATAATTGCAGGTTTGTATGGAGTTGATGGCAATATGCAACTATTGTGAAACTTTGAAAGTCTTTAGTCAATTATCTTTTTTAATACCGGTAATATATTGACAACTTTTGTCTCTGTATCAGTCTTATAGAACGTCCAGTTTTCGCAGGTAAAATGATTTCACAAGATGCGTTTAGTTGCTATTTTCACCGACTTTTTTTTTACAAAATAAATCCAAACCAACATTACGGTGATCAGTACAAATCAGTCATGAAAGTCATCTTGAATAGTACTTTAATAAAATTTTATTTGCATATCAATTCTATTCATCTGATTTCAGATGATGTGGTGAATTTCTCGCGCGTTTTTAGACCTGAAGATGACACCTCGTCATATAAACATGAGGAACCAGAGCAGTAAGGATAAACACAAGATACCAGTGTCTTGTGGGAAATATTGCATTTAACACTTTCTCATATTTGCCATTGTTATTCATTTAATTAAGGTAGAACAAATATTATATAGACATTCGAATTCGCTTGATTACTATTTTTATACGTCTGTGTTTTTTTGTATTTTGAAACTTCTTTGTTGTTATTGTTTTGCGCCATTATTTTTGAGGATACGTTGTACGTATTATTTAAGTAATCATGAAATCAGAAAGCTCATCACCAGCTGAGCTTTTAGTATTGAGATAATATAAAATTATTGAGCTAATAGAGGCTGAAATTGGTTGAAAATTTGGGATTTATGTGAAAAGTTTTCATTACATATTATAGGATGTTGTCCGATGTTAACTGTCAAACCCTGAAGTGGTTGTAACAGTATGGAATCAAAATTAAATGCTGCATAAAACCTTGACTATTAGCCCAATGGATTTTAAGATAAATGCCTGGATTTGTACAAATATATCATATTATACAAAGAAAATATTCGCATATATTTTATTGAAAATAAATTTCGTATTAAATGAAAATGTTATAACAATCATGTACAAAAGTCATGTAATGCTCACTATGAATGGAATTAAAAGAGTTTCTTCATTTAAAATATTGGTTAAGTCATCTATATTTTACAAAAGTGTTCATAATGTTATAACATCCAACAAAACAGTTATCTCTATTAGATGATTTTTTTTCTATTAATGAAATTAGTACACCGTATACATAAATAGATATAGAAAACTGGAAAAGAAATGAAAACAAAAGATTATAAAACTGTACGGTAGTCAATATGGACAAAGAGAGCATTTACATGAAGCTAAAATATCAACTAAATATGCGTTAAGCCATATTGATAAATATCACACATAAATTAAGTGCTCATAAGCATACATTTGCAGCATGTCAGGAATAAAAATGTTCCGTAGTGAAATATTTTATTCTACTTGTGCTGAAATAGCACAAACAATTGCAATTCAAACGTCCAAGTTTTTATGGCAAATGTCATGGTGTAAAAATTGGCTGCAAATATCACTTTAAAAAAAACTCTTTAAGAGTTGAAAAAAATGGAAGCTCCGTATTGGTGGAGATTAACACCAGCTGTCAGAAAATATAATGCACAGAAAACTGATCATCTGAGCAAAATCACTTTTAGATCTGTATGCTCTATCCCTTGAAATGGCTCAATTTGATTTTACAATGTATAAGAAATTGCATACTCCTGGTTTCTGTGAGCGATTAAATTTTTCCTGGTCCAATCACACTTCAGACACATTGTTTGTTACATGCGCTAATTGCTGTAACTCCTTGCGTATAGAATCAACCAAAGGTTGCGAGGAAGAACCAGGTTTCATGGACTGTTTTATGATATCCTCTTCATCAAGGTCCTCATTGTACGTAGCATTGAATTTACTTGCTTCTGATTTCGGTAAATGCTTTACATCCTTACGCTGTAGAGATGAGCTATCGTTATTGGACACCTGGTTTCGTTTGGAGAACAGTTTGCTAGTATCGTCCTGAGAGTCTGTTGTGTTTGCTTCACTAAATGGATTTGTGTTTTTATATGGTAGGGAACTAGGATTGTAAGGTTCTGAACTATTACCATTTAGCATTCTGGAATCCATGGCAATGCTAGTATACGTATCTTGGTTATGATTAGTACTTGATGGAGAGCCCGCTCCAAGATACGTTTGGGGCTATTGATGAGGATCCTATAGGGATATGTCCATTTGATATTCCATTTGATGAAGTAAGTTTGTTGGAAGCAGTTGGTGACAGATCGTCAACACTCTTTCGCTTAGTTTCCTGCCGGTTTGGAATGGGCTGAAAACCAGATTTATAGATGTAGCATGGTAGTGTAAGTGTTTGAATTGAGATCATGAATATCAGTGTCTATTCAAATCTTGTCAGAACTAACCTGCGACAAACACAGTGTATAAACTGATCATGCGTTTCATTGGTAGTATATTTGTTATATTGGGTTTGATACTCATGTATTTTGTACAAAGATCCATATTTAAACGCATCAAGTGTGTCGATTGTAATTACACTTAATACTGTACTTACAGTTGACACTATTTTTGTGGCTTCGTCTGCTGCTGTATAAGGAGACCATGCTTGAACTTGATGCGGATTTCTTGGAAGTGAGGTGTTGGGGATTGGGACGTGTTTGGCATCTGGAAAAAGTGGTATATCAGAACAAAATCTTATATTGACGGAAGACAATCAAATTCCAAATTCGATCAAATACAATGATTAAACAATGAAATAATTATTATTTTCTATGAAATTCAGCCTCACATTTTGTACACTGATTTTTTCTATTCATATACTGCATTTAAAAGTTCACGAAAATATAGTTCTGAATATGAACTTATAATGAAGGAAAGAAATTTTACAAAACAACCTTTCTTTTCATCACTTTGAAATCACTATTACCGTAAATAACTTTAATTCTTTTGAACTAAATCTACCCTTTTTATAAATTTTATTCAATACTACTTTGGGCAACATATAGAGACTACCGGGGAAATAATGTCATTGGGTTATAGTTTTCCATTATTTGAGAAAATGAGAGAAGTTTTTACAAAAAAATATGTTCTAAACTAACCTTTGTGTTGGCTGACTGCGTCTGTTGAGCGTTGTGGACTCAGCAGCTGATCATCGTGACTGAAAGGTTAAAAAAAGATCAGTATCATTCGATATCAGGTTTCGGGCCTGGTATTTGTAGCTTTGCAATCAGAGGGTCAGCCTCAGTTTCAACTTGGATAAGTGGTTAGCAAATTCATCCTTCATTGGTCATTGGTATCTACGACTGACATAAGTACAGGGATTATTATGAATATAAGTTTCAACAAAACAACAATGTGTGGGAAGTGTTGGCTATTCCTCATGGAATGAAGAAAGAAAATCAGTCAATTCTAGATACTTGGAAATATGGTTGAAGTAATCCAACCAATAGGCTGCGAAATATGACTTGAATTAAAGCACATTTTCATTTATTTTTTTAATCTTAAATTTTTATTTTACCTCATGTGTTAGATTTTTTTATAAATTCCTCAGCAATCTTATTCTGCAAATTGTATTCTCTACTTAAATATTTAACTGGTATTGTTAATAATGAACAGAAATGTAGAGTGCAATAATATTTTAATCAAGGTCAGTTAATTATTGAGGACGATGCTATGATGAAGGAAAAGCTAAAAAAGTTAAATGAAAGAGAAATACCATCAATATTTAGTGAAAAATGATGAAATACAATGGACATACAACAGACATATCCAAATGCATACATCGTGTGTACAGACACAAAAACTTTAACACCAAATTAAATTTAACACTAGATGGTCATGCAGTTATTCCAACACACATACATTTTAGTGACGTGTCGGTTTAAAAATGCATGTCTGAATGACGGTGCACGCATCTAACAAATAAATGGGGTTGAATCATGCATGGGTTCTAAGAAAAGGCATTCTTTTCACCACTGTCAAAAGTAAGTACGTTAACATATTTGACAACATGACATGCTTTTACTACCTGGAGGATGAATTGAACGATGTCTCTTGTGAATGTACAAACGCTTGTCTGCGTTTGTCGTGTGGCAAACCCACCCCTCGCTTGGACGCACACGATTATGTCTATATACAGTTGATATATACAGTTAGTAAAGTAGGCACACCAGTTCAAAATGAGCAAAACCTTGTCTAAGCTAAAAGAGAGATGACAGTAATAAAGCAATGCAATTAGAAATATTAAACAGCAATATATTCCTAGAGTTTGGCTTCAAGAAGTTAAATGTTATACAAGTGATACAATGATAATTTCTGATTATTAATTGATGGTAAAAATTTCAAATTAAAATGTAGTCTTTTTGTACTTAAAGTTTAAAATAGAATAAATACCAAATCAAAGCTTTAACTTTGTTGTCCTTTAATAGGATGAATTGCTAAGATATATATTTTATTATGGTTAAGCATTCTTAACCTTTTATATCAAAACAGCTGGTGCATAATTCATATTACAATGATAAAAACTGAATCATGTTTATTGTATAGGACTAAAGATCGCAGAAAGCTAAAACAGGTTAGTGCTGTTATGATCAAACTTGCACGGTTTGGTGAACCGTGGACCTTATCAACTTCAGTTTAGTGCAAAAGCAAGCAGAATGTGAATTTGTTAATAAATAATAAATCCTCAAACCATTAAAAGATACAGTAAAACCTGTCCATTAAAACCACCCGAGGGACTAACCACAAGCGGTTTCAATATAGAATTGGCCTCTTTTATGTACGTTTTTTTGCTCACTTTATGAAGATTTGGGACCAGGAGAAATGGTCGCACTATAAAGTTGGCCTCAATAGAGAGGTGGTCTTAGTTGGAGGTTGTACTGCATAAACACGGCAGTGTATTTAATACAATAAACAGACCTTTCTCTGCTAGATGCTACCAGAGAAAACGCCTCATCAAGCAAGTCATGCATCCGCTGTCTCGCTTGCTCTAAATTTTCATCATCAGAATCAGACTCCATATCGCCCAATGCCTGCAAGTAATCATGAACCATGCAAATAAACTGAAGTGTTTAAAGTGATTAATTCACACATGCAACTGAGGTACAACAGGTAAGCTATATATTGATAAGGCTATATTCATTGCTTAAGTTCAATCCAATTTTAAAATGCGCTGCTTGGTTTTTTCCACTCCGCACATGCTGAAAATAGTGAATGGTGAAAAAGCGTGGACAGCAACCAAAAAAAAAAAAAAGAATCTGTGGAATTGAAAAAGTGATAACAAGGCTTGCATTCATCCAAATGTTTCATCCATGATCAAGCGATGTTCAGGTCATACGCATGCATTGCTGCAGTTCCACGTTCACCTGCTCTGCATTTTGAGCATGTCCTTGGCCCGAGACATCCTCGACCGATGCTTCTTTCTGTGTCTCTCGCTGAACATCATGAACGTGTCTTCCATCATGTGATGCAGCCTATAAAACGCCTCCGTGAGAGGGTCAGCCTCGCTCTCCATGCTACAGTTGCTGCTGTGCGACACTTCGCTGGAGGCAATGCTGGTCACGTCGAGGCTGTGACGTCGCGGCTGACTGTCCGTGACGCTCAGATGGTTGGGAGAGTTGGGCGTGCTTTTTGGCATAATCCATGAACCCTTGAGCATAGTCAATGAAGTAAATAATTATGAACGATAATTTTCGCTGCAAAAGCATAATTCTGAGGCGCTTATTTTGATAACCTCACTCGTCACATAGAATCAGATTTACAGTACAGTGATTCATTATAAGAGAATATTTGTGTAGTATAAAGTCTACATAGTACAATATTATGGTAAGTAGTATATGGTTTAGTGTAATAGTGAATACTTAACACTGTATAGAGGAAGGACATGGCAATGCAAAATTAGCTTCTTACATAATTATGTACAACATGTTTTAGTTATAATTTACTAAGCAAAAACAAGTATCACAATTTGCAAAATAAGATTTCTCTTTATCGTCAACACTCAAAAAGCATCATAAAACACAAACTAATTTATTCCAGACTGAATATGAAAATTTATTGTATATAAAGTTGTGCCTACATGTGGAGACGCGTGTTTTCTGTATTTTGCGTGTGGATGTGTCGGCCCAAACATGTCCTTCATTTCCATCTCATCTGCTTCAGCGTCTCTCACATCATGTTCACCAGACTTAGTACGAGGTTTATGTTTCTTTCTAAATTACAAAGTAAGAATATTATCAGTATGTGAGCATTTTCATATAGATGGGATCGCCATCATTGCAACGTGCTGTATCATTCCAATAAGCATTTTGAACCGAAGCCCATGTAATTTTGTGACATGTCAGTCTAAAAACGTGTCGGAATGATTGCACCTGCATCTAGCTATGAAATTACGATTTCTAAAAGATTTACTTCCTAAGAGTTATGTACATTAATACTGATATATTCTATGATTTTAGAAGAAAAAAAGAGAAAGAAACCGAATTCATATAAAATGTTGACCTTGGTTTTTCTATGAAAACTTCCGGAATATCAGCTGTTTCTGCAGGTCTTCGTGTTTTCTTTTGTTTGTCATCAGCTAGGAATACAGAAATATAGACATTATACAAACAAAACAAGATATTTACCCATCATGATCAGTTTGTTTTTACCATCACAGACCCTTTTGACCATAGTGACAGACAAATCACAATGTCGAGTCAATCGCGTAAAGTAAGTGTTGGTGGAAAAAAGTGAATATGGTTATTTCAACTACTAGAAACAGTCTGCATAAAGACCGATATCCAGACATGTTTCACTTAATCATTGTTAATGTTTTAATGACAAGATTCATTAAAAGATAAATGGTAAAATAGAAGTGAATGCAAGATATGTGTCACCTTATTTTATGACAATACAAAGCATAATCTCACTATTTCCAAACGGCAAGCATTAGGTTGTAACATTCCATATAGATTTGTAAAGGTTTTAATGCTGAACAGCTTCTAATTCTGTGTTGAACATTTTTCATCAATACTCACGTCTTCTCTTCTTTTTGGCTCCTTTCTTTTGGTCTCTTTGTCTTTGTTTATTTCGCCATCTTTCAATATCTGCTTTTTGTCGCAGTGATTCTTTAACCTGAAATAAAATCACATGTTTTCTCCCAACTTCTGCAGAACCATCTGTGCCTACTTAGTACTCAGTTTTGTAACTACATTAAAACAATGCACAAAATACAAAACTGTATATTTTTATGCAGAGATGTACAGTTTCATTTTCATTGTTTTTCAATATAGAACAAAAAACAATGTGCACATCCATTGTACCTCTGCCTAGACACATGTATCCTCTTCATGTATCAGTTGCCATACATGGGTACATGTACAACCCCTCAAAATCATCCGTAATCCAGAGTCAACAACATAGATGGATAATTTTTGGATATACATACAAAAGTGTTCAAACCCCGTAAATAAGGGCACATTGTTTGTTTGTTTGTTTGTGTTAGTACTCCGCAGCCAACAATTTTTGATGATTATAGCAGATGGAGGCCACATGGTGTTTGTACATGGACCTCGAGAGGCAGGCTAGGTAGCCAACTGAGCCTCGGGGGTGTGGAGGGATCACACTAGCTATTGTTTTCAAGCTAGGTGAGTTCTTTTGCGTGCAGAGGGATGACTCTCCACTACACGGGACACGCCTTTTAATGAGGTCTCTGATCCTCGCATTTGTTGTCACCACCATCTAGTAGTAACACTGTACTGTGGCGACACGCTGTGTGGAAATCAGTAGTACAGTGGCAGACGCACAACATAACGGTCTTGGCGTCACTGAGTCTGCCATGGACTCACGAAGCAGGCAAATCGCGTTTCGTAGTCCTGCGTGCTAACCACTGCACCATCGATCCCCACATGATTCCTGCTATTAACCACTCACCTTGTCCGCCTCGTGGTCTGAGTCGAGCCCCCCAGCTGCCGTGAGCGGCTGCTGCACGAGCGGGGGCAGCGTGATGCTGTGCACCGTCGTCCGGACCTTGACCGGCGGCGGCGCCTCGCTGCCGTCCACCGCCGACAGCTTGGCCACGTTCTCGAAGGTGCCCGCCGGGCTCTGGGTCGCTGCGCGGGCAATTGTGTGTTTTTTTACAATTATATTCTTCTATCTTATTGTGCCCTTGAACAGTTATATACACACATCAATTATATGGTCATTCTGTATCTGCATTGTAATCTGCAGGGATTTCTGAGCATAAGGGCGGATGCCAAAATCAATTTAGACGGCTGAATTAAATCACATTTTCAGGGTGTGACCTGGCTGCCTAATCATCAATACAACTGTCCCTTGCTCTCTTGGCAGTTAACATTGTCCCTATAATGAACAGAAGAAACTAAAGTTTAAAAGTTTGCTTGTGGATACAATTATATTCTTCTATCTCTCTCTCTTTACTATGACAAGCAATCTACTACCACTTTTCTGATATAGCTGAAGACAGAGGTCGTGGATTCAAATTGGAAATGTGAAGAAATTGAACCTCCTAAAATTTCCGTCCTTAGGTGGGATTCGAACCCACGACCTCTGGGTTGAGATGATAACTGACCAAGTATGTATGCTGGGGTTTACAGACACAACGGTTCGTCTGTGTAACCTTTTAACAGCCCACTGCTTGGGATGATGGCATCATTCTGGTCTCACAACCTTGTGGTCGTGAGTTCGAATCCCGTAAGGGCCACTTGACATAGTCAAATGGAAGCTTAGGGTTGAAAAACCTGTCTTCAGCTATGTCAGAAAAGTGGTAGTAGATTGCTTGCCATAATAAAGAGAGATATAATTGTATTCACAAGCAAACTGGGAAAAACACATTAGTTTCTTTTTTAGTTTCTTCTGTTCATTATAGGGACAATATTAACTGCCAAGAGAGCAAGGGACAGTCGTATTGTTGATTAGGCAACCAGGCCACACAATGAAATTTTGGATTAATTCAGGCCTGTCTAAATTGATTTTGGCATCACGCTTTATGCTAAGAAAGCCCTGCAGATTACAATACAGCTACAGAATGACCATATAATTGGTGAGTGTGTACCTCAAACAACTGTTCATGGGCCCACCCCCATGTAAAGGCCCACCCCTAAATTGGAACCACGTCAAAGTTTTAACTATTGAAATTCCAATACAAAAGTACATGTATGTAAAAATCCCACCGTGTGAAGATTTTTTCATTTCGACGTTACTTTCTTTTATTGTGTTCAATACGATCATGGGAAAAGATTGTTTGTATCTAAGATTTATAGATCTATTTGTCACCTGATTTTGAATGTTCTCGGCGGTTTTTATGCTGCTTTGGTTTTGCTGACTTTGGCCGCTGTTCTGATTGTATAAGATTGTGACGACTCGACTGATGACTCGACTCTGCAGAGGATTCACTGTCTGAGGAAGAACTTGATGAATCACTAGTTCCACTGCTAGATGTAGGAGGTCTAGTTATCAAAAAGAAAATGCGACAAACATGAATTTCATGTTGATGAAATTGCTTACTTCATACATTCTTTTTCTATCATGTACATAACATATAGCAATATCAATGCATGTGATCCATTCCGGCGGCTCATTCTGGGTTCCATTATTCATGATCCGCTACGACCTCCCAGTTAAAGCATAGCCCATCAACTAAAACACCCAGGATCGGAACCTACACGTTCATGACGTTCTTACGTTCTTTTATGTAGTATTTTTATAAAGTATTCCCAAGACTACCACAGTTTTTTATTGACAAATACATCGTTTTATAACAACAAACACTTTAACAGCGACGTTACTGTGACAACCAAACTAACCTGATAGGGTACCTGATAGGGTGACAGAATATTTGGCTATTTTCTATCAATTTAATCCACTTTAGTGCTTGTAATGTATGCAAGTTTGATATTTTATTTGGTTGAATGTTTAGTTTAAGACATTTTGATGAACTTTCATGTAAAAAAATCACTAGTAAATTAAAAAAGGCCATTTATATTTTGGACCACCGTTGGCTAAGTGGATCATGTATGTTTGGTTCATCCTGGGTTCCATTATTCATGATTTAAAGGATAATTCATATACAGATTGGTTCATTTTGGGTGAAACTTTCTCTGAAGGTTTGGGACCATGAAAACCTCAGCTGGTTACAGTCGGCCCGAAGAAGCTGTTAAGAAAACAACGAAAGCCTCGCAGCACAGCAATAATGTAGGTTCCCATGGATATCATATATAGCAATGTGATATTGCTATACTGATATCGCCAGTAAATAGGTTTAAAAAACTTACTTTGCTTGTCTTTTGTGAACCTTTGCGTACACTGGCTCCTCATCTGCGACTATGGGGCCTTTCTGATGATACGCGTGCGACGGAGGATAAGTGTACTGTCCCAGCTGGGGTGCCTGTCTTGCTGGCGGGGGTGGGTAGCCTCGCCCTCGGCTTGCTGGTGGGGGAGGATAGCCTCGGCCACGACCTCTCGGCCCCGGATAACCTGGGTATTTACCGGTCGTTGTGTTAATGAGTAGGGCAACAATGGTGGTCAGCCTTTCAAGAGCTGGGACAATGAAATTTAAGACGACAGTAAGACTTAGCATCTGACACAGGATCATAGAGACTTGGAGATTTCTGCTGAATTGTTTTTAAAATGTGCGGTTCAACCCCAACCCTAAGTCGGGACAAATGACATAGTACGAAGAAATGCATACTGTTAGGATTAGGTGAGAAAGTGCTACTAGTCAACAAGCAAATAATTTCATGAAAAATCACTCGCCCTGCTCAAAGATTGACCAAATTCTCCTCTTCAGTAAGAGCAGACGAGCACTAAATCCTGACTGCTTATTATTGATTGAATAAAATGGCGAGCATCAAGACAAACCTCGGCCTCTCGGTGGCGCCCCTCGCCCCTGGGGCGGGATCGGAGGCTGTCTGTAATGAGGAGGAGGCGTCTCGGTCGAGGAATACATTCCTTCTTTCTCGGAGGAGCCCATGGGGTTTCTCCTGTAGTACTCTGGGTTCTGGTGATATTGACCCTCGTCTCCCATTCCCAGTTCTGTGGACGTAGTCAAAACCCTGCAGGAAAATTCAACATTTGACTACAACCCATATTTGTAAATACAGAATCAGCATTATAATTGTAGATCACACAAACTGTGAATAGCTTCCCTGGCCATCTATCTGAAAATACTGTAGAACCTCTCTATTAGGACCACTTTTGGGACCCGTGTTAAATGGTCTCAATAGGGAGAGGTGGTCTCAATACAAAGGTTCATTTTTGTAGCTTTATGAAGGTTTGGTACCATGAAAAGTGGTCTTATCATAGAGCTAATCTCAAAGAGAGGTGGTCTCAATTGGAGGTTCCACTGTAATGTTTCAGTGAAACTGTATCTTACCTGAGGTGGCTTTTTGGGATCTGCAGGATTTGTGAAATCGGCGGTGTCACTGACTTTGGATGATCGACCGGCTCCCTTTTGTGTCGGAGTTCGGCAGCATTTGAGGTAGATGAAGGCGATGGCCCAGCCCAGCAGGATGAGGAACAGCAGCCCACCGAGGACGGCCCCGATGATCCAGTACATGGGCTCCGCAGGAACCGGTGGTGGATTGTAGACTGGAATGTAGTTAAAAAATATTTTTATGTAACCACGAGAGATTCTGCATGGTTTATATACTCGTGGAGAACTGGTGTGTGAGACATCTGCCTGCTGCCTGCTACCCCAGAAACAGCAGCAGCAGCAGCAGCAGCAGCAGCAGCAGCAGCAGCAGCAGCAGCAGCAGCAGCAGTTAACAGCAGCAGTTAACAGCAGTTAACAGCAGCACAAACAGTCATTATGAACAGATATCTGTTGTTTATCTAGATTATTGCCTATCTCGATTCTGGAGCATTTTACTATAATGCTTACAATGCCCAGCTTAATTCAATATATTCAGATCTCTACGTGAAATCTTAAATAGTGTTTAACAGCTATAAGCAAGAATGCTGTTAACTAGATAAATTCTCCTCACCTTCAGCTTTTGAAACAACCACATAACCGAGCCTGAGTGCAACTTCTTGGTCTGAAAACTGACTCATAAGGAACACTGCCCGTGCTGCTGGGGTGATGTTATAGTCTCCATCTTGGAAATCCTCAACCATAAAGTACACCAAATCTGTTGTTTCATTGTTGTTGGGCCTTGTGAAATTTATAGCCTGAAATGAATTTAAACTTGAAGTAAAAACAGAGATTTTAGAGAAAAAACACTGAAGTTTTTGTGTTCAATTTCAATGCAGCACAGTATCGTTGGTGCAGTGATTTTGGCACCCGAGTTAATCTTATTTTGTGCATCTCTTTGCCATGAAAAATAAAAGAATGTTTATTATACTAATGCCATTTCCAATGTGACCTAATATAATGATTTTTAAAGTCTACATAAACATGAAATAGTAATTATACATCAGAATCGTATTATCAGGTAAAAAAAAGCGCACTGAGTCACAAGGGAATCAATATCTGGAAAACCAAATGTTCAATTAGTCAGAGGTAAACAGAAAAACAGTTGTAGATTCCACAAATTACATCTTTTATTTAACATGCCAAGTAAACGTAGTCATTGTAGTGACATCAATGGAAGGAAAAGATTCAGCAGATACAAACAATGATGGTCATTTCTGTTCATGAGGAGCATTGGTCTTGCAGTTTAGGTTTATGAGGCATCTATGTGGGGTTAATAAGTGCTGTTTTCTCAAGAATCTTTTAAGACGTTTAAAAAAAGTGTCCATATAGCAGAAATATGGATGTGTATCATGTCCATGATGGATAAAGATTTTCAAATGGGACATTTTTGCAGAAAACAGTGCCTCAAAACAGTTGTGTTGTCGCATCATTTTTAAGCTCTTGTAGTGCCATATACTGACTGACTTTCAAAAGCAAATAAATTTTATTTCTGGTTTTGAATTCGTGCTGCGCAAAATTGCCCCATATAGTTTCTCCTTAATAATTGCTTTAGAACATCAGGAGAAGTGCAGCACAGATGTGTCAAGGCCGTGAGAATTTATCTGAATCATGTCAATGCAAGAAAGCGCAATGCAGCCACACATTTGTAATTAAGAATTTTGAAAGGTAAAAAATGGCAGATTTGGTGCCCTCGCCCTTCTCTGAAATCCACCAAAATTCAAAATTTCTAGTGCTGCCCCATGTTATGCAAAATCTGACTTGGTGTAAAGTCATGTGAGAAGATGCAATCAAAAGTGTGATGGCCCCAATTACCCGGCTATTTTAGGAAGAAGTTCATAGTGCCATTCTACATGGCCCCATCGCGTGTAATCTGAAATGCCTAATTTACCATGAAATTTGATTGGCAAATAGTCAACAGGAAAACATTTTCTGAATTCATTAGCCCAATTAATTCAGTGGTTTTCAAATTGAATTCCATTGGGACGCAACTGAATTTACAAGACAAAGATTTTTTTTATCAATGTTCAGATAAGGCAATACAAACTGTACATGCATAAGAGAAAACTACATCAGTATATTGAGGTAGCATAGATGAAAACAAATACTTGTGATACCTGATGAATATATGCCTTATCAGTTTTTATCACGGACGAGTGAAGGGATATGAAAGAATCATCATAAAAATATAATCTTAAATAAGCAATTACCTGGACAGTTGCTAATCCCTCTGTTACGTATCGCTTTTTCCTCCTACTTGAGTAACTGTTCCAATTACTGCGACCGATAATATCGTCACCCATCAGTGCCTCATCGTACAGTTTTGCCAAACGACCTTCAAGTTTCTGTCTCCATGTACGGGTTTCAATTTCATTCCATTCGCCAACAGGAACATTTACCACTGAAACGGATCTTTCATGTTGACAACTATCTGTAAAATGTTGCGTCCATTCATTAATATCACTTATTGTTTGTCATTTGAAAGTATCAAAAAGTACCTGTTTTGACCCAGAAATCTTCAAAAGCATCACTCTGATTGAGAAGTGGTTCAAAATTTGGATCAACGGTAGTTGGGACTTCAGTTGTTTCTATTGTTGTCAGTGTAACATTCGTCACATTTGAAGCAATTTCTGTTGTTATTGCAATAGATGTTTTCTCAGCCACAGCAGTTGTGACCAAGTCAGTTGTCTGCGCGTCTACAGCAAATTTCATTGATGTTACTGATTGTGATACTGTTTGCAAAATATACCAACCAAAATATTAATATTTGATTAGTCTCTTATTTATAAGAATTTATTAAATCTGGCAGTATTATTGTGTAATAAATAGTAATTAAAAATCAATCGCATTAGTATGAAGTGTGTTTTACTCTATTTTCTTTGTCCTTTGTTATTTTTGTGTGGAAAATACCTCAAATGCAAAAGTATGCTAGGTGCAAGAAAATCTATGTGACTAATTTTCATGCTATTGACATTTCAAAAACCTACAATGCCGCAAATAACCACCTCACACCATCTACAGTTAGTATTTCAAGTTCTATTTAGTAAGTGATAAGGTGAACTGCCCTTACCTGTAAGCATGGAGACTGTCGTTACAGGTACACTCACACCCTCACTGGTAAGCCCATCTGTCTTTGCAGGTTCGCTGGAGGTTTCCATGGTTATATTTTCAGTCATCGATACATCTGTTGTTGCTACGGTCATCGTTTCTGATGTAGAATCTACTGTTGTTTTTATAGGTATAGTTTGTGTGGTAGAATCAACTGTCATCTGCACAGTTGTAGGTTCTGAAGTCAAATCAACTGTAGTTTCCATGGTTACATTTTCTGGTGTCACATTGGATGTAGTTATCACAGTTACCCGTTCTGTTGTTGACTCATTAGTGGTTTCCATGGTAATGTTTTCAGTAGTGGAATCTAAAGTCGTCATTGGTTGTGTTGTTGACACTCCTGTTCTTCCCATGGTTGTATTTTCTGTTGTAGAATTGATTGTAGTTTCGACAGTCAGAGGTACGGTCGTAGATTCAGTCGTAGTCTCTGTTGTCATATTTTCTGTTGCACCGTCAACTGTACTACTCTCCAAGGTAACATTTTCTGTCATTGACACAAATGTCGTTTGCACAATTGTAGATTCTGTTGAAGATGCCATGGAAGTGTCTCGAGTTACCAGCTCTGTAATAGAGTCATTAGTGGCTTCAAAGGTGATATTTTCTGTCATGGGCTCATTGGTGGTTGTCATGGTTAAAGGTTCTGTTGTTGAATCAAGTGTAGTTTCCATGGTTACATTTTCTGTAGAAGACACAATTGTAGGCTCCATGGTCACATTTTCTGCTCCCGAATCAGGGGTAGTTGTCATGGTTACATTTTCAATAGCAGACTCATTTGTGGATGTGAAGGTCACAGCTTCTGTAGTTGGACCATTTGTGAAGGGTGCTTCAGAAGAAGTAAGATTAACTTTAATTGATGTATCGTCTACTATTGTTGATGATGAATAGCTACTATTTGATTGATCTATCGGTAACGCTGTTGGAGTGTCAATTGTTGTATGTTCGTTTGAAGCAGTTTGAGTAGTGGTAGCATCTGTTAAATCAATGGAGTTACTTGTCATTGGAAAACTTGTACTCGAATTTGTCTGGTTACTTACATTTTTTATTGTGATTGCTTCTGTTGTAAAATTATCATTTGGACTTATAGGGGGACTTTCAGTAGTGATTTTGGTTTGATTGGTTAAAATGGCTTCTGATGTCTCATTATTTATGTGACTTGCCGTTGTTGTGGCATCAGAGAAAAAATAAGCACTTGTTGTATCTTGTAACATTGATGAATTTTCAGTTTGATAAATGGGCTTTTCTGTGGTTGCTTCATTAGCACTAGTAATTGAATTAGTGTATGTAACTGTGGAGTTTGATGTTTGAGTTGTACTAGTGTCTGTGGTTGTGTGCATTAGTGGCACCAAAGAATCTGTTGTAACAGCAGGGACACTTGTACTGTTTTGCATAGAAGTTGCACTTTCATTTAAGTTAGTGTTAGCATCTTGAGTAGTGTCATATATACTGGTTGTGTATGGTGCGGAAATGTTTGTTGACAGGTCAGTGTGATTGGCTTCTATGGAAGATGATGGACTTGTCAAAGCTGGTGTAATTGTTGTTGTGTCGTTGCTGGCTGTTGGTATAAATCCTGTTACTAGGTCTGAGACAGTGGTAGCGTTTGTCAAAGTCACAGTTTCATATTGGTCAGTCGTAACCTCAGCAGTAGGGGTTTCCTGGGTCGCGACCCTCAGTGCACCATCATTTTCTGTTGCATTGGTGCTCGGTGGCACTGTTCGGTTATCTGCTGCTATATCACTAACAGTTGTAAGCGCAACCACACTTGAATTTAAACTTGCTGTATTGAGGTAATCTGGGAACACAGTAGAGGGATTTATAGCTTCACCAACAGATGATGAGTGCATAGTTTCTACAGAGGAAGAACCGTGTAACAATGTTCGTAACGATTCTGTAATTAGGGAATCTGTTTTCATAATTGGACTGCTATAAATCACATCCGTCAATAAATACACACGTGAACCGTCACCAAGGTCTGATGAAATCTCTTGCATGTCTGTTTTCACAGCAGCAGGCAGATTTATCATGTTAGTAGACACACTTGTATGTAACATGTTAGTAGATTGCAAATCACTGGAATCAAGCAGTACTGATTGAGATGTAATTTCCAATAGCGGTGTTGCAGAATTGGTGATAGATGACATCCCATGATTATTCATGCTTGTATGATCATTCATAGAACTTTCAATCATATTGCTAGATGCACTACTAGAATCAAACACAGAATTGTTTTTTGATTGAGTGGTAAAATCACTAGAGTCAATTCGAAAATCATCAGATGATGGTACGGGGATGGGAGTGGCAGGCATAATTGTTTGCGTTGGGGAGATTTCATTATCCCGGTTAGTTAATTTGGTGGTATAATCACTTGATTGCGGATTTGATGAGGATGTAGATGATGATGATGAAATCAACATGCTTTGAGTGTGGTTAGTAATGTTCACACCATGCAAGGCACTTGTTGCATGCATGTCCCAGTCACCAGGTGTTAGAGGCAATGACGAGGATGACCCAATCACTGGTCGAGCCTCAGTGACGACAATACCTGAACTGTTGGTGGTGGTCGGTGGGGTGATTGTTGACATATCGGATGTTAATGCAATGGATGAAACATCTGTAAGGAAGAAACCATATTGTTGTTGAGTTAATGTAATACTGTATCATCTGTAAAGAAGAAACAATATTGCAGTTAAATTCATTTTTTCCATCCATTTAATATTTATTGACTTTTTTCAATGCTTTACTATGAAAAGTCTACTCTGATTGCTTTCTTGCTAAGGGATGTCATTAGTAAAACGTGCATAAATAATGAAAAAGAAACATTTGCAAGTAAAAAAACGCAAATGAATCATAATAATTTGCTTTTATTATTAAAACTGTTTTAACTTTTTATATTTATTTTTACATTTAGTTCGAATGATTTATAATAACATTTTAGAATTGAATTTATTGATTGCAATTAAATATTTGGTAACATCCAAACATCAATTTTTACAAAAACAAAGGACGTTGCTAAAAAAAATATAAAAATAATGGCATTTGTGCTTTTAGGTAATTAGGTATCAATAGTAACAATTTGCAGTTGTATCAAAAGTATAAAAGTAGTTTGGTTTAAACTTATTTCATTGAAATACATAGGGCATACATGTATAAATTGATAGGTGATAACTATAGATCAACCGTTAAGTTTCTCCTTAAGAAAAAGAAATAAGAAGATAAAAGTATTTCAACTACATTTGCTCTGAAGATGAGCGCTGATCGTTGTAATTAAAGGGAAAATGGACAATGAGCAACAGGTTGTAGCGATGCCTTTTGTGGATACTACACGAGGCCCTGTCATTTATTATGCAAAAGCCACTGCAACCTTTCCCCATCTGGCACACAAATAAAATCAATTTAATGATCAGATATTGTCACTCAATTTGGCATTAAAGTTAACATTGGTTTATTACTAAGATGATAACAATTGCAAATAATTCATCTACATTTTTTTTATATCAGTAAAAATTTATTTTTTATGAATATTATATTACTTATTAAATTTGCATAGAGCTATTCAGTTCCTTTTCATATGTCAATATATTTAAATTACATGTTATCTCAGCCTTTGGATATAAAGAATTAATTACATTTCATTGTGATTGTTTGTGTGTTTAATATTAATCTTAAACAAAAAAAGTTACTACTCTAAATAATTATGACAATAAAATAAAAATGTACATAGAAATAAAATTCACAATATGAAAAAACTGAAATTAAAATGGCTGTTCAATTCTTTAAATAATATGAAATTTATATTATTTAATGTAACATGGCTAAAATATAAATAATTTGTCTCTGGATCAGTGTGTAATTTGAAATCCCTCCAAATTCTATGATTATGGGCATGACTGTACATGTACACAACACTCATATTTTGTGTTTAGATTGGACAAATCATTTTAAGAAAATAGAAATCTTACCATTTACAGTTGTGTTACATTGTGATGTTGTAATCATTAATAGAACCAAAGTTGTTACAATAATCCAGTTATCCATTTTTATGTGAGTTAAAGAATAGTGGATAATCCCAAGATATGGATCCTTGATGGATCAGCTGCATTAGTATTTTTATTTGAAGGCATTGACAAACTTGAGCTTTTTCATTAATGTGTAGCACAAGTTGCATTAAATGCTAATCTAAATCATAGTAACTCCAAAAATGATATTGTCATTAACCAGTATTGGCTCATTTTGTCCTCTCCCTTTATTAACTACTTGAGCACAGGTGTGCCAATAATCATATTTGTTTGTGAGTTGTCCAGTGATAAAGGCTGAGATTCTGTGATTGAGGCTTATAATTATTAGTGAAGGTTGCATTGTGTTTTTAGTGATTGCTTTATGGGGATGGAGGGCAAAAAAAGTGGGCTATATGGGAGCAAAATAAAAAAATGTTTTGCTTGTCTACCACTTCTTTTTCGATGCAAATTTGTCCATCTTACTTTAACAGTAGTCTAAGGGAATCACAGTTACATTTTACTGCAGTGTTACAAAATCTTATTCTCGATAAATTGTGAATTGAAAAAGAAACAGGTCAGAGCATTGTTTCAGAAATAGGAAATAAATCATGCATTATTTAAGTATCTCACGAAAAGCATGAGATAATTGATCATATATTGAGGCAATATTATAATTACTTATAAAAACTGATGATAAAATTAATATATTAGTAAAATTATTGGATCTTTCTTTGAAAACCCACAGACCCAAGAATAGATATCAGCTATGTGTGTTATCCAAAATATCTTCAAACAAATTTCTGTGTAGATGTATGTCTATTACAAATAAGAAAAACATCAGAAAATATACTTTTTATCATATAACTTTCACATCGTTCAATAACAGAATGCATCATAAATACTTGGGGGAAAAAACACTAAATATCTAGGATGAGATAGAGAAAATGGTAGAGACATGTTCTTTAACAGGGTATATGACAGGAAAATAAGCTTCAGATAAGTCACAATTCAAGATAAGAAATGAGTAATAAGTTTCTACTATATAATAACATGGAGCTCCAAAATTAGAGGATCGGTAAGAAATCATAGCATTCATTGAACTGTTCGGTCACAGACCCCACAATATAGTAGAGTTACAATGTAATCTTAAATATGCACCATAAAACATTAATAAATCAACACACACACTTATGTCTGTATTATTTACAATTCATATATTTCCACTTTATACAATGCATGTGATGCATATACACAATGAATAAAAATTTCGACAACCAAAACATAGTGAATATTGGAACTAAATACTGTAGGTCCAACAGGTAAGCAAGTTGACACAAATTTAATTTGGATTGTTACAATCATTTTACCAGGAACATTTATTGCTTTTTCTTATATTACAATTTCGTTTCATGTATATCAGAACATGATAGATGTATAGACAAGTGTTAAATGGCAACAGTACTAAAACGCACTATTCAACAAATAAAATTCATAGTTTATACAATAATATAAAAAGATATGATCATTTTAATGTTCTTTTAGGTATGCCATTTGCTTTCAATAGAATAAATGAACAAGCAATAGGTTTGGTCAATCCTTCAGGAGCATCAGTCAGTAATTTCCTTGCTAAACCTCAAAGTAAAATATCCTTATAAAAAATACATATGAATTATTTAAAATTTCTATTATATCAATACCAAAAGGTACATTATGGTTCGCTAGCTAGCTGGGAAGTAGGATCAGTAACATTGTAGTGGAGGCTCAAAATGCTTCATCCACACATTGACAATCATACAAAATTCTGCCGAGCACACCACCGGCCAGAAAGAGGTTTCTAGTGGGCCAGAGGGTGTTTTAACTTACAGCCAACTGTTTCAAATCTACCATTGTCTTTTTAATGTTTATTAAAAGTTTATGAAATGTGTCTTATATTTTACAAAGTAGTCTATATCTAAAGATATTTGATATCTACAAATTGATCAACATGATTTTATCAAAATAAGTTTACATGATTCATGTCCACCAAATAGGCAATATTTAGAGAACACTGTTGTTTTACATATTAAAATGTCTTGTGTAAATTAACAGTGAAATAAATATACACTATAATAAACCACATACTAAAATGTACGTGAGATTTGGTCTCTATAAATAAACCACTCAAAGTCCAAATCAACATTCGTTAAAAATTTCTAGTTTAACCATATTGCTGCATTTTTATAATACTTAAATAACTAAGTGACAGTCCTTTAACGTGAGCGTGTTTTACATGTCCTCAGGGGGAATGAGCGGTCTGTTTTTTCGTGATATCTCGTGCTCCACTTCTTTCTGAACACTTTTCCACTTTTCTACCATGGAAGGAACTCGTTTCTTCTTCATGCTCAGATTCCCACTGATGAGGGCCTGTAAAGTGAGAAGACATGCGGATTAAATAAAACAGCAATGCATGAGTACATGTAGTTTTTACCTGCAGGAATTACACTGCTGGTTGGAAGTATTAGTGTTCATCATTACAAGAAAAACGACTGAACAAAAACAAATCTTTCCAATGATTATGAACACATTTCTCATCATTGATTGAGCAAAGCAGTAATACATACATCGCACAAGAGTTACGATGCTTGATGTGCAGTACATTTCATATGGGAAAACCTTTCACAAATTACAAAAGGAACCTACGAAATACTATGATTGACAGGTAGATTTAAAACCACACATATATGCAAAAAACTTGCCCAAACGTCAAAATTATTCCATCAATAAGCCAGACAAGCCTTTATCATTCAGCTGTTTTATATAGATGCTTTAATAAGACAAGACTGCTTACCGTTTTACAATTCACAAAACCACGCACCTTGTCTTTCTTCTTCCTCTTCTTCTCGTCCTTGCCCCCCGCTGCTGACGACGTGCTGGGCTGCGGCCCGCTGCTGCTGCTGACTGACCCCGCCGCCGGCCCGTCGCCGTGGTGATGTGACGACGACGCTGGCGACGCGGGCGGCGTGTCAGCGCCAGGCGCAAACTCCATCGGCTGAGGCGCCACCGACGAAACCGCCACCGACGCCGATGTTGACGCGGTCACCGAAACCGACGACGATTCGGTGACGACGGATGATGAAGACTCGCTGCTGCCGACGAGCACGGCGCGAGCCGAGATGTGCGCGGGTTTGTGCTCCACGGATGACGATGACGATGTCGCGCGAGTGTTCGAGTCACACGGAAAGTCGACGGGCGACTTGTGCCGCATCATCATCGGTGCACTTTGATAGGTCGACGATGAGGACGCGGTGGGCGGGTTCGAGTCCTGGTCGATGTCCATGTCCTCCGAGGCGTGCGTGGGCGAGTTGTGCGAGTCGAAGCGATAGTCGGAGGAGGAGACGCCGTGGCTGGGAGACGACGGGTTGGAGAAGCGGCTGTGTGAGGCAGCGGGCTCGGGGGGTGGGGGCGGCGGGGCCAGGGCAGCCAGGTCCTCGAGGCCCGGCGGGGGAGGCTCGCCCGGCGGGGGCGGGGGCGGGGCCACCAGGTGCGCGAAGCTCAGTGGTGGTGGCGGTGGTGGAGCCTGGAACAGTGAACGGTCATGGTCATGTTTGGGATGAAGTCTTGTAGGTGAAGAGACACGCAAAGTTTGAAATTAGTTATAAGCTTGTTTTCTAAAGTAACATTAATAGACAAAAATACTTGTACACACTCTGAGTATCAGATGTCAACAGATTGACCTCTGAAATGTTTCACCAGAGTGGATTATCATGATTTTTTTAATATATATGTGACCTACTTCTTAATTTTACGTTGTGATTTTATGTTTTATATGTAGATCGTATGACAGTGTTATATGTTATAACCATGGAAAAGTGCGAACTGACAGTCTGCAAATCTTTGGCTATGCTCGGATTGATCACTTGACCTAATTCCAATCCTGGGATTAAAAAGCCTGTGATTGGTCATATTTTTAATGAGCAATAGTTATGCTTCAGACGTCATATCTTGACATCTGATTCTTAGAGTGGGTTCCCACAGATTTTGAACGTTAAAATTCACTGACATTTCAAGAACAACTTTCATTTTTCCATAAAATTTTTCTAGATGCCTAGCTTCGTTTAAATATGGTCTGTGTAAAGATCACAAAGGCCAATAATATGTATGCGATACATTACTCTTCTTTCCCACAAACCTACAGATGCAGATTTCTGACTAAATTGTGGGTTGTGAAGGTCTTGCACCAAGCATGCAAAAATTTGACTTTGGGAAGATATTAAGGTGCTACATATAACGAAATTTATTTTTTCTGCTCAAACAGCATTTAAATTACCAGTTTCACAGGGAATTCCTCTCGTGCTCGCCACCTCGCCCAGGTGGGTACATATGAAATTTGGCGGGTGCTGGTAAATGTACGCCTGCCATTTTGGCGAGTACCCCTTTCCCAACAAATTGGAAACTGCAGGAAAGAAATCAATCTCCAAAAACATATTTCACTTATAAAAATATTGGCCCCGGAAGTTAGACATTGAAATTAATATCGAAGTGTGAGAAGGACACAAACTTACTTGTGTGAGTCCGTTTTGATTTCGCACGGCTATTATTAGATCGCGTTATGTAAAGCTCCTACAAACTCACGGAGCATTTCAAAGAAGAACAATTTTCTGTAAGTAGGTTATTTTTGTGTTTTGAAATTATTTATTAATTAATAATTTGGACGTATTTTGGGTACAGATTAACAAGGATATACGTCTTCAATCATTTATTCAATCTTACGTAAGGTTTGTATTGATGTACATTCTAAATCATTGCTGGAAAATTGAGAAACGTGTTGGAGCTTCTAAAATTGTCCAAAGCATGTCAATGGTATGTGTACGCATACAAGTAAAGGATTTATTATGGCAAATTCTTTCATTTTTAGTAAAATTAGTACAGATAATTTTGACCAAACAATCACACTAGTGTCAAACATATTTCTCTTTTAGGTATCATGGACAGATTTATTCACAAAATCCCACGGCTGGAGACCACCACAACCCCGGGGATCTGGACGAGTTGAAGAATTCTATGAATCTGAGGATGAATCTGACAATGTGCTTTCATAAAAACAATGTCTGGACATGATTGAGAAAAATTAGATTTATTACAAATGCAAAATCTGTCAAATGGGTTATGTGATGAAATGAAATACATGTATTAGGGATAATGTTAATGTTAATGATTATATAAATGATACAAATCTTCTTTTTTTTTTGGTTACTATTTTTCTGTATGCACCTTTCCCAACCCCAGGAGAATTTCAATGGTGAGGAGGAACAAAATTTTATGTATATAAAATGCTCTTTTTGTGGAAGTCTTGGAATCTTACTTTTTCTCAAAAAGGGTGCACCAGAGAGCTCCTAGACCCTTAATCTTAAAAACAATTCTGGGGCAGCACTCCCCTAGCTTGCCTTTGAGCCTACCACGCTCAGGAGTCGCCCCTTTGGCGCTCATTGACATATGCTTTTAAAATCTCACCTGCCATAATTTGGCTGGTGCACATTACTTTTGGCAGGTGGTCAGAAAAAGTCACCTGCCAAAGTGGCTAGTAGTCTGTGAAATGAGAGGAATTCCCTGAGTTTAACTAAAATTCAATGACTTTTCAAAAACTTTTTACAAATTTTTATTTTTTTAATGACTTTGAAAAATTTATAGGAATTTCAAAGATTTTTCCAGACTCTGTGTTAACCCTGCACTGTGAATGTCAAGCCAAATTCATCACAGTTATATGCCATTACAACTAAAACTTTAATAGTAATTTTCATCAAACATGAATCTATCCCACGTCCATAGATCATCTCTCAAAAAGCCACTTACTGCGCCATTGACCATGCGAGTGTCCACTGCGGGTGGCGGCGGGGGCGGGGGCTCCGTGACGATGCTCTGAGACGCGTATTCAGCCACAGCAGGGGCAGGAAACTTGCTGCTTGGCGGCTGTGGGCGGCGCTGGTAGCTTCCGGTAGACGAATCGGGCATGTCGCCGTCTACGGGCTCCATCTCTTCTGCTTCCTGTTGCCGAGGCGGTGACGGTTGTGGAGGGGACGGTGGTGGCGGTGGCTGAGGAGGCAGAGGTTCCACCACAGCATCCACCGCCTCGCTCGTCTCCTCCTGTTCCTCGTCCACTGGGTAATCCCACTGCGAGTCGCCGGTGACGTCGTTAGAATAGAAGTACCGCTTGAAAGCCCTTTGAACCGCACATGAAAGGAACAAAACAAATGGAGATTAGATTCCTGTGTACGACGTTCGAGGTGTTACCTTTTCTTCTCCAACAGCCATTGGCTGTTTAATGAGTACCTGCAAGTGGATTTTCGGAGAAGCAATTAACGAATGCAGTAAAAGCTCGTTCACAATCATCACTATACGATTTTGTTCAGTTTTCTTCTTTTTTTTTTTTTTCGAAACATAGCATACGTTTCATGAAGTTGACAACATACCGAAAAAGTTTCTAATCAGGATAGTATGGAGATGATAGTGAACAAGAATGCTCATCAAGAAATGCAGATTGCCAGACACTTTTCTGCTGTTTCCACATTTCACATGAACTGAACATGATAAAACAATTCAACTCAAAATCAGAGAACACTCTACATGACTTAACCCATCATTCCAATAAGAAACGGAGTTGAATTATTCTATTTTAACAATAGCTAAACAATTCATTAATACCAAATACATCGTATCAGTTGTTCATACCTTTTGCTTAGTTTGCAAACAGAATCCTTAAACAGACATAACATTTAATGTCAATAAACTACCCGTTTCTCGAAAAGCAAAGATTCTGAATGCAAATCTAAGCTACACCCTTTCTACTCACCCACGGCTGGTGTCACTGCATGCTGAGGTGAGTCGCTCTTCATCCTCTGAGCAGTTACTTGCATTGACGGTCTTCATCAGTCACATTATACTCAATGGCCATAAATGCATTTAGTCCTTAGCAGAGTTAATGATAATCCACAACATATTTACTGTTACTGGGCTTACTACGGAGAGTTCACACTGGTGCCATTCAAGTCCTTGTACACGAACATTTAGACAAGAATTCATATTTAGTAGTAGTACATTTCAAGAGATGAAGAAACTTGATCACTACAATGACGTCTGCTGCTGCTGCTGCAGCTTTCACTATTTCGTCGTCAACCTGGTGACGGCAGCGACAGCCACCCTTTGTGACTGCTGCATCAGGAACAAAAGACGTTGGGTACACAAAAACTTTGATGTCCCAATGGCAGGACTGCTGCATCAGGAAGAAAGACGCAGCTTGCCCAGCAGGTGCTCCGTGGTGACCACCCTGAGCGAGTCTGAAAACAAGTAAAATTTTGAGGTAAAAAATGATTACCAATTTATTTTTGCAGATTTTGAACATTTTTTTTTAAAAGACATCATCTAATGTCTTTTCTAAATTAAACATTGTTACATTCATTGCCCAGCAGTGTTTTTGGTGTCTGCAGTACAACACTGAACATCTTCAATGGTATGTTTGTTCACTGTATTCTATGTTTTTAAAGTAATATTCATTGTATTTTATATGTTCCTGTTGTCAAGGCTTGACAATAAATGAAATTTGTATGATAAATAAAGGGAAGACTTAAGTGTGCGTGTATCAGGGTTGGCATTTTTTGCTGCTAGTGGAAACTTACATAGAAATTTCCGTGTATCAACACTGATTTGAATGGAAAATTGTTTTCTATGAATGCAAAACTGTGCTCAAATGAACAAGTGCTGAAAGCATATTTAGTATATCCTTGGATGAATTCATCATATTGAAAATGTTATGTAAATCTGACTTGTTTTTCATGGCTAAAGCTTACCTCCATTTCAACCATGATCGTTTGTAACTTTGAAAGTCCATTTTTGGAGACTTCTAAGAATTCCAGTTTATCAGAAATTAGAGATGATAAATCTGATATTTCTGCCTGTAAATGAAAATTGAAAACTTGTTAACTGGGAAGTAACAAATGATACACATGAAATATTAATTTGTTACAATATTTTCATAGTCTACTGTGATTTACAGTGTTGCTTCTGTCTAGATGTCTGCTCCTGTCCGTACATTGAAATTCTATTAACAGATGAGATTCTTAAATAGTTGTAGAATTCATAGAATGGTGTAGGGGTAACTTGATTCTATGTGATGAAATGGTCCTAAAATTTTGAACGAAGTGTTTTTAAAATAATTTTATAAATTTGTGAAAAAAAAATTTTTAAATAAATATCCACATTGAAGGTTTTTTTAAAAGGGAAAAAAATATTCAAGTAGTCACTGTAATCATTTTACACGTATGACATGGTAAATTTCAACTAGCAATGGAATTTTTATTTTTTTCTTCTTAATTTAATGGGTATTTGAACAGTTAGTCTATTGGTATGGCCAGGTCCACAAAGCTGTGAACACTTGTCAATTTCAGTTTAATTGGTCATCCTCAGCCCATTTTGCTTCGGTCATTTTGTCAACAAAAATGTATTTTGGAGTTAAATGAATGGCATTCACTGAAATAATCCATCCAGTTACAGTCTCAACTTTTGTTGCCCAGGGAGATTTGTTAAAGTGAGATACCTATGTATTTCTCTGTTAAACATCCTGGAAATTTGCGTTCCAAATTATGGAGTTTGTAACTAACCAGTTAAAAGGGGAGAATAATTATTAGTCTTATTTTTTGCAAATAAAGCACATATGTCAATTTATACATCTAGGGGTCATGCCATGAAAATAAAAAATTAATACTAATTTCATGTAGCGGCACAAAGCATCATTGTGGACACAGATGCCTGCCCTAAAGGATTTAATACCCTGTATACCTAGAGACACCTTTGTGTACATTTAAATATAACAGATGAGATTAAATATTGAAGAGCCATGATACAAAAGGAAACTTCCTTGTTAAACTTAGGTGTAACTTGATTCCCATGAACATTACGTCAAATTGCCTTAAAATTTTCCAGAAAATAGAAAATAAAACTTTATTTTAAGAGGAAACATGCACACTTCTGGGTGTGCGCAACAGTTCATGTCCCATGTCTTAAAGCACATGGCAATATTTCGGAATATAATAAAAACATGGATCTTTTAGCTGAATCGTCGGCGAATATAAAAACACACGCCATTTGACAGTTTATTTATCTATCGGGGATTGTATTAATGCATCAGCGCTCTCGTCATCCATAGAATCCAGTTACCCTGGCCTAACTTACCAATATAGAGACCTTTGTTTTTACATCTGAAGCATTAATTCTAGTTTTCAAGTCGTTTTCACTCGAAATAGCTTCATCTGAAAAACAAATCAACAAATTAATATATTGTAACTTTTTATATTTTTCAAAATTTCAGTTATTAAATGAAATCTTTCGATAAGGTACATACCATATTTTTCCGTTCGCTGTCTTTTAGCTGGAGTCATGCCTTCAGGGTCAGCTTCAACTTTCCGTCTGCCAGTTGATTTAAATTGCTCTTCTGATAGTTTAAGAAGTTCCCTCTGCAATAAAAAGAAAAAGTAATGAATGAAATATACTAACAAAAAAGTGAGAGAAAAACTTCACAGATATGGAAAAAAATTAACATTATTATTATAACCTTTATCCTCTAATACCCAACAGGGAATTCCTCTCGTTTCACTTTTGGCAGGTAACTTTTTTCAGATCACCTGCCAAAAGTAATGTACCCAAAATATGTTCAAATTATTAATTAATAAATAATTTCAAAACACGAAAATAACTTACTCACCGAAAATTGTTCTTCTTTGAATTGCTCCATCTGTTAGTAGGACCTTTACATAACGCGATCTAACAATGCAATGCTATGAGAAATCAAAACCGACTCACGCTTGTGTCCTTCACTCGCACTTCGATATTGATTTCGATGTCTAACTTCCAGGGCCAATATATAATCTTTATAAGTAAAAATATGTTTTGGGTGATTGACTTCTTTCCTACAGTTTCCAATTTGATGGGGAAAGGGTACTCACCAAAATGGCAGGCGTGTATTTACCAGCACCCACCAAATTTCATATGTACCCACCTTGGCGAGGTTGGCGAGCACGAGAGGAATTCCCTGCCCAGACAATACTGACAAATTGAAATATAAAATATACTAGACAGAGGTCAATGTTACAAACGTAAATTGAAACCAAACCTTTTTCTCCTCTAAAGCCATTTCCAGCTGTCTATCAATATCTTCAATGTCCACTGAATCCTCTCCGTTCTCTGCAACATTTGGTGGTTCTTGCTGTGGTGGAACTATGAACTTCTTGTTGATGAACTCATAATGGGAGAAAACCGGTTGCTCGAGTTCTTTGTCGATATCGAAATCATCCGCATCTTCTTCATTGTGACTATCGGCAGCCATCTGAACCTGCTGATTCCCGTCTGCTTCGATAACCGGTAACACGGGTCCGTCAAGTTTTTCTGGCTGCTCATTCTTTGGCAAGAAACTCCCCGCTGTAGGATCCTGAGGAAGTTGCGGACCGATATGCGGCTTGTCAGGCAACGGACCGAACTCGGGCAGTTTCGGTCCGATTTCCATTGATGAAATCTCACCACTGTCTTTCTCCTCTTTCGTTTTGTCAAAGCCGATCAAAGCTCTGATTTTGTCCTTCCTACTTTCTGTGGTGACTGAGGTCGGAGTTGAAGGAGGCAGCGGTGGTGCCATCGAAGACGAGGGCAGTTCATCGGGAGTTGGCGGGTAGGAAACTATCGGCATTTTTCTAAAAAATAAAATATAGATTAAGGTCATGAAAACCATGTCTATCATTATATCATTACTGGATAGCAAGTTAAAGACTAAAGACTTAAAATATTTTTTTAAAGCAATGTTATAAAACTCACTGATCATCTCTGGATTTAGCCTCAGGGGTTGGACATCGCGCCGACGTTCGCTTCCTAAAAAAAAATTGAATAAATATATTGAATATTGACGATAACAAACTTAGAAGCATACAATTGGCAAAGATATTAATCAATGGTTTTAACTGATTGAAAAAACAAAAGTTATTGTACCTCTTTTTTTCTTTAACATTTTTCATTCTTTCCTCCCAGCTCTTTTTCTCCTTTTCATACTTTGAGAATTGAACTTCATATTCATTATATTGTGCCAAATATTGGGAATAATCTGGTGGAATTTCCCAGGTTACTTCATTAGTTGCCGTATTCCAATAGTAGTAATGTTGAGTATCTTCATCCAAGCAATGCTGCCAGTTTGTTGTAGGTTCTGCAAATGTTAATTGAATTAGAATGTGAAATCATAATAAACTAATCAGGGTTAAGATGAGCCACTCATCAACTCTTATTGATGAGTAAAACGTTGTGGAGAATGAGTAAGTATTAGTAACTCATCTTTTTCATGCTTAGTAAATTTTGATCCATTCTAAATATAGGTATAGAGATGTGTGCAACGAGAACATTTTTGGGTGTACAGGTAGATTTTTGAGTATCACTCATCCTCCTGACAAGTTACACTTTTCCACTTAATCCTGACCCTGTCTATTATTCTTTCATGCAATAACTTCAACAAAGTATCGAATCTTGATAATTAATGACAATTCTCTTCACCAAAGATCATTTGCAAAACATCATTTACTATTGAGTAGAGAGAAATGAACAGATGAAAGTACCTGTTGGTTGAGTGGGCTCTGGGATGGATTCCTGTTCATCTTCACTATCTGTAGTTGCGTAACCATTACCATCTACTTCAGCATGCTGAGACGGAACTTCTGTCACACTCGAACTGGGGGTTTCCTCATCAGGATCCATAGCATCGATTTCCTGTGGGAGGAATATACAATAATTGTTATTTCTAATTGATAGTCAATGTAACAATATTCAGGGCTTTTAAAAACCAACAAATAAAATGTAAAAAAATTATTCTGTATTTTGAAGGTAGAATTAGTATTTGGGTATTTTGGGTCGGAGATCAGACTTCAGTATATTTCTACTAAGTTGTTTCTTGTCAGGAAAATTACATATCAGATATGGAAAGAGAGCTAATGAGACTTCAAACGCTCAAAGACATAACAGTACTTACAGAGAGAAAAGCTTTCAGTTTCATGTCTGCTTCGTCAGCCGGACTATTTTGTTTTATTTCTGCTTTGTTTGTGCCATTTGCAGTTGTCGGTTTCTCACTAGATGACGCTGCTGATGTAGATGGTGATGAAGGTTTCATCGGTTCCAGGACATCGGCCTTTATGAATGCAAGTTTTTGCATACCCACTACACCAAAATGAACCAGAATTAACTTATGTTAGTATATGTTAGATATCTTCATCAGAATAATGCTTAATCATCAATCAATATACATTTGTACATTTTATTCATAAAGGATTGTTTACCATTGCCACCTTTATTATTGTCTTATGAATTGATTGCTAAATATTTATTAATTTTTTTATTTTTCTCCTTCAGGTGTTTTAAGTCCATAGTTTACCGTTAGAGGACGTCGGAATACTCAAGTGTACATTAACCGAAACAGAATTTGTCTAACATAGAATCCAATATAACAGTAACAGTACGTGGAAATAATATTCATTTACAACTTACAAGGTTTTGCAGGCCGACTGCGCTGCACTTCATCCTCTGTATCATCTGAATCATCCGAATCTCCGTATCCAGCCAACATTCCAAAGCTACCAACTCCACCATGGCCACCTCCAAGCATGCCTAAAATAAGCAAACATACAATGAACATTCCTGAAGCGCCTATACAATTAAATTTCATAATAAAACGACTGTATCACACACACACCAATAAGAATTTTAATGTGTTGCACATTTTCATTTTGCTTTAATAAAAGGAATGTTTACAAAGAACTTTCAATCCATATGTCAAACGAAAGATTTATCACAGGAAATCAATGAGTACAAAATTTTCATACATACCTTCAGTACTTTCTGCTGGCTTATCAGGTGGTTTATATCCTTAAAATTAAGTTTGAACAATTATACAAACTATATATCATCAACTCAATGTTGCAACAAAATTCAATTTTCCTTAAAAATGATTGACTAATAATACTTATTAGGATAATATCGTAACAAAAAAAAAAAATTATTATGAAAAAGATTCAATTTTACATTTAATAATAATTTTGTATCTTACCCAATCCATAAGTCTGCTGCTTTTTAACACCATCTAACTGGAGCACCTGCTTCCTTCCAAATTTCAACACTTTTTTCGCCCATCTTTAAAGAAACAGGGAGTAAAAGATTTATTTTACTGTCACAGACAAGACTGTGAATTTAATAACATTAGTTCAAAACAAAATTATCCTGGGTAACTACTTTAAAGTACTATAAAATCCTTAATGTTTACTACAATAAATACTTTTGTAAGGCTAACTCAGCTATGCATTAAACAACAGGACGAGTAACTTCGTCCTTTATGGTGCATTCGATACCGCTCGTGAGTTGGTACTTTCGAGTTGACAAGTCGTATCTGCGACTTGTGCCTATTCAATACCACCTAACAACTGGGAAATACATCTGTTAAAATAATTGCATGCAGAGTACATAAACCCGGACATAAACGAATGGTTTAATACATATCTATCGATCTTACTAATTTGGGAGACTTTTAGCCTGTTGTTATGCATATATTTTATGAAACTGTCTATGATATTAGAAGAGCGTTATGGGTGCCGCCATTTCGTCAGTCAGTGCGGATGCACACGAGCATCTCGTAGTGCTTCCTTCAGGTCCCAGTTCACCAGTGGTAAACACGAGATAAACCTGTTTCGAACGGTTTTCACAACTCGTGAACTCGTGTTTATCATAACTACGAGCTGTTTCGAACACCCCATTAGACTAGACCTACCAACTTTTGTCTATTAGCCTAGTCTAACAGAAGTAACATTTTTTAAAGACTGATAATTTTTCATCAAATACTAGTCCTATAGAATAGTATGGTTAAAAAGTCTTCTTGTGTTTTTTTAAAGGTGCCAATAACCTGAGCACTGGCAATATGACTTGAGGACGGCGTCAACTAGTACACTACCGTGTCAACACTACAGTCTACAGTTTCAGTGACAGTATCTGGCGACACAAAGTCTCCCATCATTGCTGCATGATTCACGGTAGATCTACTAGTAAATAAAGTTCAAGTCTGTAACATAATTCTACCAGTTGTTTGTACATATGATAATGAACATACTAGCATATACCCTTTAATGTTTACCTTGAAGATTAATGAATATTACGGGAGAAATAACATTAATAACGTTTACAAGAAGTGATAAGTACAACGCATAAACTGTGCATATCAAATACACTGACGGTCTGACATATCCAACTACTGATCTTTTTTATTCTTTGTTTTCTACCCCAGCATATTCGTATATTTCCATCAATGAACATTAAACATCATGTAAATTAGTCATAACCAATTGAGTCAACATCTATCATTTACATACCCAAACTAATATTCTGTCAATACATGGGGGAACGCGTATTACCAGAGGAAAAATAAAAGAAATGTGTGGAGTAAATATTCAATTTGAAGACTAGACTCTAACTTTTTGGTGTGATACCTAAATTAATTTAGTCTGCTATTTTTTAAGCACAATGTTGCTGTGACGTCAAACGTGACGTCAGGTGCAGGTGTTTTTTTGCTACTTTTGCTCAAATTTTCTTATTTTTCACATTGAAGTGCTATAACAATCAATGCTACATTAGTCTGAGCAAAAATTACAATGAATGAAGAATTTATTAAGATACTGCAATCGGGAGCTGATGAAGAAGTTCTCAAAATCTTGGGAGATTTCAATAAAAAGGTTTGCAATATTCATGTCAATTTACTGTTAGTAGATTCTAAAGGTTAATAAGGATTCGGCTGTAAATACTCAAGTCAAGAGTGCCAATGCAACATTTCAAATGTAACAGTGTCAAAAATTGAGCATTCATTTGGTCATGCCCGGGTAAAAATATCAGTTCTCCGCAAGTTTAAAGAGAATTCAGTATTCTCCAGTATTGAAGTTGCATGGTAAAAACAACGTTTTGACAGGGTGTCCTGATAACAGAAATATTGAATCCAGGCCCAAGCTCCATGTACCGGGTAGGCACTTACCATCTAAACCCGCAGAATCAAACTATATATCTCCATATCCAACACAGACTAATGCATGACTGTCATATGTCCATGATAAATCCATTGAAAATGATATGGATATTAATTTTAAAGCATGTTTTTAAATTCTAAATATTTCTAAATCAGAATGCATCACATCTAAAAGTCATGCCACCTGCGTTGTAACGTACATAAGTTAATTCTACATTAGTCTGAATGTAAATTTCAATGAATGAAGAATTTATTAAGATACTGCAATTGGGAGCTGATGAAGAAGTTTTCAAAATCTTGGAAGATTTAATACAGTCGTTAGAGCGCACGACCAACAAACATGATTTGCCAGCATCGTAAGTTCACGGCCCATCCATGGCAGACTTCACGTCGCCAAAGAGTTACGTCTTGCGTCTGCCGATCTCCACACAGCATGGCGCTACTGTCTAGTATGTCATACAAGATGGTGGCGACACCAAGCCTGAGGTTCGGAAGCCTCATTAAAAGGTGTGTTCCGTGTAGAGGAGAGCCACCCCTCTGCACGCAAAAGAACTCACCTAGCTTGAAAACAATAGCTATTGTGATCCCTCCACACACCCGTGGCTCAGTAGGTTACCTAGCCTGCCAAACAAACAGGACCACTTTGGAAATAAGCAATACAATGTACATATATATCTAAGCTTTCGTGCATTCTTCTAAGCGTTCTTCTTCTAAGCGTTCTAGGAACATTAATTCCTGAACTAACCACTACTATGACGTATACACATTGACATTGTTTTGGGTTTTTCCCTTTTTAACAAAGAACAATTTGTTTTTTAGAATGCACAAACGTTCAAGTTTCCAGAAATCAGCAAAGAAATCAAACATGTATGTATTGAACCCATTGTCTTTAATGCTGTGTACACATCTCATTTACATATCCTTGATTTTGATATTATGTTTTTATTTAAGTATTACAATGCAGAAATGCTTCACTGAAGTGTTTATTGCTTTTACTTGTATGTGATTTATCTCAATCATGTTAAATAATTTCAGAAATGTATTGAACTGATCCTCAATAAGCTAGACTCAAAGTCATCTAACAACATATATGTAGCATGTCTTGAAACACTTAGAATATTAAGTAGAGACAAGTCTGAGCTTGAATGCTTGGTGAATGACACTGCTTTGAAATTAATGCTGAGACATGCAGGATTAGAGCAGTTTACTGAAACTGAAGGAGAAAATATCACAATTCAAGATGGAAATTCTGTGGTTATTGTCGAAGCACAAAAGTGTTTGTGCAATGTGATATTCAACAGCCATATAGCACAACGACTTTGTTCGTAAGTATTACATAAAATTATTGCGTTTTATAATATTTTTTTTATGAAATTTTAAATTACAAATGTTTCATTAAATCATTTAGCAGACATTAGATTATGTGGATTACAACTTTATTGTCTTGTCTGTTTTAGTACCAATGGATGTGTGGATGGCATTGTTCAACGCTTGAAGACGTACAAAGATCCAGAATTGCAGCATGATATAAAAGTAATTTTTTGAGGAAAAATATAGAAATCTCTCATTTAAAGAAATTTTTAAATTTTATAGAATTGTGTATTTATCAAATCCCTGTGAAATTCAGCTAATTGTATTGTCTAATCAGTATGAATGCCAAAACAGGCTCCTACATTAATTACCGCCCAGCAAACCTGATGTAGGGTTATCTAGTTGTGCAACACCTGTATGTGATTTTTAAATCTTAACTTATGCAGCACTAATATGTGTTAACTTTATAAAATTTCACCTTATCAAGTGAATCAAAAATATATTCTTTAATATCTGACTGCTAAAAAATAATGTTTTGATGTGTTCCAGTTCTTTGACATGAGGATTTTGTTCCTCGTAACAGCTTTGGTTCCGGACGTTCGAGCTAAAATGGTTCATCAGCTGCATGGTTTTACATATCTTATAGAGGTGATACTTTCTTCATGAAATTTTTATAATGCTTATAGCAGATTATAGATTATTTAAATCTGAAATGATTTAATTTAATATTCAATCAATTTTGTAGTATTAGCTATCGCCTATAATGGTATTTTTGTTCTTCTAAGTAACATAGCATGAAATGTTATTTTGCTGATATTAAACAAAATCCCATTCCAGTTCTTACTACATGTATGTTCTGCCTATATAGGTTCTGGACCTTATCTTGACAAACGCTGAAGATGAAGACAACAGACCACTTGTATCGCAAGAAATAGATCTTGCATGTGAAGTCTTGAAAATTTTATTTAATCTTACTTTAGCTGAAGACAAAAATAACTTGGATGAGGTATGGCTTTTTGTTTATACATAGCATTACCACATTTTCTGCGTACATATCATTTACTTGACCAGTGACCTAGATTTATATTGGGATGTTGTGACATCAGGGAGACCTGGACTGACTTAGGATGAGGTGGTAACAATATACATCTAGAGCGTTGCTAGGGATGTGTATTACAAACCATCTTGATCATCAATCCTGGAGGGGATGGTTGTGTTACTAACTGAGCAGCGAGGCAATGCAGTCAGATTGAGGACTAATTTAGGCCTGATTAGTAATAAACACAAACCTAGTATCATTTGGAGCACACTGAAAACATTTTTTAGCGTTCTGTTCTGTTTGGGGAAAGCACTTGCCCAGTGACTGGAACGCGAGTAAACTATGATTTACACAGCTGCCCGACGAAGAGAAAGTGTCGCCACAAAACACGGCAGAATGCTCAATAAAATGCAAATGTTTGTGCCCCAAACACTATATTTACTTATGTTATTTTTCTAATATTGCTTTTTTTTATATAGGAAGAAGAGGCACACTACATGCGTTTAGTGAGCATCTTGCATGACCTTTTGTTGTGTGACACCGCGCAGAAAGACAAGAGGGAAGACTTGCAAAGGTGGGTGCAGGGTTGCCTTAATAAATTGTTGTCCTTCTATGATAAGAAAAATGTTAAAGTACCTTTTATGAAACCTCAAAGGCACTGAAAACATACATAGAAATGAAATATTTATACCATAAGAACACAAATCAATGCTACTATACAGGTGGTAACATCATATGATATAAAAAAAATATTCCTAATATGACACCATATGATATAGAAAAAAAAAATTATTGCTAATGTTTTGAATTGCTATTGACTGCTGCTCCTCCTACACTAGAAGTGACAAACAAATTTAAGCGTCAACTAGAATGACATTTTGTAAACACATGTATTGAATATTTTTGTTGCAGTCACACTGTGAACTTGCTGGTGAACATGCCTCGGGAGTCGTACAATGAGTTACTCACTCCCATGAGCGAATCACCCGTCGCAGGCGCCGAAAACAAGCAATTTGAATATGACGGCAAAAAACATGGAGGCTGTCATTGTGATACTGAACTTTCTTCATCACCGTTTGGACCACACAGTAATGCGTTTTTTTTTCTCAAATTGAGCATTTTAATAGTTTATGCTGATTGTTATGATTATTTTTGTGTTTTTTTTAATTGTAACCTAAGCAATGAATATTTTATTTTCAGCCAAAGGGACATGTGAAAGAAGGCTTGACACCAGTGTTACATTGTCTGTGTGAAATTTGCAGATCGAATAGATCTATTCGAAAATTTTGCAGACAGCAGGTGCGTACATTTGAAAGATTTGCTACCCAGTGCTCATTCATTTATTATACCATCTTGCAGTGCCACTGATAAAGTTTACAGTGAAAGACTAGTGTGGCAAAAAAAGCCATTAGTCCTCAAAAAACTTAAGGCTTTGATAAAATCTGGAGGACAAGTAAGTTATATTTTGTCCTGTTGGTTTGATACTAGTCTCAGAAAAGTAGACGAATAACAGTAATGTACCTAATTAACTGAACCACTGTTTTGTTGTGTAGCCACGGTAAGCCACTCAGGGTTTTTGTTTGTGTAATCTTTTAACATTGACCGTGATGTTTTTTTTTCATTCAATCAGGTTTTGCCTCCACTGCGAGATGAAGTAAAGAATCTTCCCGAAGAGGGCGAAACACTTAGAAACAAGTATGTGGCAAAAATAGCAACATTAGTTTAAAAAAATCAGCACTCATTTTACTGTTTATATATTTGCTAAATGATTATTCTATTTATCTTGAATTCTTTCTTTTTAATTAATGATGTAAAACTTTTGTGTTAGAAAATAAGTGGGATAATGTTATTCATGGCTTATGATTTTCATTTTAGATTATGTAAATTATTCACCAATCCTGTGATGGAAGTCAAAGATCTTGCAGCCGACTTCTGTTTTGTGCTGTGTAAAGAAGATGGTGAGCTCTGCTTTTAGAAAAATTGCAGTTTTACATCATGCCCCTACTTGGTTTATCAACTTGTATAATTAATCTCTGTATATTCATCTTTGTATATTCATTTGGTAAAGTAGGAAAAAGGATCTTGAAGGATCTTGAAGGACTTTTAATGTTCATTCTCACAAGTACAGGGTTTGGTATGGGGACCGTTTATCCACTACACATCATGTTTCATTCCTATGTGACTTTCCCTCACTTCCTTTTTTATTTAAGAACACCAAGTGCAACTCTGAATTTATGGGAACCATTTTATACACCAAATTTTTAGAAACAAAGCATTTGTCTTCTCATACACATCACATTGTGGGCAAGACTTCCAATGTGATTTTTCCCTCATGATCAAAAGGTTGTCCTTTATTCAAAAACACCAAGTGCAATTTTTTCCCTTTACTTTGGTAGTTTATTTAAATGTGGAGAACTAACCAACAGCTTGCCATAATGGAATGAAATATCTGTTTTTGTTTGCAGTGAGTCGGTTTGTGAAGTACACTGGCTATGGTAACGCGGCGGGACTACTGGCTCAGAGAGGCCTCATGTGTGGAGGACGTGGAACAACCACCGCTAGCTACTCCAGCGAATCGGACTCAGACACTGAAGAGTATGAAAAATACAGGGATCTGTACGTTTTGTGTTTTCACTTTACACTGTCTCTTGAACACTTTTTACATACTTATATTGCTAATCTCATGAGGAAAAAAAATGATACTTATATTGAGGAAGCTACATTCTAGATGCATTATTATCTGAATTATGATCTTTTTTTTTTTTTATATGATCCATTCTTTTAATGACAATTAATAATATGTAATTTAGTATTTTTTTTTATTGTGATATAATTTTAATGCCTAATTATTAGGTTTTTGCTTTTAGTGTGAATCCAATAACCGGCAGATGGGAGCAGCCTCCTCCCAACCCAATGGAAGGAATGTCAGATGAACAGAAGGAATATGAAGCTATAAATTTGATGAATCAAATTGATCGACTACAAAGGTGAACCTTTTGCTGACATTCTTGTAACGATATGTCTTGAATGTTAATAGAGCAAGTGTTACAGTTACCGGTATGTGCAGTGCTTAAGTTATGGGCAACATCAAAATATATATAAGTATTCTCCTAACAAATATTTATTTATTGTCAGAGATTGTTGTGAACATTCTACTTCTCATTATAACGTAAAAAGTATGCGTTACCTGGGGGATGGACTTATGTTTGGACAGGGTGCCCATAACTTGAGCACTGCCCATAACTAGAACACTAAACTCTACCAATATATACTATATACCATTTTTTTTTAATAACATTGGTACTTTCATCCATATAACAGTAATGATATATATATATATATGTTTTTATTTGTTTTATGGACATGTTTTTTATGTCTGATTTAATAATAAATGATTTGATTTGAATAAATTCATGGTTTATTTTGTTTATAGGTTTGGAGTGATTCAGCCATCAACGATAGGTGAAGAAGGAAAACCAAGGCCTGTTCAGCACGTGTTAGAGTTACTGGAAAATCAATCGGGAAGTTCAAATGCCGAGGGAGGTCATGAATCTGAAAGTGATTGATTTGTTTGACCAAATTTTACTGACTGCACATGTAATTACGTACATGTTCTATAAAGTTTAATTCACAAACTATACTTTCCCTCTGTTTGGGCGACTAGAACATTGATTTGGATATCCTTATCCTTCATTTATTTTCTTCAGAAAGAAATCTAATCTTTTAGGCTTGTGATATTATGGTTATTGAAGTTAGCTACTTAAAGCTAATAAAATTTTTGTTAAAAGTGATGACTGTCAATGTATTGCCCATCCCAGGTAATCGATGTGCTTATATATGTATTGCTCCCACAAAGATTTGTTAAAATATCAGTTTTTATACTGTAACATGTATTAAATGGACAATATCAAAATCATGTCAAATGATTATTTGATAAAGTTATGAAGTCTTGACGTGAATCCATCAGAATGCCCATGGTTTGGTGCAAGAAGAGTATGGAGATTGTTTTGAATTTCAGTTTACCCAGTTTTGATTGGTTAAAACCAATGGTTATTTTTTTAAAGTAAAAAAAAAATTGCAAGTCATATGCACAGATTGAAAATTTTATTAGAATAGTGGCAATAAAAATGGTAATAAGCAGATATCAGTTAACAGAATATATTTATTTAGTATAAATTGTGTTGTAAAGTGAACTTTTGTGTTTTTGTCAAAGTTTGTGTGAATGTTCATTTATACTCTAATTTATTGGTCATAAGCTTAGAAACTAAAAAAAAAAATTATATTTATTTGTTTAGAATGAAATGCTTTTTAAGGTAAAGTGAGGTAAAAGTAAAAGGACTTCACTCTGAAATGTGAGCCCATTGTTACAAATAGCAAATAATTATGTGGAATAGTAGGGTGAACAAGACTTATTTATCAAATAGATGTTAAATTATTTGTGATGTTCGTTATGCACCATTTCATGATCAATGTCTACATGCTCATTGAAAATTAAAACTTGCATTACATTGTAACTTTCAGTGGTTGTGGAAGAAGAAATCTGTATTTAATGACACTGCAGTTAAAAACGATTTTTTCCTGTCTAGCAATAATCTTCAGGTTCATGATTAGGAAGGAAAGTGTTCCTAGTTAGTAGAACAAGTAATCGTGGACAATATACTTAATTTGATGACCAATTCAACGGTCCACAAAGATTGACAAATCTTTACTTGTCAGTACCAGAAGAGGATTGTTTTATCCTGGCCCTGATTTTAAGATGTTTTATGTTTTGATACTTTTGAGAAATGTCTCGCCATCAGAGACTTCCAATACTGTCACTAAACTACAACATGTCACTGCTGGAAGGCAGTGCTTGCTGTGGACGCACAATTTTTTGTCTTCATTTATTCAAAGAGAAATCAAATGAATTCAGTTTCAAATAGTTTCCCATTTCATATGCCTTCTATGTAGACATTAACTTTTGAAACCAAATGTATGTAAAATGTTTAGTAGATGACACCTTTAATTATGTAAATGTTTATTCCCAGTTCTTTATACAAATACTCTGTAGTTTTGGTTATGAGCTATCGTTGGCAAACTTCCTGAAATCATTTCATTTAACATAATTTTGAATCTTTGCATTGTAATGAACTAAATCAAGTGGTCACAGGATATGGTCATTGTAAAACAAAGAAACTTATCAGTTTTAACCAGTTCCATTACTTTGGGCATAATACAAGTGCCATTTTCCATGTCTAAGCTTTAACAAAGATTGCATTTTAACGATCATACCTTTGCTCATATGTCAGTGCTGCATGTCTTTCTCAATCTAGATGCACTTGGTTTAAAAGTGTAAAACTATTTCAAGCTAATAGTCATATGTTTCTAATCTTGATTAGGGACATACTATTGGTTGCGTTGTGAAAAAAATCTAGTCATATTTAGATGTGTGTATGCGTGTGTATTGTATTTGTGCAAATTACAATAAATAAGTGAAACAAGTTATTACGTGGAATCTCACTGCAATAAATGTACACAGAATAATATTACTAGTTTTCATTAGTTTACATTTACAATATAGCTGGCCCATTGATGTCGGCTCAAACACAGTTTATGTCAAATTTTTTTTTTTTTTTGACTAATTGAACTATATAAGCTGTATAACAAAACAGAACATTAACCCAGGTCAGAATGTGTAAATTATTGCGTTGATTTGTGTGGTGTTTTTTTTCAATTTGCCAATCATACTTTACTGATTGGCTAAGAGCCAACCTTTATAAGCTGTATAACAGAACATTTCCCCAGGTCAGAATGTGTAAATTATTGCGTTGATATGTCTTTTTTTCAATTTGCCAATCATACGCTACTGATTGGCTAAAAGCCATGATAGATATTCTTATCCGACATGCATCTAGTCCTTATCTCTAAACTCTTGTAGCCAAGATTGTAATGTTAGACGTTAAGAGCTGATCTTCAGAGACTTGCACTTTCCATTAGTTTTGCTGCATAAATGCTAATGAAATGGTAACCTGAGCTGTTTTTACCGGGTATGTATTGATTTGTGCAATGTATTGATTTCTACACTATATCATGTATATGGCCTTTACGAAGAGAAAGATATGAGTTATTCTGACAGCTCGAGTGAATGCTATTGAACAAGAACATGTAAAATATGGTATCCCCTAAACTTGACACTCAAATAAATTACATAGTACCCCATTAACTAGGTATAAAAGAGAGCCACCAGGTAACCAAGTAGTAGTCATGATCCAATATGTCTTTATCCCTGGTTTAATCTCCACCTAATATTGATTTGTAACAATTGTTTTGAATATAAACTTTCATGCCTTGGGCACTGAACCTTTTTTGCCAGAACAAATAGTCAAAGATGAAAAAAATAACTATTAAATATAATGTCATCACGGCGTGTACTTTCTGATCATCTCACAGTTTCAACATGAAAAATCTCATAGGCCATAAATTATCAATATTTTATATATAAATTGGTTTGTTTCGTAAACACATACATACTTAATACACTATAGATATCAATACTTGTTTTTATAAGCAGACTATGTGATACTTTGGTCTGCATGAAACACATAGCCTTCCCATGTGTGGACATCTGATGATTGTGGTAAATTTGTAATTTTTACCCAGGTCATTTTCATTTTCTCTCAAAAGCCCTAGTTAAAGCCCCAAGAAGACAATGAAATGGAGGTCTTTAAATACTAAAATGAAATGGAATTTCTGTATTTTCTACAAATACTAGTACTTTACAAAAAGACATTTTAATCAAATTCATACTCTGTGTTTAAACTAAAACTCAATACTATAGGAGGAAATAAAGAGATTATCTTCGACGTTTTAAAGAACCGTGTTTTTTTAAACATAGAGGAAAGTTGGAACAGTTTATGGGAGAATGGGTTCACATATACATGTGTGCGTGGTAAAGAACATAGTAAGATCTTTGCAGTTCACCTAAAAGGAATTCGCGGTTGCGCAGCGACCTTAACCAGTCGGAATGCGCCTCCTGCATAAATTATGTTGAAATGCTTTGTTCCACTACTACCTCGTTTCAGTATCGGCCGTTTGGAGTCGCTTTTGAAATAACTTTGGCTTGGATCGGTATTGTGATACTATTTTCGAAAAAAATACACCATTTATACTTGTAATTCTTTAAGTAATATGTATTCAGCAGAGTAAAAATGTTCCAGCATCTAAAGAACTATAACCCTGGATACCAGTTGTTTATTGGGTTAGTTTATTTATCTCTTAAAAATGCTGCCTCATATTATCGCTCAACAATGGTACTGAAGAAATGCCGCTCTAAAGGAAAAGCAGTATAATTTATGTTGTTTATAATGTTATATTGCTCTTCTGTGCTTCTATGTGCGGTTAACATTACTAATTTTCAGTAGGTAAACATCCCATGCGTCTTTTCAAAGAAAAATTTGGCAAACGCGGTTCTCAAATTCGCATTAATTTTACTTTGCGCGCACGATGTTTGAGGTGAGACTTCAGATTGTGCAAAGCCTGATGAATTTGAAAAGGCCATTTGGAAATGCCCTGCAATAAGTTATTTGTGCATGCTGAATAGCGAACATTTAATCGTACATGTAAATCAGGGAGGCGACTGAGTAGATTTCATCGTCGATAGTTCAAAGATAGTTAGGAACACGTGTTTGTGTTGGTATGTTATTATTATAGACTGTATGTGTGGTAGTACTGCAGGTGTCTTAGTACTTTCAATATTCACTTAAACTTGCACACTTCGCCTTTTAGGCACCAGGTAAGCTTGTAGTAACTTAGCAATTTTAATTTAAGCGTTTATTTGCTATACAAAGTGCAACAGTGATTGGGTAACAGCTAAAAATGCATTTTTGGCCCTCTCAACTAATAACATAAGCCCTTCCCGGTCTCGTTGGTAGTTAATGCATGCTATGATGGGTTGTGAATCGTTCACCTTTGAGATGGTGGCCTAATCTGCTCTTGAAACAGTTTTGGAAAGTGCGGATAGTCTGCACTATGATACAGACCTGCCAGCTCTTGAAACAGTTTTGGAAAGTGCGGATAGTCTGCACTATGATACAGACCTGCCAACTATTCTGAAATTTCACTCTGATTCTGAACCTTCCGACGGAATCATGTATAGTGCACAAAGAAGTTGCTATTTATCAAAGATGCAATGAATAAGGCATACATTATGCTAAACTACACAGAATGGTGCTGGCGTATGATTAATGCATGTGTGTCATTAGAAAAGCACGTTCTAAATCAAAATTTCGACCGGCAAAAATAGAAGGAAAAGTATTCAAGAAAATAGACTATCACTGTGTGCACATCGAAAAACAGTGCATCACGCCCGATATCGTTTGATTGTAGTATCAATCATAGTGATGCATACGACATTGTTATTGTGGAGCATGAGAAATGAAAAGAACACATGGATATGATGAAATTTCGTGGTGCATAACAAGACATAAGGTGCACTATTATTGTTGTACACGCCTGACTTTCTAATGTAATGTCAGGGTCAGGATTAGCCACTCGTCTGCTCGTATTGACTAGTAAAAACTAGTGGAGGACGAGTGCTAATTTTTAGAAACTCGTCCTTTTGAAGAGGAGCAATTCTGAATAATTTGTCATACAGATATAGAGTTTGTACAGGGTTCAAATTAAAAACATCACATTTTTTGCAGGATATTAGATATTTGAGGGTTAACTCGAAACCTGCTGATGAGCAATCAAGATTTCAACCTAATCCTGACCCTGAATGTGCATTTGCACATCCCGTGTGCTCTTCCAACTCTACATGCCTGACTATAAGTTAAAAATACATATTAAACGTAAGATTCAGAAATTTTAGTCACGGGATTCAGAAATTGCAAAATTTGAGGTTGGCAACCTTATGAGTCTGGGGGGACATTTATTTATAAAAAAAAAAAAGAATAAACTAACCTACAATCCTTTCTTGTGTAGAATGTGGCAATGTGCACGTTTCCTGCCACTAAATGAAAATTTTATCCAGATGTTTTTAAAATCAATGGACCATCTTAATATTCTCCCACAGCTCCACTACTAACCTGTCCCTAATATACAAATCTCAGCAAGAAGTAGTTACACGGAATTCTACAAAATAAACTTTGGTAATGTTCGACTTCAAACAGAAACAACAAACATGGTCGCCAAAGGAAAAGAAATAATGTTGCAATATCAGTAGTCTTTTGTTTTATAACTTCTCTGCTGTTAAGTTTGAAAGTTTCTATTTTTTACAGGCTGCGAGGATGAACCAAGACGAAGATAATGGGATAATTCCCGATACGGAGGAGAGGCCACGCATTGATATTAAAGAAGAAGAGGTGTTTACTTCAGAAAGCCCTGCGGACAACAGAGTCGAAAGACAGCCAAAATTATTAAGCTGCAAGGTAATTTATGAGAGGCTGTATAGTTAGTTTTATTTATAGTACATCCATGGTCTGGAAACATGTTGACCCTCCCCATCTTATGAAGATCACTTTCATAAAGATCACAAAGAAGACAATTTTGATGCTGGTTACAGGCCTCACCATATAGATTTCACTTTCATTTATAAAAACAGTGTCAGTAAATGTTGCTCGTATATTACATATAGATTTGAGAAGATTTAAAAACGAATAATGATATGGTACAAAACGGTTGATAACCCTTTTCCTGCCCCAGCAAAATTGGTGTCATCTCAATCTACATTTTGGGCTTATTCTTAAAGAGCTTCAAATTGCTGAAGCAATATCCATACACTTGTTTATTATTTCATGATTTTATATCTAAACCAAGACTGCATGGCAAGCAAGTAGGATGTTTACAATTGTATGGCCATTAGCAGTCAGTAGAATTTACATGATCAGGGCTTTTTAGTGGTCATGTGATATGCTAATTATGAGTCCCCTATTTGTTTTAAGTCTTTTTTGCCATAGGAACACTGCTGTAGCAGGAACAACAGTGTTGTTTTTTAATATCTGAAAAAGTAACAATCAACTGACTGTAAATCTGGGTTTACAAATTGCCAAAAATTTGTGATGATTTCAATACACATTCTAACACATTTCAACTGAGACACAAATTCGTATTTCCTCTTTCATCACACTGTATTGCAAAAATGTAAATATTGCTGTTAATCCATTCAAAATAAGGTATTGCAAAGTATACAGTCAGTGCCAGCATTTTGAGGTGATGCATTTTATAAGGAGCTTAATTTTCCCCATAAAAAGAAGATTCAAATACTTAAACTGATGCAGTTTTTGGTATGTAGTACTTGAACTCATTGTATTAAGTTTGGTTTCAGTTCACCATATTGCCACAGAAGTATGTGTCTCCCAATTTAAAGAGAAAGAAAAAAATCTAACATGGCAACACATACTTTAGCACTGATATGGACTTGTACCAAAATCATTACATGCTGTATAGATTGAAATTATCCCACCCAATCTCATATGAATAGTAAATGTGAATTTTTCTTTTCAGTACTGCACCTACACAACACGGTATCAAGGAAATCTCGTGAAACACGTACGTATACACACCGGGGACAAGCCCTACTCGTGCCGATTCTGTGGAAAAAGATTTGCATCAAAATCCAACCATAAATCACACGAAACAATTCACACTGGACAAAAAAGGCTTAAATGCCCGCATGACGATTGTACATATAGAGCAAATACCAAGGAATGCATTGCTGCACATTTAATGCGATGCCATGGTGACTCTTCTGTAACAGTTACCCCTAGAAGAAGAAAATCTGCTAAAACTGATAAAAGCCCTTCCCAATCACCAGCATCCTCATCGGATTTGTCTTTGGAACAAAGACGTCAATTTGCAGCTGCTATTCACGAACAGTCACAGGATCGTTCAAACGACCTCAGTGGAATAGCCGCAACTCCTTGGGCAACTCATGCTTATATGCAAACATTGTTGCCCCCTACTGTTGAAGTAAAGCCCACATTAGAAGAGCTAGCTGAGTACGTAGGTACACTGCACGAGGCAGAGAATCTTGATCAAACTAACCGTTCAGATTCTACTGACGCAGTAACCAGTTTGGCGGCAAACGCTCTAGTGACTGGCAGTGAGCCTATGAGAACACAGATACCGAGCATTTCGACCTTCATCCGTAACAGAAATCCCGCTGACGATTTGCAACAAAATATGAACCCAGCTGCTGAAGTGAATAACTCCCCACGACCACAGGTTGGCCTAGACGACGATACCAACCAGAGTCTCAACTCTCAAAACAACGAGCAGAGCATGGATCAGCAGCAAGTCTCAACTTCGCAGGATGGTGCCAACCCTTCGACCAGTGGAGCCCTCCAAGGGGATGGCAGTCAGCAACAGACGCCCCCGCCCGGTACCCCTATAGACCTTCACGCAGCCCAGGCAGCTGCTGCTGCTCAGGGTCACCAGGACCCCATGGCGCTGGCTGCAGATGAAAACAGGTCTTCTGTGCTCAGCATAGAGCTGCTACAGGTCTTCTCCAAGTTTGGGCTGGATCCGCAGGTGATTGTAGATACCTTGGTATTACAGGGCAAACTCTATAGGTGTGTAAGCTGCAACATAATCTTTCCAGAATACAGCACTTTTGTGCTTCATAAAGGGTGTCATGGAAACCGTCACCCTTATCAATGTCATTTTTGTCAGGTAATTTTCCCTGATAAGTTTGGCTTCCTCACTCATTTCATGCAGTGTCCCAAGAAATAATTCGCGGTTAGACAATATTTTGTGCACTGTGAACAATGATATGTGTTTTATCAAGTGGGATGCCTGCAAAGTATGATTTACTTGGACATCATGGCATTAGAATTGACTGCTACATATGATATGATATATATGATTCAAAATACTACAATGAATGGAGATTATGAAATGTAGAAAATCATGATTGGTAATGTACATACAGGAAAATATTTTGTCTCTTCATTTAGTATATTTTGTACATACGTCACAGTGTGAAATTATTCGTCGTGTACTCATTGATATGTGCACATTGTGTGTTGTCTTTTGCCAATGAAATTGGTGTTTTTTGGTGGTATGTTTACTTCATTTTTAAACACTACACACAGGACAAACACATTCAACATATGGATGGCATGAGTGGGCAGATGACTTTTCCGCAGAGCACGATGCTTTGTCTTGTAGTGACATTAGTTACAAAGTATGACTGGTCCCATGTAAGTGTCGACATACAAATTGTAATGTTTGTTACTCTATATTGTAGATAGTTCAGTTCGAGAACATTTGATTTGTAATTATGTGGTCTAAGTTGCATGCCTCCAATGATAATGAATAACAAGCGAATTTGTCATATTTTACAATTAATGTGATTATAATTATGATCTAATCACTATAATGGTGAATAATGCAATATTTTATATTTTTGCTGTATAATATTATTATTGACTTGCAATACAGATCAACGTATACTGATCCTAATTAAATTGGTTGATGTTCTTTAACATAGCAGAACTGCTTTTGGTTATTTAAGTTTTGTACGTTTTCCTGTTTGATATGGTTCATTAAGAGGTTGGGCTTTTTTTAATTTGTCAAATATTGGATATATGATATTGTACATGTGAAATGATTTAATTAAGGAAGTTTCTTGCTAAAATATTCAAGTAAAAGCTTGTGGAGCGGAAAAACCAGGGCCAAATGAAGTATAATATCCCAGAGTTATGTGATTGCTTTTTTTTAATTGGTAAGAGTGTCTGGTGATAGGAAAAGGATGAGAGTTGCCCTATTGTGAGTGTATATAAGAAACTTGTGCATATTACTGTAGAACAATCAAAGCATATTTTGTATATTTATGTACAAGCACCAAATATAATCTGTAATATTTTCTTTGTTTTAAAAAGCCTGAATCCGCTTGGGATAGTGAAGCATGTGTTGTCAATTTTGCAATTGATGTCAAGTCAGATTTGACGAGTGTGTAAAAGCTATTTGTCCAGTTTCTTTTTTATTGGAAGAAAATGCTTCTTACAAGCACCATGATGCAATTAAGGAAAATGTAAATTTTATTTTAGAATTGCCATACCATGTCCCCGTGCATAGAAAACCTATTCCAATAACGCACTTCCTTGTTCAATTTTGTATGGGAAAAAGACTACCGTTCGTGTAGTTCTTTTACTTAGTCATTATGCCTAATCAATTAACCTATGTTTACTTAAGTAAAGTAAGAGTCCATTGATTTTTTGTTTTGTTTTTAAATAGGCACTATCCTTGTATTTGGAATGTGTGCACATTTCATTATGTATGCACGGGGATATGGTAGTTAATTATCAGGTCTCCTAGTAATGCGATGGATAAATTTCTTCATTGTTAAATGCGCTGCAACAACAGCTATTTTAACCAATTCTGAAGCACGCGTAAATATTGTTAAGTCCTACAATAATGAAAATGGTAAGAATTCTGTGCACAAGGTTTTGTAAATAATTACTGGTTGTAATAGTGTTTTGTGCTATACAGCCTCATTGTATCTCAAATAACATTGGCGAAAAAGAGCCACAAATTGAGATATTTTTTAAACTTACATGTAGACAAATTTATTTTAGTTTTGCACCAGGATGTTCTGCAAATGTAGTAGAACTATTTATGCGTTATCGCACTGGTTATGGCATGGTTTTTTATTATGTGGATGAGTAAAAGTAATCGGTGGTGCATTCACGGTGAGACACTGGCAATGTAACAACAATTTTCTGATATCCTAGAAAACCATGTGATAAAATGTACTAGCACTCATGCTGCATACTTATTAAAAACCAGCAGCATAACGGCATGAACAGTGTGCTTTTTCTTTAAATCACACTGCTATAGTTATCACCTGTATGGAGAAATATGTACCGGTATAATAATTATGCAGTTAGTGTTACAATGTAATATTAGTTATTTTTCTAATTCTTTACATATGCTTCCTCATTTATTGTATTGTTTTTGCAGAGTTATTGGACGGCAATATGATATGGATATTTCACAATTTCTAACATTCAAAAGCAAATTAGTAATTAGATGATTTTTGCTAACTGTAGACGTGCTTGTGGGAATTGTGCTTCAAAAATACTTTAACAAGTTGTGTAGAATATTGCTTAGTCTACCTCAGAAAACTCTGTACTTGTTATTTGTGTAAATAAGGAGACTAGTAAAAGCAGTAGTATACTGTACCAAAGACGCTTGTTTTTATTTGTAACTAAAACCATCACTTAAGTCTGTTTTTTATTGCTAGGCATCTTGAGGATTTTCATCTTTTGAAGTTCCTCAAAAATAATAATATAATTTTATCTCGCACAAGATGCATAGTAATATATCACAGTACAGATTGATACTATCTATCATCATACTAATTTAACTAAGTATTTCCACGAAGGGTTACCCGTTCCACATGATTTCACACTGGGTAATAGCTGAATCACTGAAGGTTTGATGTTAAGGGCTTCCCAAGATGAGCAGGGTCACCACTAAGAGAACAAGGGAAATGACTTTAGGCCCTAAATTCAGGGGATTTTATTTTTAATCCAAAACTTAAGAACTTTTTTTCTTATGAATTTAAAATTCTTTGACTATTTGTAGAAGCCTTACAAAAGACTACATGTAATTGAAAATGACTGCTTATGAAAGAACTATTTCAGAGCTTCTTGTAAAGATATGTGATCTAATCATTTTGAAGTGACAATGTTCAATGCTCTTTGAATTTTATTCATACGACCTATTTTTGAAACAAAATTTTGCTCGTCCGATACTGTACAATATCAGGGAATTTTTAATGAGACCAATCATGAATAACACCACATGTTTAAGTATTACTGTAAAACTAGAATATTTCATGGCTATTAAATTTTGTGCGTTTCATCTACAACCTATTTTGTGATAATTTAATTTTGCGATTTTGGTCCATTCTGCACCTAGTATTATTGTTTCCAGACTATTTGAGTTTGCGTTTTTGCATCTACCCACGGAATTCACAAATTAAATTGTGTGCAAATGTTTCTAGTTGTACAGTATATTAAAGATTGATTATTTTATTGAGATTTATATTAGCTTTCATATAAACCAAAAATAACAATACTAAATGCTCACTTCAGCATGTCCACAAACATTTTTTAAACAGTACCCTACATACATTAATTTAGTGATGTTCTTTTTGCTGACGAGGGCAATAATTTTCTAATTTTCTGAACTTAATGTTAATATATAGTAATGCATGCCAGAATGTCATCCTCAATTGATATAAATTGCCACTAATTTGTCGGCAACCTAAATTTTAATACATGTAATAGCCTTGCATCTGCAGACATTAGCGAGCAACCATCATTAATTGTATGGGGGGTGGTGGGGCAGTCAATGATCTTTGGTCACAGAAGGGAGGGCGCTCAATTTTCATTCAAAGTGAGAGGGAGGGCACTTAATTCTTTGTTGTGAATTGATGCATTCCTGCAATGTGCATGCTTTTGAATTTAACTGTATTGTAATGTCAACAAGTCAAATATATTGCTAAATATGTATTCATTGACCATGGACAGTGAATGATTATTGCAATACAGTTTTCAGGGAATCTGTCCAATATCAAACTTTTTAATATGAAAGTATGTCATTGTTCATATTCATCTGTGTGGGGGAGGGGGCGCTCAGTATAGAGAGTTAAGGAGGACTTTTTTTCTTCTCGTCAATACCAAATGACCCCCCCCCCCTGTAATTAATGATGGTCGCTCCATTACACAATTGCGGCTTAGACTTTCCGGTTGCATTGTGTTTAACAATTCTTTATTCACAGAGTGCATTGTGGATTAAAAATGATTTTTATGGTAGGAAAAAAACTTTTTTATATTTTAAGTGTATAATGTTGATAGTAGATGAGTTACCACTTTGTGTGCTAGATCCCTCGGATTTCTCTCCCACATGCCCAGCAACTGTCAGGTCCTCTGCGATGTACAGGAGAACCTCTCTATTAAGTCCACTTGTGGGACCACCTTAAGGGACCATTCAGTATTTATGACAGGGTGGGGTAGGAGGATTTTCCAAAAATGCTGTGAAAAAATTAATATCCCCTCAAATCTCTGTGAAAAAATGGTCCCCCCCCCTAAATTTCATGTGATAAAATTCATGACCCCCCCCCCTAACAGTTAAAGCAATCATTGTCAGTTATCTCAAATTTTTATGGATATCCATAATATAAAAACAGTAAATTTTAGTACAGAATCTCTCAAAAAAATTTGGGTAAATTTTCTGGAAAAAATTGATAGCCCCCCCCCCCTCAAAAGTGTGTGAAAAAATTGATAGCCCCCCTCCAAACATTGTGACAAAAGTTCATGGCCCGCCCTAAAATCCCCCTACCCCACCCTGTCATAAATACTGAATAATCCCTGAAGTGGTTTCACTGGAGAGGTGGTCTCTATTTAGAGGTTCCCATTGGAACCATTTTCAATGATTGGGGCTGAGGAAAATTGTCTTGTCATAAAGGAGGTCTTAATGGGATGTTCTACTGTACTTGGTAGAATCTCTGCAAGTACAGCTATACAGCATGAACGCAAATATCTTATGATTGTTTGTTTTGCTAGATTTATGGAATAATAAGACGTCATTTAATTAACTTAAAATATATAGCGACATTCTTTAACTACCTATGTTTTGTGCATTTATTTGTGAATAGGTATTTCCTCTATATATATGAATAACGGTCACATCGACCTATCAACGTCTCAAAATTGTGTCAGCCAAACTATACGTTTTTTGTGTGTGTGTGCGGTTTGTTTGTTTGCTTGTTTGTTGATTTGTTTTGTTATGTTAAAGTTCCCTTTTACATTCCTCCTGCACGTAGCCCTACACATAAATAAATTAAGATAATGTTTTACATAAATTCATACTGCTGTCAAACTTTTTGTTTTCCCGTGTTTCAAGATCCTATTTGTCTTCCTTCAATCTAATATTCAATGAATCATATACATCTAGCCACTCATCTGTAAGCATAATCGTAACGTAACAACACCTTTGAATGCAATCATCCTAGTGGAACAAATTTCCATTATCATATTACTGACATTACTGGTATATGCAAGCGCCAGACGACACAATGACAAGCAAAGAGGCCTATGCTGTAAGCATTTCAAAAGTTTTATACAGCATCGACTGTTGTACTGCACAGGCCTTGGCAAAATCAAGGTCTATAAACAAACAAATGTTTTGCCGTGCCTCGTTGTGGGTAGTAGACTGTGTATGTCAATCACAACTATCGCCACAGGTAAACGACATTTTGTTGAACACTACCAGCCTGTGTTGGCCTGCAAACTGCGTGTCTTCTGCGGCCAGATATCGTCTGATAACAACAGCAACTTGTCAACTCAGATCCATTGATTAAACCACGGTGGAGGTATTCGCTGACCAGGTGGAATATGGCATTCTTTCGTGACATCGCACGCAGGGGGCATACGCTCGGGGGACGTTTCCCGAGCTTGATTCACGGTCTACGGGTCGCCCGGTGTTCCCGTCCAGGCCTGCAGGTGCTCGCAAGCGCAGACGATGGGGCCGGGAGGGCACGGTACAGTCGTCACGTCCGCGGGCCCCAGCATCTCGTGGACCCGGGACTGTACAACCATGTGTACAGGCGGAGTTTGGAGAACCCCGAGGATTTCTGGGCAGAGCAGGCTGAGAAGTTGGTGTGGGATAAAAAATGGGATAAAGTACTGGATCATTCGGATCCGCCGTTCACCAAGTGGTAAGTATTATATCATTTATTGAATAATATGTGTATGTGATTAGATTAAAAAAAGAGAGATGGATACGTTATAAGGGCTCTGTGTGGTGCAAATGTTATTCAAAGATATCATAGCTCACAGTAAAACCTTTTTTTTCTAAACCAAGGGAGACGTTATCATGCCCTACTTTTCAGAAACCACATACTACTGCAGTGTTTTGTTTTTGTGGTGTTCTGTCTGTTCATTGGGGCATCATTTACATGTTAATAAAAACAGAAGAAGGCCAACCAATCAGGAGGCTTGTTTGCTGTATAGATTATGTACTTTGACATAGTTGGCTGACAAAACATGATAGTTATTTGCTAGCTGTTCAGTGCACTTGTTCTGAGTCTGGCATAAACAATGCAAAAAACGAGTTGGCCTACTTCATATCTGCAGAGTGGTTATGTGTTTCTTTACATCACAGCTTTACTTTGTCTTGTTTCTCCCATGTTTTGGATTTTTAGTTAGACACTTGTTTAAACATTGTTCATTTAATATGGAATTCTTCCCATGTATAAAAAGTTAAACCAATTAAGAGGGGGGGGGGGGGCGTTTAAGGCACAAACAAATATTCCACAGTCATCCCGCTTTTTATGGACTTATTTCCCACATCCCTTGTTGATTAATAAATATAATTAACAACTAATAATGAATGTATTTAGCACTTTCTTTCCAACTACAATATATCTTGAAAATGAGCATTTGTTTTTAGTAAGTACCCTTTAGAATTAGTTTACTATATTTTTCAAGCAGTCCTTAACAGACCATTAACAGTATATCAGTCTAAAAATATATAACCAATTGCAATTGCCCCTACTTATTTGGATCACATACAGTAGAACCTCCAATTAAGACCACCTCTTGGCTACTGAGACCCCCTCTATAATAAGACCACTTTTCATGGTCCCAAACCTTGATAAAGCTACCAAAATGAACCTCTGTATAGAGACCACCTCTCTATTGAGATCACCTAACACCGGTGCTGAGAGGTTTTATTCTTCCTATTAATACAGTAAAACCTCTATACTATGTTATTGTGCTTTAGTTGAGGTAGTTTCAACAGGTTCTTCCTTTTTTTTTTTAAGTTTGAAGTTTGAGACCTAAAAGATGGCCAGATTATAGAGATAGTCTTATGATATATTCTACCAATTCAGTGGAATGACAGGCAGGTTTCCTTTTTTCAAGTTTGAAGTTTGAGACTCAAAAGATGGCCAGATTATAGAGATAGTCTTTATGATATTTAAATTCAGTGGAATGATTCTAATTTGAGAGCTTTGACCAAATCTCTGAAATATGAGATTCTGCTGTATGAAATAATATGACTACATTGGTTTTCATACCAGACTGATTACCATATGGGATCTTGTACAATTCGGATTTCAACCAGAACTGTCCCACATATTGCATGTTATCACTAGGTCATGGACAGAGACACTTGACTATTAAATAGTGTACTAAATACAGCAGAACTTCCAAACCACCACCTCTATAATGAGACCGCTTTTCTCCGTCTCAATCCTTCAAAATCATTCCAATGGGAGCCTCCATATAATGACCACCTCTTCATTGAGACCACTTTGAGTCATCCCCACAAGTGGTCTTAATAGAGGGGTTCTACTGAACTGTACAGGTTGCCACCTAGATTTACAATAGCTATTTGTGTATTGGCACAAAATCCACTTGACCACTACAGCAGAACATCTCAATAGAACCATCCCGACACTGGGCTAAATGTTATCTGTTTGAAATATGTCAGTTTCTTTATGAATAGTTGGGACCATGAAAAATGGTTAACTTATACAGCTGGTCTGTTATTACAGGTGGTCTGAATCAGGGGTTCTACTGTATGTACACCTAACAAATGCTTGCATCAACAGGTCTACAGTAGAACCTTTCTAGTAAGACCATGGGGGGAATGACCACAAGTGGTCTCAACTGAGAGGTGGTCTTTTTTATAGAAGTTGATTTTGATTGGTTTATGAAGGGTTGGGAGCCTCATTATGGCGATAAATGCTTATTTCATTATAGAGGGAGGTCTATATAAATACTACTGAATAGAGAGGTGGTTTTATAAAATTGAAGAAAAGATGTTCTACTGATATTTGGCTCCTATAAGAGATGTCCATGGTGGACCTTAAAAAACAACATATCTTTCTAAATTGGCATCCAAACTATTTATCTGAACCTGTGACCTGTTTACTAGCTATTTTCAAATCAGATACGTTTGCCATCACATGTAACAAATTCAAAATCACACATCTACCATTTAAAAGTAAGCTTGATAATTTGGCGTGCATTAATTATCTTGTATTGAGTATTTACGATGGAGCAGAACATAAAAAATTTATACTTCATGTACTAGCCAGAACCCAATTAAGATAACACTCCCTATCGAGACCATCTTGATAATAAGCATCTCACCATTTCCACAGTCCCAAACCTTCATGTAAAACTACCAAAATGAACTTGTATAGACACCACATTTCTGTTTTAACTACCTTTTTATTAGTACCTAACACTGGTCCCAAAGGTGGTCTTAGTAGAGAGGTTCTACTGTATTGAATTTGCAATATCGGTTAAGTTCAAAAGGATATCAGTCATTTAGATACACAATTTTCCGATATCAGATATCTCCTGAATATCTGATACTGATATTATCTGCGAATCCCTTGAATATCTGAATGACCAATATCTGTTGAACTTAACTGAGGTGAATTTACAAGTTTTCCATTACAAAAATCCCTCATTTTGTATCTTCAATGTCTTTTAAAGGTTTGTTGGGGGTGAAATGAACACCTGCTACAATGCTGTGGAATGCGCCATGTAGAGATGGGGTTTGGGGAGCAGACGGCAATCATACATGACAGTCCCATGACGGACAGCATCAGTAAACTGTCATACAAAGGACTGCAACAGCAGGTTAGAGATTTTATCACTTTTTGACAAATTTAATTGATTACTGCAAATATTTGTTTCAATGAATGAATATTTTTAAACTGCCTAGTCCAAACACTTAAAGGCACATTTAATTTTTGTAATAAACAGGAACTAAATATTTTACAATTATGTAATGAACTTCATTCAACCATATTTACAATATTTTTCATTAAGTCCTTTTGATGTGAAAACCATTTGGTACCGTTCTAGTTGTCCAGTAAATGAACAGCAAATAATTACCGGTAGCTTAGATAAAAAAAACTGTTCGCAACATTTTAATCACTGAAATTGAATCGTTGATATGTGTACTCTAAGGGGAAAACGTTTACCAAAGTTTGCATGAAGTAAAGTTATCAAAATGGCCACACCTATCATCAAATCATCAAGAAAAAAACTTTACATATCATAGAGGTTAGACTACGCTATTACTCACTAATTCAACAAACACTGACGTTGATTGAAGCCGCAACGTCAGTGTTTGTTGAATTAGTGAGTAGTGTTGCGTAGTTTAGTTTAACCTCTATGAATATTCCTTCTACTAATAATAGTCTTCATAAAGATTAACCTATAACCTATCACTAGGTTTCGCACCTGGCGGGTGTGATGGTGAAGCACGGGGTGCAGCGTGGTGACCGGGTGCTGATCTACATGCCGATGATCCCGCAGGCCATGGTGGCCATGCTGGCGGCAGCCCGCATTGGAGCCATGCACTCGCTCGTGTTCGGTGGCTTCGCTTCCAAGGAGCTGGCCACAAGGATAAACCATGCCAAGGTACGTGCAAACCAAACCCGAAGTTAATAGATCATGGGCAGATCCATGGGGGGCGCAGGGAGCGCCCGCCTACCCTTCATTTTCCCACAAAAAATACTTCGTTTTCATAGGGTTTTTTACACGTCCGCCATCGATCGCGAGTACGAAATCCATTAAATCTCTAAGGTGTGCCCCCCCCCTTTTCTAAAAACCTGGATCTGCCATTGTAGATCATAAAGCACAAGCAGATCTAGGGGGACCGCCCGCACGTCATTTTTCTACCAAAATACCATATTTTCATATGGTTTTGGCATATTTGTTATCGGTCGTGCATACAAAACCAATGAGATCCCTTAGGTGCGCCCCCACCCCGCCCCTTTTCTCTAAACCTGGATCTGCCAGTGAAAAGTATACTGGAACCTTATTATCCTGACGTTGCTTATCTTGAATTTCCAGTTATCTCGAGGTTACTTTCATTCCTATTCAACCACATTGTGAACATGTCTTAGTTGTACACCTTGAATATTGTCCCTCTAAAGCATTTTACTGTTATATCTACAGATGTGAGATAACGAGATTCTTCTGTATTAAACATGAGGAAACTCCACGGTTTGTACTACTTACAGGCTAATAATTTCTAACGACCTGTCAGTTGTTCTTTATCGGAACCAAATGAACTCATTACCGGCAGGTCGCTAAAAAATATTTTGCACATACCCCGTAAGGTGTGCGAAAGATGAATTAACCTAAAAAAAAAATCAAAAAAAAAAATCCAATTAATCTATTCCAATCAGTTACAGTAATATGTACATATACTTACTTGTATCAATAGAAAATAAAATTGCCGAATTAAAAAGCATTATTAAAACTGTCAAATGCATCAAATTTCAGCCTAAAATGGTGATCAGTGCCAACTGTGGTCTAGAACCAGGCCGGATTGTCGACTACAAAAGCCTGCTGGACATTGCGCTAGAAATAGCTGATCATACACCAGACACCTGTCTCATTTACCAAAGAAAGCATGTTTTGGTAAGTTGATTGTAATAACTTGATTGCTATAACGAGTAACTTATCAATGCCACAAGAAACTATAACTTTATGAATTTGGTTTATATTCTTGATTAGAAGCCTTCTGCAATGTCTTTCAAACAAAGATAATGCATTGCATATATCAATATTCATTTTACGACTATTAGCAGA
>CM032663.1:9344927-9387232 GCA_019095985.1 Streblospio benedicti
ATAGCTCACAGTAAAACCTTTTTTTTTTTCTAAACCAAGGAGCCGTTATCATGCCCTACTTTTCAGAAACCACATACTACTGCAATGTTTTGTTTTTGTGGTGTTCTGTCTGTTCATTGGGGCATCATTTACATGTTAATAAAAACAGAAGGCCAACCAATCAGGAGGCTTGTTTGCTGTATAGATTATGTACTTTGACATAGTTGGCTGACAAAACATGATAGTTATTTGCTAGCTGTTCAGTGCACTTGTTCTGAGTCTGGCATAAACAATGCAAAAAACGAGTTGGCCTACTTCATATCTGCAGAGTGGTTGTGTGTTTCTTTACATCACAGCTTTACTTTGTCTTGTTTTCTCCCATGTTTTGGATTTTTAGTTAGAAACTTGTACTATCAATAGGTTTAAACATTGTTCATTTAATATAGATTCTTCCCATGTATAAAAAGTTAAACCAATTAAGGGGAGGCGTTTAAGGCACAAACAAATATTCCCAGTCATCCCGCTTTTTATGGTCTTATTTCACACATCCCTTGTTGGTTTAAATATAATTAACAACTAATAATGAATGAATTTATTTAGCAGTTTCTTTCCAACTACAATATATCTTGAAAATGAGCATTTGTTTTTAGTAAGTACCCTTTAGAATTAGTTTACTATATTTTTTCAAGCAGTCCTTAACAGACCCATTAACAGTCTTAACAGTTTATCAGTCTAAAAAATATATATAACCAATTGCGAATTGCCCTACTTATTTGGATCACATACACAGAACCTCCAATTAAGACCACCTCTCTACTGAGACCCCCTCTATAATAAGACCATTTTTCATGGTCCCAAACCTTGATAAAGCTACCAAAATGAACCTCTGTATAGAGACCACCTCTCTATTGAGATCACCTAACACCGGTGCTGAGAGGTTTTATTCTTCCTATTAATACAGTAAAACCTCTATACTATGTTATTGAGATCACTGTGGGCCGGTCTTTAGTACAGTTTAGTAGTAGTTTCAACAGGTAAGTAGTCTTCTTTTTTTTCTTTTTCTTTTTTTTTTAAGTTTGAAGTTTGAGACCTCAAAAGATGGCCAGATTATAGAGATAGTCTTATGATATATTCTACCAATCTCAGTGGAATGACGACTTCTAATTTGAGAGCTTTCCCCAAGTCTCAAATCTCTGAGATCGTCTTTAATAGTGAGATTCTGCTGTATGAAATATGACTACATTGGTTTTCATACCAGACTGATTACCATATGGGATCTTGTACAATTCGGATTTCAACCAGAACTGTCCCACATATTGCATGTTATCACTAGGTCATGGACAGAGACACTTGACTATTAAATAGTGTACTAAATACAGCAGACGTTCCAATTAAGACCACCTCTATAATGAAGTCACCTCTCTAATAAGACCACTTTTCTCAGTCCCAATCCTTCAAATTCATTCCAATGGGAACCTCCATATAATGACCACCTCTCCATTGAGACCAATTTAAGTAGGTCCCACAAGTGGTCTTAATAGAGAGGTTCTATTAAACTGTACATGTTACCACCTAGATTTACAATAGCTATTTGTGGATTGGACCAATTAAAATCCACTTGACCACTACAGCAGAACATCTCAATAGAACCATCCCGACACTGGGCTAAATGTTATCTGTTTGAAATATGTCAGTTTCTTTATGAATAGTTGGGACCATGAAAAATGGTTTACTTAACCTGGTCTGTTATTACAGGTGGTCTGAATCAGGGGTTCTACTGTATGTACACCTAACAAATGCTTGCATCAACAGGTCTACAGTAGAACCTTTCTAGTAAGACCATGGGGGGAATGACCACAAGTGGTCTCAACTGAGAGGTGGTCTTTTTATAGAAGTTGATTTTGATTGGTTTATGAAGGGTTGGGCCCGCGATAAATGATTTCATTATAGAGGTGGTCTCAATAGAGAGGTGGTTTTATAATTGGAGGTTCTACTGTATGTGGCTCTATAAGAGATGTCCATGGTGAGTTTACCACATAGACTTGAACCTGTGACCTTCTAGCTATAAATCAATATACCTTTACAGGTAACAGCTTCAATATCACATGTCTATGTGATAATGTGGTGTGCATTAATTGAGTATTTACGATACACATATTTCTTCATGTACAGTTAAGACCACCTCTCTATTGAGACCACCTCTATAATAAGACCACTTTTCACGGTCCCAAACCTTCATATAAAGCTACCAAAATGAACTTCTGTATAGACACCACATTTCTCTTTTAACTACCTATTAGTACCTAACACTGGTCCCAAAGGTGGTCTTAGTAGAGAGGTTCTACTGTATTGAATTTGCAATATCGGTTAAGTTCAAAGGATATCAGTCATTTAGATACACAATTTTCCGATATCAGATATCTCCGAATATCTGATACTGGATATTCATGAATCCTTGAATATCTGAATGACCAATATCTGTTAAACTTAACTGGGGTGAATTTACAAGTTTTCCATTACAAAATCCTCATTTTGTATCTTCTCAATGTCTTTAAAAGGTTTGTTGGGGGAGAAATGAACACCTGCTACAATGCTGTAGATCGCCATGTAGAGATGGGGTTTGGGGAGCAGACGGCAATCATACATGACAGTCCCATGACGGACAGTATCAGTAAACTGTCATACAAAGGACTGCAACAGCAGGTTAGAGATTTTATCCCTGTTCGGATAAAATAAATTTGATTACTGCAAATATTTGTTTCAATGAATGAATATTTTTTAACTGCCTAATCCAAACACTGAAAGGCACATTATTTTTTTGTACATCTCAATTTTAAACTGTAGATATACAAGAAAATAAACTTTACAAATTTTACATTATTAAGTATTCAACCATCAGTTCATTATAATGAAAATTCCAAAACATTCAGGTCTTTTTGATATGAAAAAACCATTTGGTACCGTTCTAGTAGTCCAGTATAAATAGTAAATAAACAGCAAATAATTAGCTTAGCATAGATAAAAAATTGTTGGCAACATTTTAATCATTGAAATTGAATCATTGATAAGTGTTCTTTTGAGGGAAAAAAGTTTACCAAAGTTTGTATGAAGGAAAGTTATCAAAATGGCCACACCTATCATCAAATCATTAAGAAAAAAACTTTACATATCATAGAAGGTCTCTATTGGGACCACCTTTAGGACCAATGGTTCAACAAAGGTGGTCTCTGCAGAGGTTCATTTTGATAGCTTTTATAAATGTTTCATTGCCAGTTTTTTTGTTGAATATTCTGAGTGTTTGGACACAAACACACAGTTTAGTATAAAAACCAACAATGAATATCTGTGGCCTAAAATTAAACAAATTGCAAATTATAAATGTTTGGGATAGTGAAAAGTGGTCTCAGTAGGTGGTCTTAATTGGAGGTTCCACTGTATTATCACCTATCCTTCTCTTAGGTTTCGCACCTGGCGGGTGTGATGGTGAAGCACGGGGTGCAGCGTGGTGACCGGGTGCTGATCTACATGCCGATGATCCCGCAGGCCATGGTGGCCATGCTGGCGGCAGCCCGCATCGGAGCCATGCACTCGCTCGTGTTCGGAGGCTTCGCTTCCAAGGAGCTGGCCACAAGGATAAACCATGCCAAGGTAGGTGCCAATGTCGGTTGCATGGCTTTGGTTTAAACATATTTATTTGCTACTTCATACAACAAGGAGATTGGGCAACAGGCATTCTTAGTACATAGGGGCTTCCTTTACAATAGGCCAGGAAGTCCAAATTGCCTAAGAACAAATTGCAACAGAATTGAAAAGACTTGCATATGTTTCTACAACCTCTCCAGTATCATATACCGAAAGTCTGCTAAAATCAACCCTTGTAAAATATTTTTAATTTTGATTAAAAAAGTTGAACTTTTTAAATCCGAATCAGTCCATGTATCGTATCTAGCCGTAGGAGAAACGGATAGATTATTGTAGAAGTAAAGGAAAAGCTTTGATGCATTGCAAAAAAAAATGAAAAATCAATATTGTGTAATTGTTATAGAGCTTAAGACTGCTAAACGTTTCAGCAGTAAGGCCTTTGATTGGTTGAATTTTGTGACCAACTTCCATGAATATGAGGGAGTTTGTATCACACGGCTATATACTGTGTATATATAGCTGTATTTTTTTTCTTAATTTAGCCTTGAGCTATTTAGTTTCATTATAAAGAATTATTTTTCTTAAAGAACAATTAAAAAAATGTCAAATGCATTAAATTTCAGCCTAAAATGGTGATCAGTGCTAACTGTGGTCTAGAACCAGGCCGGATCGTCGACTACAAAAGCCTGCTGGACATTGCGCTAGAAATAGCTGATCATACACCAGACACCTGTCTCATTTACCAAAGAAAGCATGTTTTAGTAAGTCGATTGTGATAACTTGATTGCTGTAACAAGCAACTTATCAATGCAACAAGAAACTATAACTTTATGAATTTGGTTTATATTCTTGATTAGAGACCTTCTGCAACGTCTGTCAAACAACGATAATGCCGTGTATATATCAATATTCGTTTTCAGACTACATGTATTAGCAGATTTTGTGCAAGTCTAGCTTTATGCATGTTTAAATGCATTTAAAACTTGATTATTAAATATGAATTTACGCACTGGTGTGGTACTTTCAGTGTTGTATTGTTAAATTATTTTTCAGTTTACACAATGCAGCATGATTCCTGGAAGGGATTTGGATTATGATGATGAAATGTCCCTATCCAAGCCACATGATGCAGTGCCTATTCCAGCCACAGACCCCATCTATCTCCTGTACACATCTGGCACAACTGGAACACCAAAGGTGGGCATCAAACTTATTCATTACCAATCTTTTTTTCTTTTCTTTTTTGGGGGTGGTGGGTGGGGGTGGGGGTATAATCTTTAAAGGGTACATTTCCAACAAAGCTAATTCAATCACTTAGCATAATGAATCACAAAATAGAAACCGGACGTTTCATAAACTCTGGATAAAGTAAGAAACATGACAATTCATAAAGACAAGACAAAGTACAGTAGAATCTCGAATAAGACCACCTCTGTAAAACAACCACCTCTATAATAAGACTACTTTCCAGTGGCAACCTCCATTGATAGGGACCTAGTCCCTATTGAGACCATCTGACGTCCTACGAGTGGTCTTAATAGAGGGGTTTAATGTAAAGTAAATTATTAATTAACACTCATAATTGCATGCTCTTAGCAGCAGTATTATGAATTTACTAGTAAATTGTCTACTTGTCTAACAAAAACCAACAACATGCACAAATTTCCCTACGATCTATGAGAAATAATATTTAAGTAATGTTAGCATTGTAACATAAGTGTATTCACCTTACCTGGATTGAAATATTATTATTTTGAAGTACTCTATTTGTTTTGAAATTTTGTCACCAGAAGTACCGTATAAGGCTATCCAAACTGGGGGGTGGGCTGTTACACGCAAGTGCAGTTACTATATAATTGTTAAGGACATTTATGAAAAAGAGGGGGTGGGGGGGTGGGGGCGCTGTTACACGAGGGTGGGCACTTGGCTGGTCATGTACGGTAAGTAAATTGTTGTTTCTGATGATTCTGTAATGTCTGCTTTGTTTCTGCAGGCGGTGGTGCGCCCGAGTGGTGGCCACGCCGTGGTCCTCAACTGGTCCATGACAAACATCTACGGTGTCCAGCCGCACGAGGTAGGTGGGGATTCTAGACATTTTTACATTCTTACCATCGATATTTAGCTTATGATTATGGATTTGATACCTATAGCCTATGGGCCTATATCAGAGATCAAACGCGACTCCCGGGAGACCCCCAAAATAGCTATTTTTCGGTTATATAGGCACATGTGCCTTAATGCACAAGGATATGGTATGCGCTTCCCAGTGCTTGTGGATATGTTTTATTTCTAGCAACCATATTGTCTACCACAATAGATATGAAAGAGAAAAGCCTGAAAATTATGGATTATGTTTTAAACCAATAGTTTTCATCATCATTTGCTTTTCAATTTTTTTGTCCAGAGCAACATTAACAACTTACTGTTACATATATAAGAAGTCCTTGCATTATCATATTTATTTAATTTTGATTTTATCTATTTATTTCAGACATATAATACATATATGTAATCAATACAGGCATTAGAGTCTATATAAGAGATAAATAGAAATCTAAGATCTAATAATATAAAAATAAAAGTCACAGTAAAATATAAATATATGTAAAACAGTAGCACCACACCTCATAAAATACATGTTTGTTGCCTGCCTTTAAAAAGATTGGAACCAAATATAAAATTATTGCATCATCATATTATTTTACAGACCTGGTTTGCTGCCTCTGACCTTGGCTGGGTCGTAGGTCATTCCTACATCGTATACGCCCCGCTCCTTCCACTGCAACACCACAGTTCTCTATGAGGGCAAACCAGTCGGCACACCAGACCCAAGTGCTTACTATCGGATGATTGAAGACCATAAGATTGTTGCCATGTTTGTGGCACCCACTGCCATGAGAGCACTACGCAGAGAGGTAGGTTCATATGGTAGAACCTTGCTATCTCAATATCGCTTATCTCAATTTTTTTTACTATCTGGAAATTTGTTTCATATCCATCCAATGTCGTTATGAATATATACTGGTTATCTTGATTAATTAGCGATCTTGTGTACTTCATTGTTCTCCCTACAGATAATGAATTTCTATTGTATGAAAATTAGAAACGGTGTCCATTTTTGATAAAACTTAGTGGTACTAGAGTATTTGCTTTTTGTCAACACTGATGAAAAACATATGAGAAATGCTCATTTTCTGTTTTGTCCTTATTGTCTCTTACTGTCCGTGTCTTTGTAGGATGCAGACGGCAACTATGCACGATCGTTTGACTTGAATCAGTGAGTTTTAAACATTTTGAGTGAAATGTAAATTATGAAATTATGACTTTTCATACTATTTTGTAGTTTATAGAAGTTTTGAAGCTAAATTTGTTAACAGTGTTGAAATACTGGATTTTGAAGATATAGAACTTGATCAGGGTAAAATCTCTAAAAATAACAACTGTGCAATGATTAACGTAATTTGGCAAACATTTTAACTGTGGCTTTTTATGTAAGCTTTGAAAGTTTTAAAAGTATTATAAAAAAACAATCCACGAACATGAAAATAATCGGTCTTCTACTGATATGACATTGCACAAATATATTGTAAACTCAAGTAAAGAGAAACATTGTAAAAGAATGTCCATAAATGATAATTTTGCAAGCTTTTCATGCAACATGCAATGTTGAAGCCTATCTTGAATAAAGATATCAATGTCAACAGGATAATGCCTCATAATATTATCCCTGGAAGCATGTCGTTGCTTTATGTTTGATCTGAAGCAACTCACTTTTCCACCGACGCGTTCCACATGGACTGCAATGATTTTTAGAGATTTTACTGTATACTAGTATATAATTTATCTTATACAACTGTCCAAGGGCCCCCCGTGCAAAGGCCAGCCCCTTAGATTTGACCCATATAAGAACCTAGACTATTGAAATTCCAATAGAAATTCGTATTCATGTAAAAGCCCAACCTTTTAGCCCATCATTTTTCCACCTAAAAGCCTGCGGGTGTTTGGCTGGTTGTATATAGTACGTAGCACCAGTAGTTGCATGTCTTGTGTTGTTTTAGCTTCCGCTATATGTTTGTTGCTGGTGAACATTGCGATCACGAAACGCTGGATTGGATCCGAAACAGGTTCAAAGTCCCCACCTTAGACAACTGGTGGCAAACTGGTTAGTGATATGAATTAGCAATACTTGGCTAATGTGCAAACTATTTGAACATTATAATACAGTTAAACAAATAAAGCTGAATAATCTAAAGTCAGCTAGCAATTGAAAATTAGCAATATGTTGTTGACTATTTATTAACTAAAATACAAGTGTTTCTTGTTATTGTCAGTTGGAAATGTATTTCATTTGTACTACCCAGTAGAGTTTGCATGACTAATCATAATGTACACTGTGAATAGGACTTTTGAAAAATGCCTATGGCTCTCACTTTGTCAGTTTTATATGTACTAAGTTTTATGTTTATAATGTTTTAATTAGCTGTATAAATATATGACACATGATAAATGTTTTATACACTTGACTCATGGTGTTTGATGCAAAGCATGAAAATAAGAACATTATGGAGATTCAACTATCCAGGTTGGGAAAATATAAAACAAATTTAATATTCATTTTCTCTGAATAATGTACAATGTATTTGGAAAAGCAATCAATCTTTCACCCACAACTAAAAATGAGTGTTAAACTTTATCATTTATAAAAACAATGTTATTCTGACGAAGGTATTTATAATACGTTAGTTTGAATAATCGTAACTCAGAACCACCAGGAGACTGTAATGAAAACTCTCCATCATTATGTTACAATATTAATTTTTAATTTCTGTGAGTGTTCAAGTTTCAAACTTACAAAGAAAATATTAGTTAATAACTTTTCATAATAGTATTATCAATAATAATAATATAGTATATACCATTCTCTACTGTTTATTTTTGTTGAAACATGACGTTTCGCCATGGTAACTACATGGCTTCATCGGATGTTATGAATCTACCCACTGTCACTAATCTTCACTCTATCAGTATTATCAGTGTTGCGTGTACGTGTGTTGTAGAGACGGGCTCGGCGATCACCTCCACATGCGTAGGTCTCGGTAACCACCTGTACCCGCCTCCCGGTGTGGCAGGCAGACCGGTGCCAGGCTGGAATGGTAACACACTTTTTAAATTGCTACATCTACTATAATGCAGGATAATGAACACCCTCAATTGGAATGACATGACTTTATGGTTGTGTTGGATGGTCGAGTCTCAAGGGTTGAGTAGTTTAAGTGCTTGTTTAGTAGGTGTCATAGTTGCAGTTGTCCTCGGTTCAAGTACCAGCTACTTTTGGGGAGTTCTCATTAACTTTGTCCCTACTATTCTATAGAGTGCTAAAAGTGTCATTACATGTAATTAGGTCATTAGACTTATGATTCCAAGTCAGGTTAGGACAATATCACATAGTCTCTGGTGGGTTTTGAACCCATGACCATACGCCACCAAATTCAGTTCAAACTAACTCACTAGTCCACTCCGTCACCAGAACTACTAGGCAACTTGGTGCCGTATAGTCATTGGTTCGAATCCCAGCGGAGACTATGTGATATAGTCCTAATCTGACCTGGAATCATAAGTCTAATGACTTAATTACAGTGAATGTCCTCCACAATCGAACCCAATTTGCAGTCACAAATCCTTCCTTTGTAGAGGGTTTCCCTTGTTTACTACATCATTTACTTAAATTATTATAAGCTGATGCATGAGAAAAGTTTCTGCTATTCAGTTATTCTGTTGTTAACACTTCCATTGTTAAGGACATTTTACTGTACAAAGTCCAATAAATCAAAGATCATATCAAGCGCTAACCAGTGCGTGTGTATCTGTTTCCAGTGCAGGTGCTGCGTCCTGACGGGACAGAGACGGAGGACGGAGAACTCGGAAACATCATGATCAAGTGAGGGGTGACTCAGCTATCTTGGTTTACTGTAAAACTAGAATATTTTGTGGCTATTAAATTTTGAGATTTTCATATCTAAATTATTTTGTGACTATTTAATTTTGCGATTTTGGTCCATCCTGGACCTACTTTACATGGGCTATTGATGTTTGCTGACTATTTAAGTTTGCGTTTTTTCACCTAGCCATGAAATTCGCAAATTAAATTGTGTGCAAACATTTCTAGTTTTACAGTATAATACACAAATGTACAGTTTATTACTTTAAACCAAAGGATATTTACAAGAAGAAAACTTGTAAGCTTTCACCCATACTTTAAGGGCTTCACCAGACTCAATATCAAACAATGATTTTCTAAGAGAATGACATTGCAACAAGCTCCGTCTTAGCAATATCGTTGCATTATGATGAGAATTGAAAGAATTGAAAAATGTAATACATTTAGTACATATATTTTATGAATGTAATTTTTTATTTATAGAATGCCCCTACCACCAGCAAATTTCTCTACACTTTGGGAGAGCGAAGAGAGATTTAAAGAAGTCTACTTCTCCAAACATCCTGTAAGAGTACATTGTATTATATTTTCATCTTGTAATGTTTGCAGTATTTAGTGAATGAACTTACAAGCTGCAAGTAAATGCTATGCTGCATATTTTTTAATTACTTTATTTGTATTAGACATATTTATTTTTAGAAATAACATGAAGTATAAAATCAAATAAAGTTAAGTAAAGTAATATAATAAAATGACTAGATGTGCCTACCCTAGGGTTACTATGACACGTCCGACACAGGCTACCGAGACAAGTTTATAGCCTTGATTCAAACCACCCATTATTCATCGAAGTGGGTCACAAAATTTGCATTTGCACCCTCCACAGCCGATAACGAGATACGCGTCTTCCCCAGGGCTTTAAATATAATGAAATAACGTGATCCGCGTCTTCTGACACCAGGGTTACTACGACACGTCCGACGCGGGCTACCGGGACAAGTTCGGCAACATCGCGGTGATGTCGCGCACGGACGACATCATCAACGTGGCGGGGCACCGGCTGTCCACCGGGCAGCTGGAGGAGGCGTGCATCGAGCACCCGGACGTGGCCGAGGCCGCCGTCGTGGGGCTCGCGGACAAGCTCAAGGGGCACGTCCCCGTCGGGCTGTGTGTGCTAAAAACAGGTGGGAGATCTGTCTTTTGTGGGGACACTTTGGAAGACGTGAAATGTGTCCACATTAGATAGATAGGTGTCCTTAAAAAGAGTGGTTCAGTTTCTATGTGGTATTGTATATATTGGCCTGTGTGTGCTCAAAACAGGTGGGTACGGCAGGTGAACCAAAAGGCAACTGCATCAGTTGGTGTAACTCATAAGATAAAAATGTACATTGATGTGCACACAAAGTATGATTTGATTGATCTGTCAATTGTAAAATCACCTTGAACTGTCGGGCTGTGTGTCCTCAAAACAAGTACAGGACGCTTTGGAAGAAGGGAAATATGTCATTAGATAGTGTTAATTATGTTATGAAGTATAAGGCTCTTCTGGCAATGTTTAATGGTTGCTCTCTATACATAAACTGCCTCTCCTCACGCTGACTGCTCGCTTTATACAGCCCGCTGACACCCAGACTCTCTGTTCTTGTTAGCTATGCACCTTACGGTGCTCTGGACTTGTACCATGGAACAATACCTCCTTACGTAATCAAAAGTACGTCCTTAAAAGAGTGGTTCAGTTTCTATATGGTATTGTATATATTGGCCTGTGTGTGCTCAAAACAGGTGGGTTAAAATCAGTGGTTCAGTTTCTATATGATTTTATTGTAGTATATTGAATTGCCTGTGTGTGCTAAAACTTATAAATTACGACGGAGGAATTTTCGTCATATCGAATTATTTTACTAAACTATGTACTCATAGATTCAAGGCTCATGTGTCTGAACCCTTGTAAGAACTCTTGATTAGAATTTTGATGTGCACACAAAGCATTTTTTGATCTTCAACTAAACTCACCATAGATTCTTTGTGTCTGAACTAATGTCAGAACTCAAAAGATAGAGATATACATTGATGTGCACACAAAGCATGTTTCTGCTTGATCTGTCAATTGTAAAATCACCTTGAGCTTTTAAAATATTTCAAGGTATTTGCGTAAACATTGTTATATTGACAAATATATAACAAATTTGAAAATCCCTTCATAGTGTTAGTTCATTTTTTTCTAATATTCGTATAGCCTTATATTGTACATTATGTGTTACAGATGTGCATAAACCGCACGAACAGATTGTAGAGGAGATTAAGTTAGCTGTCCGTGAAACTGTTGGACCTGTAGCTGCATTTAAACAAGCGATCATCGTTAACAAACTGCCAAAAACTAGATCTGGAAAAATTGCAAGAAACACGCTCACTGCCATGCTAGCGGGGCAGCCTTATCAGGTAGGTCTCCATAGAGCACCATTCATTTATGCTTAATATCATAGATATTGAAATTTTAAAATTATAATATTCACTCTGATTTCATATACATGTGGCGATTAATTTTGTCTTAATTTTAAGGGATCTATAAATAATCCTGTGTAAAGAAAATCTCTTATGAAATGCTATAGTATGTTAATTCAGTGATGTTTCATGCTAATAACTTCGAGGATGTTCATACTTGATTTAGATACCTGTTACAATTGATGATGCATCTGTTTATCCAAAGCTTCAAAAGACGTTTGAGAATTATGGGTAAAATCGTTGCTTTGTCTAAGTGTTGTTGTCCTTTGTGTTATGCTGTTCATGGCATGTTATAAAATTCTTACATTAATTTCTGCTTACCACCATATTCCCATGTCATAAGACATACATTTGTACATTGACCACCCGCAAATAAAAGTATGGTTGCTGCTAATATTGTAGTTACGCCTATAAAATTGCATGTTTTAAAAAACACCAGCATGGTAATATTTACACTTGACAATGTTATACTTGTGTTTTTATTGATACATGTAGTTCACTAGGAGCCCCAGCATCTTGAGAGGGGCTCAAGATGGAATGGGCTGGAGGGTGGGGGTAGTGGAGGGAGGGGGACATGTATATGTATTGCACTTCATTTACACAAACACTTTTTTTATACATATCCAAAGAGAATAGCTAATTTCAAAAACACAGTGGGAATTCTGAGCATCTTTTTTACACTGGATTTATGCTAGTATATACCTGATCACCTCACATTATTGAAATAAGGTAACACAATCTTTTTGCCATCACAATTCTAATATTTCCACCAACTTTTCATACCTGATCAAACTGTGTCTCAAAAGCAGGAAATTGTTTTTCAAGGGATAGATATTATTAACCTTGCATTATGACTGACTACTTATATTTTCTATATGTATATTGTTGTTTTACTATAGATTCCAATAACCATAGAAGATCCCAGCGTGTATGATGATCTAGAGAAAGAGTTCCGCATGGCAGGGTATTCACCACAAGCTCCCGCGCTATGATCCCGCCTGCTTCTTGCTGCTTCACTTTGTCCTGACATAGTGGTGTCAGTGCTTTTGCTTTGATATTTTTCATATGTTGATTATTTTTTTTTACAAATATTCATGGTGAAAATTACATGAAGAAAAGACGTAGCCCCGGTATTTGGTGTGTGGTTAAAATATCAAATCAAATCGTTTTAATTTATTAACTCAAACATAGAAAGATGTGTCCATTTAACAATTAAAAATTTATATACATTTTAACATGCAATTATGAAGTTAAAAGCAAATGCTAACCCTCCTCTGTTTATATTGCTCATATAAATATTATAGTCACTGGTAACGTATGTGAAAATCTTCAAGGCCTATGGGAAGGTTCTATGGATTTTTAAACACAAAACTAAATCTTCACTTTCAATGTGATGTACCCATTTCTATTCTGGAGTATTTTTTGTACAGAATATACAGTATATTTCTAGGAAGATTGGGACTACAATGTACTGATTGAATTTGGGACTACATTCATACAGCCAAGCCCTAGAGGTTGAACCTACAGACTGGAGACTTAATCTGAAGAGGCATATGGCTTTGAATCCCCGTTATTAGTACATTGTATAGGAATTGCATAAGCTTACAAGCTTTGGATGCCCTAGCATGAATGCTATCCTCCTATTTTGTACTATCATACTAACGAGATACCAGTATGCTTTCATGAGATTATGCTTGATATTTGCTTATTGAAGTGGATCGATGGCAGGAAAATTTTATGCTTAACCAAGATTGATGAAACTCTTTTAGTCAAACTAATGAAAACATTTCGTTTGAGAAGAGCTGTGTTTATCATTGGTTAATATGAGGATATAAGACAAATATTTCTCCTCAAAATGCTGTTTTACTAAGAGGGCTATGTTCAATCTACAAACATTATTTGCTATGTTCACAGCATGGTTAGATATAATTATTAATAAGATGAACATGATTTCTTACATATTTTACACGCAAGCCATATTATTATGCTGACTCCTGATGATTCATTATTTAATTTTTATTTGATTTTGATGAATTACAATTGCTCACAGCAGAGTAGAATATTTTTATGTATAAGTTTTTACAGATGATAAAGAACTAATAGATCTTCCTATCTTAATATTGTAAAGCTCACTACTATTTCAAGCATGTACATAACCTAATATTTCTGTTTTATTCTATAAAATATCCATAGTTGATAAGATATATTTACTGTAATCAATATTCGTGCATTGCCATGGTTAGTTTTATGGCAATATTACTTGTTTTGTTACCTTTAACTATTCATATGTTACATTGAAACAGTGACATTATAAGTCCTTTGCACTGGGCTGTAATATGATATATGTATCTTCATGTATAAATTATATATGGCAATGTCACAATGATAAAACTTATTAAAACCGTCTCTCACAAGCAGTGTTCAAAATATTCATTTATAATGAAATCCTGTCCTGATATAAGAGAATGTTTTGTAGTGTGTCACTCAATCATCTCATTTCATTTTAGGTTTGGAAAACCAGCGGCTGGGCAGGATGCAGAGAAAGCTAAAATGTGATGCAACAAGAGTCATCAACTAGGATTGACTTTGAAATGAACTAGCAAAATGGGCAGTTTTTTGGGGAGATGTTGGACTATATTTGTAACAAGGAAGACACTGCCATCTTGTTTATGAATGCCTGCTTCTAAATGCAGTCAAGGATTCAAGAGTAAATGCTGTTGATTGATATTACTATTTTCAATTCAAATTGAAAATAAAGTGAAATATATGATTATCATTATATTCTTGTTTTTAAATTTTGAAATGTGATTTATGAAATGCAGAATGTTTTCCCCTACATGGGAAGTGAACTTGATTTTTTACTTTGCTGTTGTGCCTTAATTATTGTTTAAAGGTTTAACAATTTATTTGTTATTTTTATATGCATTTACAATCATTGTGTTGTTGTGTTTCCCTCTACGGGCATGTTGGTTATATAATGTAAAAACAATTTAGTGTTTTAGTCCAATAAGAATGATGTAAAATGTAGACAACAAAGTATTAACTTATGGAATGGTATTATCAATCATGTATAGTCGTATATCGCAAATTAAGATGTTTTTGATTTCACATTATACAGACCATTTATTTATCAAAAATACTCGTTGAAAATATTTTTGTTGAGGCTATTTTGAATATTTATGGATACTCATAATTTATAATCATGTTGATCATAACAAATTTTACATGAACAGTAGTTATAGTTGTCCTGTTGCTAGGATGGACAACTCTAAAAATGCAATATACTGGCATTTTCAATAATCTGATATTAAGATGAAAAATAACGAGATTGCACATTGAAATTTTACATACATGTAATTGTGATTAGCATAATGTATTAAATAGATTGCATAGTGCGCACAAAACTGATTCACTGCATCGCATTCTAATACATGCTGTAAGAAAGGACAGTAATACAGATCATTTATAATGTGTTGTTATGTTCCTTGTGATCTTGTTCTGGGTAACATGTCATTGTTTGCAATAAATTGTTTTGTATAAATTGTGATATTTGTGTATTTTCTACAGCTTATATGCAGTTATGATTACTCATCTCTATACGCCAAAAAATTGGGACCAATAATTGAATACATAATTTCAGAGCTACATACATTCCAATGGTAAATTATATCAAATTATCTATAGTGTATTAGTAATCATCTAGACTGTTATACTTTTTAGCACTAATCAGGTAAAGATGATGACTATTGTAATCTATATCAAGACACAACATATGAACGCTAGAAAGGTACGTCCAACCTAATAGGATAGACAGAACGGAATGAAACATAGGAACTAGGAAAACACAAATACAACACTTCAAAGAATATATGTTTAATACACAGCAAACATACTATAATGAATGGCTTGATGGCAAGTTCATTTATCCTGATGACTACAACATATTAATCAAAACTCCAAAATTTTTATGTTCAGTTAAACCCGATGTTTTACTAAAGTTCAAATACCTAATAATGTGGCTTGATGATGAGCTCGTTTTAACATGTTCTGCTTTGGTCTATATTATGACATCACATCTTGTCATGGGGACCGTGGGAAAACATCCAGCTGCCCACAGCCTGCTGACCTGAGAGGGGGGACACAGCTGACACACAGCTGGATGAGTTCCCACAGTCTCATTGACAAGATGTTCAATGCCATTTCAATCCTCAATGGCATTTGAACTTCATTATTCCATTTGATAACTTAGTCACGGAGTTAGATAATTGATAACCCATAAATCCTCAATATCTGACAAATATATCCATGTCAATATTTATGTTAAAAATCATCTTAATTATTTAAATCAAGAACAGATATATTTGAATTCTATTTTTATCTAACTTGAAACAAATCTAGATTTAAAAATTTTTTTACAGTTTTACAGTTAATAAGACCAACAGATATTTGACTTCTATATTGGAATCTTATAATGTTATTTTAGATATAGATCTATACTTACAACCTAATGTGTGTAATCAACCATTATCTAAACATCTTTTTCTTTACGTGCAGATATTCCTAAATATAAAGTAATAGTGTTAGCTCATTTGATTTAACAATACAAACAAAATTGAAAGAAGCGATTACGATTTCAAAAAGGCGCAAAAGTGATCCTTTCTGCCGTAAGATGGCGCCAGACATCACACACGCCCACTGCGCAGCCTTTATCAATATGCTTTATTACACCAAATCTCGTACATGCGAAGTGTTATAAAGGCTATTACGTTTGTTTTTGTTTACTTGACGCACGTGGTTGTCTGCCTTCCACGTGATTCTAGAAAACGTGAGAAGCTCTGAGGTGAGAAGCCTCCCGAAAATCGCAGTCATTTCATCACCTGTTGAGAAAGTTTCAGAATGTTCGCACAGTGTATAAATACGAGAGAGCTACACAGCGACGCCAGATTACTACAAAGCAAAAACGCAAACGGATAAAACAGAACGAGCGAATAGCGACACTTTTACTAGCAAACTACGTGCGAAAATAAAACAACAAACACTGTGAAAGTTGGAATACAATCTGAGATTTTATAAAGACTTACTAAATCACACGGATTACAGCTATTAAAGACCTCTACAAACTCTATATTAAAAGTAAGTGGACGGATATTCAAACAACAAAATGGCAAAAGCTCCGGCAATCGGCATCGATTTGGGCACGACGTACTCGTGCGTTGGTGTCTTCCAGCACGGGAAGGTCGAGATCATCGCCAACGACCAGGGCAATCGCACCACGCCCAGCTATGTGGCCTTCAACGACTCCGAGAGGCTGATCGGCGATGCTGCCAAGAACCAGGTGGCCATGAACCCTGGGAACACAGTCTTCGACGCCAAGAGGCTGATAGGGAGGAAGTTCGCAGACAAGGCAGTGCAGAGTGACATGAAGCAATGGTCGTTCAAGGTGAAGGACGTTGGAGGCTCTCCCAAGATCCAGGTGGAGTTCAAGGGCGAGATGAAGACCTTTTCCCCGGAGGAGATCAGCTCGATGGTGTTGACGAAGATGAAGGAGACTGCTGAGGGCTATCTCGGTCAGAAGGTGAAAGATGCGGTGATCACGGTTCCTGCATATTTCAATGACTCCCAGAGACAGGCGACTAAAGACGCTGGGCACATTGCTGGTTTGAATGTGCTGAGAATCATCAACGAACCGACGGCAGCTGCTTTGGCTTACGGGCTGGATAAGAACCTGCAAGGAGAGAAGAATGTGCTGATCTTTGACCTGGGAGGTGGAACGTTTGACGTGTCCATTCTGACCATTGATGAAGGCTCCATGTTTGAGGTTCGGTCTACTGCTGGTGACACACATCTTGGTGGTGAAGATTTTGACAACAGAATGGTCAACCATTTCATCCAAGAGTTCAAGAGGAAGAATAAGAAAGACATGTCAATGAACACAAGAGCTGTAAGAAGACTGAGAACTGCGTGTGAGAGGGCAAAGAGAACACTGTCCAGCTCTACACAAGCTTCTCCATTGAAATAGACTCACTGTTTGACGGCATCGACTTCTACACCAGCATCACAAGAGCAAGATTTGAAGAACTGTGTTCTGACCTGTTCAGACAGACACTAGAGCCAGTGGAAAGCCTTTGAGAGACGCCAAAATGGACAAGTCTATGATACATGATGTTGTCCTGGTTGGAGGATCCACAAGAATCCCTAAGATCCAGAAGCTTCTGCAGGATTTCTTCAATGGAAAGGATCTCAACAAGTCCATCAATCCAGATGAAGCTGTTGCATATGGTGCTGCGGTGCAAGCTGCCATCCTCACGGGAGTGCAAGATGAAGCAGTGAAAGACCTGCTCCTGGTCGACGTGGCTCCTCTATCATTGGGTATTGAAACAGCCGGTGGTGTGATGACAAATCTCATTCCAAGAAACACTCGCATTCCCACCAAGGCTTCCAACATTTTCACAACATATGCTGATAACCAGCCTGGTGTGACCATCCAAGTGTTTGAAGGAGAGCGAGCCATGACCAAAGACAACAACAAACTGGGCACCTTTGAGCTCGATGGCATTCCACCTGCACCAAGAGGAGTTCCACAAATTGAGGTCTCCTTCGATCTTGATGCCAATGGCATCCTTCATGTAACAGCCCAGGACAAGAGCACAGGCAAGTCGAACCAGATCCGCATCACCAATGAGAAGGGGCGCCTTTCACAAGCGGAGATCGACAGGATGGTGAACGAAGCTGAAAAATACAAAGCGGAAGATGAGATGCAGCGTGAGAGAGTCACCGCTCGTAACAGTCTCGAGGCAGCCGTGTTTCAGTACAAGCAGGCTGTGGAAGGAGCTGCTGGTGACAAGTTGACCCAGGCTGACAAGGATACAGTGCTGAACAAGTGTCAGGAGGTGCTCAGCTGGCTGGAGAACAACAACCTGGCTGAGAAGGAGGAGTTTGAGCACCAGCTTCAGGAGCTACAGAAGACGTGCAGCCCTGTGATGACCAAGATGCACCAGGGAGCGGGTGGACCCGGATCGGCCCCAGGACCCCAGTATGGTGGCGCTGGAAACGGTGGTCCCACCGTGGAGGAGGTCGATTAAAGGATGAGAACTGCGAACCCACACACAAAGTAGACTGAGGACTTGCCATTAAAGAGGAGACTTTCTCTTTGGATATTGCATTTAAGAGACTATGTAACTTGTTTGTATGCTGGATAGTGCATTCAGTTTGGAACTGTTCATGAATTTCAAGTCAAGTAGTACTTATGAAAATATGCAATTGTGATATGTGCTATGAAATGTGATACTAGTTATTTTAGTAGTGCTATTTTGTAAATGGCTAGTTGTAGTGTACGTATTTAGTTTTGTATTTATGATCTGCATTTGTTTTTTTTTTACAGCAGAATAAAATGTTAATGTGTGTCTGAAATGTGAAAGAAAGACCAGTGTTAAATTTGACTATTGCATGTTAGAATTTTCAACGTAAAAATGTACTTTCATTGTGCTGGACACGTGGAAGCTAAATAAAATGTGTTGGATATTAAATAGTGTTTTGTTCTATTAACTGCTTCATATACGCGGAATACAGTACTGTATATACATTACAAACAACATGCACACACAGAGGGGAAAACACCTCATCATAGTATTTTTACAAGTAGAATTCTATTCAAAGTCGCAAGCTCAGGTAATATTCAGCAAATTCGGGATAAGAATCATACGATAGTGCCCACAAAACAAGTAAATATTTCTTCAATGATAATACTAACTGGTCACTGGTTTGATGATGATACAAGAACATCCTCCTCCTATCTTTAGGGCTTATCATTATTCAACCACAGATCACTGAAAATAACCTCCCAGAATTTCCAGACTTTGTAAGACCACACACCACAGTTGATAATAATATTTCACCTTCCATTTCATTTCTGGTGAAATCGCGGCAGTCACCGATATATACGTACAAATAAATTCACTAAATATCTTATGGTAAAATTTCAATATAATTGAATCGCGTATGTTATTCATATACAGTACAACCTCTCCATTAAGACCATTTTGGCGGACTGGGCTCACGTGGGTTTCAACAGAGGTGGTCTCATTAGGGAGGTTCGCATTAAGAGTTGATCCCATTATAGAAGTGGTCTTAATTGGAAGTTGCACTGTACATGTACATTTAACTAACATACATACCTCATTAATCAGTGCTTTAGATTGGCCAAGTATGTACATTGTAGGCACAGTCATCTTTCCGTATTCAGTGCTTCCATAGGAAATCTATCATAATTCGACGAATATCATAAGTTAGTTAATAGCCTGTTTTGGCAAGATATGAGGCATAGTCTGTTTTCACCTGTTGGGAAAACTTAAATCATTTATGCTTCAATTAGATGCGGATACCAGGAAATATCTGCGTGAAAATCTGTATTTGTGCGTTTGTTGCTAACATGCACCTTGCTATCGCGGGTTCACGCCCTGCCGTGAACTAGCTACGTCAGTACAGTCAGGCCGTCTGAGGCAAAATGAGATTGATGGGGCAATTTGATTTTTTTGCGTAAAAAAACTTTTCCCATATTCAACTGGAGGTCTGGGAAGATGTAAGTCGGAACTGGGGGGGGGCACTGGGTCTGAGTCAAAATGTTAAACTATTCGCATTAATCAACTTTTGGTCTTGGGGAAGAACAATGCATTATAAGTCGGAATTCCTCATAGGCTTTTCGGCCACGCTGGGCAGATGTGGATGGGAATGGGGGTGGGGTGGGAATGGGGGGCGGCACTGTAAACCTTTTGAATCAAGCTCATTCTTCAAGTTTTCACGGGTCATAAAGAAAGAAAGAAAAATAACATTATTAGTCTAGTGATCTTGGTCCTTCCTATGCTCTTGACAGTACAATGCATTAAATAGCCATCTTATATATTTCAGATCAAATAATACACTGGTAGATCCAGGTTTTCGGAAAAGGTGTGGCGGGGCATTTTCTAGGGGATTTCGTAGGTTTTGTACGCGCATATGTTAAAAAAAACGTATGAAATGAAGTATTTGTGTGGGCGAAAGAGGGGCATGCTTCCATTGCGCCCTCACCCCGATCTACCTTTGAACAATGAAAGAGCTACGCACGAGGAAATTTCACTAATGTGTACAAACCTTGCTAATAGGAACACTTTTCACTGGTGTCCTCAATAACAAGGCTTTACCGTGTACGTGCCGTGCTTGTAGGCAATGTACAAGTATTAGGAAAATCTGATTTTTGTTTTCTGTTTGAACTCCAATCTAGTCTTAAGTTTACCACGAGGAAGAGGTCACATACTCTAACATGTAAGATGTTGACATTTGATAAAGATTGATGCATGTTTTGCGAGTGCAACGGGTGTGTCTATGAATCTAAAACAAACTGTTATTGGTATTGGGGGACTATGGTGGGTGAGTAGGGGTGACAGATCAGAAATTTTCTCACTAAGTGTGGAGTTTGACAGAACGAGTGAGCGCAGAATGTAATGCGTGTTCTGTTTAAGTCCACTCTTTTGACATGTGTTTATTTATCATTGTTGTTTTAAATGTTGTAGTGTAGAGCTAATTAAGAAATCTCCGTTCCGCATTCCAACCAGTCTGAATCAAGTAGGGGGCCTACTTCCAGCAACCATGGGATATCTGTACTAAGATAGACAAAATGAAGCGGTAAGCACAAGTTGTGTGAGTATGACGCATGCAATATTAATAACGTTGCCATGTTTAAGAATCCCAACAAATGCAGTGGAAACTTTCTGCAATGCTAATAGTCGGAAGTAGAACTGAAACATGTCACCAAATTGTAACCAATTTTCTGCCACATTACACTTTTGGTCGTAAATGACTGATAACCGGATATAGCTAACATGCCCCCATGAATGATCATGAATCACTTTTACCCCAAACCACTCAAAAGTTTATTTTTTGTTGTTGTTTTTTTGTTTTTGAAGGCCTTTCCCGCTTTACGGGGTAATTTGATTTGGCCCATTGCCAACCAAATGTCTCTAAATTTTTGTTTATGAATAATGATCTATCATTTTCTGACGTTGTGTACATAGCTCTTGCCAAATTCGCATGAGCACATGACAGAAATATAGACAGGGATGAATGCCAAAATCTATATATTTAAGGGTCAAATCACTAGACTACATAGACTATTTCTGTGTTGCCGCACTTCATTGATGGAAAAATATGAATGAACATACCGGTGTGACGCGCGTAGCATTTTATCCAATCACATGCAAGATCAGAGGTTATGACGTCATTCTAACTCAGTAATGTACTACGAACACATTCCCAGCACACTATATAAACACATGTATGTTCAGTTCTCCAGTCTAAATTACAAAAACTGAAAATCTAGACTCTAAAGCGGAATATAAGAAAAAGTAGTTTTATTAGATTTAGTAAAAGACTTGATTGGATTATTGTGCCAGACTGGCTTTTATCGATTTGTGGGGAGGCAGACTGCAATAATACAGACATTGTGGGTGATATAAAGGATTACATTTGAGCACATACTCAACTCAACATCCAGTGTCCATAAAATGGTATTCGCGGTACGTAAATGATGTTTTTTCTCTTTAAATTATTTAATTGTCATAAGTTTTAATAGCGGAAAATGTATCAAAATTACATTTGGTAAAATTAACATACATTGCATAATTTAAAAAAAAAATGAAATAATAAATATTTTCAGCATAAAAAATCAGACAAGTGTAAATAAAAATCAAGCTGTTCGTTTTAATATTTATTTTTTCAATTATTTCTCAGTGGAAAGTTTATCGTATTTCAATCTACTTCAAGCCTACAGCTTCAATCAAAATAAATCCATCATTTGCATATTGTCATTAACAACTGTAGCAGATTAGAAATTGAACCGTGACAGGAATTCGTTGTGCAGGCGTGTGGAATTTTTCCAGATCTTGTGCGGTATTAACCCCAGACTATGCCCTTGATTATTTGAATCATCAGACGAAAAACGCGTTCAATAGGGTATTCAAAGAATGCATTTGAGAAGTCTACGTGGAATGATCGTTGGCAGCCTGCCAACTTGAGTGCTGCTGCTAGTGTTGGCAAGCAACCAACTATTTCGAGCCACTGCTTTGATCTTGTTCCGAGAATCAATCGGAAGTTATACAGTAGACCCTCCCATTAGGCCACCTCTATAAAGAGAGCACTTCGATAATAAGACAAGTTTTCACGATCCCAAACTCCCATTAATAGGCCGTTGCGATCTTCATACATAGACCACCTCTCTATTGAGACCATTTAAGGCCAGTCCCTTAAGTGGTCTTTAAACAAGGTTCTACTGTTCTCAGATTATGTGTTTTTCGGGGAGTGGAGCTCTCCATTTGAGGATATACCTCCTGTCACTTCTTATCTTATCACAGGAAATTGTAAAAAAAAAATCAGTGCAATTTTTCCATATACACGGTACTATGAAATAAATCACATGCACGGAAGACTTCTAACATGCATGGATATTAGTCATATCTACAATAATTGCACTGCTGTAGCTAATTAAGTTTTCCAGGCATGAGGATTACTTATTGGCTACTCAGTAGTGAGTCTATATACATGTACATGTATACAGTAGAACCTCCAATTGAGATCACCTCTTTAAAAAGACCACCTCTATAGTAAAATCATTTCTGTCAGTCCCAAACCTTCTTATTTAAAGAGACCACAATCAACCTCCATAAAGAGACCAACTCTTTATTAAGACCAGTTGAGCCCAGTCCCTGGGGTGATCTTATTAGGTCCACCCAAAACACTATAAAACAAAATTCATTTTGAATGGAAGGTAGAACTAATAAAGTGCATGACTTTCTTCCAGGTCAACTTGTGTTGGGATCTAGCAAACAGGTAGGGCTCGTCTAATCACCATAACATCCGTGAATGTGTGTGGTCAACAGTGTGGTCAGATATGACACATTCTGAAGTTATGATGTCATTTCTTGAAGTGGCCGTTATTGCATGTTGATTATTAATATTAAAATATCCATCTACCTCCAGCTGACAAGGAAGCTAAATTGTTGAATGCGTATTCCCCGTTATACAAAATCACCTGCTTTATTTTCAGTGTATTGCCAATTATTTCAGAGAGTGTTGATACACATATTAATTCATTGTTATTTGTGAGCATGTTGTTAGACAATGTCAGTTGACATTCTTTTTTCATTGGGCTATTGATGCGTTATCTTGCAAAAGCAATTTACATTAGAATGCGGTTCATTTTGTTGTATGACGATATCACTTAATTGCATATCTGATAATTGCATTTATTGTTTAATTGTAAAACCACTTGTTAATCAACAACTTTGAAAACGTACTGATAATTGCATATATTGCTTAATCTAATAAACTGTGGGTGGGCGGAGGTTATGCCATTGCAATTTATGTCACAATAGTGATTATATTGTTCAATGTTCATCTATCAATAATGATATTTAATTGTTTCCTCTTCAATGAATAATCAATTCTGTGTTTAAGTACCATTTTTAGACTCAATGCCAATCTCAATATGCTATCAATAATTTGAGATCAAGCAATGTAAAGGTTCATTTTACTGGCAAACTGCATTGTAAGTGGAAATATTTAAATGATAATCTATAATAGCAAAAAATGTGGATTTTTTAGAGATACTCTGACGAACATACTCGCTATAAACTGATGTTTTAAATGTATGGAAATAATTACTAGGAATAATTTAAAACAGTCTCAAAGGAATCATATCAAATCAATGTATACCAGCAGTAATTCCTCCATATATCCCAGTATATAGAATAGGTATAGACTATAAGTATATTCAAACAAACACATAAATAACAGCAATATTGTATTGAGTTTTGAAATGAAAAATGAATATCGACAGTGGTTTAGCTTTCTGTAAATATTGAATAAGTAATAAACTGTGTAGAGTTCAATAAGTGCAGCATTTATATGGTAAATACAGGGCGGATCATGTCATGACATCGTTATTTTGATCCATTATGCTACATAAATCTGGTTATTCTGGTAATGACAGGCAAAATAGATAGTTAGTAGCATTGATAAAAGTAATCCTACTTTTGGTGCATATATTTGACAAAATGTTGACAAAATAAATTATTGCTATAAATGTATCAATTATAAAAGAATGTGGAACGAATATTAAAAGACCAATTGTTTAGTTATTAGTAGAATAATTAATAAAAAATAAAGAAAGTTTGTAACTGAGATAGAATAAAATATAGATGATGCATCCTGATATGGAATAAATTCAGTTCTACGGCATTCAAGCAACACATTGGAACAAACTCACCCAGAATCTAAGAAAGCAATTAAGACTCTCCAAACCAATGATATCTAATGACGGTTATTACACCATTGAGACCAAGTATGATAGGCAGCATTACGCTGTTATTACCTTTACAGGCGACCTCTCAACACGTTGTTGGTTTTGTTGAGCAGAGTCTGAGTCTTGGACCACCATATGCTCGCTCAAGGTCGCTTTTAGACTGCTCAGCTTTGAGTGGCGGTCACAATATGCCCTCCCACTCCTCAAATAGGGCCACAACTGGCACAGAGAACTACTGTCACAATAACGAGGATACATTTTGTGCATATTAACACGCTGAATGATCACAAGATCTCGTCAGTTTGAGCGAGTATCACCACACCGTTATAAACGGCATATTAAGGATTGATTTTCTTCACTTTTGTGCATGTTTGTTGGGCAAATGAACGCTGAGCAACAGTATCAATCTATAAACACGCGCTGATAAGCATAGATGATCATTAAAGGGGTGTGACAACAACATATCTAGGGGTCGTCTGTGAATTATAGATTCTGTGCGCTTGAGTTTTTGGTAAAGCAAATGGCAACTTCACCAGTGGCTACTGTTGTAAGTGAATTACGGATACCTAATGAGATTCTGGATCTGGTTGATACCAGATTCAAGTGGTTGATCCAGAACGTTTTGAATATATGATTATTGCAGGGATTTATGATCATTATTATTATTATTTTTATTTTAGGACATAGGGAATGGGCCGACCCCATCCCTAGAAGTCAATGATGAAGCCGTTAAAGAGATAACTGAGAATGATTCTTTGTATGGAGATGGGAAAAGTGACGATGGATCTGAAAGTGAGAAAAAGGAAGGCGGGGTCCTGGGGCGGCCAGCTTGAATTCCTGTTCACCTGCATTGGATACGCGGTGGGATTGGGCAATGTGTGGAGGTTTCCGTACTTGTGCTACAAGAATGGTGGAGGTATGGAATAATCACTGATCTACTTGATTATGATAAGTTAGATGTTTTCTCAATTATGCTTGTTTTTAGATTTTGGATGTCTATTATGTACATATGTCTCCCTATTTAAGCTATAGATTTAAAACACTGGAAGACACCTGCAAAAATTGAAGATGTCCTGTCCCCAAGTTCATGGAACTCAGCAATTTCTATTATAACTAAAGAAAATTACCAACCATTGAAATGAAAATTTTAGGAATGACTCGCTCTATTTTTGCTGGATCTACATAACAATTTAAATAAATTTCACTTAACATTTCTGATTGGTTTACTTCGTGTGGAGAACACTTACATGAAATGGCACTTTTTCCATTTCTTCCAGACAGAGTCACAGCACACGTACTGTGAGAAATAACAATTATATTTTCACACATAGCAATGAAGCACTGGCAAAAAATAGCAAAACATTCTTATAAATTTTAATTTGATTTTCAGTACCATTTTTTACTTATAATGGAAAACGTCACTCTATGAAGTGGCTGTCAGGACATATTAATAATGTGCACACATGAATTTCTTATAAAACCTGCAAACTGGCAATGTCTACTAATTTATCTGTGGGAGTAATTCTAAGAAAATCCACAACTTTCAAAAGTTTTATATTTCTCTGTGAAGAAAATATTTAACTGATAAATTATTGAATGAACATAACAGACGAAAAAAATCTTTGCGTTCAAGTTTCTAATTGTTAATATTGTGAGCTGATTGAATGTGACTGATGAAAAATTGATGTGTTCCGATAGCTGCTCATTGTAAGTAAGATTTGTAATGAGCAGTTGAGAAATCAGAAACAATCCGCTGCTCACATTCCATTCCTTAAGTGAGAGGATAACCTTGATCTAAAATTAGTTTATTACAGCACTGCAATCATGTTCCCAGGTTCAGCAGATGATGATAACATTTTGCTGGTTTCATATGAAATGAATGAAAATTATAGCATCTTTGTACAGTAGAATCAAGCTCTGTCAATCTTGTAATAATTCTTGTTTCCATTCCAACACCCTGTAGAGAGTTAATACAGTGGAACCTGTCTAATGTGGACACCTTCCAGAAAAGTGAAGTGTCCACATAAGACAGTCTCACTTTATGTATGATATGTATAGGGAAGGTAAGAAGTGAAAAGTGTCCACATAACACAGGTGTCCTTTGATGGGAGGTGTCCACATTTACAGGTTCCATTGTATTGAGTCATGCATTATGTGAATTTACTTATATTATATGGATTCTGAAGGTCATTTCTATTACCCCAGAAGCATAACACACAAAGCTTTAAAAGTCTTGAACAAGTTGCTTTATGTGCTAATTTGCTAATTGAAACAGTATTGTGTCTGCGTCATTTTACCCGGAAGCCTCTCAATGTCCCGCCAGGCATCCATTACATATCACATCGGTCGCCTGATTCATTCACTGTTCATTCACTTTGAGGCAAAATCCTCAAGATTAGTTTAAGAGAATTTATAGATACCCGTTGGAACGTGTTGTATTGTAGTCATGTGACCAACATTTGGCCCAATGAAGATGTTGGGACAACATCGAAAGTCGTGCCAACTACAATATGACAGGCTCCAATAGGTATCTATTTAATCCTGAATAATGGAACCCAGGAAAATCATGCATTCTTTAGTAAGGCACAGATGTATATAAGTGCTTCAAGTGCATTCATACACTTTTAAGACCTAGGGACTGGGCACATTCATAAAGATCACTGACTACCGGTGGCTTTGATCTTGCCACCAATAAGAACAAAAAGGGTAAAGCGAAATGGTGTGAGGGACACCATAAGCTGATTATTCTACAGAATGAATTATCTATGAATGCTGTCTGATGGCGTAATATTGACCTATATATATATTCTTTCCCAATACAAGTATATTTGCCTTCAAAGCTAAAATGACTATTATATGTTATTAAGTCATTAGATTGTCACCACACCATTATAAACAGCATATTAGGCATATTACGGCATATGTTTTAAATCATAAATCATTTCAAACTAAAATGACTGTTGAAATACTGTTAGATATGTTCAAATCTACGTGTATCACAGTTTTATATGTTGCACTTAATTAAAAGGGACAAACATTACATTATAATATTAACATTTGTTTTATAACTGAATATCTCACTATTCATACATATTTGCCATGCGATGTAGAATGCTATTACTAACACAAATTCTATATAAGATTGTAGTATATTGTCAAACTTCTTGATAAGAAGTAATAACTGTAGAATTTGTCATTGTTGTTAATGATGATCATCGATGTTTTATTTTCAGGAGCCTTTCTTATTCCATACGTGTTGATGTTGGGGCTGGTCGGGCTGCCCCTATTTTTCATGGAACTTGTCTTCGGTCAATTTGCCTCACTTGGACCAATCACAGTGTGGAAGATCAACAGAACATTCAAAGGTTATTTTTTTCCACAATTCTATCTTTCTTTGCCCAAATGAAGAACAGCAGAGCATGCATGGACAAAATGAAGTGAAAGTTTGTAAAGAAACGTTGCATAATTCTAGTCATTTTGTACCTATTACTGGTAATAAAGCACAAAAGATGTAAATGGTCTAGTTTCTTTAATAAAGCTAAAGTTTTGAATGGCATAAAATAAGTAATACCTCTATTTAAGTTTGACATAAGCTGGTAAACTCACAGATGAACAGGCCATGATTTCCATTTAAAATATATTTCAAAGCACAAATCTAGTATGACACTGTATTTTGAGACACTGTTTATAAATCATGATGTTATACATATTTTAAGAACATTGATGTTTATTTTGCTAATAACCAGTGATTGCTATTTTCAGGTTTGGGATATGCCATGGTGGCCGTGTCGTGGTTGATTGCTGTATATTACAACGTGGTCATCGCCCATGTGATGATGTACCTGTTCGCCTCGTTTGCTGCGATCCCCACAGGCCTGCCCTGGGTGTCCTGTAACAACTGGTGGAACAGCCCCGACTGTGTGGACCCTGTGTACGCTAGTGCCATGAACGCGACAAATTCAACCGGAAACTTCTCTCTAGATATGACTACTCTTCCAAGCATGTCCGAGACTACAATCAATACCACAGGTAAATATACATATAGTGGGGGTTTTCTTCTTTATTGATGATGAATATAATGAATGATATGAAATGTTTATGAAAAACAAGATTGTTCAAGTTTTAATCTACTTAGAACTTTATTGATCACTTATTTTATTTCTTTATGCCTGCTTACACATGCAAAATAAATTTCTAGTAGCTAACGCCTTTTAAATATTTATCATTACAGAAGTTCCATTCACATATTTGTTCAACGGTACCGGCAAACCCAGAACCCCAGCTGAGGAGTACTACAGGTACTGATTATGGCGTTTCACTGAAACCATTTTTTAATGCGTTTTCATGGCTAATACTTTTTGTTTACCTGAATTACTTTGATTTTGTTCTTGCATATTGTCAGAATAACAGTTTTATTTATTCTAACATCTCCTTTTCCATTATCCCAATTTTGTAAATGGTGCTAATTAGTATGTGTTACATTTAGTTTTTTTCATATTCTATTTGTTCTGCCTTTAAGATTAATTTGTTTTCAATTATTCAATATTTGAATGAACAAGTGCTGTTCTGAAATAACGCTTCGGTTTAGTTTGAAATATTTTATTGTTAAGGTGAATGTCATTGTTGTTTGCTGTTTTTACAGTAACTTTATATTGGAACAAAGCAGCGGCATGGAAGAGCTAGGTCCTCTAAATTGGAAACTGTCTCTTTGTTTACTGTTATCATGGATTATTATATTGATATGTTTGATTCGTGGCATTCAAAGTCTTGGAAAGGTATGCATGGTGTAACGTCTCTATATTTGAATAACATTTTGTGATAGCAATTTTGTAATTTATACATATGTATGTATTTTTTTATGATACATCTATACCTATTTCGCTTTTTTCCATAACTTAGCAAATGTATAATAAAAATCTTAATGATGTATTTTTATCACCTAGGTCGTGTACTTTACTGCCATCTTCCCATATATAATGTTGACGATTCTCTTGATACGAAGTGCATCATTGCCGGGAGCGATTGACGGCATTATATTTTATCTGAAGCCGGACTTCAGCAGATTGAATGACCCACGTGTGTGGTCAGACGCAGCGACTCAAATCTTCTATTCTCTCAGTGCCTGTTCTGGCGGCTTGATCGCAATGTCCAGTTATAACAAGTTTGACAACAATTGTTACAAGTATGTACCACATATCATATAGTACAACGTCTTTAAAAATACCATTCATGGGTTTTGAGTTGATAAGGTTAATTCCTAATTTTGGTCAATTTATGGTAGTTTATGAATGCGTAGAAAACATATTTGGGAGGCATAAAAGTAATCATTTGGGAAATGTGGTCATTTTAGGATATTTTAAAATGTTATGAATTTTGTTTCTAGAAACAACAAATCCCATTTTGATGCCGATGTTTTTTAAAGATAACTTCACAATAAGTTTGCATATAAAACAATACACATGTATTATTTGCTACAATTCACAACTATTTACGATGACCAAATACGTTTATTTTTTTGTTTTGTTTTCAGAGATGCCTTGATCGTGTCATTGATCAACTGCGCCACGAGCATCTACTCCGGTTTCGTCATCTTCTGCGTCCTCGGTTTTATGGCTCTGGAGAAGAACGTTGAAGTGAAAGACGTGGCGGCAGGCGGACCCGGACTAGCCTTTGTCGTATATCCGGAGGCTCTCTCTCGCATGCCGGCGCCACAACTCTGGGCCATCTGCTTCTTTTTCATGATGGCTACGCTTGGATTTGGGTCTCAGGTATGTTGTTAACTATCGGTTGAATAAAATTCAATTCAATTTTGTGTTGACGTCTGTGTAAATAACAATGATAATAATTCAAAAAATGTTGTATTCATAAGTATGTTTGTTTCTCTAGCTATCCATTGTTGAATGTGTGTTGAGTGCATTCACAGATGAATTCGCACACAAGCTGCGTGGCAAATGGAAATCTATGACCTTTCGGACATGTGTCATATTCTTTACATTCCTCATGGGCTTGCCAATGTGCACCAAGGTAAGATACAAGTGCATCAATATAGTCAATACAAATATCTTAATTCATTTAGACCAGGAAATGACTGTGTATTTATCTTCTAGTTTCGACACTGATTTAACATACCATGCGCAGTACTTTTTACATTTGATACAGTATAATAAAATGTACACATTTCACTGTATAGGGCGGAATCTACTTACTCAACCTGGTCGACTACAGTGTTTCTGGATTCCCTCTGCTGGTGGTGGGCCTACTGGAGGTCATTGCATTGAACTGGATCTATGGATTCCAGAGATTGTCCGAGGACATTGAGATGATGCTAGGAATTAAACCAAACATTTTTTGGAAAGTTTGTTGGCTTGTGGTCTCGCCATTGATTATAGTGGTAAGCTTTTGTGGTGATTAATGACTAGAAATTCACTAGTATAATTTTGTGTGTGTACATTTACGGATTTTAATGTGACTGGAATGTATCACATTCTTTATACATTACATTTTCAATTATTTTTCTTTAGATGACCATCATCTTCAACATGATTTACTACAAACCTCCGTCTCTGGATGACTACTATTATAATGAGCGGTCCCAGGCACTTGGATGGTGTATCGGAATGTTTCCTATCTTCCTTATTGTTTTCTTTTTCTTGTGGGCATATTGCAGAAATGGTGGCTTCAAAGTAAGTTCTGTTTGAAATATCAGATCTGTTTTGTCTTCTAACTTATTCAAACTTCATTTGTTCACATATTTTCACCATGCTTTTATCCCCAATTTCGGATTCTTAAAAATAATAACACTACGCAAGACATGCATGTATGATATCAATCACACGTTAAGCTGTTTTGAACATTTACAATCATCTTTATCATTATATCATATAAGTCATTAACCCTGTCACTCCAAGTCAATTTAAGACTACATGTATATCACAATACTATTGTAAATAGTCTCTGGTGGGATTCAAACCCATGACCCACCAGAGTCTATGTCATATAGTCATAAACTAACTTGGAGGGATAGGGCAATCATTACATATAATGATAATGATATACATGCTTTCCCAAGTAAGAAAAATCAACATCATTTCGTTTACAATCATGTTCTACCTTTTATCCAAATAGTTGCTGAAAGATCTGTGGGAACCAAAAGCCTCGTGGGGACCTGCTCTTCCACAAAACAGAACTGGTCGCTATGAGAACAATGCAGCCGACGCTGGCATCCAGTGTGACTTTGGCCACATGTGGACACAAACGCGTATCGTCCTGGCCAGAACGCCAATGCCCAGTTCCATGAATCTTGCCACATCACCGAGCGTCCACAGGGACATCGGACTTGACGCCATCGAGATGCTCCAAGTGTGCGCAGGCACTGACGATGAGAAATCACCGCTAGCAATCGGTGCCCATTAGCATTCCACACGGCAGAGTGCGTGAGTTACGAGACAGCGAATGTGGGCCTGAGCTTGTGCCTCTTTCTACCTCAGCCAGAAGTTTGGAAGTAAGAATGCCTGGTACCTCGCCTCATGAAGATTCTAATGTATAAGTTATAGGTGTCAGATGGAAATGATATTGGATTAGGAGCAGAGGGTGTTGATGGGCAGGCACAGACTATCACCACTTAAATCACCCAGTGTGCAGATATTTGTGTCCTGTACCTAGCTCCATTTACAAAGTCCTACGGCGATGAATAATTGGTGACGGAGGCAGGAGGGGAATGCCTCTGGAAGCCTTTAGCCAAGAGTTCACAGGGAAGGCGGTTTTGGTGTGATGGTCGCTCAGGAGATGATTTGGAGCAACATCCCAGTTCGTATCCTGCCAGGATGACAAGGCAGCCCTATTTAGGGAAAGCACTGCGTTCTGTACATGTAGAGCGGGTATAAAAGTTCCCCTAAACAAAGCTTGTCCATCAGACTTGACTGCCTACCGTGACAGTCTGGTCATCCATTATTGCAGTAGAAATAAGAAAGAATATTAACTTAGCAGCATGGAACTTTAGCATTTTACAAGATAATCCAAACAACCTCAAACGCCGCACTGTGATAGTATAGTTCAAACATATAATATAGCTGCTAGATGTTGAATTATTAGAACATTGTAGGAAAAGATTATACATGTATTAGGAAATTCAAAATGAGAAAAAAAATCCATGCAAAACGTAACAAAAAAATATTTGCGGCAAATACATGTGTAGAGATGATGTACTTGATTGTGATATTTTTATTTTCTGTTCCAACCTGAAACATTAGAAGCAGAGCTTTGTTGTCTAGGAAATTTTTTTTATTAGAATATCTATATAATGTGTCATAATAAACCTCGAGAGAGGTAAGACTGTTGCAAACTTTATAAACTGGATATGATATATTAATCTCACTGCTTGGGATGATGGTATCATTCTGGTCTCACAACTTTGGGGTTTGTGAGTTTGAGTCCCGCCAGGGCCTCTTGAACTAGTTAAATGGAAGCATAGGGTTATAAAACCTGTCTTCAGCTATGTCTATCGTGGTAGAAATATGCTTGGTAGAAAGATGCGAGTCTGAGAGAGAATGTAGAAAATAATATATGAAAAAAAAGAAAAAATAGAAACACAATGATATATTAATCATTGACCCATGAGACGATATACAGGGATCAAATCCTGCTGTGATTGGACAAACACGGTAACATTCTTATGTCATCTAACCTGAACCTTCAAATAATTAAGGTAACATTCCCAGGAGAAATCTCAATAAAGACAGTTAAATTATTATAGCATTATAAACTTTTATTCATCGACAAGAATATGTAATATGTGTATGGAAAATTTGAACAAAGTTTTGGATCTGTTTCTGCGCAAGAAATTTAATTGATGTATTCAGTGTTGTCAGGGTGTGCTTATGCAGAATGAGGAGTGTGAATAATGCTATATAATTGTTTTATTTCAAACAGTTGCGATGGAGCTTTTTCTTATGGTGGAGGCTGTTGTGAACAAAATTATGAATCTCATTTTGAGTGGTTATTAGGCAATTATAATACAATATTTATCGAAAGTAAATTGAAATGCCATATAAGGGCCGAAATAATGTTACAATGAAAAATATAAACAATTATAGCATCTGACTTTTCTTTGGAGCCTCTCAACTCAATCTGACCATCAATATGTTAACTGTTTAAAGCGCCTAAATCATGTAAACTACCATCGATTAATAGAAACTAAAATTGCTGAGAATAGAACTCATGATGTGTTTGTGTGAAATCTCAAGTGTGAAATTTAGTGCCTAGTGGTGTTCTTGTGATTCAATGTAAATGAGCTTCTGTGGTCAACTAAATGTGCATTGTACATGTGTGTCGGGGGTACATTTTGTAACATTTGTAATCATAAGTGGCAGCTATCTCCATGCAAAATTAGTTACAGTTCTTGGTGTTCAACAGTTGAATATGTTAAACCATTTCATTCGTTAAAGATGGATAGATATAGATTTTTTTCTTTTTATCATGCTTTACATTCATAGTTTTGGTAATAAGTTTATTAAGTTTCAGTACAGGGTAGTTTTTAATACTCAGAACTCATTAATTTTATATTGGACAATATTAGCATGCGCCTACAATTATTACAGTGGTTATTTTTCATGCTCTATTTTTTATTCATTTCCATGATCTCAGTTTATATATCTACCTTGCTATTGCTATTCAGAAAATAAAAATACCTTATATTCTAAACAGGGATTTACATTTATTGCACGAAAGGAGAAAATAATAAAACTCACTTAAACAACACACACTAAATGAAACAAATCAATTATTCAAAGTCAATGCCATGCTACAATCTACAGACTGTGCAGAACAAAGTTTATGCACTGATTAATAATGAAAAGAATTATGTTCCCAATGAACTGTACAACGAATATAACAAAGTACAGTTGTGGTGTTCTCAACAAATCAATAAAATCTGACTTAAAAAATATGTTTTGTGTTTCATTTTAAACTTGAAATTATTATATCACAGTTAACTTACATTTTCTTCATAAATTCAACACACAATAAACTTTAAAAATAAATAAATCAACCAATAGATAATGTACATATTCTTAATCGATATTTTGATTGAAGTTTCAATCTATTTCAATGTTTGAAAAATACAATTAAAAGGTTGATACAGATTTTGGTAAGTTTGTACACCAAAATTAGCACATATTTGTTTTTTCATTTTTACATCTTGTATATGTAAAAAAACATGCTGATTTATAAAATACATTTATTATAACCATTAAATGTTTCATTCTTTCTTATTCATCCTAAATATAAAGGGATCATTTTATTGCTAAAACTTGTTTTGTGTCTCCGCTATTATTTAGTTTTATTGCGAACAAAGTAAAATTTAAAGAGATAATTTTGAGTCAACAATTGCTTTTTTGCGAATATATTTCGTTTCATGCACACATCTTCAGCACAAATGACAAAATTACATTGAATAAAGTACAACTTAATACTACGAAGTACAACAACTTGATTATAAAGTGATTATAGTTTAAATGAGTACAACTTTATCAAATATACTAGTACTGTATTCATCTTGAGTATTTACTCCTGGGGTACATTCTCTGGTGAGTAGGGCTTCTAAAGTCAATAAGAAATTTATCTCTAAATCTAAATTTTATACATTAATAATAAGGAAAGATGCTTCCGCTTGGTGGGATAAGACTTTGTAATATACAGATAAAACAAAGCAATCAAAATTTTACTTAGACTTCCAATTTAATAATCTATCCATACGCAATTTCTAGTGTACCATGTTTGTTTTACTTAAATTGAACACCATTAGATGCTATCTGCAGGTCCTGCTAAGTGATCATGTCCTTGACCAGAACAGAGGTTTTAAACATCCACTCCTCCACAAGCGATTTTAGGTCTTGTTTTATTAAATGAATGCTTGCTTGTCACCTTTATTCTAATGTACTACTAAAATATAAACTTTAGAATAAACAAAAACAAATATACATGTACAAAACTATTTTAAGTATGATAAGAAGATTATGAAAGAATCAATAAACATAACAATAAAATTTAATACCTGATTGTTTGGGATTTGGAATAAACAAATGGAATGAATTGATTTGAAACTTCAAACTGAATTTCAACTAAAAAGTACATAGGAATTACAACAAGTATCACACCTTTTCATATAATCTGAAGTACAGCATTAAGGCCTGTAATGGGACTTAAGCGTTGAAGTTAATTTCTGGTCAAATATCATGCAAATATTTATATAGTTGGATTAATATATCTTACATCACATACATAATAGGTAAAAATGATAAGATAATTCCCTATCTGTATAGAAGTATTTCTGTTTCAAGATTTTGTGATTACTGCACAAAATCCCATAAAATATTTATTAAAAAATCTAACCTGGTCAAGCGTCTTGATTTTTTAGTAGGCCTATATTGTATATAATATGACTGATTAACTACGCTAAAAATAAAATCTACGGAAAAATTGTTTTTGGTCCACTTTATGCTTTAACCATATGGAATTGAATAAACACAATGCAATCAGAAATTCTGAGTCCCATCACTGCCCTTAAGTACAGTTAATGACACATAATACAGAAACGCAATTTATCATCTGTACTTCCACAACATAAACAAGACAACGTACAACATGCACACATGCATCAATACAGGTACAGAGAAATATACGTTCACTCATTGTTGGCTGCATACATTGCTTTCTATGCATTAGCCAAGTAATACGTTCACAGTGTCAATACAATCAATACTAGTACAACTACACTTAAAAATCTTACGTTTTAAGTCACTGGATTAGATAATGCTGATAGCACAGGCTCTTGTCTCGCTTCCAAAACATCTGCTATTATTCTATGCCAAGGTAATGTTATATACGTTAGGTATGCATTGAGTGCTATACTTCTGGCTCTTTTATTTTCCTTGAACCAATGCCATGCTTGACCAAATGATTTCCCAAAGAATCCATGATAATGATCTACATTTTCATCAAACTCATCTTCTAAATTTCTAGCTTCAACTTCTTGACATCCATTGGCACCCAAATGGTCAACACATTCAGTTTCTGATCGAGATTTACGAACACCTTTAGTTTTAAAGCTGCCTCTCAAAAACACTTGCCAGCTAGAACTTGGATCGCTCATACGGCGTCTTGAATATGGTATTTCTTCATTAGTTTCTTCAACTTCCCAGTCATTAGCATGGGCGCCTTCTGTACTTGCTATTTGCTCTGATGATGCTTCAAGCCCTGATCCTTTCAATCTGCTTACTGCCATTTCGGCATGGCCTTTCCCTTTTGGTCCTCGCATTCGAACATATTCAACTCTTTCATGGCTATTACTGAAACCCATTCTTGAAGCCATTCGAGTGGAAATGCTTGCCCTAGTATCATACACTGTTTTAAGAGCATCATATTTTATAGAGCCTAGGAAAATAACTCCTTGAAATTTTCCCTGTCTATCTTTCGCAACAAGCTCAACACATACCATTTCACTATCCTTGACAATAATGTCTGAAAATGCCTCTTCAAAATTATCTACCGTAAAAAATATATTTGGATATGTTATTTCTTCTTTAGTTCCCTTATTTTCCATATCTCTTCGACTTGGTGAAGCATACACCCTTTGTGTAAACTTATTTAGTATTTGTAATTCCTTATCACCTGTTCTGGTACAAACTGCACAAGTCACAAAATACTCAAACTGATGCATGATTAAATTTAGATACACAGTTTCTTCCCAATCAACTGTAACTTCAGTGAGCATTGGGTGATGCTTGGAAGATTTTCTATACACCTCTATTTCACTCTGTGGTAAGTTATATTTTGATTTAGAAGAGCTCTTCTTCACATAGAAGACCATATCATCTCTGTGTTCTTGGTCAGGAGCCTCCAGAAAATGAGAGAGAAACAAGTTTGTCCAAAAGGAATCTCTGGCCACCCAAATGAAGCCTTCATCACTACCTCCTGTTATCATCTTTGGACCCACATCCTTATTTCTTTCATTCTGAATTGTTGTAAGCATCTGCTGTAAAGAAGTCAGAGAATCACTTGCAGGAATCTGAGCGTGATGATCATTTGCTGAATCTGTTAGATCTAAGGAGGAGCTGGTCGATGCAGAGGCTGTAATTCTAATTCCCTCATCTTCGCCCTCATCCAATGAATTATTTGTTGAGTAACTATCACAGCGATACATTTTAATATGTTGTTTTTACTGTTGTTCAGAGAAAGAAGGTGGCTATTCGCAGTGCGAACACTTAAGATGTCAGTTCAACCATGTATTGAATCTTCAGTAATCTGCAATGCAAGTAGTTATTTGTGTTAAAGAGCATCAGTAGTGGTATATACTATAAACAAATAAAGCATAATCTGAATTTAACACATTCCTCAATTTACGTACATAAAAAATCTGATAGTCAATGAAAAAAAATCGCTTTAAAGATCATGTTATCTGTAAATGAGCATAAATTCACCATTTCGTGTATTACAGATAAGCTTCTTAGTTTTATGGCATGTTGTAGCGAGAATTTGTTTTTATTGTATAGATATATCATGATTAACAAGTGTCGGTAAATGAATATGTTTCGTGCTAAGCTCATGCTAGTTATGAGCTTTCTAATGTGATCTTACTTTTGCATTTTTATGCAAATATAAATGAGAATAAGAGAAATGTTTTGTAAGGGTTAATAAAATATGTCTTCTTAAGTTACACATGGAGTTGTATAGCTGAGTAACTACCAGGAGTAACACGCCATAAGTCACTACCAAGGCTTTGGTTGGGTGAGATTTAAAGAAGACATATTTTCTTTACTTTTAGTTTGAATAAGAACTGTTTCAAAGAAAATTTTGATAACAATTTATTCTATAGTCTTTGCTTAAATTCCCTTTGTTTGAACATTAATTAATGTGTGCACTTTGCCCAACCTAATTTTCTATCAACAATTTTGGTTAAAACTTGAATATAATAACGTAAAGAACGAGTGTTTTTAATTCATTACCTTAACAAAAATATTATCAACAATTTGGATATTTGTTAAATACATTATGTGCTTTGATGATTAAATATAAGCCTTCTTTCCATGGCAAATGTTTTCATTTCCGTGTATAGGCCACCATCTTATAGGGGTACTACTTGCGAACGTAATTAAACCGCGAATATTAAAATTTTATTTTAGCCATCTCTTCACAGCCGTTTTCTTTGCAGACAAGTGCTGCTAGATCTATCTGTCTTCGGATGAGTCATTTGAGCACGATAACAGTAAGTTGTGACGGTGAAAATATCAAATTTACATTTATAAGCTAAACTATGCGAATATATCTTTCCATTCATGAAAAGATGAGCTTTGGTGATGCTTTAGCCATATGTCATATTTGTTGATTTTTGTCTCTATTCCTTTTCAAAATTCTTTCTCTCGCGCATCGTTTTAGCAAGTATATCTCTGCTACGGATAGACATAGCTGAAAGCAGGTCATACAACCCTAAAGTTCCGTTCGGCTATATCAAGTGGCCCTGGTGGGACTCGAACTCATGACCCCAAGGTTGTGAGACCAGAATGATACCATCATCAATGAGCTGTTTGAGAGAGGGAGAGGGTTGAAGATCTGTCCTCAAGCACAGGGAAGCACGTGTATATATATTTTTCTGTTGAGAGGTTATACAGAAGCAACCCAGATATGAGATTCTACCGGCTGGGTTTATTATGTTAGTACGGAGTAATTAGTGAATGGGGATCATTGTTGTACAAGTTGGTGATAGTTATCGGCCCACCATGGAACGTCTTCATTTAGGTGTAGGTGGTCAGAAGGGGCATTTTAGATGGTGGTGTTAGAAACTTCTGACCCACCCCACCCCACCCCACCCATAAGTTTGCAAATCTAACATAAGACCCCTTCATGGACATCACAACATGAACATCTCATCCCCCCCAATCACCCACCAATTCAAAGAATGCAAGTCCCAGAAATGTAGTTGTATCTATATGACAATATGAACTTTTTATAAATGAAATAACAGGGCAATGTGAGATAATACAGGTTTATTACATACGTAGCAGAAGATCTATGAGAAACTATGTTGCAAATATAGTATGATGTGAAATCAGATGCATGGGGATGGCATGGCCGGCACATTTTTAATGGGAGAGCTTGCTTAGAAGAGGCCACAGCAAACAATAAATACTGCAGCTAGCTCCGTGAGTCAGGCATAGATTTTAAAATGGGAGCTAGGTCCAAATTACGTCTATATTATAATGTGAAAAGACTTCGCCAGCACCAAAAGCTGTATAGGGCCTTTATTGGGCATTCTGATTTAAAATTCTCATAATTAAGTTTCTTGCATATGGTGAGAATTGGTGTATACTATGTGCCATTAGAAAAGCATGGATGCTTATTTTCTAACATATGAAATGGTGCTGTCTGAAAGCTAAGGTTCTTTATTTTCCAGAGAAAGGTTTGTTGACAATATCAATGTATATGGAAAAATTTTCATACATAATCTGAAGGATGCTCCCCAACCACAGAGACAATTTTAAAAGATAGAGTTTAAGTTGCTTTCTTTTTTATGTGACATTTCAAATGTTTTCCACAGACATCCATGTCCAATGTACCAACCTATAGATCTCCTGCTCTTTAGAGGATTCCATGCATATTACTGTTCAAAACACTTGAACCCCCCTCCCCCCCACACACTCACATCCTTAAGAAATTTATAAATCAAAACATCTGACTGCCCCCCCCCCCTTCCCGCGCTTAAGATAATGGTACATATGAAATACGTCATACACAGACTAGTGTCATTTTCCATCTGCAAATTGCTGTTTCCATTTTCTTTTCATAGACTTTTGGGGCAGCTAGCAGTAGATTTCAAAATTATGTTCTTATATTAGGTTAATTCATTGTATATAATTGCATCCTTCTTTGGTACATACTTCAACACAATTATACAGGTACTTTGTTCTAACATTTATCATTCTTTTTCATGTAATTTCATCGGTTATCGTGATAAAAAAGTATCCGATAACCCACAGAGGATTATCTTCGAAGAGGGGTGATACCATGGTTATCATGCTTGTACTCAGCCGAACTTCTTTTTCATTTTTTTTAAAAGTGTTGTAATTGTCTAAAAAAGAATGATAAATATAAAACCGGGTTCGTTGTGTAACATGAATAATTATATCAGGATTCGTTCTTGTGGCGCATAAGGCTCCCCCTTCGGGCTCGTCGTGATACGCCACAAGAACTCACCCGATACTATGATTCATATTACAAACTCACTCAGTTTTGTCTATATACATAAAAATGGAAAAAAGTGATGGAGTTTCATATATCCCTTTAATTTTAAATGACCTAGCCTCTGTGGGTTTGATTGTTTGGTGTTCCCTCATCATATTATTGTGGTGTTCCCATTTCCACTAATTATTGATTTAACTTGTTATGCAGGTACCAGGGCCCAAAAACCGAATGGTTACGGAAAGAGCCGAAGTGACATCCGGAAAGAAATCAAATCAGCCTCGTACGTCAGCTTTGATTGCAATGGGACATCCAACCTCCGAGTTTCTGCAAATGTGGTTGAGACTGAAAATTATAATTAGGGTCATGAACCACAAACCATACTACTAGCGTTTGGCGACTGCCATTAGTTGAATCCAAGGTTCATATATGAAAGAATTTTACTGTTTTCGAGTGTTTAGACTATCAAGATTATCACCAAAATCATGTCAGAAGGCCGATTTAAAGGTAAGATCAAGAATTTGTACTAATAAGATGTGGTTACTTGGTAGTTTGTGAGAAAATCACTTTCTGTGTATGGCCGTCTGACTTACGAAATCAAAGTTTGTAGAATATGTCAAAATCAATCTATTTTTCATGTATTTTCTCTGAAAGTATGGGTTGAACAGCTCATGATTTTGTATA
>CM032663.1:9387332-9451719 GCA_019095985.1 Streblospio benedicti
TTCTTTTTCATTTTTTTTAAAAGTGTTGTAATTGTCTAAACAAGAATGATAAATATAAAACCGGGTTCGTTGTGTAACATGAATAATTACATGTATATCAGGATTCGTTCTTGTGGCGCATATTCGGGCTCGTCGTGATACGCCACAAGAACTCACCCGATACTATGATTCATATTACAAACTCACCCAGTTTTGTCTATATACATAAAAATGGAAAAAAGTGATGGAGTTTCATATATCCCTTTACCTTAAATGACCTAGCCTCTGTGGGTTTGATGGTTTGGTGTTCCCTTATCATATTATTGTGGCGTTCCCTATGTCCACTAATTATTGATTTAACTTGTTATGCAGGTACCAGGGCCCTAAAACCGAATGGTTACGGAAAAAGCCGAAGTGGCATCCGGAAAGAAATCAAATCAGCCTCGTACGTCAGCTTTGATTGCAATGGGACATCCAACCTCCGAGTTTCTGCAAATGTGATTGAGACTGAAAATTATAATTAGGGTCATGAACCACAAACCATACTACTAGCGTTTGGCGACTGCCATTAGTTGAATCCAAGGTTCATATATGAAAGAATTTTACTGTTTTCGAGTGTTTAGACTATCAAGATTATCACCAAAATCATGTCAGAAGGCCGATTTAAAGGTAAGATCAAGAATTTGTACTAATAAGATGTGGTTACTTGGTAGTTTGTGAGAAAATCACTTTCTGTGTATGGCCGTCTGACTTACGAAATCAAAGTTTGTAGAATATGTCAAAATCAATCTATTTTTCATGTATTTTCTCTGAAAGTATGGGTTGAACAGCTCATGATTTTGTATATTTATGTTGTAGATTGTGTTGGACAACTAGAAATATGAAGATTTTGAAGCAAACAAATCGTGCTCTTTAGAAATAGCGTTGCTTTCAAAATTCAATAAACAAACCCAACGACGTCTTTGATTTGAAGGAATTTCAAATTAGGTCGTACGAATAAACAAATTTACATGAGTAAAACATGTCTGCCTTTTTTCTATTTCAGCTCCCAATATGAAAAGGTCACAGGGACCCAAGGAGTCTGAGGTAAGATAACTTAATTTTGAATATATTGTATTTTTTAGTGTCTGAAGGACAGAAGGTGAAAGTGAAGTGTGTTGGAGAATGGGGGAGACCTGGTTATTCCATTTCTGTTAAGTTACATTGATCATGCACATTCAAAATGTACGGATATAGTTTATTCCACAAGGATAATGCTATTTCAATCAAAGGAATTAACAAACACAACATGAGAGCATAGTTGGACAGGTGGCAAAAATATTCTTGGTAAAGAACCAACAAGAAACAAGAAAATGGCTACGTAATTTATATGTGATAACAATGTAGGCAAATGTATATGACAAGTTTTTGTCCCTAGATATTGTTCATTCCATGACTTAGATCATAGATTGACAAGAGAAGAGCAAAAGAGAATGGCAAACAAACTGAATGTTTTGAATCCAATATGGCTGCTGTGTGCCTTTTAGTGTGCTTGGTGTTTTGCTGCAAACTTTGTAAGAGAAATGAAGGTTGTTTGAGGCATCTTTGAATTGTAGTATTAAGAATTTCCAAAAACTGGATTATTTGTATCCAAATTACAAATGTTTACAGTAGGATGACTTCTTAGAAAACATGAATTGGATATTGAGAAATCAGCAATTCATGCTTGTGCAGTTATATTCTATTTGTTGATAATTTTCTTCTATTACAATATTTAAGAAGTCAAAAAATGGCTTATAGGAATCATGAAAACATTTGAACAGTAATTTTCAGTCCACTCCATTCTCTTTTTGTGCCGTCAGAATGAAGAAATAAGATGAAATATTTCACAAGAGCAGTTTGGCATTTTTCTATCTTACAAAATCATGTAAGACATTTGACCAAATTGTTTCAGCAGTTGATATAATGTATATTTACTTATGCTTTTGGTTTGTAGCATTGTTTAGAAATAATATCTCTGCAGCCGAAACATCAAAACCATTTTTAAAAATCTTGCTATGCCACACTATGTCCACAACAAACCAGCAATGGCGACCATATAACTGGCCTCATGAATATGCAAGTAAGTTTGACGTCAGTTGCCACTTCCACCTTGCTCTACTCGGCTATGGCAAAGTCAAATGTATTTCTCAACATCTGTGGTGGATATTTGGATAGCCAAACCATCCTGAATGTCACTATAATGGAGCTTAGTATCCACACATCAGCATGGTAGGCTTATATTTGGCAATTTTGACAAGTTTCATAGTGTATTTGATCATATTTTATCATGGTTGAGAACAATCAAATTGAGGACAACAGTTCTATTAATAGCCACATGCCTGTTCATGGTCAGAAAGAGGCTTCAGCTGCTGTTCTGTGGGCAGCAACCAGCTGCCAGCTACACAAAACATCAATATAGTTTTACCTGGTCATAGTGCTGGTATACGCAACACATTCGAACATTTTTAGTAGTAGTAGCAAGGAGCTTGTGTTTGAATTAAAATGGCGGATATAATATTAATTGTGAGTTTTTATTGAAAACAAACATGATCAATTCATAAAACATCTTCTGAATGATAAACATGATCAAGTTAGAATATTTGAAAGCATGTAAGTAGCCATGTGGATAAGTATTCACGAATGTTTGTTTTAACATTTGTATGTAACAAACTTCATTTTATTTCATATTTTGATCATATGTGCACATTTAATAAATAGTGCTCTGACAATAGCTGAAAAGTTTGATAAAAACAGATCAAGCTCATTGCACTCATTCTTGTTTAGCCCGGAGTAAATATCTTTACCTAATCAACTTCAGACCTGATATTTTATGTAATGTTTACAAGGCACAAAGGTTAGACACTTTCTTTGAGGGGTTTGATAGGAACCTATTAGAATTTTCAATGTGTATTACACTGTGTACTTTTTAAAATGATTTTAAACTGTACTTGTTAACCAAAAGAACGATATTAGAAAATTTAGTTACTGTGAGTGACGCTGTAATTGTATGTAGCATTGGCCAGTCATGGTCACACACGTAAATGAACTGGAGAAACGGTTAGAGAAATTTGTCAAACTAATAAATCCATATAGAACCACATATATATGATAACGCATATGAATATCAATTGAGAATGCATGATCTAACTTTGAGTGTGATGTGTTACAGACTAGGCAAATATTAGCGTAAATTATCCATAACTTAAGATGAGATTCCATGGAAATTGTCCCATTGCTTTGTAAAATGTCCCATTCCTTTACCCCATGGTGGGACATTTTGCCCCATCTACATTTTCAACCAAAATGAACCCTGCAGAGTAGACAACTGCTCATAACAATCGGCGATTAATATTATAGAAATTCATAATGCAAAGTCCATAAGGACTTCCATATTTTGAAACAATGCATCTGAGGGCCAAAAGACGAGTCCAGGCATACATATCCATTACAAACTAAAAACATATATGGGTGATTTAGAAAGCACAATTTTTAATTCTTTGCATCCTGTTGGAAAATAATGAGTCCTGGACTCTCTAGATTAAATGGCTGAATATTTTGCATCTTGTATACATATAACCACAACATGTTATCTGTAATGACAATGTTTTTTTCGTTGTAGGGCTGGTCTCCTCCAAAGAAAAAGAACAGACGACCAGAAAAGAAGGATGTTGTGTGGCCACACAAATTCATTGTGTTTTGTGACGTAGTTCTGCAACATGAGAAGTATGAAGAGACGATAAAAAGAGAAGAGGTACATACATGATTACTAAATGATTTACAGTTTTCTGTGAGCTTATTTCTCGTTCTTATTTTTGTTTGTTATTGCAATGGAAAGCCTGATAGAATTAGAATTGTATGAACACCTAAACAGTCACCAAAGCACGGTATTGTTTAATCTTTACAAACCTTAGAGGTAACCATGACCATTTCAGTTAGAGTCAGAGGGTATATGCATTCATTGGTGTAAGATTATTTGGAAATCGATTACACTTAGATTGCAACTTGCAAGGGAGAGACTATTGATGCAAACATAACTGGGGTGATATATTCAATATGTATTAGAATAGCAAATAAGTTTGCAAATCCGCTGGAAAAAATAATGACCACACAGCTTATAACTAAAAACATTGATTTATCAACATTGAGTCACAGACCAACACTCACATTTTTAAAGTGTGTAGATAAAATCAATGAGAAAGCCTACTAAGATGTTAATAAATTATATATTTTGTTTAAAAGTGAATGTAATTTTTTTCATGGCATTGATACTGCACGTTTGTAATATATTGATACGCTTTGGTATGTTCATCATTCATTAGTGTCCCCACCAGTGCTCACTTCATATTTGAGAATTTGGTCATAAGTGTACTGTATTCTATGTAATGAGGTTCCAAGTAAGCCAATAATTGTCTAGAACACTTGTTTGTCTAAGGAAATCATTTAGTGCTGTTGAGAGTTAAATGGTCAAACCTTGAAATCAATGGTTGGTCATTATGGGGCTAACAGTCTTATATAATGCCAGTATTTCCCACCCACCACCCCACCCATATTGTTTGCCTCTAAAATAGAAGTGATATTGACTTATAAGCATTTTTGTGGGGTGTGGTGACGTTCGGGTGCTGCTATAAAAAGGACATATCTTATTACATACCCTAGTACACTTTTACTCCAGTAATAGGTAGTATATATTCCGAGGGTGACACTTGAGCAATGCTAATTCCAGTGTGTATGTGTAGAATCATTAACAGACATAGTCGTCAACTGATATACATACTGTACACACGAACATATATAAACTTTATGCTAGCACTAACTTTATATAATAATAATATTTTGAAGAAAAGAACATTGTGTCTGTGTCTCAAACTGAAATGTATAATACGAATTTGTTTCTTTTAAGATACACTTATATTTTTTCAGTCATTAAGGAAGGCAAACAACAGAAGTCCCATTGACAGTGCAGGAGCTGACAGCTTCAGTAGTGAATCAACGAGTTCATCTTATTCCGATGATGTAGAAAATCATGCGCCTTCCCAGACACTCTCTGGAAATGCGCACAAAGATGGCGTGCAAAGAACTATTGCAGGTAAATGGCAGATTTTTGCAAATTTGTACCATATTGTTGTTAGATTGCCTTTCTTGTTTTGAAAGTGTTAGTACTCTTATGTATTTATTTTTATTTTTTTTTTTTTTTTTTACATTTGTAGTCAGTATTCAGTTACTTCATTTGATAGAAAAAAATATGCTGAACATTTTCATATGCTGCAATTGTAACGTTAGAAAGTCTTACACTTTGAAAACTTTACATACATTTCATTAGAAACATTGGTACGAAACAAATGGCAAATTCAGTTTCAATCGGTGTGGAAATTTTTCAGCTATTTTGTTTTCTCCTCTATTTGAGCATATATTTATTGAAATAGGTGCCTCAGAAGTGGAACTATGGTCTTCTGGTCTCAAGGCCATTAGGCCATGGCTGCACAGATGGGGTAATCTTTTTGTTGCTTAGTGAGACCATTTTACTTAGAAAAATTGATGCAACAGTATGTCGCAATTCCTACCCTGATATTAAAATGCAAAAAACAATATTGTAATATTCTGAAATGAAGATTCAAATTACTAGTGACCAAATCCTTTGAACAACGACTGATTTCATCAGACTAAGTCCTTTTGTACTGTCTATTATTGCATATTTACTATTTGAATTGATCTACTGAGGTTAATTTCTTGATATCTTTGTAACATTAGCTTGATGCATTTTAACTCCTTGTAGATAATAATATCTGTGAATGAAGTCGCGGTATGCAGAATTGGGAAGCTGTAATTGGGTTATAAATGAACATGAATGAATATTAAATTATTTATACCATTTGATTTTTGGCTTTTTCACATAATTCTGGCCTCATGTTTTGAACCCTTGATACATAGATTTTGGCTTTAGTATTGGAACTTTTTTTTGGTAGTGTGTTGTCATTTTATGTTTTACTGTAGTATGATAAATTTTTGGATAACTCAGACTATCCATTTCTTTTTGTTTCTTTGCAGTGTAATCACATTTACTGACTAAAAATTACTGTTAAATTTTTAAGGTTCAACTGTATTTTTCATATTGATTGCATTATCATTATAACAATTTGTTCTAGTTTTGTTCATGCACATATACATTATTTAATACTTCCTGTTCTGTTTTAGATGACGACAATAACTCGGTGACCTGTTTCTGCGGGAAGCCGTACGGTGGCCGCGCCATGATCCAGTGTGACGAGTGTTTCACGTGGCTACATTGTTCATGTGCTAAAGTGAGGACATCTAACATTCCGGATGTGTTTATTTGTGCTCATTGTAAAGACAGTAAGGCAGCAAAACGGAAATCCGGACGTATGCCTGTGTTTGGTGACAAGACAATAACACCACCTCATTCATAGCAAATAGTCCTTACTTGTTATTAATATTAATACCGGTGTTTTTTTTTTGTTTTTTTTTAAGAGCATTTTTCTTCTATATTTTTTGTTATTTTTATGTCCACAAATGCTACATTCAACATTGGCTGGATTACTATATATTGTTTTGTTATAAAATTTCATAGGGGAAAAGCTGACATTGTGTTGCAATTTCTCATTTTCTTTATATCCATATACTATATAGCCTCTCACTGCCATTACATTATGATATAATGTATTATAGAGGCCACAGCCGTTGTATAAAGTTTTACTTTAATCATGTTTAATGTTCGTGTTATTTTTATCTGTTATTTTTATCTTGTAAAATTTTGAAGGGCACTGAGGGACTATTGATCATTCATCAAATTACAAGTTAATTTGTAAAGTGTAGATTACCGGTAGCAGAAATAACCCAGAATTGTGTAAAATTGAATTATAAACTTTTCTCTTAATTTTAAATAATCATAGCTATAATTTAGAGCTGTCACAAAATTTGTGTTACCGGTATCTATAATATTGTGTACGATAGTGAAAATTGTAAATATTGGGTTTTAACCCGCAAAGTGAACAACCACTATGACTAGTATATTCATCTAGACATAGACAGTTTAGCGGGTTTAGATGATTTCATGGTGTGGTGGTTGTATCACTGAAAATGTGATAATTTAGTGTATGTAAATTAACTAGCATTTTAAAGTAGCAATTTAGGGAGGACACTTATAATTTAAGGTGAAAATCATATGTAATAGATTATTCTTTTTAGTTCAACTACAATTTTCTGATTATTGATGACTATCAACTTTCCCCACTATGTGGGCTCACGAAATACTACATTTCGAAATGTATATTTTATAAATAAAAATCGTGTTTAAAGTGTTCATGATTTGTTTTGTAAATGTACTTATTTTTAGCTTCCCTCTCTTGTGTCTGTTCCACCAAATCTAAACTGAAGCTGAATAAAATAATGTCTGGTCTAGGTGCTCTTGAATGATTACTGGAATTAAAAAAACTACTGTCTGAGCTAACTGTAGGTTCATAAGCAATTTCTTGTTTGTATAAGGACTGCTTGATTTTCACAAAAACTAAGGCTACAACATATTTCCTTTCTTGAATAAAGCCTTGAAAACCACCTAGGCAGGGGTCCAACACCAGTTTGTTTTTTGCACATCTCCACCACAAGAATGATTGGTCAAAATTTTACAAAAATTTTTTAGAATAAGTTATGGAAGTCCTAACAATGGTTCTTTTTTTAAAAAAATAGTCCTAAATCATTTGTCCTAGGGTGACAATTGATCATGCTATTGTTTTCAATTTGATTTTATTTTTGCCAAATTTAAGAACACCAATATGGCGTTTGAAGCGTTTTGAAAATCGCCTTCTACAGATGTTCTTGGCATTAAAAGATTTAGACAGGTCAACAGTTAGATGCCTATATCATCATTTCCATATTTGGATCATGGCCCTGGGAGTAAAATTGAAATCAAGAAAATTTTGTATGAACCATAGGTGTTTAATAATTTTTCATTCAATTTTCACCAAACCACACTTGCTGTATGATAATCATTCCATATTTGAATAAAGTCCCTGGGTGAAAAATTAACCCCTTCCCAGATCTCCAACAAAATTTTGTATGAACTACAGGTGTACGATAGTTTATTTATTTTTATTTGATTTTCATCAGACCTCTATTTTCCTCCTAAATTTAGTTTTTTGATTACTAGTGACCTAAGTCACCTCTTGGATAGCACATGGTTTATGCAAATTATACTAAATTCAACTTTGTGAAATTCTATTATTATTCTAATTCCAAATAAAATGGCAACTTTTCAAATACTAGTGTTCTAATTAATGTACCAATAAATTAAAAACACTTGGAACTATCATAACACTGGACAACACATTTATTTATATTTCCATTTATCTTATCATTATATTCTGAATTAGAAAAATATTTTGCTTTTACAGAAATACCTTTCAAACCTCGCATACATCTTGTCATTTATGAACATATTTTTAACTACAGTTGGGCTAATTTTCTTTCTGAAAAACATCTATAATTTTATATCAAGAAATCGAGGATTGTGTTTTGTATGAGTCAGGAATTCTTCTGAAAACAGCTGGAAATTTATCGCCACTATTCCGTGTGACTTTTTGTCCTTCTTCCGTACTTTCATAGAGTTTTGAAACAACAGGATCAGCATCCTAAAGGAAAAGTTAAATTACAATTAAATAATGAATTATACAGTTGAACTTGAATTATGACTAAATAAAATATTTGAGTTAGGCAGAATGTTGCGCTCCAAATATCTAAATCTCCAAAAATCCAAAATGTAATGCTGAAATTAATATAAAATCGGTATTTGCTGATGTTATCATGAATTTTACTTATCACCATCTGATTGCTACTGTAGAATCCTGTACGCTATTATTGATGTGGTCAAATAAAATCATTGATACATATCCGACAACTAAGTCAGTGTTTGTTTTATAACATTGCTATAAATATATCCCTGTACCAAACATCATTAATAACATCCTTCAATTTTCCATGAATAGTGTGTTAAAAAATTCATTATGTTATGAACTAGTGAAGCCTTTATAAATGTATGATTATGAGTGTTGAACATTGGAAAACACTTCAAAACAATTGGAAACTGTAAAAATCGAAAGGACATCCAAACTTGACAATATTTTTTCAATGAGAATTTAAAAAAATTGGTTTTATATGAATACTTTTAAATACTACATGTAATAGTTTGTGCCAGAATCACATCTGTGTTAAACCCAAATTTGAAAATTGTATGTTCACAAATTTAAATAAAAAATCATCGTTCAAATCAAAGAATATAGGTTTTTGACACATAAACATAAACAAAAATCAAAATTATACATTTGTAAACAATCAGCTGTGAATAATTATATTGCAATAACATTTCATCTATTATAAGGTAAATAATACCAGCTACGTACCATTTCTTCTTTAGTTATTTGTTGAAATAAAGGGTGCTGTGAAATATGTAATACCATCCATTCATGGACTTCTTTTACATCTGTGATTGTATAAATTAGTCCCTGGAAAAGATAGATGGTTGACCTATTTTAATAAAGAATAATACAGTGATGTAGATGCTAAAATATTACCACATGATTACAAATAGCCAATATGGTTTCGGTTCCAGGTTAAACTTAAATTTATTAAAGGGTAAACAAAAACTCACGCCTTCTCTTAATATGTAAGCATATTCAGCTAGCAATGTTGGACTAATAATACGCCACTTGTGTTTAGTTTTCTTGAAATGTGGATCAGGAAACAAGAAGAATAACTTAGAGAGCTGCAAATTCAATGTAAAATATCATTCATTTACATGTATGGAGCATATAATTTAAAGAGACAAAAACAAAATGAGTTTGTTTTTCTTTTAAGTATTATGTCACATAGAAAATTGTAGTTAAGTTAAATTTAATTACTTACCTGTCCCTTCTTAAAAAAATTGGGCAAATATTTCATGCAATTCGTTCTAATGCATGCAATATTGGTATATTCTCCAGGATGTTTTTTTCGAAGAGCAGCTATTCTATCCATTACATAATCAGAAACTTTCACACGTATTTCCATTCCAACCATGAGAGTGCTTGGAAAGAGCGAAGATAATGCCACTACAAAGGAAATAAAAGATCATACAGATGATTAATCGCTACTCATAGGTAGCTCACAATAAAGTCAAATACATAAAAATTAAATATTCTTTATATTCTTTTAACATTGGAATCTTTGGATTTATAATACAGTAGAACCTCCAATTAAGACCACCTCTATATATAAGACCACTTTTCTCAGTCCCAAATCCTTTAAAATGATTCCAATGGGAACCTCCATATAAAGTCAACTCTCCATTAAGACCACTTCATGTCGGTCCAACGAGAGAGGTTCTACTGCAACTAACATATAATTCATAATCGTTTTGCAGGGCTCGAAAGTGGCTACCATTATCATGAGTATGGCCCACTTGTTGCCTCACAGGCAAGGGCATTGCATATGGCTTATTAGCACCTGCAAAATTTTCTGTGGGCAAGTAAATATACTTGGTAGGCAAGTAGTAAAAAATTCCCTTACAACCCCTAATACATGTACTTTGAATCCTTAAATATAGAAAAAAATATTATCCAAACCCCGTTGGGATTGGTTAGGACTTAACACACGACAAGTTTGTAGGCTATGAAGTCAAATCAGAATTCAGACAAAAAATACGCCAAAATTTATAGGCAGTATTTTTCTCACGTCACACATACTTTCGTAGTAAATATTTATATAATAAAAGAGGTGGCGTTCAATTAATTACATTGTCTATTGAGAAGGTTTTAACTGTGTATCAGGACATACTATTTTATGGTGACAGACTGTGTGAAAACATAAAACAGATTGGCCTAATGACTGAGGGTTTGGGCTTTAATTGCTTATCTATACATATTAGCATTCAATGACATGTATGCATATTTAATACATATTGAAAATAACCTATTACCTAACAGACCACCATAGCCACAACCAATATCTGCAAATTCCACTTGAGGTCGGTGTTCCGTAATTTCTGTTTTGGTTTCCACTGAATCTGGTTGAGAGAAGTGATCCGGATAATATTTTGACCAGTCCATCTTGTTTGGATTGATGGGACTGAAAACACAAAAAATATACTTCAGTGCCATGAGCAAATGAGATATGCATCGTTTCATGAGGCCATATCCCATCGATTCGTCCCCCATAAATTGTGTAAATTTTTTAAAGTTGCCCCTGTGACTGACACTGGATAATCAAACTGCATGGAGTCAAAGCAATAAAATATTTAGCCCAAATACTACAGTTTCAACGTCCAACGAAACTTACACTTGGGCTAAGAGCAAGATGCGGACTTTATATTCCTTATTTATTAATTATGAGAATTTTTCAATTGTTAATCTATAAATCTAGGACTAATTTAATATTGAATATTTGTATATTTGAGCGCCCTATTAACATTAATACTGGTAATGAGCAAAATTGATTTAGTATATATGTACATGTAGTTCGTTTCGTCATCAGTCATTAGTCAGTGCTATGGGGGATCCACGTTTGACTTAAGTACGACCAGAAATGCACGTATATATGTCTGTTCTTAATTAGATGCAGGTTTATGAACGCATCAATGCCGTATTGCCCATTTTTAGTTCTTGATAGACTTTTCTTGGGACACCTGTTTACACGTATTATCGTACGAACAAAGTTAACTAATTTGAATATCTTTAATAAAAACTTCTTATCAGCAGTATCCATTCGTCATATACACTGATTGAAACTTACTAATCAAAGCTATGATCTGCCATAGGATTTGAATGAGCCCTTTGGCGATAAAACTTCTTTTGGGGAAGACTTGCCATGCTTGCTTTTTGTGATTTAATCGCAAACCCGATTATAAATATTGACGGTCTTTAAATTTTGACGGTCATGTTGCTTTGAGAGTTTTGGACGTGTTGTCAAACATGATGATTTCATTTTAAAATGTTTGAATAGCATTGCTGTAATAAGCTGCCCTCTATGTCTGCATATTCTTAAAATCTCAATTTATAATTTCTACAATATTTAACGTAAGTCTATCCCTATCAAGCATAGGTTTGATCTTAGTTAATGTGTAGAACCACACAGCCTGTCTGACACGACAGCTGTGAATGTGTGTCACTGACACTGTCACTTGACTTGAGATCACTTGATTGCAGACAACCAATCGATTTTCAGTTTGAAGTTACCCTTTGTAGATAAACTTGTGATCAAAATTGCAAATATTCCTATGTTCCTGTAACAGCACCCCTTGTCTAGCTCCCTTTAAATAATTGCTCCTAATCCCTCTGCTTGAGTCTTAACAATAATTAATGACCATGTAAGATCCTCATCCTGTTGATCCTCTCTGTTTTTATATTTCAGGTGAGAATTCATCTTCAACATGCTGGCAATTACCTACATTTCATTTGTGCTGCTTGGCTTACTGACTGCCGGAGTTCAATATTCTGCAATCAAATCGCGAAGAGAACCTGCCATTGGCAATAATCCACACTTCATTCAGTTCCAAAGGAAGTATTTCATTGCCTATCTGCCAGCAATACTTGCAGACTGGCTACAAAATCCCTACTTATACAAACTTTACAGTCATTATGGATTTGAAGAAGCACAAATCGCTGTTCTCTATTGCTGTGGATTTGCATCAACTGTTTTACTGGGAACATGGACTCCTATAGCAGCAGACAAATTTGGCCGTAAAAAACTTTGCATAGTATTTACACTTATTTACTCATTGTCTTGCCTGTTTAAATTATCCTCTAGCTATGGAATTCTAATTCTTGGAAGAATACTAAGTGGAATTGCAACGTCATTGTTGTTTTCTGCATTTGAAGCATGGTATATTTATGAACACATCACAACACATGACTTTCCTAAAGAATGGATAGCAGTTACTTTCAGCAAAGCCCAAGTGTGGAATGGAGCTTTAGCTATAATAGGTGGCGTTATAGCGAATATCTTAGCCGAGTGGATTGGATGGGGACCAGTTTCACCGTTTATGCTCGCTATACCCTGCCTCATGTTTTCAGGAATCGTTGTTTTTTCACAATGGCCAGAAAATTATGGCAAACAACAAGTTCAATTCAAGCAGACATGCACAGAAGGGCTGAAAAATATTGTTACAGAGCCAAAGATTTTTCTCATTGGAATTATACAGTCATTGTTCGAGAGTGCAATGTATATATTTATATTCATATGGACACCGATGCTTGATGGAGAGGACGCATCATTGGGCATCACATTCTCCTGTTTTATGGTGTGCATTCTATTAGGCTCGGGCATTTTTCAGCTACTGGCTTCCAATCGAGTTCCAGTAATTAGTTTACTGTGTATGTCAGTGGTACTAGGATTACTTGGAAATATTCTCGCTGTTCTGACCACACATCCAGACAACACATCCCGTAGTGCTGTCTTTGCAGCTTTTCTTCTCATCGAATTAGCTGTGGGACTTTACTTTCCTGCCATGAGTTTGGTACGGGCAAGATTGGTACCTGACGCTAAGCTTCGAGCCATTGCAAATTGGTTTCGTGTACCACTAAATTTGATAGCATGCGTAATTCTTATGGCATTACATGATGACACTTTCAGACACGGAAATCGATTGATATTTGTGGTGAATTCAGCACTTTTGGCCGCAGCATCAATATGTTCAATCAAGTTTCTTTCTATGGTGAGAGAGGAAGGGGACCTCAACACAAGCCTTCAAGATGACGAAGAGAAAGAACTGATACAAAATGCGTAGTACACAAATTGTAATACCAAGTGCTGTATACAAAGATTCAAGGGCCCAACCCGTGTAAATGCACACAATCACATTTGGACCATAGCAAAATGTGGAGCATCGAAATATCATTTTAATTGCACGGATAAAAGGCCACATCCTTATCTAATTATGTAAAAGGTCACATTAACATTTTTTAACCAAAAACACATGGGCGGTCATGTACGGTGTTAATTTGATACCTGTATAAGTTTGTATATATGCTTACAAATAAATCTGTAGACGTGTACGAAGCTTTACCTCTACATATTTTAGTTTTATACAGCTTCATTTGTTCAAGTATATGTTACTTATTTTGAGCATTTTAATGAGTATTTTTGTACCATGGAAATTAAATCTTTTGCATTAGGGCAAAAATGATCAAGCTAACTGTTATACATAGATATATATATGTACGTGCTTTATGAATTAATAGACTTGGATGTAAGTATTGACAGGGGTTGACATAAGGATTGATGAGCCAGCAGACATCAGGGCCATGAAGTTAGAAATTAGGTGGCTTGACATTTGAGGCACAGATAACAATGCCGATGGCACCCACCAGAAACTGATGGCTCATCGGGACGCCTACAGGCAAAACTTTGTAGCCTGGTCAGTTTTCAGGTAGTCTAGGGCTAAGGGCCTACTACTTACTTCTAATCCTGATTGATATAGAGGATTCTTATGGATATAACCATATAGACTTGGAGAAAGAATCCTCTAAATAAAAAAATTAGACATTTTATATTTTATTGCGCTTCCTTTTATTCTGAAGAAAATGTGCACATTTATTTGCATTGCAGTTCTTGCCACTATATATATTGTTATTGTTATGGGGTGATGTCAACATTTTGTTTACCAAGATTCTTATGTCTGAAGAGGTTCGTGAGCTGATTCATTGTCAAACATTCTTATGCTAACCTTTTTTTTTACTTAAAAGTTTTTATGGCAATTGGAACATATAAAAAACCCAGATTGCGTAAATAGTTAACGAATGGTTATATATAATTTTTCAGAGCAAAATGATAAGCTGAATTATTATTATGATTGTGATATTTTAGTTTGGGATGTGATCATACAAATATAATAGACTTACTGATTGTATATAATGTGAATGGCATAGTGTTTGTTAATCATAGTAATATACATATCCCCACCCGGCTCTCGTGATCCTAGGACCCATATTAAGTTGTGCAAGCAACTGTGAAGTCTCGGTGTACGTAAATAAACATTCCAGTGGCATGAATGTTGTGATATTTAAAATGGGTTGATATTTTGAGGTGAACTATATACCTGTAGTGAATTTGATAATAAAGTATTTTCAAGTACTCTATGTTATGAATTTATGACAAGACAACACGCTTCAATTTTCACAATTATTTAATTCGGATTCGTATAACAAGCTAGAACACCAGACTAGATTTTATTTACATAAAAGAAGACTGATTTTTATAATTTGAAACAGTACGTTGTGAAGAAATTGTATTCTGATATGTAAACACCATCTGACTGACAAATAATAATAAAGAATCATTATGTACGCATATTTATGGCTGTAGCCATTACACATACAGAACATCTATGAAATAATCTACGAACCACTGATAAACAATCAATACATAAACCCCCAGCCCAGGAATTCTAACATCTAGGTTTCACAAACATGGTTATAATTCTACCTGATCGAATAATAAGCATATTTTAGAACTTCAACTAAATTACATAACTGCTTCAAAAACTATTGAAATGCGAATAGATTCAATTCATGCATAAGAAACCTACAAAAATTGTAATAAATATTTTTCCTTACTGTGCATAATATAAACTCTTTGGTGGGATAAAATATTACTGGCTGATAATATTATGTATGTATCAAAACTTGAAAAGACTAAGTAAGTATGACAAAATAAAATGTCAATATATTGGTTGAGGTCCTAATGCTGGGTGGACTTGACAATTCGGTAGATAACAAATTTCATGAGTGACCAATTACATTCATTTACACAAAAAGCACAACAGTTTTAGCAAAATATATAATCTGATGAATTGACATGTAACAATTTCAGAAGGCATCCTCGGAATCACGTGATTTTTCAATTATCATACAAGATTTACATTAATCACTAATTTTATCTGTCTTCTTGGTAGGCGGCAGCCATATTAAGAAAAAAAAAACATCGACAATTTTTGCCAAGAAGTAGAAAAAAGGAATTTTGATAAGAGATGAGTGACTATATTCACAACACACTGACGCGTACTGACTGGAGTTAACAACCTTTGTGTGTTAACAATTCAACTTATGTCATAAATCATACCCTCAATAGTAATATTTCTAAATGTCATATGAACCAGCTGTTTTATCATAGATAAATGTTTTAAAAAAGAGCTGACTAATTCACATGATATTTAGGTAAGAGTTCCATAAGAAAAATCAGCAAGCTGTCACATGAAAGTTCTTTAATATTTCAAAGTTTCTTTCGCAAGATGTCTCTCGAGAATCGCTGTGATTGGTGGTGGAATGTTACCATAGTGACGAGCTTTTGCCACCAGGGGGCTGGGCTACTCGTGTTCCTGCGCGGCGTGGGTTCTTGTCATCGACTTGTGCGCCTGAAACAAGATATAGCCATATTTTGCATAAAATCTACATGTTATACATTACTGTAAAACTAGAAATGTTTGTGCACGATTTAGTTTGCGAATTTCACGTGGGTAGATGCACAAACCCAAACTTAAATAGTCAGCAAACATTAATAGTCTATGTAAAGTAGGTCGAGGATGAACCAAAATTGCAAAATTAAATAGTCACAAAATAATCTATAGATGAAAATTGCAAAATTTAATAGCCAGAAAATATTCTAGTTTTACAGTATCTTATGCCTTTGACTTGCAAAGAATACAATCCATGTTTTTTCTCTCTCAAACTTTACCTTTATACCATTAAAATTATTTCATACATTTTTTTTTAAAATAAAACTAAGCTAATAAAATTAAATATTCCATATAAGTACTAGAACTAACATATAAACTAAAATTCAAACTATGGTCTTGTTTAGAAAATCTTTAGAGGAATGCAAGACGTTTGTGGACAGGGCTAACAGGGTGGAAAAGTGTAAGGACAGAACAACAACTACAGTAAGTTAAAATCAAAGGGTAGCAGACGACATAAATACAAGCGGATGAAAATATAGTAAACTAAACGAACTTCTAATACACGTAAAAAAAAAACATATGCACATCAAAAAACAATAATTTATTTTATAGTCTAAAAAAAGCAATTTTATCATTTATCAAAAACAACATGCAAGGAGAAATCTCTCGCATGCACGACCCCATTTTGGAAATGTAATTTGTCAAGGTTGACCTGTCGTTCACAAAAAGATTCTGAGATGTCACTGTTCAAACCAACAATAAGTGAGTTTATTTTGTCTTGTGCAAGACGAAAATGATTGCTTGTGCGTTAGTATTCAATTTGCATGCTATAATTCGATACAAAATCAAGTAGACTTTTAGTTAGTATGTGGTCATGTAGTATTGAAGTCATCACTACAAGATCTACGCATTTTGAATACTGTAGCTGTTAGTACTGTCCCTCACATGAAACAATTCAAGTACATGTATCTTATTTACATAACAACATTATGTATTTGAATTGCTTTTGCCCTCTGCAGCTGCATAAGATGCATCATATATACCAATATGAAATCGTATTCATTTTATCGCTAAACACCAATTCCCATTCTATCCAAAAGAATTGCCATTTTTTAAAATACATATTTTAGACGGAGTACCGATAATAAGGTAAACATAATTTAAGATCTGTTAAGGTTCTAAATTCTGATTCTAATAAATTTCATAATAAGTAAGGAAACAAATGCACACAATAACGATCTACCGGTAATTACAAATATGAACACAGGGACCTCATGCAGCTGACTGGGCATTCCACCACTGTACATACCACTGAGCGCAAACGAAGAGTCCTGCAGATGTCTGCCTCCGGAGCTGGTGGCACTCCGCTGGTGGAACTCACTTCCATTCTGTGCCCCAGAGTCATGGTAAAACACGGGGTTCAGGGGTTTCTCAGGTGCGGGCGCATTGTCAATCTTGATGAAGGGAGTCGGGGGGAGATCAGGGTCACGCTGAACTGCTACTGGCTTATTGACCTGTGAAAGTGAATTCTTGTTTTTATTGAAGGATAGAGTTCGGGAGAGATCAGTATTTTAAATATTCAATTATTTGATTTATGTGAAAGTGAATTCTTGTTTTATTTTAGTCTCTTTAAATGGTATTGTAAAATCAATTTGGTGAAATTCAATAATTCAAGGTCATTAGATTTGATAATATTTTACTGATGTGTTTATAAAGTGCACTATAAATCATAAAAAAGTTAACGACTTAGACAATGTTTATGTTCAAACCTTTTCTCTGTTTCTGATTCTGCTGTAGACAAAATCTGCATTTGGTGGTGTGGGTACAAATTTACCAACTCCTTGCGTGATGTGCATCTGAAAGAAAGAATAATACATCAATCTAACATCTTAGTCATTAAATTAACAAATAGATTAATCTCAGAATTGGACTATCAATTATGCTGAATAAAAAAAAAATACACATCAACTTAATATAGAAAAAATATTTCATTGAACAAATAGGAACGTTGACAATGATATAAACTTTTACATATGATTCAAACAAAACAGTTTTGTGATAAATTTAATTTTCCACAAGCCCAGCATTTAAGAACACAACTTACCCCATCTTCATCCAACACAACGCGCCCGCCAGTGATGACGTACAGAGGAACACCGTGAACCTCCTGACCCTCGAAGATGTTGAAATCGCATGCTTGATGATGCGTTTTGGCTGAAATTGTTCGCTTTGCGTCTCCGTCCCAGATTACCAGGTCAGCGTCAGAATTGACGGCGATTCTCCCCTGAAATATGGACGTCTTTCTTATAAACGCCAATCTTAACCATGAATGAAGAAAGTATGAACTATGCAGTTATACACGATACTAGAGTTTAATTTGTTAGGATAAAAAAATAGAACATTTTTAGATAATTTTCTAGAGAAAATTTGCCAAGAAAATTGTACTTTTTTAATATTTTGCCTTCTGTTAAATATTTAATACCTCTAGGTTTTTATCCCAATGTATCATAACTTACTTTTTATCATTAGCAATTAATTGTTTATTTTAAAGTAAGATTCATTAAAAATGAAAAAGATGATAATTCTTTTCATATTTATTATCGATCTAAAACAAGCATCTTTTATACCTTTCGTGGGTAAATGTTGAAGATTTTGGCGGCGGTGGTACTCGTGACAGCAACATATCTACATGGGTCCATCTTTCCTGTCATCTGCAACAGTACAGTTATTGATTGAATGAATTCACACAGTATGGAAACATATCCCTAAATTTCTCTTCATATATGAATTCCTATTTTATTTTATTGTTCAATTACATCTTGATAATTGTGTTTTCTCGTACTTAATCAAACAAATTAAAATTGAGAAAGACCAAGAAAAATAGGTATCAAGGACAATAGAAAAAAAACACCATAACAAATGCAAAGTCGCATTTCATTTTATAAAGAATATTTTTTGGGAAAAAAATCTTAACACATAGATCTGTGCAAATAAACATAAAATTGATGGTATATCACTTCTGTGATTGCTTGTATATTCTCATTTGTCACTGTCTTATTTTCTAGAAACATTCCGTGAATAACTAATGCGTCCACCCACCACTCCTTTCTCCCAGATCACGGACATCCTGTCCTCCACACCGTTCACTCCGTTTGGGATTCGGCGGAAGTCATCTTTGCCGAGAGCTTTCTGGTCAGCGTTGAATGTGCAGTTATCAGTACCGGTCACTTGGAGGTCATCACTTAAAAAGGAAATGGTTTATCTATAGATTTACAATATTTAGTACTTAATCTGTACCTTGACCCACAAACACACACAATTAGATTTTATTAGTAACGTTATGCTAATTAATGATTTGCTACATGCTTCAAACTTCACCTGTATTGCACTTCAATCAGTTCTGGTTATCTAATTGAAATTAAAGTGAAACTCCTTTAAACTTATTTCATTATGATATTTTTGTGTCTTAAGCAGACATTCAAAATGGCTACAACTATGATACAATTTTCGCAAATGCCAATAAGTTTTGAAAAATTTAAGTTGTCATCACCATCCATTAGACTATCTACAAAAAAGCGCCTCGCTATCATGATGAAGTAATATGGATATCAAAAAGCCCACCTGCTGTAAAATGTGTCCACAAAGACTTACATTGGTTTAAATATATTCTATTTCAAAAATGAAAAAGGATTCGGCATGACAAAATGCGACTTGAGCCGTCTCCACACTTACTTTGCGAGCAGGTCCATGAGGTACCCGGGTGTGGTGGGGTCTGGCCGGAGTGGGGGGGACATCACGTGACCGGCTCCGTGCCGCCAGCACTTGTTCCAGTAGTTGGTGCCGTCCGTGCCCAGACTGGCTGCTGTCGGCTCCCCGAACACAACCTTGCCTGGAAGTGGACGCTTATTTAAAGGAATTGGATGCTTTTTTCAAGGAATTGAATGCTTTTTCAATGAATTAGATTAGGGGCATCACAAGAGGATGGCTTGTGCTGGGCACAACTACTTTTATACATAGTTTATGCATAATTTTTGTGTCATTTTAGGCTTTCTTTTCACATTGCAAAGGTATAATCATAATGCAGTGGTGAATTGTATTTCGGTCCAACTACTTTATAAATGATAGTGACACTCCTGTTTCTTTTTTCATGTGTCATCCATGTTGACTCCTCAACAAGTTCTAGTGCTAGACTAAATGACTCCATACGTAGTCTCTCACCCTAACACTAGACAACTATATCTTGATTGTTTTGTAAAATATACCGCACATTTAAAACATTCTCTGGCAATTGGCCTCATTTATTAATGCATTTCGTAGAAATTAAAAGACCTGATTGAAATCATGCATAAGCGGATTGAATATGATTGCAATGATAATGATTGTTAAGTACCATTTAGATACTGGTATAATGATATTAGGAGGTACTACGTAGGTTGCAAATTTCACCAACTCGAAATTCAGCACATTTTATAATAAAATCAAATAATCTAATATATATGTAATATATATGATTTAAAGTGGGCTAGAGGAAAATATTCTTATGGCTGGATTTTATTTCTGAGTATACATACAATAAATTTTGATTAATGCTATTTTAAATCATACTCTATAACACTGTGCCATACCTCTTCGTCTTGCTTTTGAGATTTCGTCAGCCGATGACTTACTACTGACTTTCACTACATAAAGAGGTGAGTTTGCCTGACTGGCCAATGAGATGGCTCTGTGCACAGCTTCTGCCTCACACTGTAACAGCACGTTTCATTGGTTCTTTAATTACGATACAAACAAAATTCAAAATGCAAACTTACCATGCAAACCAGCAACACCAAAACAAGCTATCACAAACATGCTCGAAAATCTAGTAGGTTGAGAACAACACTTGCCGAAAAAAATAAAAATAGCAAAATGCAAACACTCACCACAACGAACTCGAAGAGAATCCATAGATCTTCAGAAAAATAAAAGTTAAACACCACATGCATACAAAGCTTCTAACAGCTACACACATAAACTTCAAATAAACAGTTGAAAATTAATGGTGAAGTAAAACTTAGGCCTCTGTCATAATAAAGGCTGGATTATATCAAAAGACATGGTATGTTTACATTAGGGGGTCCACATACACCTCAAATACCGCAGCCTTTATTGTGATAGGGGCCTATGAAGTAAAATAGTGCAAACACGCACCCTGCTTTCGTGCAGCTACGACCATGTCGGCAGCCGACTTGCTCATCACGTGCACGATGTACATGGGGCAGTTGGCCTGGTTGGCCAGCATGATCGCGCGGTTTGTGGCCTCCGCTTCGACCTACCACAACACGCACCGTGAGGCCAGGGTTCAAGTGGACAACCAATTTTTTTGTGTGTGACTACATTGTGACTACTGTGTTGTCACACAACAGTGTAGTGTTGAAAAATGAGTAACCTGACATTAAACTTCAAAGGTTGAAGTTTTATTTGATTAAAAGTTGTTCAGTTTTTTGGGTCATTTTGTTTTGAGGGTGCAAAAAATAAGGGTTTTTAGAGGACCCACTTTCATATAGTTTGTTGGCGTTGTTTTGTCTCCAGTGATTTATAGTTCAATAAGTACTGAATGTTATACAATCATGGCGATACCATATTAATATTAGGTATGTCCAGTGTATGAAATATAGTTAATTGAATAGTTACCACACAAGAAAAAGAATAAAGTTACCACTTGAACACTGTCTGCAGTACACAATCTGGTTGGAACTGATGGTCTTAGAATTTGTTGACTAACCAGTGCAAATAGTAAACATAATTGAATACCAAAGACGACTTGGGTAAAATTTAGTTGGAAATATTTTCAAGTATAAATTATCGACCATCAGTCCTAACCAACGAAGAACAAATACAAACTACACGGCATTCTCTATTTTTTGTTAACTTAAGAAAACAAACTCTAAACTTAATGAAAATTAGTAAAATAAAGTCATGCTAAGAGACTAGACTTACATGTACATAAACCATACACATCAAAAAGACAAATCATGCTATAAAGAGAAACAAAGTAAGTCTGCAAAAATAGTACTAATTCATCTTTTGAATCTTATATTATAATCAACTACTTTTTTTAAATTGTGAATATATAAGTTGAAATATTATTTGTTTATAATTTAGAATATGAGTTATGCTTCATTCAATATAATTCTAAAAAAATTTCAATTTTTCTAATACTTTGTCCACTATTAGTTACAATGAAGTTGCATTGTTTAAAAAGATAGATTTTGCTCCATCTAAATCCTCATATTTACCTCTTCTGGTCTGCTCATTTCATGACCCTCGGGACCAGTTACTCCAGCGTTGAAAACTTCAGTAGATTTCTAAAAAGAATTTGAAGTCTTAAAATACTGGACACATTTTTAAAATTTTCATATGTGCATATTTTCCTCTTGAATGACAATAGTTTACTGTGTGATGTGAGCAACTAAAAGTTTCTTCATTTGTTATATCAGCATGAATGACTGACGAATATGGGTAAATATACTATATTTAATATACACATATACAGCTGCAAATATAATTCTTAAGGGAAAGAATGGTGTTTGAATAGTAAATATACCATATATACCTCTACCTCCCACCAGGAAGGGGTTTGTATATAAATATTTTGTAAACAGATATAAATCTTACCCCATATGAGTAAGAATGGTGTTTTGCTGAGTAAATATGCATGAGAGTTTATCACAAAAGTGTATGCATTTGTGAATGAGAAAAGTGTGACTGCATGACTGTGCGTGACCCTCTGACCTTTGCGATGACGGAGCCATTCTTAGCGTGCACCATGGATAGTGAGTGCATGAGTGTATCTAAAGTGAATGTGTGAACGAGTGTGTGCATGAGTGCATCAGTAAATCAGTAAATATGAGACAGCATGAATGTGTGACACAATGACTGTGTAAGTGACCTCTATATGACCAGCAATACATCTGCGGTGACAGAGTGTGGGTGCATGCTGTAGAGGTCAGTAAAAACTGTGTATGCATGACTGTGCGTGACCATGACCTATGTGATGCCTGCATGACTGTGGCAGACAATGTTTATGACAACATGATGACTATAGTGAATGTGTAAAACTTTCTTGGTTGCATGAGAGTGTATCTGCTGCATGTGTGTAGATGACCAGTAGATTCAAAGTGCGGGGGCTGATAGGACCATGGCATGAGTGAATGTGTGAACGTAATGAGTGTGGTAAAGGGTGCATGAGTGTGTCAGCCAGACAATGTGTGCGTGACCTCTGCTAACCTCTGCGATGACGGATCCGTTCTCTGCATGCACCATGGCGACAGCGCCAAGCTCGCGGCAGATCTTGAACATGCTGTAGAGGTCGGAGTCGCTGAGCATGAACACGTCCTTGTACGCCATGAACTTTTTGAACGAAGTTGATGCCTGGCGCCAAAATGGGGGGAGTTTTTTTAGTCTACTACCCACACAATCAGTAGCCTTTACAAACATGCTGGGTCATTACATGGTATGAAATAGAGCAAAGTCCAGGCGGCCCGGTGGCACTCTGATTTGGCCCTTACAGTAGTTTTCTAAAACCAGCAGGCCTAGTGGTGCGGCTCCTTTTTGGGAGTTCTAAATATGAACAAATAGTAAGGGCTGTATCATTTTTTGTCAGGGCCGGCTACTTTTGATTAGTTGCCGGGTAAAACTGTCGTAACAATTTGAGACACCTTTTTTGATGAGTTTCATTATCATGGTCATTGAAAATCCTTGTCACATGCCTGAAGTGAAGGGAAATGGATGATTTTTCATACACTACTATGACTATATTGTAGTGTCAGATCAGACACCAGGAGGCTACAAACAATTGCATTCTGGGAATTTTCTCATGGGCCACTGGGCTATCCTTAATGTTAAGCACTTAACATGTATGTCTGCACTACATATTGCATAGTTATTTCGCATACCTAAAGGGTAAAGTCAATGGAGTTACTTTGTTGCATTATGAAAAGCATCTGAATTTTTCATGAATCTCGAACCTTTTACAATCATTGACAAACTAGATTTAAATCTCTACCTTAGCTCTACATTTATTGAAGATCATCTCTTTGAAAGGATGTTGAATGTTTAGACTTGGGAATATATTATTATAGGTAATGAAGTCATTAGATTTATGACTCGAAATCAGGTTGGGACTACATTAAATGCCCTCCACAATGGAAACCAATTTGTAGTCACAAATCCTTCCATTGTAGAGGATTTCCGTTGTTTACTCCATAATTCACTTACATTATCAATAGGCAATGCATGAGAAACGTTTCCGTTATTCAATTTTTCCGTTGTTCACCCATCAACTGTTGAGGACATTCACTATATATGACATAGTAGTTATTTCAGCTCTTTGTTTCAAGCTTTTCACAAACTTTGTCAAACTAGGTCTGTCAATGCCAGATCCAGGTTTTTGGAAAAGGGGCGGGGGTGCACTTAAGGGATTTCATGGATTTTGAATGTGCGATCAATTTTGGGCCTGTAAAAAATCCTATGAAAATCAAGTTTTTTGGTGGAAAAAGGGTGGGGTGGGGGGGATTCATGCCCCCTGTGCCCCACCCCTGGATCTGCCTATGTCTGTACACTCACCGCGCTCGTTGACGAGGGTCCGCATCTCGGCCTCGGTGTTTTCGCCCCACCAGGTGACGGCCATGTGGAAGGCGTAGTCGCAGCAAACCTTCTCGTCCGCCCACGCGCGCCACTTGTCATACGCCTCTAGCATCGATACACCCTTCTGGTCCAGCACAAAATCAACTGAAACGCAAACAGCAAACGGTTTAGTTGTTGTAAATTATGAACGCTACATAGCTGAACAGGCCGGTTGAGCGGGGGCGGAGGGAGTCAAGTAACAAGTACCGGTACTAGAGATGTCTCAACTGCAACGGACCGACAAAACTTGCAGTCTTTATTGTTGATTGTTGTTGTAATTATGAATACTACTCAGTTTAACAGGACAGTTACGAGGTGGGGGGTGCGGGGGTGAGGGGTTGGGGAGTCAGGTAACAAGTACTCGTAATACAGACACCCTTCTGGTTCAGCACAAAGTCAACTGAAACGCGAAGATCAAACTTATAGTCTTTATTGCTTTATTTGAGGGGGGGGGGGTTCGTTCATTATATCCTATGATATACTAATATATTTTAACCAAATCGCTCAGCTTGTAAAATATTTTAGCAAAAAAAGCAAGCAGGCGAAATCTAAAAGCGAGGAGGCAGTTGCCTCCTCTGCCTCAGCCTAGTTACAGGCATGAAACTCCCTATTCACTCGCCACAGAAGCACAAAAAGTGGCCGTGATTGTCGCTGCGTTCCCGGCACTCACTGATCATGGTGGTTCCGCCTGCGAGCGCCGCCTTGGTGCCGTGGTAGAAATCGTCCACGGCGCACGTGCCCATGAACGGCAGCTGCATGTGCGTGTGCGTGTCGATACCACCCGGGATGATCATCTTGCCCTTCGCCTCGATCACCCGCGCTCCGCCAGGGATCACCAGGTTCTTGCCGATCTCCCTGTTGGCACAAAAGGATGATGTTGATTTGGTGATGAGTTACGGTGATTTCAATGTTCAGTTGATGTATGGATTGTTGGAGTTGAAAAATTTGAGAAATTTTTATGTATGCATCTTATTGGAATAGGATTGCACACAGATACACTTTGGAAATTGATTATTTCAAAATATTAAAATCCATATTAAAAATTTTGAATAGTACCCAGTAATAAAACATAGAGGGGAACATCTGAATAGGACACATTGGTACGTTCCTCTGCCTTCTTTTGGTAGTTTTATAGGGCAAGATTAGACTAACATATTCTCTAAGACATTTGAGCATCAGTGAAAATTGAGTTAAACTGTATCAAGATTAGACTAACATATTCTCTAAGACATTTGAACACCAGTGAAAATTGCGTTAAACTGTATCACAGTATATATTACATATAACATAATTATATTCTATCTATATACAGAGAACCTCAACCTACTTAATAATGCCGTCTTCCACGTAGATGTCTCCATCGAACATCTGATCATCGTTCACGATGCGTCCGCCCTTGATGAGCAGACGGTTCTGTGCACTCTGAAAATACAATGAAGTACAGACATAAGTATCATTCAGGGAATATGTGACTTGTTCAATAAAACACTCACTGAGTGTGGCAAGTGACTTTCAATTCAAACTCGCCTTTCTAAATTCATACTCGCTGTCATTTATTGGGTTCATGCAATAACATTATTAATAGCAATTATTTCTAATTGATTCTTACTCTCCAACTTGAGTGAGTGACTTGGAACTTACACTCATCTCCATAATTTACACTAGCCTGTGGTTAGCTGGGAGTGTATTTTGCACACTGTAGTTTGATTGATATTGCTGAAGAATTTTGGGATGAGATTAACTTATCAAAGTTTTCAAAACAAAAAACATGCAGAAACTTTGATGAATGCTTATTTATCTGATTTAGATTTTAGTAGTTTTCTCTAAAATTTGGAAAATGAACTGAGCTTGAACAAGGGCATCATAGACAGACAACAATAAATAAGATAAAGAATGAAATGGAACACAGCAACTCAGAAATAAGCATGTGCTACAAGTATCTTTTTATCTGATGAAAAGCACATGCAATTCCAATAAACCCTGCAAATTATGGGTATAAACAATGATATAATGTTATAATTCTAATGCATGTGGTGATAACTATCGAATGCTACACATATAATTTCCTGATGTTCAGAAATAGCAAGTTGTAGCTCCCAATTTCATGAATGATCAAGCCCAAACCAAGTGAATTGCTCAACAATAACAACAATATTGTTACTCTGCCAGCCGATTCTGCGTTACATGAACTTCTGTTTATCCTGCTGATGGAGGAAGAGACTTGACAAGAAACAATGAGCATTCAATAAATACTACCGATCATCATCAATTTGAAAAACCTGGCGCATTGGAAACTTTCACAAAGTCTACGATAAATTTAAGTCACAATTGTACAGTTGTGTACTTCAATCAATAAAATCCAAAATCATTTGGACAGGTCCTAATTATTCCTCAATTTGAGAGTGTGGCACATATCAATTTTTTTTCTCAAAAATGTAGAGGCCCCACGACACAATATGGGCACCTGGCTACAACTTACGGATTCTTCCATTTTAATGATCGAACATTGAATTACAATAGGAATATTTATATGTATCTGTTAGTAATAGCAAATATGCAAAAAGAAATACAATTTCTATTTCCAAAAAACACTTGATAATCTACGATGAAGATCATAATGTGAAGCAGCTGGTTTGAAATATATTCCGCTGTAGACAATTATCCCTAAACATATTTTCAAGTGGACTGAACATAAAAACACTATGTTGTTTTGTGTTTAAGTGTAAGTGAAAACCAATAATGTAAATCTAAGTGTTTCCTTCAATTACACTTCAATAATGTAATAGTTGTTCCCCATTATTTACAAATATTTACATAATTTGCAGATTTTAGATATGGTAGATCAGGAGCACTTCATATATCAGAAATCAAACAAATAAAACAACATGTCTATTATCGTCTGATTAGGCAAAGCAAATATTTGGCTTCTTAACAATAATTTCAAAGAGATTTTCAACCATATTTACTAATTATAAGACGTTCTATTTACATGTAGTTATTAAATGACATATATATTTCTAACCCTAAAATTAGATGAACAACTGCATACATATATGAAATTAAAGCAAGGTATACTTCGAAATAATAATAGAATACCAACATGATTACTGCTAAACAACCATATCAAAGTATATTTATGGTAAAAAAAAATCTTATATGCATCTATGCAACTCTTTTTTCTCTAGATCAACTAATCTATCTACATGTCAACATATATAATAACATTTGCTTGAGACAACACACATAGTCACATACCGGTAAATGTTCAATATGGGAAACAGTGCTCTGCCATTTTTTTAATGAGTCGCTTCATAGTAAAAAACTTACAAAAGGCAATTTCTTTCATTATGTAATTTCATATGCTCAATCAACTTTTTACCACTTTCAAGTAGATCAATAATCTATTGCTATATAATTTCTAAGAAATATCCATTCTATGAACCACTCATGGTAAGCCCCAGACACTCATAGTACCAATTTCAGCGGTAGGTACCTTGTTAGCCATCAAACGTCAGTTTTTTCAATACAAATCATTAACAAGATAATGCATGAAAATGCTCATGTGCATCACATAGATCAGCCCGGCCCCACACATGCACTAGCTGGCACCTGCTAGCTGCCGGACTAGCACCTGTCAATCACAGGAGATGTCAAACAAGATCAAGTGAAATGTCGGCTGCACGCTCGTGAGGAAGCGCTGATTAAGTTTATAAATAGTGGCGAGTATCACTGCACAATTCGTAGAGTATAATCACTGATCCAGAAGATTGGATTGTCAGCTTCAAATTACAACACTGGATCAAGTCTTACGAAAAACTTGAGAAATCAGATTGAAATGATAGATGGAACGAAAAATTGTTTTGGATTAGACAAATGACCTAGATTTGTAGTGGAAATCCAACACTGTATATAGATATGTACATCAGTAGATATTCATCTAGAGTATTACACATGCCAACAGTAAAGCATGTCTGTATTCATTTCGACAATAAACACAATTTTCGCAGTTGTGTTTGTAATCTTCACAAACACAAAAAACTTGTGCAGAGGCACATTCGTCATGTAGCGTTTTGTGACGTGATACATTCATCACTGTAAATGTGGCTGAAGTTACCTTGAACTCTCGCCTTTTTCTCTGGCAACACAGAGCCGCTATCTGGTAGGGCCAGTGGGCATTGCATAATTGTGTTATGTTTGGACAGGATGCATCAGTGACGGATATTTATGGCATTTCGGGAGGGTTAGATTTCAACGTTCAAGTCACATTATGACCACTTACGACCAAGTTAATAGGCCTTAATCATCAATCTTCTGAATGGATAATATTGTTAAGAAGGCATCTTCATTATGATACAGCATAAACTCGCTATCTCAAATAAGTAAAATGTTCTGAATAGTAAATTGTCAAGATCACCAAGTAACATACATTCATAATGTAATTTAACAGAAATTAAACTAACGAAAAAATTTGAGATATGCAAAAATGAGATAAGGTATTCTCTATTACAAAATTGTAAACTGCATATTCCAAGACATCAGAAATGGGACTCCATATTTAGCCACTAGTAGCTAAATAAGAATCCAATCCCTCTGAACGATTTCCTATGGAAATTACCAGATGTGGAGGGCTATAATGCCATCAGAGGCATCTCGTGACCATCACAGCCTAATTCCTGCCATTACGACACGAGCCGGTCTCAAAATAATGGGTTGTGATAACAGTCGCTGGGGAGACTCGGTCCATGTGATTTATTCCACTCAAATACCATATTGTGCATTTTTGGTCTCTAGTTTTGTAGTTTTGCATTGTGTTTGTAATCACCATTTATAGCAGACTGGTTAGCTTACTTGTACAAGCAATGCCACACATAGAAGTCATGTCATCTCAGCTGTACTGTATGCAGGCATCAAACCTGAACATGTGACAGGCCAGCATAGGTAGGTTTTGTCAAGAAATGCATTTCAAAATCATATATACAGTTCACTTTAATTTGCTCTGTTAAAACATTGAGTTATGATCTGCAGTTAATTGAACTTCCAAGTGCTACAGGAACTTAATATAAATGAAAAGTATCAACAAAGAGTTAATATTTTTGCCCATTAATGAATAACAAAAAACGCAAAACCATAAAGACCATAGATATTGATGTGATTAAGGGGCAGAAAAACCTAGCTAATTGAGTCATTCGTAGCATGACTCATGAAATAATGCTGCATTGGAAACAAGAAAATGAGCATTGTAACTGAACATGATTGTGACGGTGGCTTTGGTATTTTTAATCAGACAAATACATTGGCAAATATAGCTAATAGAACCACCCCAGTTCTGTGGCAATATCATGTATATAACAAGAACAAAGTGATGTGCCCCTAGTTTTACTCTGTAAATAGAACTAGTTGCTCTATTATACACTGGTTATAGGAAGTTTTTCATCAGTTGTACTCATTTTTATTAAATACATGTACAGCATATCAATATCATAGATTCAAGGGCATAATTACTTTGAAAGATTCAACACATATTAATTTGAGTCATTTTAAACATTTTAGTTAAAATTCAGTCTATAAAAACTAGCTGGTACAATTACCATTGAAGACGCAGACTAAACACATTGAACAGTTCTTAGATTTACAGATGAGGAACAGCATTTCGTTAATAGTGTGGTTCTTCAATGAAATAGTTGCTATTATTGCGGAATTTGTTGAATTTCATGGTTATCAGGTGTTTTTCCTTGAGGCACTTTCCTGGCACCTTGAAGGTGCTTCACAACAAACTCACAGATCATGCAAGAATTTGCTGCATCAGCTTTGATGGATGCGTTTTTCGCTGGTTTTTGATGATGGGAGATTTCATGCTGTACCTGTCCTGATACAAAACATGCATCATAATTTGTATCAAATATTAACAATGTTTAGTGCATCAATCTTTTTTAACATGGCAATATCTCGAAATTTCTCGACCTTTAGTTCAGTGTGTCCCCAGGAGTTTGTCTTGTTACTCCTTTTTATTTCATGTGTTTAGGTTCAACATTATCTCTTAAAAGTAAGTTTTGAGCATATTGCATTGCATTTCAGTGCATCTTTGCATTTTAGAAGCTTACAAAATTATAAAACAAATGATCATTCAGTAAATGACAAGTCAAGAGGATTGAGGAACGATTACAACAAAGCGCAATTTGGCAAAATGCTCTTTTATCTTTTGGGTAAAAAATGAACAAAGCACTTTCTATACAAACAGAGCAAGCATTTGGGATCATGTTCCAAAAAACTATCACAGCTTTTTTGCAGATAATGTCTGTTAAACTTTGACCCAATACAACCACCGACTCAGTGGAAAACTCATTTGTTTCCTGGTGTAACATTTACACAAATATTTACCATAATATTGCACAGTAGTACACATGGGAGTATTGGGTGCAAATGTAATTATTCCTTTGAATAGTTTGACTGACCAAACTATTGCTTCATATTATATTGTCATTGATTGTACATCAGCAATATCATAAAAACAGATATGTAACAGAATTTATGAACACCACTTATTATATATGTGAGATACAAATAGCAAAAAATATCATTGTCTGGTGTGAAAGTCACTCGTTCTGTAACATGAAATTTGGATGAAAATCTCCTTTTTATATTGCTGGATGCCATATTGAACTACAAATTACACATTTTTATAATATATCTTTATATACATATGTTCATGAGAATTCTGGTTGTAACAGTTCAAATATTATATCTAGTTCACTACTTAATCATAATAATCATAAAAGCTAATAAAACTTGCGGTTTCTTTACAGATTTCTTTACAACACGCAAATATTTGACATTTAGTCTACATTATGACAAATATTTTTGGTCCTATAATATAGTCATAAAACAGTGGTGTCAACCACAAAATTGTCATTAACACTGTTCCAATGGTTGGTAACAAGTGAACAAGCTAAAGAGTTCTGTATGAACCATTGTATGTGAACCACAAATAAAACTACAGAAGAAACTTTCTATTTTGAATCTGCATGGATTCCAGGAAAATGCTAGAAAGCCAACGTTTGAGATAACCAATCGATACCCATAACTGCTATAATATGTTCATAATCTGTTTCAATGGAAATGAAGTTAGCCTCAAGATAACAGAAAATGCGAGATAAGCAATATCGAGATAACGAGGTTCTACTGTAACTACCCATATCTGTGGGTATTCAATGACAAATCCCTACACTTTGGCATCTTCATTATAGAATAAATACTTCATATAGAAATTGAATTTTAGAGAGTTAAGTTTCTGGGGGAGCTTGCCAAAAAATAATTGGATACTTTCAAGATAGCTGGAGGCTGTATGAGGCTGTGCTAATGTGTATCAGCATCTTATAATCATCACTCAAGACACATGCACGTCTTTAAATATCTATTAGACAACAGCACGTTATAGGAACATTGAAGTAATTAAAGGAACAAGACTTTGTTGATAACTTTACGACAGCTAATAGTCATTGTATGAGTGACAAATTCCTTTCTGTATTAACTATTCATAGGTGTTAGTTATCAAACAAATTGAACCTGAAATTCTTAGTTTTTGCTTTTGTCTATTTAGACAAGTACTAAAATGATGTATTTGACTTTAAATATGTTTTGTATAGAATGTCACTTGAAGCAAATAAATAAAAGAGTTTATTCTTTGCTGCATTTGTTTGATAACTTATATATTTCAAGCAGTGGATTTTAAGTACAACTTATATAACTTCTATTAATTCTTATTTTCTTACTCCTCTACACAAAATAGTCGTGATTTATTCAGATCACTGGTTTCACAGAGAACATCTTTCATTTTATATACTGATGTCTAAAAGATAGGTTTCACTGTATTAAAAATGTTGTCAATGGGGTTTTTGACATTCACAATAGCATTAGAAAGTCAGAGGGAAATCATGGTTTTGACAGGTAGATTTATACATGCTATTATAGGTGCGATTGTGAACCTTTTGATTCATGAGGTAGATTTTTAATAAGAATACATTCTATCTTTTTAAATAAAACAAAAATGAACACTTGTTTCGAAAAAAGCACATATTATTATTGTCCCAACAAAAAACTGACCAATAATTTCCAGTACAGTATAACTAAAACAGGATAGCACATACATGTATATACAAACAGTTAGTAGAACTTCCAGCTGTGCATGTGAGTACAGTGTTACAACTGACCACAGCTAAAATAACATTCTAACTTTGGATGCCATGCACGCATGGACACTACATATTCATTGTATTGTGGTATAAATGGTCACAGACTATCCTATTATTTTCTTGCATCCAAGATGTTGGTTGGATTAATAGATACCATGTTCACCTGCATAATAGCCTATAGGTTTTATATCAGGAAAACTTTTCTTTCTTATTTTTCATCAGGTAAGGGTTATTGCTTGGAAAAGTTAGCCATGTTTAAGTATGTATAACACATGAAATCAATATCTTTATGGATGCTTCAAACTGATGATTATTCCCGAAAAAATATATACTAACAAAAATTATTTGTTACTTCACACCCCTAAACACAAATCAAGAGCAACCTCTCAACCTACAGCTTATTCTCATTGTCTGGAGGACTTCATTATCACACACTAATGTGATAATCAGGATTATCAGGTGAGCGGATTAGCACCTCTTTATGGTCACTGCAGGTGGCCACCAGCTGTGTTGAGTTACTCAAGTCCCACTTGAGGTGCCTGATGTATGTTACAGGGGGCAGGTGTTACAATGATGACCAACCCTTGAGGATTCACAGTTCTACAGCGTCATATTCCCAATAGACAAGAACAGAGCACAATTTTAGTATTTAAGTTTCAAAAATGAAATTGGATTTGGCAAAATAGCAAAGGTTTTGTCCATTTTAGTATTTATTATATTGATATAAAAAGCATTATTATATGCTGAATTGCTCAATCTGTTAGTGTTTTGTAGACTAGACACTTCCTTTCTTTTTTACTCGTCCACAACTGGTTTCAATAAAGGCTAATTTACTTGCGTAGGACTTTGGAAAACTACTATCAAGTGAGATTTAAATCATTTGTAACAAAATATCATTCTATCAGTCTTTGAGTAAAGCAAACATATACAAGTCTTTTTTCAATCATCAAATGAGCATAAATTTGCCATCTTCGTGCACATGGTACAGTAATGGTTTCTCATTACGGTCAATGTTTTTAAAAGACTATTAATTGGCCAATCCATTTGACTTTATTATTATGGATTCTTCTAGTGAAGAGATCAATAACATTTTCGTGAAATGAATGAGCTGCTCTTGTACTACTACATAAATATTGACTTAATGATGAATTAATAACATGCTCATTTGATCCCAGTTTCACCATGAATGGCCTCAAGGCCGCACTGACCATATAAATAACAATGTACGCCATGTATAAAGCTAAATAGGCAGATTTGGCATGGAAAATTTTGAAATGGTGACAGTCAATGAATAGATGTATGATTTTGTATTCATGAATCACTTCCTTTTCATGTCAGAGTACATTCTGCATTTCATTCATAAGCATTTTCTTTTTGGTCACATCATATGCATAACACAACAGCGGCGATTTCTAAATTATCATCATGCATAGATATTTCATCACAAGTTGCTGTCATTTGTCATTAATTGTATTTCATGCAACGCATTTGCTGTCATAATTTATTCCAAATTAGGCCGTCACCCAGAAAAAGTGAAGTACAGACAAGACCATTTTCAATGAATCAATTCATTCATTTTCAGGTCATAAAAGGTTAGAAGTAAGAAAATAACCTCCCTGTCAATTGTCATTGAAGGTAAGATTGCCCTCGGCAAGAGAACAGGGCTTTTTATGGTGTCTGGGGTGTTCTTGGTACTTTAACTATGAGCATTGCTTACGTCAAACTTTACCTCTGGACATGTGCATTTAGCACACACAATATCCTCTAGACATTTTTACTTCTGAATTAGATAAAAATTCTATTTCATTTGAAAAAGTAGCATTTTATGATGTATCTATTCTTCAACACTTGGCAAAGAGAAAAACTGCAAATTGACCTACATAATTCTATTCTAGAACTCAACAATCACACTGAACATACAGACCTCACTTTATTCATCACAACTTTTGTCCCTGCAATTATATAGTGTCGACAATAAGACCACTAAAATATTAAGATACATAAATATGCACAATAATTAACATCAGTGGCATAATCGACAACAAAATTACAGCTCATGACTAACACATGTAACTTAAGAAAAAAATATTGCAAACATTATGCAATAATCAAGATTGTAAATTTCAAACCCAGCAAAAATGAATGGCATTTAGGGTGTTTAAATTGATGGGTCTACCATTTCCTCAGCCTGTAGACACCATTTCACATGATTCAGAGGTTCAAATGCAGTTTCTACTGGAATGTTTGAGCTATAATAAGACATTTTTACAGAACAACAAAACAATTCGTATGAAGTTCATAGAAAATCTATATTCATATGCATTTTCTATAAGTAGAACCACTAGCATTTCCACCATGCATTTCTGATGTATTTCTGATAAGTGAACCACATATTTCCTTCTTATATATTTGCAAGGCCACACAAATAGCAAAGCTGTAACCAGTGAAATAGTTTTCCAACAACATGACTGCTGTTTCAATATAATTCTCATTATTCATAACAAGAAGTACATGACAGTTTCATTACGATCCCTATAGAAATGTTCACTAATTCATTTCGATGTAAATCTTATTGAAAAGCAAAGGCTACAATCTATTCAAAAGAAAAAAGACATTTCCAACAGACATGTTTTTACGTAAGTGCACTTACAATTGTCACATATCATAATAAACTGTTGTTGTTTGCTTCAATGTAAAAGCTATCTTATGTACGTCATAATATTGTAATATCTTTAAGATGAATCTTTTTACAGTAAATCCTTGGAAAAGTTGTTTTTATGTTCAATAGAGGATAATGTAGCAAGATGCAACCTACAGGTGCCACTGGTGCACACATGTTTTATAAATACAAAAAATAATAATCATTGCACTTTTACATGCTTATAAAATGGTAATAACCTTGCAATTATTGGCAGAATATTGAAATATTGTCCTCAAAAGCACACTGTATTGTGATGTAAAAATGGCCATAATTTACTATAATAACTGTAAAATGATTATTGCTGTATATGTTTTCGTCATAGGGTCTATATTGGCTATGGTGTTAACCACGATGAATGAAATATCTTCAGAACTGACTTCAGAAAAGTACAAACATAAGCTCATAAATTTTGAAAATAATGATGCTCAGGTCTTGAAACTTGCATTAAATATCAGGAAACTTGGGAGTGAAAATACAGTCCCCACTGACTCATGCTTGCAGACAGTTTGAACTGAAAACTATCTGAATTACAACACAAAACATCTGAGATGATTGAAAAAAGAAACCGTGCTACAGAAACAATTGCAATGCGCGAATCTGTCAATCAAATCAGCACACGCAAAGCTCAAAACCACATGGGGAAATGTGAAGAATGTCAACAATGACACCACTTTAGACCCCAGAGAACATAAAGTGAGCTGACAGGCCGATACTGCATGTACAGCACTCAGCGGTGCAGTACAACACTCATATATTTTACGTCCTGATAAGATGTAAGCACTAAATTGTGTGTAGTTCCATTAGCACAATTTGCATCAGCATTGATCATTGCTTCTAATGATAAGATTGCAGTAAAGTACAATATTGGTCGACTTGAACATTGTTAAAAGAGCAGAGGTTTGACCTAAATGTCGATGAGGGAGCAGCGAGGTTTATATAAAAAGTGCAGACGTGTTGCACTTGGAATATCTTGTATTGCAAAGCTTCTTCTATATATAAAATGTTACTTGTTTTAAGTACAATGTATTCCCGTTTATTACAAGTTATTATGAGCAATTGAATCACGTGGGTGTATTAAGACCTTGGCTAGGATTCTGTTACACATCCTACGAGACATTGCATTTGATTCTATTGAAAGACGACTTCATATGCATTTACACGTTTTACATTTTGTATAACATTTTCTGAAACATCACTTTGTACAAATGTACCAATTTATCTACAAATGCCATTCTACTAGTCAATGAAAAGCAACAATTTTATCACCATTGTAGCCTGGTACTGAAGCAATGTGAAGCAGAAGCTGATAAATGGTGTCATTGATATGTCCAAATGGATCGAGCTTCATTATTCCCATTGTGAAAGTAGCCACGGAATTGTTCTATTGTTGCTAAATTGCTATAGAAGTCAACAATTTTCACCAACTTTTGCTGGGAATATTTGATAATGCATGGTCAAGACCTGTAGTGCAATATGCATATTTTACATATTGTTAATAGGCAACTATAGAATAGATGTTTACTGATAATGAATGGTAGAATATTGCCACACATGGCTATTAACTAATAAGTGGCATCAAATTAATGTCACTGATAGTTACCAAAATTGTAAGATATGGATCCTGTCCATACAAAAAAACAACAAGATCTTCAATCATTCCATTTCAGCTGTGACACATAGTGACTTAACTGATGCCAAGGTTGTACAGGCTGATGTTGGAGTTGTAAATCTATCATAACTTTTATTGCTTTCTGAACTTGGTTGCAATATAATACATTATGCTACATCACACTTCACTTACTATAAGTGTCAATATCATCATGTAAACAACAGTGATAACATCAATTTCTATGAAGATGAGAGTAATATTGGTGGTTTATACATGTAATGCTATTCTTAAATAATTGCACAACATTGCTTATGAAATGGTACATAATATACAACTTGAGAGTCAATTAGGTGTGACATAAAACATATCTCACTCTACATAATACATAACATAATGACAATCAATGAAAGTGTAAAAAGAAGAAACTTTGCACCAATCAATTGTTAAGTCAACTAGAAATAATATCTACCTGTAAGTGAATGGGGCATTTTCTCACCCCAGTCTGAACTGCTGGGACCGACATTTTAAATCCTTATGTCAATCACAGTAAAATGTTGTATAGAACACAATGCTACAACGAATTTGCGGGTCTTTAAATGGTTTCTATATCCTGCACGATTGCTAGTTTTCACCGCTACAACTGATAAGCACAACCTTTAAGGCAAATATTGTAGCCACTTATGATAAGATCATCTGAAGAGAAGAAAAAATATCCACATCTGACTGTAATTATTTTTGTTCCCTAGGCTCCTGCTCGTTACTCTTAATTAAGATGCACTATTCTGCTAAATGCCTCGCTATTATTACGAGATGATAATAGTAGATTTGTTGACATAAGAAGCCGGTAGAGTGAAGGTCCTGTTTGTCAGATATCATATGCTGTAGCAAATATGCTGCAGTATGCCACTAGACTAATACAATGTTCTTAGCTATCAAGATCCTTGAATATTAGTAGTAGTATTATTATCCTGAACAGCGGTTTTGTTTTGTCATGTTAATGAGTGCATATCTAATGAGTTCATATCACTTGCTTGAAAAAATATTGGTAAGCTGTCAAATAGCAGAGGCTCTGCAGCAGGCAAAAAATAGTCTGCTTCAGTTGCAGCCAACAAGAGCAGAGAGAGAGAGAGAGAGGCCCTGTACCAGGCATAATAAAACCACTCATGATCAATTATTACAGGGAGCCCTCAGCCTGAGCAATCATCTGAATCAGTCTCCCTGGCTGGAAGAGTCCATTTGAGTTATAAAAGGGTGCGCAACATAATGAGCGATTTAACACTAAAATTGTCCACACAGAGTTACATCCTGTTTAGGAATGTGTCAGGCTGTCTTTGGATGGAATTAACCATTGGTCCTCTATTCAACGCTCTCTCCCAAATGGGACCAAAGTTTATTAAATGTATCCATTTTGGGATTATGGATTATAACCATGTAGTTTGATATCATGTCATAAAATTTTATTGAAATATAAATTGTCAAGCCTTACCAAATTTAGAAAATTAAAACTTATACAGTCGTAAAATATTTAAGGTAAATATATTACTGAATCTTATCAGAGCTATTTTGTCCGATCCTGATTTACATTTTATTTACACATCAGTCTCAATAACATTGTGATAAAGATCCAGTCAATGTTATGAAATTTGTTTTGTACTTCAAACACTATTCATGTCATGAATTCATTTCTTCAAATTTAAATTTTTCAATAACAATTATAAACTGAATTTTTACCTTAATCTTTAATACCTGTAGGCTATGACATTTGTGAGTTAATAAAATGCTACAATCGCTGAAACAAACACCAATTCCATACATTTCATAATTGCGAAAAAATGTATTTTACTAAACCAAATAAGCAAATTTGTAACATTTTTGAAGAAAAGATGAGCATCTTTAAATGAAGAAACAATAAACACAGAATAAACTGCAGCACCAAACTATCATTTCCATTTGAGCTCTTATTTTTAGAATATTTTTCTTAGGATGCTCCAAACGACCTAACTGTAGATTTGACCTGAGTATGCATTTAATGAGTGGGTGTGTCATTATAATGTACTGTGATTGGACCAGACCAGACATTAGGGTCTATGCAGCGAAAGTGTTTTATACCAGTCCATTCTGTTAAGCATGTTTAGGTCCAACCGTTGGGTATTGTTAATTTATTGGAAACCTTTAAAATCACAAATATTTTGTTACATCCATATTATGCTTTTGAATACAAATATTATACATTTCAACAACTTAACTAACTTTGGACATTTATTTTTCTGGTGGTTATATTCTTTATTAGGTTCCTTCTCTACTTGTTTTTCACTATAAATTGTATGATCTGCCAGGATTCAAACACATGAACGCTATTACTTAACCATCTCAAATTAAGTAATTAATATTCACCCACCCAATAATACTTGACCAATCATATTTGATGCAATTATCATGTTAAAACTAGATCACACAACTGACATTTCTGAACTATATATGTAAAATACATATATGATAGAAATCATTATATACTCTGGAAAATCGGTGCATTTAATGAAGCAAGAGTATGTGACCTTCCAACTGTAGTAAACTGAAAGCAAATACATTAATGAAGCAACCACATGAAATAATCTGCTGAATGAAGAGAAAGATCTTATATCAATATACAAATTGGACTAACCCCCATAGATGCCATTATTCTTCGTATTTGTGATCTTCTCAAAAATCAACACTGTCAGTTATATATATCCGTCCTAACGCTCTTTTACAACATAAACTTTCAAACTGTTTCCAGTTATGACAATGTTGGCAGTCTATGACCTCACTATAAAAAGCAATCACAATTTGATTCTGCCAATTAGAAGATTGGAGCAGACTTGTTTATGCTGTTATGACTGACTGCTATATATGGAAGTGATCTGCCTCCTATGATTTTCAGTGTCAAAGAAGGAAAATTCGAAGGTCTGAATCAACTGATAGCAAGTAGTTAATCGTACATTTAGGGTACTGCAAGGATATGAAACCGTTATCAAGGAGGGCAAATGTGCAAATATTTATATGCCCTATTTGTTTATGAAGATAAAGCCAACTTTATGAAGGCTACCCTCGAGAGGCTACCTGTTGCGACAAGCTTGACTGTGGCTAAAGGAGCCCTGGAATATGAATGATTACATCACTATGCATCGTGATATAGATGTAATAGTATTAATACTCCAACTTCAATTAGTGTATATTCTTGAATGTACAACAAAAACAATTATTTCTTTTTATATGGTGCTTGAAGCAATGCGGTTAAGGATCCATGCACCTCAAATAACTTTCAAGATTGCAGGTTTGAGTCATATTCAGATTTTTCTGACAAGGTTGAAATGTTGAATTATCATGACAACAATCTCTTTAATTTCTACTATTTACACTGTTACTTTGAACAGGTTTTGGCAAAAGTTCACTGGTAGCTTTCGGTCGGGTTACATTACCTTTGTTGACCAAGATTGTCGTGTAATGATGTTGGCCCCATAATTATAAGGGAACTAACTCATTGCAAATTCAATTTACCCCAAAATAAGGTCTTAATAATATTGTAATGAAATCATTGCCATCCTCCACCTTAAAAACTACACTGACTTGAATATAAATACACAAATTTCTATAGTTGTAGCTTTTTCTGTACTCTTAACTAGAAACTGCCCAGGGCAAACTGTTTTTTCTCCAATTGGTTTAAAGAGATTTAATTCCATTATTATGTTACTCAGTAAGTCAATTGCATCTCAATCAATTACTATAGATTAAGAGAAGGAAAAGCATCCACATTGTTCGATGAATTTTGTGCATTCAGCTATGCCATGCTGTGTGATCTACATATATCTTACCAGTTTCTGAGCATCTTAATAATAGATGACTAAAATATGCAGGAAAATCTTGGTATCTCAATATCGCTGTATCAAAAAAATATGCATTTGACTATGTGACATACATTGCAATTATTTTATCTTCCTTCAACTAAAAGTTATGAGTTCCTAAAAACTTTCAGACCTACGTATTTGACTTCTTTGTTTCACTATTTCATTCTGGTTGAGACACAAATCTTCACTAAACATTTTAGTTGAAAAAATTCACTATGATACAAACCTATATGTATCAACAGCCAACACAATATATCTAACCAAGCTAATAAAACAAAATCAAACACAAACAGAATATTAAAGTTGTATTATATTAGGAAAATATGCCTAAATTTTACCTTCTTTTTCTCACTAGCTTGTAAAGGAGGTGCAAACATTGTAGCAAAAACTATATATCCCAAAGTGCACTACTCTTCCAACGCTGCTTTTTATATGAATAAATCCAGGATTTCATACCTGGAATATGCACTGGTCCGATTTTGGCATTTGAAGATGTCAATGCATAAAAAATCCTAATCATTTAACAGTCACAATGGACTGGGGATGCAGAAACGTGACGTCACAAGGTTACCAACGTACAATCAAGGATGGTTTAATTGTTTCAATGAAATCATTGAAATATTCAACAAGATTTATCCTGGGTTCCATTTTCCATTCATGATTAGGAGAACATTGATAGATTAGATACCTATTGGAATCTGTAAAAATTGTAATCGACAAGTCGATTTGTCTCACCATCTTCAGGCCAAATGTTATTGCAATGACTGTAGTTAATGTTTCTACATTTGATCATTTCAGAAAATTATACCATGGAAATTTGAAATATGCCACATTTTGTGATTAATTAACCTCCTGCAATAATATTATGCACAAATATGTGCCATTGTAAAACCACAAACGTAGCTCTTGTTCCAAAAAATGTGTTAAATATTTCAAGTTTACCGCACCTACCAAGAATCTATGAATATTTACTTTCCGAGTATTATTTTGTCAAAACAAGTTAACATTTTAGTGATAAAATAAATTTGCAATCAATTCAAAAGTGCACAAAAATATTCTTTCAAACCAATAAATTTCAATTCAATTGTACCTTAGAAAAAATTGAATTATAGAACTTCAAATAACAAATACTAACTTACTTTTAAAATTCTAAAACCTTTCAAAGCTATAATATTACAAAAACTTAAAAGTTTGTAACTTTCTTACCTGCCTCATGTGTCCAATATGTTTGTGAGAATATTGATATCGTCCATGACCAAATTTCATATGGTCAGACATTTTGAATAAACTCCTATTCTAAACTAGAAGAAAATTTCCAGCCCTGCCGGTCTAAAAGTCAAGAAATGTGCCCACTCTAGAATAACTAGTTAATATCAACGTTTTGTAGCTCCAACACCCTGTTCATTTAGAATCCTTTTTCTGAACACTCCAGATTCTAAGATCTTCCTTAATTTCCGGATTACCCCATGTGAAATGTCTAGAAGAGAATGAGATTTTACGCACTTTTTCCTCTGATTACCTCACTCTGATTGTTACCTTCGGCTTTACACCTGTTCGCATCTATAGCACTAAAGCTCACTGTAATCTAATTAAACGGTTTAAATACCTTGTCTAGGGCTAGATAATGGACCATGTGAGCAAGAATATGTCTGAAACGTATTCTTAAACTGCTATCAATTACTTAGAACACCATCTCTTTTTAAATTGCTCTATTGTGGAGACAAATATTGCATGCAACATCAGAAATGTGGCAAAACCAAATAAACACTAAGGCATCGAAATTAAACAACATGAAAATTGAACCTTAGCAATATATACCAAACTCTTCTAAGCTAATCTTTTTGGAAAAAGTTTCCAAGTAACTTAAGTAACTAAGTAACATACATGGTAAATATCATGGTATCAACGCGAAAAAAAATCTTATACTTTATCCCTAAATTACATACAAAACTCTCATCCGTATGGTGATGATCGTCTTTCTCCAATCACCTGATGTGGTCCATTGTGAACAACAGCTGAGATTTAACAGGACAAGTACACAATGCGTGCTGAGAGGCATTAAAAGCAAACCTGACCAGCCAACGCCTGAATCCATGTTTTTTATATAATTCTATGCTTAAATCATAGGTTTTAAGTACATTCTTCTAAACTAACACGTAAATAGAATATTTATGTCTGCAGAGGAAAATGTGAGCTGGTTTAAATTTCCCACTGGTCACACAGTCGTTCTCTTAATGGCATGATAGGATTCATTTTCAACGCTTCTTTCAGCAAGTATCATGCCAATATATTTGTTACCTATCAAATTCATAGAATTCTTATCTTAGGCATTATTTTAAATTCTGAAATTTACTTTCTTTTAAATTACTATATTTTTATATATCCTTGAATATAATCATTTTTAAAAATCTCCTTTTAAAAATATACATAACATTATGAATATCTTAACAAAAACAACAGTCCTAGCCTGTCATTAGGTGATACACTTTTTTAGTGAAAAGTATATTTAATTTTACATGTTCTTTTTTGTATGTTAATTTTGGGTATATGGTATGGCATATCACTGTAATTGATTACAAAAAGCAGTATGATTCATGATATTAGCAAATTTTTTCATTTTCTAAGTACATATCAAACTGAAGTTGAATTTCGTTCACCAATTGCCAGTGTGCACTTATTTGCACGTTCTATTATATTAGAAACACATGGATATTTATGGTGAAAGAAAAAACACCAACCTAACATTTACAGCTTCATGGCTGAAACACTTTAGTGAGTGAATAATTGCATTTGGTTGTTTTGGTGTATATATATATATTGGCAGATCCAATGGGGAGCATTTACAGGGTGGGGTGGGGGGGGCAGGGCACCCATCCCCCCCTCTTTTCTTTCAACCCCTAAATTTTCTTTTCCCACCAAAATACTTCATGTTCATAGGGTTTTTGGCATATCTTTACAAAAATGGGGTTTCTGTCATTGAATGTCATTTTCATGGGGTTTTTGGCGTTTGCGCATATGAAACCCATGTAATCCTGCAGGCATGCATGTACCCACCCCTTTTTCTGAAACCTGGATCTGCCAGTAATGTAACACAATATAGAGAATAAATTCCATCTGTTAACAGACTGTTCACAGAAACCGTTACTAAGAAGCAACATTTGTTAAGCCTCAAACTGCAAAACTGACATAACTAGATCGTGCATAAAGGATGACCACCTCTATAATAGTTAGACCACTTTTCATAGGCCCAAACCTTCATAAGCTATTAAAATGAACAATATATATTATTGACCTAAAGACCTTGGTGTATATATTGAGACCACCTAACACTGCTACCAAAGGTGGTCAATAATAGAGGTTGCATTTTAATTTCTTTGTGCCAAAAGGTATTTGTCAATTGTGGTTCTCAAAAGACAAACTGTAATTCATTAGTAACATAATCCTAATAATCTGTTACGAATGCTTGTTGATTCCAAAATAACTTACTTTTCTTTAAAAATATTATCATTATATGCTCAGAAATTCAAAAATTGATTACAACAAATCCGTATCATTTGTGTATGGTACATGGCTGAACATATAGACCAGAGTGAAAACGAAACCAAAAACTGGAATAAATCATGTCGAAGAGTGGAAAAATTTAAAAAAAATGTAAATTCTGTCTTGAAATAGTAAGGCTTATAATGATCAAATATCAAATATTACGAAGTTATTGTTCTGAAGCGGTCTTCCTTTGGAAATATTAGCATTGTAAAACATAAATTGATTACATGAATCTGTATGGTACATACCAAATATAGACAGAGTTCTGAGCTGTCTACGAAGAGTCCCTCCCCCCCACCCCCATCAAAATAAGGTAATAATCAAACTGATTACCAGGTACCAATCATTGAGATGGAAAGAGAGCTCCAAATAGGAAAACATTAGATGTTTGCATACAGAAATTGAACCTTCCTTCCATTGAAGCAAGTGAAACTGGGTTACCCACCCTTTTGACCAACACAAAACTGAGCAAACCCCACACCTCCATTTCACGGCCCCCTCCCCCTGGTAATATTCAATCCATTCCTAAGTGCAGAACAGAGTTATCACTAACCTCACTTGGTATCACATATTTTGTAGGCACTTGTGTTTGCGGTTCCTCCTGCTTGGTGGGTTCAGGCTGAGGTGGCTCTTCCTTGGCTGCCTCCGTCTCTTCCTTTTCAACATCTTCTGCTGGCTGATCTTTCCCTTGTAATTTTGCCTTTTCTTGCTCTTCTTTCTTTCTGTCTTCTTCAAACTTTAACGTTCTTTCTGCGTATGCATCTTCAACCTAAATCGTGCGAATACATATATTTCATTGGAAAAAATTAAATACTTGTAGCAAATATTATCATGATCAAATCCAATGACTTCTTCAAGATATCATTGATCACCAAATGCACAATTTCATATCAAATTAAAAGTTACATGCTTTGTAACTGTATCTTTTTACTCTCAAAAGCAAAATATGATAATGGTTGATTTTAGAAGGACATATTACATATCCTCATCTGCATTTAGAGAAAATTAACAGTTCATCTAAAAAGATCACTAGCTCTAAACCCACCATTTGAATCCACCCTTCATTTAACAGGGTTATCACTTTGTCGGTTACCCAACTAGTCTTTTAATTTATTTTATAATTTTGGGGCTTATTTACAACTTGCAAACCATAGAAATTATATTTGGACACCCTTTCTATGATAGTAAAATGATGTGCAATACTCACATGCCCAAACATGCCGCCCGTGATGGTCCTGGGCTTGGGCTTGTCTGACCCAACCCCAGAGAAGAGGTCTCCAAGGCTGCGCTGGGCCATCGCTACAAAGCAGTCGATTGATCATTGATATTACTGATTTTTACAGGACCCTATTTGAATCTGAGTATTTGTGTCTGTGAAAACATCGGAATTTGATGACTCTATCACCCTAAGTAAGTATTGAAAGTGGGTGCTCTGCTACTGCATAAATTTGCAAAATTATATAACTAGATGCGTCTTTACATGTTTATTACAATGTATTGTGTTGACAGTAGTTGTTTGAATAAGCCTCCTTATCCTACTCATAGAAGCATATGGGGTGCTGGGGGGGGGGGGGGGGGTTGAAGGGAGGGTTCAGGACATTCAGCTGAACCTCCATTGACCTGATGAAATATAACATGAAAATTTTAGTAGCTTTGTAAAAGGTATTCATTAGCTGATTGTCTGTGAGCAGAAAAACTAAACCTCAGATAACTTACCCCCCTTTACAAAAAGCTAGGCACAGGTCTGTCTAAGCTCAATGTCCAACTAGGTAAGCCTAAAGTACAGTAAAACCTCCAATTAAGACCACCTCTCTATTGAGACCACCTCTATAATAAGACCGATTTTCAAGGTCCCAAACCTTTATAAAGCTACCAAAATGAACCTCTGTAGAGAGACCACCTCTCTATTGAGACAATTTACCACTGCTCTCAAAGGTGGTCCTAATAGAGAGGTTCTACTGCACTTGTACCTACTAACAATGATTTATGCAACCAGATTCCATGAACTTAATTTCATCTATTTTTTACTACTATATGGTCCCATTGCTTACCACAGTTAAACCTTAGCCCAGATATCTTATATAATTACTGTTAAATTTAACCTGGATTTGTACCTAAGTACATTGGTCTTGTTTGGACTTCTGTGTTGCATTGAATGCTAAATACGCCACAGACTCTAATTGCAACTAACAACACATCAAAGATAAAACGAAGAAATAACTAACTACTCTGAAATCCAATTTGTCAACCAATTAAGGTTAATGTTGAAACTTTTACAAAGCTTGGAGAGGGGAAATGAATATTTGCTGGACTATCAAAATAAAATTCGTTATCCATATACAGTTAACATTATCCAAATTATCAACACTCAAGATAAACAGATCCAATTGTAGTTACAGATCTACAACTTTGGTTCACTTATCAATCATGAATAATTAAACAACTAACTACATTGTATAACCACTCTATGAATCCATTGTAATTAATTTAATAATTTTAACTATGTTGTTTAAAGTTATTCATAAATCAAAAGATATTTACCTTGACTAGTTTAAAAGCTGCCAGATATTGAAGCTGTTCTCAGAAACACTTTGCTCCCTGAAAAATTATGATTCAGCTATGAAAGTTATTACAATTATGTACATATCATTTTCAAACATGGCCTAACAAATTATTACACAGTATTATCAAACCATGATGCTTTTTATGTAAAAAAAAGTCACAAAAATTAGCTTTATGACCAACGCAGAAATTACCAACAGCCCCAAGGTTGGAAAACATTAAACACTGTAGAACATCCATGAAAACCAGCATACATCAGAGAACTCTGCTCTAAACACCAACATTCACACTTCTCCTGTCATGATATTAACAAAATCTCAAATTTCACTCACCGTGTTTAATAGGTGTGAGTGAAGACCTTCTTAGTCCACGTATGATCGTCTTAGTGTCTGTCTTATGATCTAATCTGAAATAAGCAATTGTTGTCAAACACTATTCACACAACTTGCCAATTGGTAACCATCAGTATTCGTATAACACTAGAAAAAACATGCTGAGCCACAAAAAGTTGAGTTGGGATGTAGCAAGTATCAGACTTAATTCCGTTCAATTGTTAAACACATGTGCTCTTGTTATATTCCCGAGGTGGTTGCTTAATTTGTTGAATACTAATGCTTACCTTTCAGTGCATATAATTAAAAGCTGTAAGTTGTATCAACATGCCTCTTGACTACAGGCACCATCCATCTCTTTGGAATGCACGTTTGTCAAAAAGCATGTGCCATGAAGATTGCTAATCCACCAACAACATTCATTACTTAGACTTTAAATGTCATTGTTAAATAAACTCTTCTTAGTCAGATGTATGCATTACTGTAAAAACTTTTTTTCATTCAGTAAAATTCTTGGAACGGACACACATCCATCCAATCCATCCATCATTCATGGCATCAAATTCTAGTTTTCATATGCAAACTTGCAGCCTTCAAAACAACATTAATAACCATTACTTTGGCGACAGTTTCTCAGATATGATCAAATCACATGCCAGACAACTTATTTGGCACACTTCTAAAATAGTAGTCATGTATGCTTTATATTTTGCTTGATGTTCAAGGCAATAATAATAACAACTAGTCTAAGATCACTGACTGCCGCCCCTTGGGGTAGCGAGTCAAATGTTAATCCTAGGGTGACGTAATACGGAAAACAAGTGGTTAACCCACTTTCGATTTCGGAAGCATTAATGGATGTTGAAAATTGCGAATTGAATAATTATCAAAAGAAATATAAAACAAACTCACTCAAAATATTGAGCATTTAGTATCCAAATTGTGCAAAGTCCAAACTACCATGAGCACTGCGACGACATCTTTTCCATGATCCCGGTGAGTCAGTATACCGGCATGATGAGCAGGCTGCCACCCCCTGGTTTGGGCCAGTCCATCCGAGGGGGAATATTGCTCATGGCTGTGACTCAGGGGGTGATAAGGGTGGGCAAAGGGTTACAATATGCAAATCATCTGCTTTTGTTCAAGATGACGAATAAGGATTCCGTGGAAAACAAATATTGTGTGTCAATGTTACGAGAGCAGAATGTCAAATTGTCATGATTTTCATTGATGCTATTATCTTTGATAACGCTATTTTCATGCAGTGGGCATCAGTTAAAAAAAGTTCATTTGGATTTTAATCAATTTTGATCGGATTCATACAGCAAAAGCTTGATACAATTAGTATTATTTTCTCTCTCGATGCAGTGTTAATTTAACTTTTAAGGCAATAAATCATCATATTTTTGCCCATACCTCTCCTCTCCTCTCAGGATGCTGAGTCCCGTGGTTTTTGTGGGTCCATGTTGGCAATGAGAAGTTATCTAAATCTATTCCAGTATTAAAAATATTCAGCACAAAATATTCGTAAATCCGCCCCCCCCCCCGCCAGCAATGCTATAAATATAAAAATCGTCAACATGAAAAAAGCCTTTGTTTAACTTCAAAACAGGCTGTGGCCAGCTGTGACTAAATGATGTAACATCTTGCAATACACAAATAATTGCATAATATTTCAAAAGTAGCTATTGTTAATTGTAATTTTTTGGTTCCTTTTATTTTTGTATTTCAAACAGTAAAGATATCACATTTGCATGCACCGTGTTTCATTTTGAGTACATCGCCGAAAAGCTGAAAGGACACTTATAAAACTACAGGAATTCGGAAGTATAGAATGGAATGGAGTTTTGACACTGTAAATCTAAACTCTAATACAAGAAACACAAGACGTGCCAGCCAGATCTAGCTAGCAGAAAAGTCGCCTGCTGTGAGCTTGATAACCAGAATAGTGGTACTCTATTCAGAGGATTGTGAATCAAGTATAGTAATGAATATGCAGAGATTTTACAGTCAAACGTAACTCGTACGTGTGAAAACATGTCATAAATATCATAATATGAATTAATTGAGAGAGAAAAGGGTAAAAGAAATAGACATATTTTCGTTTTCACTGTTCGCTCCTGTGCGTAATTATTTTGCGGCTACTGCCGAAATCTCGGAGCGTCAAGATAAGAGAGTGCGCAAAAGCGCGGGAAAATGCGCAGTCAGTTTTGCGCATTCCAGACATTAGGATCTTCTTCTTTTTTAAAGTAAATTCTTTGGTAAATGTAGACGTTGGTTGAATAAACTTGATGATCGAATTCACAGCATTCATGTTAACTATATAAACTGTATTTATAAACATTAACCAGTACAAATAGATTACACACAGAAAATAGCGCACCTTTAGAATGCATGTGTGAAAATGATGGATACACGGAGAGCACAAGATTTATAAACACTAGAAATACGCATTCTGCAGCTAGAAAAACTATTTTAAGTGTGCATGTACACACACAGAGAGAGACCAGCCGTTAATTGAGCAATATTATCAAAAGCCACTAAATCGCTCGACCATGCAGTAAACGGCAACATCAAAAAGAGCACCATATGCCACGTTGAACTTACATTATGCTCGGTCTGGGGCACACATCACTGGAATAAAGCATCTGCCTCGCCGAGGAAATAAAAAGCCAGATGAGTTTTGCTCGCTTCTAAAAGCTCCTACTGAAAGGCTCCAAACTCTCTGGAGATTGCCAACAAACATTTACTCTCATTATTGATACGATGGACAAAAATAAAACCCGCGGACAGAGAGATGAAAACCATTAACAAATTCAGAGGTATTACATTAATTTGACACAATAAAATGTCCGACAAACAGTACTAAAAGCACAAAATTTTATATATCAAATCATCGTAATGTCTTGTGTGTTAAACAAACTTAATATCATTGTAATAAAAAAAAATGAAACACCCACAACAACAATCAAATATTTTTTTTTTTTCAAAGAGAATTGTTTCACAACTGATTTATAATCGAAAATAGAAACAATAATGTTAATTATGTTTTCCGTCTCGTCCTTTTTTTTTACCCAAGCCACCACAACACGCGCACACACACAGACAGTTCAGCCAATTCACCCCTTTTAAAGCACTCTCCCTATGTCGAGATGCTGCAAAAACAAAAAATAAACACCACTCTCTTCCATTCAAAGCTACTCCTTGAAAAATAGACATCTATAACACCTGTCTAGTATGCGAGAGGTCCCTACTAGTGAGAGACCACTGTACAAGCAATACGATAACACTATTGAAACAGAGCACCAAGAGTACAGTGGTCTTTATCTGAGGCCGTTGTGTAAGAATCGTTTAAAAAGTACATATTTCGTTGTTATCATTGTAGAAAAGATATTTGAACAAAACATATTAAGAAATAAGATTGATGTATAGTTGTGTAGACAGCAGTGGATAGAAATTGTGTATTAAATAGTGTTTTGCAAAGACATTTAATATATAAAAGAGGGGATTATGCGCAATAATAACGTTCATAACTTTTGAGGGAGTGAGCATATGCATCCGATTCTTGTGTATTAAAATGTTTTTTTTGAAAGTGTAACTCAGGTTACATTGATATATATGATGTAAAACATATAAGGAGACTGACTATCTGGAGATCAAATAAAGCTATGGAGATAAAATATTCTCAAAATGTTCTTGTTTTTTTTAAATTTTAGTATAAAAGTACATTCATTTCCCTTTTTAAAAATGTAAAAATCTTTCTCGGTTTCGGTAATAGAATTTGGTTTATGGACCATACAAAAGATGATACAAAAGACAATAAAAAATTGTCAATGTTAATTTTGCCTGTACCGAAACTGTATACATGATCCTTTGTATGGTCCATAAACCAAATTCTATTCCCGAAACCCCTAAAGTCTTATACATTTTAAAAAAGGGAAATGAATGTACTTTTATACTAAAATAAAAAAACAAGCACATTTTGAGAATTTTTTAATCTCCAAAATGTCTCGTTTCATTTTTTGTTTTGTTGCACAGGCGCTTTAACTTATGCAGACTCAAGTGTGGTTGCCGCCAAACAAATTGGCTCTGATTGCGTTGTGATTTAAACTTATTTTAGAACATTTATCAATTACTGCTATAGAACTGCAATATTCCCTTGAATATCTTTTGCAAAATACAAAATACTTTAGATTGCACGAATAGAGATAAAGTTATGTAAAATATATGTGTTATCCAATATTAAAATCAATTTACATGGACCGTGATTTTATATTTTTCATAACTCAAGTTAATGGGTAGTACAAGTAGACATTATCAACATGTAAACACGTGTGAGATAACAACATGAGTGAATCTTCAAAACATGAGGAGGAAATCCTCCAGTTTATGAATCCAGAAGCAGCAGGGCACCTTAAGTTATTTGCCGTGGATTATTTCCTGGGATTAACTGGATCCAAAGAAGGGAGCCTGTTCATAACTTCAAACAAACAATACTTGTCAGCCATTGTGGATTTGACTGGTGACTGTAATGATCCAATTATAGAAAAGTCTTATCTCACTCTTGTCAATTTAACAGGGGTTGAGGCAGTGTGTGACAAATTATTGACATTAGAAAAGCACCCCGATATTGTTTTCAACTTGCTAACTTATGTCTTGCAAAAGGAAAGTTTATTTGCAGATATTGTCTGCTCACTGTTAAGTAATATGTCCAGGAGTCCAAAATGTGCTGAAGAAATGGTGAAAGTCATTATTGAAAGAAAAGATGAAGTTGGTTTTGACAAAATAATTCATGCATTTTGTCATGAAAACTTTAACCCTAAAAACAAATTACACTTTATTGGACCAGTGCTGTCAAACCTAACTCAAATTCGAGAAGCGAGGAAATATATTTTAGATCATGATAAGTGTGTTGTGCAACGTCTCTTACCTTTTACCAATTTTGAAGGTAATTATTTTTACTAAACCAACCACCATTTTATATTGATTAATATATTTTCAATTAAAATAAATTTACAGGTAATTTTATCCATATTTTCTTTTCATTTTCAGAATCAAAAGTGAGACGACATGGGATAATAGGTGCATTGAAAAATTGCTGTTTTGAAACAGGTAAAACATTTTTGGACCATCAAACAAAAATGTGATGCTAGATTGTGCGATTTTCTAATAATTATGTTTCATTAACTTTAACAATGCAATAGTACAATGAAATGCTTGATCAAATCCACCAAATAATTAACCTTTTATCTTCTATATTTGTCCCAAATAATTATGTCCTAACTCCAAATTATTTGTCTTGCACATCTCGTAATTTATTTGCAGACCACCATGAATGGTTATTGAGCGATTCTGTTGATATTCTGCCAAGATTACTTCTTCCTCTCACGGGACCAGAAGAATTTGATGATGAGGAGATGGAGAAACTTCCTGTTGACCTGCAGTACATGGAGCCAGACAAGCAACGTGAGAGTGATCCAGAGATTCGGAAGATGCTGGTCGAAGCCATGATGCAACTATGTGCTCTGAAGGTGTGCAGGGCCAAAGTGAAAGGTAACTTATAATACAGTTTTTGGATTGAATCATTTTATTGTTAAAGCAGCCACACCTGTACAGCACATAATGTGATTAAATCTCACCTGTTCTGGAGGGAGATTTTTAGCTTTGCTTCTGTCTGTGCGTGCGTCTGTCTAGCTGACCAACAATTGGACACAATTGCTCTACAAGTCGTGCACATTTTGGTGTAGCAGGACCTCTTTGTATTTTGTGTGGCTTTGATTATTCACTTTATTTCTAAAGAGCCAACATATGATCATATAAATTTGCATTACGGGCATGTTTATTTCATTTCCATATCATGTTCCTACTTTTAATCAAATTTTAAATGCCTCCGAATTGAAGGCATCTCGCAAATAATATGTTAATACTCAAAAGTACTCACTAATAAGTTACTGGTTTTTATTTCAATGTGTGTTTTTATATGCCAAATCAAATACCAATTATGTTCATAAAATACATTATGTTTAAGAATAACCTTTAAATTTAGCTACTGCAAAGACAATTATACACAAACTAGGAATTAAAACCTTCATAAATAAAATTTATATGAAAAAATTAACAACAATAAATGACTATTTTGTTATAAACAAAAGTATTGTAATTGAGTCATAATGCGCTCCAATATACCAATGCGTTGATATGTGGTCCCTTTGTTCATGTTTGTTATTTTATATATTTGATTGAAAGTTTGTCTTCTAACTCGCTCAAATCGAGAAGTAAAGAGGAAAGTCTATGATTAGGTGAAGAGGAGGAATACTAGAAAAAATAGTAGATACAGAAGGATGCAGATTGCGGCCAGTGATTGGATGAGAGAATATGAGTCTTACGAGGTGGTGGGTGAAAAAAAAGGATGAAAGAGTTGGGGGAAATTAATGTAGGACAATAAGTTGGTGAATGGTGAATGGAGGAGACGGAAGGCGAGAGCAGGCCAGTGAGAAGGAGAAGAGGAGGAGCTGTTCCAGAATGGTTTTCTGGCTTATATACTGCTATTTGCGACCAATGATCCGTCCGACCACCTGATCGTCTGCCTGCCTGAAATAAAAAGGCTCATAAATCGAAGACTTCTTGAGCTATTGCTTTGCAAATTGAATATGTCTTGTTTGAGGAAAAAAACATATCTCAAAAATTTTTGTTTGTACTTTGGCTTACTTTTGACGAACTTATGAGCGTTAGGTGTAACAACATTGTTACCACTCTACAGGAAGAAGGATTTGACCTATCTAATATCACCACACTTCATATTTAGCTTCATTGTACTACTGTCCAGAGCTGATTAGATTTTGGTGTACTTTGACCTACTTTTGATGAAGTTATGATGTTTTTTTTTAAAAACAAATGATTACGAATTTGTATTTATCTGTTTCCTGGGAACAGTTTATGACCTATCATCACCAAACTTGACATTTAGTATGATTATATCACTCTCCTTGTGTGATTTGATGTTTGAGTACTTAGGCCTACTTTTACATAAAATTATGGAATTTTCAAATAAAACAATTGTATACCACTTTAAATCTACTGGTAAAAGTACTAAAGTATTTCACCTATGGTCATAAAACTTTACAATTTTGTTCACTATAATATTAGTCTCCACAGCTGAATTGATGTTAGTGTACTTTGGTCTACTTTTGCGAAGTTATGAGCAGTACATGTTAATACCTTGTTACAACTCTACAGGGAGAACTATTTATATATTATTTAATCTATTATTCTGGTTAGATGTGTTGTCTTTCTACAATATTCTTTACAGATGTATGATATTGTATGTATTAGAATTACTAATTTTAAAAACTGACTAAAAGGGGTTGATCTAAGAAGGGGAGATTTTTGGCGTTCCAGACGACTACTTGTTGGTGGTGTAAATTTAGGATTCTGGGAAATTTAAATCTGTAAACATTTTGCTGCTAATTGTGGGGGGGAAAATTAAACAAAAGCTTATGACTGTTTTACTCAAATATAAAAAGTGAAGTCATATTAGGATAGTGTGCAAAATTTATTTTATTTAAAATTTATACCGTAATCACCATTGATGAAAAATATTTGACTACATTTATGCACTTGTATTAATTTGTTTATGTACATTTGCAGAAAGCGGTGCTTATTATATTATTCGTGAGCTTCACAAATGGGAGGAGAATGAAGACACAAAAGAAGCAATTCAAAATTTAGTTCATGTAAGAAAATGATTGATTTGTCACTTGTTACTGTTGGAAACTATTTTTGAAATTTTAGACACTTAAAATGAAATATCTTAAAAAATGTAACACTGCATTATTTGTAAGATAAACTGTGATATTTGCCAATTACTATTTAAAAGTCGTATGCCTTGTATTTTCCAGGTTTTGATAATGGATGAACCTGAGCCTGGTATGGAGAATTTGAACGAGGTTGAGGTGCCAGAAAATATTCAGAAGCAATTTGAAAACATTGACCAAGAAAAGCAGAAGGAAATTGAAAATGTGAAATAAAAATGAATATTACAAATTTGGTTTATCTTGATTCTCTTTATGTTGGGGCAAACCATAAATATATGTCAGCCCAATCATCCTAGGTTATCACTTCAGTTACAGCTTTTAATGGCACATAACACTGTCACTGGGGCGAAAAAAAAAGCGAAATTCTCATTAATATGCCATGAACACAGTTCTGCTGTATGTGTGCTAAAAGAATTTAGCATGTGTGATATGGGCAATTTTTACTTCACACACACATGATTTACCATATGTCTATAAACCATTTTTGTATGGTATTCACTGAATGTACATAAAAAGTCACTTGTAAATGATAATTGCTGGATGCAAGAACTAAAACATGAAACATTTTAAAATAATCAAATGACTTTATGACAATGACCATGACACTTTTATTTTTCAAACTAAAAGTTCATATAAAATACATATAAATATACACTATATACAATCAAAATGCAAGGTATAAGATCATTTAATAAATAAAACATTTAACCAATTCAAGTTCATTGGACTTTTATACATGAAGAAACTACTAAAATTACTACACTTGACTAAAATGTTATCACTGTTATGTAACCGTTCTTGAAAGCTTTAAACATATTTTCTATATAGTTCATTAAAACTATCTACTCCATATTTTGCATAATATTGTGATATACTACATCTATCAATGTGCATGAGTAATCTAAAAATATTATTATATGCAACTCTTAGCTTCATCAATGAAACTTTCTTAAAATTACACCACAGTGGACTGCAATAGAGGGAAGTACAAAATGATTTAAACAACCTAATCTTAACATCCTTAGTACATTTCCTAAATTTGCTTATAATCATGTTACCTCTACTGTATATAGATCTAACTTCGCGAGCAACATCACGATCATCATAATTATTACTTGATAAAAATACACCAAGATATTTTTGTTCTGGTACCCATTTCAAAATTTGACCTTCTAGTAACATACAATTTCCCGACTCAATGTTAACTGAAAATTCACACTATGATTATGTTCAGGTTATTCTTCTTATTTTTTTTTCAATAAAATTATTTACAGTACAGTACATATCAATTTACAACAGCAGATATAGATAAAAATAAAGTCGCATTGTTCAAATTATTACATTTCCCTTTTTTCTTTTTACAGAATGCATAAAGTTCATTTGCTACACTATAAATACATAGTTCTTGGTTATTCTTATTATTACTCTAAGTCTTGTTCTTGGTTAATCTATGAAATATAGAAACTTAGAAATACAATGTTAACAGTTCTATTTGCCTGAAATAAATGTAAATGAGAAAATTTACAATACATAACGCAATCAGCTGCTATTCCATTTAAACAAGTGCGTTATGAAATTTACGACATAAAGTTATTTGCATATTTTACTTTTAATTATTTTAACAATTGTTTGTCTAGAATTTTAATCACTGAATAGTAGTACTAAAGACTGTATCATAAGGTGTAAAATATTTTGAGTAACTTTACTTACCCAGCCGCCACGATTGTTGTCGTTCACTGTCTACCGGAAGTCGGTCTTTTTCATTCGCAAAGCACACCGGAAAGGTAGAAAATCAAGTTCACTTTCCAAATCTATTAAAATCTAAGTTATTTCACACCATCAGTCGTAGATTATTGTAACATTGTATAGTTATTATTGTTTTACATGATATTAATAAATTTTATGTTCTTGAAATTGCTTCTGGGTTGCAAAATGAGCATTTTTGTGTCAAATGTTGAAATATATCATATGGAGACCACTTGTTATTATGTTACGAACGGACTGTAAGTCAAATCATGGCTAATGGGAAATGCAATGCACAGAACATTTTGGGAGTATTAGAAGCGATTGCTATAGACACATATGACATGTCAACCGTCGAAACTTAGGCTAGCAGAATTGTGTATTTCAGGTTCACGATTTCTCTTTCAGGTAAGGATCCAGGATGGGTGCCTACAAATACATTCAAGAGTTGTACCGTAAGAAGCAGAGTGATGTGCTGCGCTTCCTCCTGCGTGTGAGGACCTGGCAATACCGCCAGCTGTCTGGCATCCATCGTGCCCCAAGACCAACCCGCCCAGACAAGGCCAGAAGGCTCGGATACAAGGCCAAGCAGGGTATGTACAGTGTGGTATTAAAACATAAAAACAACCTGCAAATGATGGCAGGTGAGAGCTGAGAATGACAAGTATTATAGACCCAGTCATTCCTACTTTTATCTCCATGGACATGGTGTGCATAGAAACAGAATTAGGATATGAAAATCGACAGAATTCCAATCCTACTGGATTCAAATGCAATTTTAGGAAGACTGTAGTCTTAACTCACTGTTGGGTCTTTGCCATTTTGATGCATGTCATCATACATGTCTCACAGCTGGTCTGTAAAAGAGAAGACCATCATTTATCAACTCTGACGTATCTGCTACAGGAGTGTGCATCTACCGTGTGCGTGTCCGCCGTGGAGGTCGCAAGAGGCCCGTCCCCAAGGGCGCCACCTACGGCAAGCCCACCAACCAGGGCGTCAACTCACTCAAGTTCCAGCGCAGTCTGCAGAGCGTAGCTGAGGTTTGTGATCATTTGATTTTGCTGTTTTGTATGTGCTTTATCTCTGTCTATTTTCCTCGTGTAATTTTCCAACCTCATGTAGAGATTTAAAATAATTAAACTATCCACTTATGATGAGTATTATGTAGCCTCGCTGTGAGTTTTATCAAGCAATGAAGATTTACAAATTGTTATCTGATAGTGGATTTAGAAAAATGTCTAACATAAACAGCTTGTCTGCAAGTTATAATGCACATTGATCCTATAGTCTGATAGAAACTTAGTGTATCTTAATGTAATAACTTTGAAAAGAGTGAGATTGCACTGCCAACTTCAGTGCCAAGTGACAAAACAAGGCATGCTGCTTGTCATAAATTTCTGATTTAAACTACTCGCAACAAGAAGCACAAGGTGTATGTATTTTGCGATGCACATGCTTAAAAGAGACGTGTACATTGCAGGAGCGTGCCGGGCGCAAGTGCGGTGGTCTGCGTGTGATGGCCAGCTACTGGGTCGGTGAGGACTCCACATACAAACACTTCGAGATCATCATGGTCGATCCTGCACACAAGGTACTTATCCTGTTCTAACACTTTAAAGCTTTGTTCAAATCTGTGAAGTCATCGATTGTGTTGTCATTATTAGCAAGATTAAGTAAATTAGATAGATAGATTAGTTCATTTAGATTTAAAATACTTAACTATCCACTTGTGATGAGTACTATGTAGCCTCGCTGTGAGCTTTGTCAAGCGATGAAGATTTACAAATTGTTATCTGATAGTGGATTTAGAAAAATGCTCATGTTATATCTTGTCATATGTTGATATATGTCTTGTTATATGTCTTGTCATGTGTTTGAATATATGTTTTCTAAGCTTATTCTTTTGTCAGTTTTTCTTTGACAGTTGTATTAAGTCCATAATTCCGTTTCCATTTTAGGCTGTCCGTCGTGACCCAAAGCTCAACTGGATCTGCGAGGCCAACAAGAAGCACAGAGAAATGCGTGGCCTCACATCCGCAGGAAGAAAGTCTCGCGGTCTGGGAAAGGTAATTTTGACTTGAAATATATAGTAACGCTATATATAGGTTACTTTCTTAATTTTATAACCAATTTTATCTTAGATTTTGTTGTATTGCTTTGTTGGTGTCGTTCGGATTTCAACATAGTGTGTGTGTAATTTCAGGGCCACGCGTTCCACATGACAATTGGAGGCTCCCGCCGTGCTCAATGGAAGAGAAACAACCGCATGGCCGCACGCAGGAAGAGATAGGTATGTGAGAACTATTGATTAAATGTTTTCAGCATTAAAATATATAAAATTATTTAGGGCAGAATAGAATGTAAAGGAATTGAAATCTTAAAGAAGTTGTTATTAACAAACGTGGACTAAATTTAGTGGTGATGTATAGTGTTAATTAGATGAAACATGTTTTGATTTTATTTATTCCATTTCAGATTTACTGCCCGAAGTAATGGTCCAACGATGTACATCGGAGGAATTAATTTTAATATCTATGAAAAAGAAAAAATGGAAGGACAGTGCTTTATTTTGTATGTTAGATGTAAGATCAGATTAATAAAACTAAGTCCTCAAAATTTGGTGTTGGTTTCATTTCTGATATCTTATGTGTAGACTGGAACATGTTGATTATTTGCAGTGTCAAATTAAGTGATCTGATTCACCATGAAACTTCATTGTTCCGTTATACTGTGAAATTAGAAATGTTTGTGCATGATTCAATTTGTGAATTTCGTGGGTATGTGCAAAAACGCAAACATTAATAGTCTGTAAAGTAAGTGCAGGATGGACCAAAATTGCAGAATTTAATAGCCAACAAATAGTCTAGTTCTATAGTACCTAAAAATAGTGTGAAAGTGTCGAGAAGTGATCCTGTTGGAAGGAAGGGTGTTCTGAATGAGTCCGTAATGAACATAAAACTGTTCACTTATCACCAATCGTGTATCTAACAAGAAATGACCAAACAGTAAACATTTGATATATGTTGTATTTAAGCTTGTAGAAAATATTTGTCTGTCCTGAGTTTGGTGTAATCACGTAAACCAGAAGCAACGGTTAAGAGATTAGGAGATTGGCATATGCATATTAAAATGTGCAGCGAAACCAATGTAGAATAGATTTCATGAGTTTATTGTAGGACAGTCCATAAATATATAATGATCACAATCGTATGGTTTCCCATAAAAAATAAACTACAATGTGGTGATAAATACTGTAAAACTAGTATAATTTGTGACAATTTAATTTAGCGATTTTGGTCCATCCTGGACCTACTTTACATAAGCTATTAATGTTTGCTGACTATTTAAGTTTGTGTTTTTGCACCTTTGTAGTATGCACGAAATTTGCAAATTTTATCGTGCACATAAATTTCTAGTTTTACAGTATTCTTGCAATTAATTCTATCTAATGAGGAATGACCGTCATTTCAATATATTATATCTATACTTGCTGTAACAAAATGTTATATCATAACATCTAATACTGGAAGTCTTAAATTTCTCATAATGTGCATCACATTTTATGTTTAACTGAATGAAAAATTTTAAAAACCCACAAAATAGCAAAAAATGGATTACAACCATGTATCAATGTAACATACTCTTCTCAAAACACGACATTTAGAAGTGATTGTACAGAGTACAAATTATCACAGACCTGTTGTAAACACTGGTCCATTAAAACAGACCTTGTTATAAACTGGTTAACAATAAAATAGATCCTATGCTCACATTAGCTAGATAGTACTGTATGCTCAGAAAATAACCTGTTCAGAGCCACATCACGACTATCTTGAACTACCAAAGTGTCCCCCATCCCTCATAGCACCAAATATTTTAATGCTTCAAACGAAGGCTGTAATAAACTATCTGAATAAGAAATTTTTCATTGCAAAATGCAATCTTTATCCTCTATACATGTACTCATAGGCAGCGGTCCCCCGCCCTTTCCCACTGAAATGCTTACTGGTACTTACAATTGATAAGGACCAAGAGGTCTAAAAAATGTCATAATAAAATTTAAAATTTCCAAATATCTTTTGAACATGTTTTCGAATAAATGCAGCTTTAATAAAGAACAAGTTGAGAATCAACAATGTCCTATCTTTGATTCTAATTTGCACTCAGTACCTATTGAAATTTTCATGTACTATAAAACTAGAAATGTTGGCGCATGATTTAATTTGCGAATTTCGTGGGTTCGTGCAAAATTGCAAAATTAAATAGTCACAAAATAATTCAGAGATGAAAATCGCAAAATTTAATAGCCACAAAATATTCTAGTTTTACAATATACAAGCCCTACTGATACCGTCTCCATCCTCACTTGTAATCTCGAGTCTCCAGGAAAGATAACATTCAGAAATCAAGTAAAGATCATACACCGACTTATTAATTTTTTGGATAATACTGATTGCTCTAATGCAACAACGGGTGAGTATGGGCGTATGAATATATCCAAATGAATTCCTTTAGGCAGCAGTAGGAACTGGGTAGTTTAATGAATCGGAGTAGCCTGCTGAATACTAGAAATGGTAGCACGTCAAATAACAAGGAATCCTTCAGAGAGTATGTGTAATTGCAATTTTGAATTCTGAAAGTCCACGTTTACAAATTAAATGCTCCATGTAAAACTACACTGTAATCAGTTCCTCTCTTTGTTTTATGTATTCATCGAAGAGTTTCACACGATGATCCAAAGTGCTGTGCCACACTGCCATGTAGCCCTCTTCGGGGTAATCTGAAAACAGATCAAAACAGAGTGCATACACGGTGTAACATTATACAGTAGAGACTCGCTATTAGGACCACCAGGGGACTCATCAAGTGGTCTCAATAGAGGTTGAAGGTTCATGTTTGTCTCTAAATGAATGTTTCGGTTTTGTAAAGAGGTTCGAATGTTAAATGTTTATATTTAATATAGCTACGCTATGTTACATGAGAAAAAAAGAAAGACTGTGTGTAACTTCTGATCACATGCTGATGTTACCTCTGTCAGGCTCATCATCAATGCTGCTAAATCCCAGACCAGCTGTGACCATAAACGTTACTCCCTCATCTGCAAAACAAGTGAACCATTATCATATATAATAAGCATCTAATATAAGGTTTGTCAGGAGACTTATTGAGTATCAACTTTTTCAGAACCTCACTCAAAAAGTTTTTGTTCATTCCCACGCGTTTACGTCTCATGCATTTTACCATTTGATGGCGGACTCTTCAGTAAGAATTTAAACAAAGTGATAGAAATCAATAAAAACAGTGAAGAAATAAGCGTACGATTGGTGAAGCTGTCGATGCACCTGACAAGTGCCTGGTGTCGGTGCAGCACCTGCCACGGCTGGTAGGTGCGAGGTGCGAGCAGCAGCAGGTGCCCACTCGCGGTGCCCACCCACAGCCCGCACTTGTCATCACTGGGCAGGTGCATGGCAGTGATTCTGGCCTCGTGGGGCTGGGAAATAGTCTCCCCGCACCTGCCAGCAGAAAAACTAGTTGAGTTTGTTTTTAGAAGATCAAATCTGATCAATTAATGGTGATCAATGAAGTATGATGATTAACAATTTGAAATATATTGCGCACATGATTAATTTTAACTCATGTGTTCATAGTTCAAAAGTGTTTATCACATTTCAGTTAGGAGGTGTTTTTTTAACGTCTTTTATAAAATTAAATATAATAATATATATATATAAATATAATATATATATAAATATATATATTAATTAAAAATATCACAGTGAGCACAATTTTTCAATTTTCAGATATTTGCCTTCTTAGTTGCTTAGCAACGTTGAATGTTGCGGCCAGCTTTCCTCCCTGCTGGTGTTTGGTGCCTGGCAGGAGACGCCACCTCTCTAGCACATGGCTGCTCTTCTTACACACGTGGAAGTTGTGACTTTGTCGCGCCAGATGCGTAATGTAAGAACGATTCCCACTGAAAGATATAAATTATAGTCAAATTGGGTGTCTTCAAATGTGATGCAATGTTTTATGCTGGAAGATTGTGTAGTATATGATGATTAGTCCCAGTATTTAGGGCCACAAACAAAATATTGCAGGTTAATAACTTTAGTTTGTGCCTTGAGTGCTTTATGTTCACTGGACAGTCAGCCTTACCAGACCACAAGTCTGAACATCGGGTGCTGTGTGATTCAAATTGATTAGTCTAGGTCCAGGTGAATCCTCAGCAGTCATCAATTTCTGCAGATTATAGCAGATTAACATTGATACTGGCTATTATTAACCAACATCAGTTAGGAAGCACTGAAAATAATATACTGGGTATCAATCCATGCTAAAAATCTGATTGAAAATCTCTTCACAAAGATAATAAAAACTTGCAAAATTGCACAAAACATAAATTCACTATAAAATAAAAACAAATTCTCCAACATGCCTGTAGCCAGCTTTGCCAGTGTTGAATCCGTTCTCGCGGAGCACTGTGATCTTGGTTGCCATGGTGACGGGTTGGACTGTGAGGCCCACCGCCGCGTACACCACTCGGTCGTCTCCCGCCACCAGGCACTTGACGGGTCACTGTCTGTGCCCAGCTTGAGGCTCACCTGGGGCTTCTCTGTGTCATTCTAGAAAGAGAAAACCTTTTGCATAGAATATAAATATACAGCGGAAAAAAATCTAAGACGGTCTTTTTTTACTTGATTTGATTTGTTTTGTTTAGTACGTTGAAATATCTGGATATGTCACATATTAGAGCTCAAATTTATAAATAAAAGTATAAAATATTAACAGAGAACAGATATATATATATATATGTTTAATAAAAAATACAAAATACATATGGTAAGCAAGGAGCAGCAAAAATAAGTTACATTAGAAAAAATTTGTTTTTATAGTGGACCTGTGTC
>CM032663.1:9469437-9485983 GCA_019095985.1 Streblospio benedicti
TATTTGCCTTATGACTCATAAGCTGGAAAAAGACAAATAGGATGGGTTATAAAGTGTTATGCAGTGCTGACTATCATCAAGGGGATGAATTTGTATTTAGTCATCTATCTAGGGGTAGACAATGTGTTGCTAACTGTTTTATATTTCTACTGACTGCATTTGAAGAAAATTTTATGATGCACTCCCAGCTGCATAACATTCTCAAGCTCGGCCTTTCAGGAGTCTCAGTCCTTTGATTTTTTTCACATAGCAGTCTTTTTTAACTTAAGCATGTTACATCAAAGATTGTTAAATGCAATTTAAGCATTTTACAATAATTTTCAACTCCCCTGTGAGTCACTCTATAAACAAGTAGTCGTTGGGAAGCCATGGTAGGTTTATGAACATTTTGACTAGTATGTGGACGGTTAACCGTTTAACTGACTACGGTCGATTTTCTATACATAACCGGTTCTTAGATTGACTAACCAGTTATTAATTTTGATGATTATTTTCATTACCAAGCTATATATTCCACATATTTCATTAATTCTGAGTGATATAATATGTCACATACAATAATTTTCCTCCTTGCCGGTGAACGCTAAAACACAAAACGCATGAACTGCTAATTTTTTTAGACATAGGGTATCTAATCAATATATCGTTTCGCTTGACTTTTCTAAACATGAGAGTGGATTTACTCCATACACATGTAACAGGTTCCTTTTGACTAGATCTACTCACACATGTAACATATTTGCAGTACTTATTATGTAGACATTTATTTAGTTATCCTTTGATCATGCACCATGCACACATTTCCTGATAATGAAATGAAATACTTTGGCGAGTGATAATTTGCGGTTAACAGGTTACTGTTCGGTTTTGGAGGGCTGATTAACCAGTCTCAATTTTTTTGAACCGTCCACATACTAATTTTGACACTATCATTTTTTTTTTAAATATTGTAACTTATTACATTTGTATTTACATTTAGAAAGAAAAAATAGCATATATTTGAGAAATGCCTGAAGTGTACATGTAGTTTGCTTGAGATGAACTGACAATGCTAAGATTATGTGGTAAGCAAACAGCAGCTGCCCATATAGTCTAATAATGCTGCTGTTTGATTCACTTATTTCAAATTATTTTACTTGTGCATTTCTTTTATGTGATATCATATATTGAAATGTTTTATATATCTAGGTTAGAGTATCATCAATAGACCAGTAATTATCATACTATCATCACCTTTAGCTGTAGCATTTAGTGTTGTCAGGTTCTAGATTACTCTGGATCAGCCAGACCCTCACACCCCCAGGCTAAGTGGCCTGCTAACTGCATCATATTGATTTAGTTTTAAAGAAACCACTCAGACTGCAAGATCTCCCTCTCAACCCTCACAAGGAGAGAAGAGAACGATCCTCCATAGTCTTGGCCAGCTCTATCCGAAGGTAGAGCAGCCGAGACCAGCATCACGCTGAGGAGATCTTGCTTCTTCTCATCATCGTGGTTTGTGGTCCAGAGTCAGTTTTACCTGACGTCCTGGCGAAGCATACTATAGAAATGATCCCTAAAAGTATGATCTTAAAGTTTCCAAATGCAACAAGATGCTTCATATACATTGTCTATTATCATAAATCTGCATTATATTCTTATTCCTGTTAATGCCATTTTAAAGAGACTTTAATGAATAAACATGATATATGTTAAGTAATTACTTTTAGTGTATTTCACACATTGTTTGTACAGTGATGAGGGAAATTTTCCTGAAATAGTACAAATAAGAAAGAAAATGAAACTAGATCATAATGTTTTGTTGCACCCAGCAAGTGGTCAATGTGAATGGTCATACTATAGGAAAAATCACAATGCAACCAGGCAAGGAATGGCATATGTACCATAAAAAGGTAAGATGATCAACAAAAGTCTTAGATGGGTATTTTATTGTATAATTGTCAGCATTATTGTGTGCATAGTGGTATGGTACATCTAACATATTTAAATTTAGAAATTCATCTATATAATTTTTGCGTGGATAGACGTATGGTACATCTAATTTAAATTTAGAAAATCTATCATCTAATTTAAGGCAATAGAACACTCACACTTGTGCAGTTTTTGCCTAAAAATATATAAATGAATATTGCTGAGGGGACTGTGTGTTTATAAACTGATCAGATTATATACTCATTTTTACAACAAATAGTGAATTAATCTATAAATTCTTGCGAAACCTTAAAATCACATGACTGCAAAGTTGTTGACCACTTTGACATTAAAATATAAACATTTTAAAACTACTCAACAATTGTTGTTTGCAGCAATATTCATTCATGCATGTATATACATAGCACAACAAGTAAATGACAAAAGTTTATTGCTATTGTTTATACGTAAAATTAAATGTACTCTATTCGTTTTGAGGATGCATACACCTGTACATAGCGGAGTGATTTTTTTCACATAGCAGTCTTTTTTAAGCATGTTAAATCAAAGATTGTTAAATGCCATTTAAGTATCTTACAATAATTTTAAACAACTGCACTGTAAGTCACTCTATAAACAAGTAGTCGTTGGGAAGCCATGGTAGATTTAAGAACATTTTGACACTATCATTTTTTTTTAAATATTGTAACTTATTACATTTGTATTACATTTAGAAAAAAAAAAGCATGTATAGAGAAATGTCTGAAATGTAGTTTGCTTGAGATGAACTGACATTGCTAAGATTATGTGTTAAGCAAACAGCAGCTGCCCATATAGTCTAATAATGCTGCTGTTTGATTCACTTATTTCAAATTATTTTACTTGTGCATTTCTTTTATGTGATATTATATCTTGAAATGTGTGATATATCTAGCTTTGTATCAATAGACCAGTAATTATCATACTATCATCACCTTTAGCTGTAGCATTTAGTGTTGACAGGATCTAGATTACTCTGGATCAGCCAGACCCTCACACCACTAGGCTAAGTGGCCTGCTAGCCGCATGACAGTTAACTGATTACAATTGGAGGTATCATATTGATTTAGTTTAAAAGAAACCACTCAGACTGCAAGATCTCCCTCTCAACCCTCCCAAGGAGAGAAGAGAACGATCCTCCATAGTCTTGGCCAGCTCTATCCGAAGGTAGAGCAGCTGAGACCAGCGTCACGCTGAGGAGATCTTGCTTCGTCTCATCATCGTGGTTTGTGGTCCAGAGTCAGTTTTACCTGACGTCCTGGCGAAGCATACTATAGAAATGATCCCTAAAAGTATGATCTTAAAGTTTCCAAATGCAACGAGATGCTTCATATACATTGCCTATTATCATAAATCTGCATTGTATTCTTATTCCTGTTATTGGCATTTTAAAGAGACTTTAATAAATAAACATGATATATGTTAAGTAATTACTTTTAGTGTATTTCACATATTGTTTGTACAGTGATGAGGAAAATCTTCCTGAAATAGTACAAATAAGAAAGAAAATGAAATTAGATCATAACGTTTTGTAGCACCCAGCAAGTGGTCAATGTGAATGGTCATGCTGTAGGAAAAATCACAATGCAACCAGGCAAGGAATGGCATGATATTTACCATAAAAAGGTAAGATGATCAACAAAAGTCTTAGATGGGTATTTTATTGTATAATTGTCAGCATTATTGTGTGCATAGTGGTATGGTACATCTAACTTATTTAAATTTAGTAACTCAGCTATCTAATTTTTGCGTGGATAGACTTATGGTACATCTAATTCAAATTTAGAAAATCTATCATCTAATTTAAGGCAATAGGACACTCACACTTGTGCAGTTTTTGCCTAAAAATATATAAATAAATATTGCTGAGGGGACTGTGTGTAAATAAACTGAACAGATTATATACTCATTTTTACAATAAATAGTGAATTAATCTATAAATTCTTGCGAAACCTTAAAATCACATGACTGCAAAGTTGTTGACCACTTTGACATTAAAATATAAACGTTTTAAAACTACTCAACAATCGTTGTTTGCAGCAATATTCATTCATGCATGTACATACATAGCACAACACGTAAATGACAAAAGGTTATTGCTATTGTTGATACGTAAAATTAATTGTACTCTATTCGTTTTGAGGATACACCTGTACATAGTAGAGTGATTTTTTCCACACAGCAGTCTTTTTTAACTTAAGCATGTTACATCACAGATAGTTAAATGCACTGTGAGTCACTCTATAAACAAAATAGTCGTTGGGAAGCCATGGTAGATTTATGAACATTTTGACACTATCATTTTTTTAAATATTGTAAATTATTACATTTGTATTACATTTAGAAAGAAAAAATAGCATGTATTGAGAAATGTCTGAAATGTAGTTTGCTTGAGATGAACTGACATTGCTAAGATTATGTGTTAAGCAAACAGCAGCTGCCCATATAGTCTAATAATGCTGCTGTTTGATTCACTTATTTCAAATTATTTTACTTGTGCATTTCTTTTATGTGATATCATATATTGAAATGTTTTATATATCTAGGTTAGTATCATCAATAGACCAGTAATTATCATACTATCATCACCTTTAGCTGTAGCATTTAGTGTTGACAGGATCTAGATTACTCTGGATCAGCCAGACCCTCACACCACTAGAATACCGCTAAGTGGCCTGCTAGCTGCATGACAGCTGATTACGATTGGAGGTATCATATTGATTTAGTTTTAAAGAAACCACTCAGACTGCAAGATCTCCCTCTCAACCCTCACAAGGAGAGAAGAGAACGATCCTCCATAGTCTTGGCCAGCTCTATCCGAAGGTAGAGCAGCCGAGACCAGCGTCACGCTGAGGAGATCTTGCTTCGTCTCATCATCGTGGTTTGTGGTCCAGAGTCAGTTTTACCTGACGTCCTGGCGAAGCATACTATAGAAATGATCCCTAAAAGTATGATCTTAAAGTTTCCAAATGCAACAAGATGTTTCATATACATTGTCTATTATCATAAATCTGCATTGTATTCTTATTCCTGTTATTGCCATTTTAAAGAGACTTTAATAAATAAACATGATATATGTTAAGTAATTACTTTTAGTGTATTTCACATATTGTTTGTACAGTGATGAGGAAAATCTTCCTGAAATAGTACAAATAAGAAAGAAAATGAAATTAGATCATAACGTTTTTGTTGCACACAGCAAGTGGTCAATGTGAATAGTCATGCTATAGGAAAAATCACAATGCAACCAGGCAAGGAATGGCATGATATGTACCATAAAAAGGTAAGATGATCAACAAAAGTCTTAGATGGGTATTTTATTGTATAATTGTCAGCATTATTGTGTGGATAGTGGTATGGTACATCTAACTTATTTAAATTTAGAAACTCAGCTATCTGTGGATAGACATGGTATGGTACATCTAATTTAAATGAATATTGCTTGAGGGACTGTGTGTAAATAAACTGATCAGATTATATACTCATTTTTACAACAAATAGTGAATTAATCTATAAATTCTAGTGAAACCTTGCATGACATACAAAATTTTTCCTCCTTGCCTTGACCATTTGAAATATAACATTAATTTTTTTCAAATATCTAGACTCAATATTTATTCAACTTTCCCCAACATGAGAGTGGATCTCACTCCATACACATGTGGCCAGGTTCCTTGAGTTTGATTTACTCAACATGTAAACCACTCGTGGGTTCTAGTCATTTATTTATTGCCTAGTGTCATGCCTCAACAACTTATTTAAATTTGGTCCAAATCATGTTTCAAGATTGTTAAATGGTTAAGCATTTAATAATTTAAATAGAAAACCAGTCTCCAATTTTAGTTTCAATAGATCTTAAATTGCTTCAATCACAACACTGCCACTACATTTTGACAAATCTATTAAATATTAAACTGACACTCACATTTGTTTTATTATTTACATTTTTAGACTGATTGCCATTTTAAAGTAGACTTTTGCTGAGATAAACAGATAGATATTATGCTAAATTATGGTTAAGCAAACAGCAGCTGCCCATATAGTCTAATACATGCTGTTGTTTGTCAATTATTTTCAAGATGAGGAAATGTGATATTATATGTTGAAATGTTTCCTATATATAGGTTTGTATCAAAGAAGAAATCAAAAAAGTGGAAAATTAGCTGCATAAGCACAGCTGTTTATTCCCATCATGCCCAATCATTTCCAGAACCCACCCACATGCAAGATACCCTCTCAAATTCGACACAAGCAGGTTGAGCAGCCAAGGTGCATATTGATTTGTTTCCGGCATCAAAAAGGTCAAACGGATCATGTTTTGTCCTTGTCGAATGTGGCCAGAGCCGAGTATTCTGTAATCGAAAAGGAGAACTGAATGTTTCTCATCATTGGTTTATGGTAAGAGTAAGTTTTACCTGACGTAAAAATATATGGTACTATAGATGGGTGATTTTAAAAAAGTATGATCTTAAAGTTTCCAAATGCAACAAGATGCTTCATATACATTGTCTACTACTGATAAATCTAAATTATATTCTTATTCCTGTTATTGCCATTGGAAAGAAACTTTAAAAATAAACATGATATATGCGAAATTTCTTTAATTACTTTGATTGTTTTTAGAATAAATAGTATTCGCCATGGGAAATTTCAAGATCCTGCCCAAGAAGACAAAGAAACCGAAACTGAACGAGTGAGTTGCACCAAGGAAGTGGTCCCGGTCAAATTGCTATACTAAAGGAAAGCCCACAATGCAACCAGGCAAGAACCATGGCATTATGTGTACCATAAAAAGGTAAGATATCATAAAAAGTCTTAGATGGATATTTTAAAGACAAAAATTGTCAAGATTACCTGTGGGATAGTGTGTATAACATCTCTTATTTAAATTGTTTGACTCAATAGGAGATTTTGGTGGATACCTGTATGGTACATCTAATTTAAATTTGGAAAATCCACTCATCTAATTTGTCCAAAAGAATACTAACAGCACAGGACAGTTGTTCCCTAAAAACTCCGCTAAATGAATATTGGCAGAGGGGACAATGTGTAAATAAAGGAAGATCAGATTTATACTCACATAGCACAACAAATTTAACCTCAACCAAGGTTAGCATCCCCCAAAACCTTCCATCTTCTATCTGATGGGAATTGACTTTAAAGTTGTTGACCACTGTGACATCATGAAGATAAACATTTTAAAACTTCTCAACAATCTTGTGATGGTGAATATTCATTCAAATTTTTTGTTTAAATAGTAGTAACAAGTAAATTGTATACCATATTTATTGCTATTGTTGATACGTAAAATTAAATGTACTCTATTCGTTTTTGAGAGGATACACCTGTGCATAGATTAGATTTTTTTCACATAGTAGTTTTTTTTAACTTAAGCATGTTACATCAAAGATTGTTAAAAGCCATTTAAGCATTTTACAATAATTTTAAACAACTGCACTGCACTGTGAGTCACTCTATAAACAAGTAGTCGTTGGGAAGCCATGGTAGGTTTATGAACATTTTGACACAATATTTTTTTTTAAATATTGTAACTTACAATACAATATAATACAATATAATTTATATAGGTAAATTCCACAAAAAAAATGTTCATGTACGCTTAGGCCTCCTTAAAACAAATGGTGCTTTTAGTTGTGATTTAAAGGATGCAAGAGTTTTGGATTGTCGAATGGACAGTGGAAGTTTATTCCATAATTTAGGTGCTGCTGTTTTTTAAATGCTCTATCACCATAAGACTTGGTTCTTGATCTAAATTCTTTAAGCAATAGATTATTTGATGACTGCAGTAATCTAGGTGGGGAGTATGGTTGTAAGAGTTCAGACAGGTAATATGGTGCAAGTCCAGTGAGGCATTTGAAAGTAAGTGTTAGAATCTTGAAAATTATGCTTTGCTTGACAGGGAGCCAGTGAAGGCTTTTTCAAAAACAGGAGTTATATGATCATGCTTTTTTTAGGCCAGTTCTATCGGGATCCCTTGCAGCAGTGTTATGAACACACTGTACACGTTGGATTTGGACAGTCGGGTAAACCATAAAGAAGTGAATTTCCATTATCAAGGCGAGAACTGATGACTAGATGGACAATTTTCTCAGAAGCTTCCATTGTGAGAAACTTCCTAATCTGGATATCATACGACGAAGATGCCAATTGCAAGATTTAACAAGGGCGGACACATGAGGTTGAAGTGTCATAAAGTCAAACCAATGCCTCTAAATTGTTTGTGCAGTTGATGATGAACTTATTACATTTGTATTACATTTAGAAAGAAAAATAAATGTATAGAAATGTCTCCATAGTTTCTTGAGATGAACTGACATTGCTAAGATTATGTGTTAAGCAAACAGCAGCTGCCCATATAGTCTAATAATGCTGCTGTTTTATTCACTTATTTCAAATTATTTTACTTGTGCATTTCTTTTATGTGATATTATATTTTTTGAAATGTGTGATATATCTAGGTTTTTGTATCATCAATAGACCAGGATTTAATTATCAGTTTATCATCACATTTAGCTGTAGCATTTAGTGTTGACAGGTTCTAGATTTTTCTGGATCAGCCAGACCCCTCAATAAAAGATATGAGGATAAAGGATTATCCAATGCATGACAGGAATCGAGGTATCTTATTGATTTAGTTTTAAAGAAAACCACTCAGACTGCAAGATCTCTATCTCAACCCCTGCATTGTAAGAGAATTCCTGTTCTTGGCCATTTTAATCAGAGGGTAGAGCAGTTGAGACTTTAATGAATAAACATGATATATGTCTCATAATTGGTTTTTAGTGTATTTCACCTGACGTTTTGTACAGTGACTATAGAAAATGATCCCTAAAAGTATGTACAAATGCAACAAGAAAATGACATTGTCTATTATCAAAATCTGCATTGTATTCTTATTCCTGTTATCTGCCATTTTAATGGAGACTTTAATAAATAAACATGATATATGTTAAGGCAACTTTTTGGTGTATTTATGTACCATTGTTTGTACAGTGATGAGGAAAATCTTCCTGAAATAGTACAAATAAGAAAGAAAATGAAATTAGATCATAACGTTTTGTTGCACACAGCAAGTGGTCAATGTGAATGGTCATGCTATAGGAAAAATCACAAACTCAGCTATCTGTACCATAAAATTTTAAGATGGAACAAAGTCTTAGATGGGTATTTTATTGTATAATTGTCAGCCGGATAGTGGTACATCTAATTTAAATTTAGAAAATCAGTCATCTAATTTAAAGGTATTCAATAGATCTACATATTTCTTCAATCACAACACTGATTTTTACCTTATTATTTACAGTTTCGGACAAATAACTATGTCCAATTGTCCAGCTTCAGAAACTCACACTCACAGTGACTTCCTATTACGACAAAGCAAAGTCGCTCAGACTGACATGCGCTGTGTGAGATTCTAAAGATGGACAGTCATTTGTCCAAAACTGTAAATATTAAGGTAAAAATCAGTGTTGCGATTTAAGAAAAATGTAGATCCATAACACACCTGTTCCAATCATTGTCCATATTTTCAGACACCCCCCCCCTCCCCTCACCATGACAAAGTCATTGTAGGCGAGATGCATAAGACATTATACAACACCATTAATGCTTAAGCAGTGATTGGATGTGAAATCTTAACCTAATATAGGGATTATTTAAATGTATCCAATCGAATAAACACAGCTGTTCCAATAATCATCCATATTTTCAATCCCCCCCCATGACTCTCACCATGACAAAGTCGTTGTATGCGAGGTTGAGCAGCTCGAGGCTGCTGAGTGTGAGCGGCTCAGCCGGCAGCCCGCTCAGGCTGTTGTGGCTGAGGTCGAGCACCCGCAGGCCGGGGGCGGCTGTTGCTAGGTGACGCGGGAACGTCGCCAGCGAGTTGTGCTGGACACGCAGCTCCTGCAGCAGACAGTACTTTTACAGTGGATATCAGCAAAGGAAGAGCAAACAAAGGAAAAACTGAATAACGGAAACTTTTCTCATGCATTAGCTTATAATAATGTAAGTAAGTGATGTAGTAAACAAGGGTACCCCTCTACAAAGGAAGGATTTGTCATTGCAAATTCGGTTCCGTTGTTGAGGACATTCACTGCATACAGTAGAACCTCCAATTATGACCACCTCTATAATGAGACGACTTTTCTCGGTCCCAAACCTTCAAAATGATTTCAATGGGAACCTCTATATAAAGACCACCTCTTCATTGAGACCATTTTAAGTCGTTCGCATGAGTGGTCGTAATATAGAGGTTCTACTGTAGTAAGAGTGAACATTGTCTCTGAGTACAGTCACAAAATAGTTATTTTGAAACATTGGGAGGTTTCATTTGCTTTGCGGGAACCTCTTCAAGTTAATCTTCATACAAGTCTGCACAGAAGATTAAAATCTCAGTTTTCGTAGTATGGTAAGAATTGGGTGCTTATATACTTAGATAGTTACATCTATTCATAATGTAAACCAAATTAAGAAGAAGTTGAATCTATATGCTGTGTATCATGTGCTGTTTGGGATTAAAAAAAAATAAGATTCAATTGATCCAAATGTTAATGGTCAGAGTACGCAAGTAAGACAATGATAAAATTTCTATACTATAATTACTTCCGTTGCATCCAAATATTAGTTTCTTCTGTTGCGTTCAAACATTAGTGTCCAGAAATACTAGTTTCATGAAAACATCAATCTTACAAAGAGTCAGTTATCACAATTATGGGTTATTAATTAGATTAAATTTTTTTCTGTCTCTTTTATTAGAGTTTGAGATAGCAGATTTCTACAGAATAAAATAAAGCTGTCAACTTTAAAGAAAACTTACAGTTAATGAAGAACACACGATTGCTTTATCTTCCAATGATACTGGTACTTTATCGAGGAAAGAAAACTGTCCAGAGAAATCCAAACTGTCTTCAGATTTCCTTTTAAAGGATAGCAAGTCAGGAGATCGCCTTCTCACCGCTATCTTATTTCTTTGTTCGATTTCAACTGTCTCTGTCTGCTGTGCTTCATTCATATTTGGACTTAGTGATTCCCCTGAAGTTCCAATCACCATCGCAATGTCATTGATTGATTCATCAGATCCAAAGTGTTGCTCCACAATCTCTATGGAATTCACATCGCTTTTTACCACTTGAGCAGAATGTTTGGAACTGTTTTCTGTGATAATTTCATTCAAATCATGAGCATCTTCTTGTTCACCTATTGCCTTGTTATTGGGATCCAATTCAGAAACAGATGTTTCAGAAATTGAACTTTTTGCACCAATATTTGTGACGCTTCTAATGGACGACATCAGTTCACTTGTCATTGAAGCAGTTGCAGAAAAGTGTTGCCCAAACAGGACTTCCACCTGTAATAGAGATTGTTTTATTAGTTTCAACATGATTTACATTTCAAAGTTCCGATTTGATGGTTTAAAATGCTGATTTCAATTGGGATTTAACACAGAAAGATAATTCTGATGAAATTTTAATGATAACTTACCTCATTGTTGCTGATATCTAGTGTTTTCAATCTATCTAGTTCACAAAGTTCCAATGGGACACATCTCAGTCTATTACTAGCCAAGTCTAAATGCTCGACATCCTTCAGCACCTGATAAAACTTCAAATGTTTTACATTTCATACATGTAGATCAATAAATATATGCAAATAAATAATTGGTCATCGTGATAGAATCACGTTCCACCCACATAAAGGATAGGATAATTCCCTTCTTTTGTTGTACATATTTGTTTCTATGTATACGATAAACATACAACCATAAACCATTTTAACCATATAACAATACAGAAATGAAAATTCATTAGCCTTAGATATTTGCCGTTCAATTTACTTTCTCACTGTGTGTGATGATATCATCAAACCTGACTGAAGCCGTCCGGAATGGTGTGGATTCTGTTGTTGTTGAGATTGAGCTCCGTGAGTGAGGTGAGTCCCTCATGGAGCAGTGCGGAGTGACCAGGCCGTCAACACTGTCCAGCTGGTTGTGGGACAGATCGACCATCTGCACCGCCCACTGCTTCTGCTGCCCAATCTCATCACACACTTCTGAAATGTATGAAAGTGCTTCTGGTACTTAATATGTTCAACTGATCAATTTGTTCTGTTTAAATAAGTTTACATTATGTTTGCAAAACGGACTGTACTGTATACCCATACAAGTTTACATTATGTTTTTTAAGAACAAGATTTTTTTTATAGAACAAGAACAAGAATTTATTAGCAATCAAGCGCCCTCTAGGAGCAGAATACAATCATTGATACATAAATTATGGTTAGATTCTAACACTGACTGTACAGTTCAGTTTACATTGTGGTTGTAATGCTGACTGTACAGTAGTCCAGTCAAACTGTTCCCGTCCTCGTGAAGAAACAGTGTTTTGCATGCATATTTACATTATGGCCTCTTATCATCCAATGACAACTTGTTTCAAGATTTTCAAATATAATGTCTAACAATAATATTGTAAAAGGTTTAACACATAAAAATCTCAATTTACACAATTGATGTACATGAAGAAGATAAATGTAGTAGCAGGTCCAAAATAGGGTTGGTACTGGTTTAAAACCTACTCTACACTTGAGAGCACATACAATTTCTACATTTTCCAAAGCTAAATACTACCCAGACCTCAGCCAACCCAACCCATCTTGGCAGAGATTCCCCCCTGATGATAGCCTACCTTGCACATCATCATGTGCCTCTTTCTTCGCTTGTGAATGACAACGTCCTAGGCTCTTCTTCCTCGTCACTGTCGTACCCGGAGCCTTCTTCCTCTATTTTGGCTCTCAGTTCCACATCCAAGTCACTCTGAAAATTAATGTTTGAATGTAATCGTTTTATCCTCTAAAAACAGCAGTAACACTTAGAAAATACAGAAAATACTGTAGTTACTCGCCAAATTTAGACTTCAGTTTCATGAATTTCTTTACTTGTTTTTTTTAAAAGTTCTATGGAAATCCGAAAACACGGACATGCAGTAAACAATTTCTAGTATTTATGCGTAATTTCCAGTAACAGAAAATATGGTAATAAATATTCAGAAATAACTGCGACCCTTAAACGCAGACATTACTGTATATAAAAAATGAATGGTTCTCATTCAACTCTTAAAATGCCAGAGAGGGCAAGTTGATTCCAGCCAATCTCAGCACTTGTCAATCTTGACATTTTATCTTATATCAAACAAGCCACTGACTTTGTATAATATTGTTTGATTGGTTGATAAAAGGTTCTTCTATAAATTTGTTTTTTGTAAAAGTAGAATAACATCAAAATACACCTTCAAATCATCCTCGTCATAGACTTCCTCAAATAGAGTGTACTATTTGGGACATGAAAAAAATGAATGGTCATGTAAGGTTCATTCCTTTTTGTGCACCGGGAAAACAAATGTCATGTCACAGCATTTACCAACCAATACAGTCACTAACAGTGAGCACACGAACCATTAACGGTGTTTACCCACTGGGCATTAATGAGAATGTATTAAAACACATGAATAACAAACCCTGTTTAGGATAGCAGAGGAGATAGTATAGATGTTTGTCACTGGCTGGTCCTTGGTGAGCATAAAAAAAAAGAGATGAAATTTCATCTTGATTGGACAAAGCCAGGTAGGTGGTAGAAAAATTGTGATTTCATTCTATTGTGCTGCTCATTTTCAGTTTTTGTTTACAAGATTTTTTGCAAAAGTGCATCTGCATGTTTACAACAGGACAAAGCCAGCAAAGAGAGGGAGATTTTTGCGAGCATTTGCACGACACTACACTGGGTAGAAAGAGTGCTATTTATGACGATGTACCCACAATATCATCTTTCATATTGCGTTTTTGTTGCCACAAGAGCTTAGTTGCTGTCACACACAAAAGAGGGAATCGCCACGAGGGTGAAGTCAACAATAGCGGCGCGACCAAACTGTCAATTACTGCTGCTCATAACACCATTTGTATTACACTTTAAGTGGCATTTTTCCTGGCAAACATCATTAATCAAGTCAACATCCAGATATTCGAGTCCCAGATTCCGACAGTCTTTATACTGTAGTGCACTATTACATGTTACTAGGTATAAAGAATTGATTTTTATAAAATACATAACGATAATTTTGATTAATGAGAATATTTATAAAATACGTCAAAATTCAATATACTAGATGATTCATACAAAAACACCTTCCATTGATGAAATAATCACATTGTCCAGGCATTTAAATTCAAACTGTTTGATACAACATGGAAGAGAGGGCCATTACATGGAAGTGCATTCTTCTTTGGGCTATCAGAGCTACATGAAATTTGATGGAAGCATCTGAATGGATGAAAGAGAGCCCTAAATGAGTGCGTGGAATTGATGCTTTTCGATGGTCGTCTAAAAATACAATATGGTACAAAGTTGCTAAATAACATTTTCCACGAAAACAAGACTTGATGAATATGACCATCAAAAAACTGATTGGCTATCAATCATACCTAATTTTCATTTGGAACTTCGATTGGGTATCATCAATTACATGGCATATTACAGCAATTATTTGTTATACTCATCAGATGTACTCAAAGTTTCCTCTAAGGCACTAATTATAATGAAAACAGATAAGAAATAAATTCCTATCAAACAGATTCTGAATAAATAACAGTGATCAGTCAAATTAGGTGGGTTATGTCATAACTTATGAGATGATGTTGTCAATTTACGTAAATAGACGTTCTAATAACATAACATCCAATAATAAACATCCAATGACAAATCAACACAAAACGTTTCAGATACCACAGATTGCTGAATACTCGTTATAAAATCACCTATTGTACATATGTCCATTACACATTCTTACATACCAATCAAACAATCCTCAGAGATAGTGATCATATTCTACAAGGTAGTTTACTAAAGGTATCGTGCAAACATTTCAACAACACCGGCCAGACAAAGTGACATGATTAGATATAGTTAGAGACCAGGGTCATGATTAAGTGTGAGAGTGGTGCTGGTCAGCTCAGTGAGTGGTATGTGATATCCGACTCACCACAATAAATCCTGCTCATTAACAGCTGGCTCCAACCAGTTGATTGCACATAGAGCTGCGACATGGACATTAACGGACATTTTAACCTACATGAGTACATTACCACCTATCATCTGTTTATGGGAAACTCTTTTACCTTGCACATATATTCAGCGTTACAATATCTACTCGTCAGTTGACTAGCTGCCTTTTTAGAGAAATTCGTCATGTTAGTCGAAAGCAAAAGCAATACTCAGGTTTTCCTTACTTGGCCTTTGAAATTGTACGTTTAGACGTCACTTAACACTTCGGTATTGGGGCTTGTGATTGGTTGGATTTTGTGACAACTTCCATGAACATTTGTTGATATGACAATGATTAACACCAGTTCTTGTTTGATGAGTCTCTTCTAAACTGTCATTTTAGTGCACTCATACTAATTCTACACGTGGTCTGTAGGCTATGAACTCAACTCAATAATTCAGACGAAACTCTGACCCAGTTTTGCGTAAGGTTTTGAACAAATGACGTACAGCACGTTCAGATAACTGGTTCAATTATGCAAAATGCATGAAAAATGAGTGGTATTGAACCTGCACCTGAAAAAAAACTCAATTATGGATAATTTTTTTTACACCGCCTCGCACTAATATAACTTATGAAATCAAGCTTGTTAAGCTATTTTCCCAAAAACAAGATCTGCCAGTATCGGAGTTTGGCATTTTGTCAATGCATTTTATGAAAATTCCACGCAGCTCTGATAATTTCTGAAAGGTCCTAAATTTCAGAGAGACGGAGACAAATAGAAGAAAAACAACACTCATTTTCATGAAAATGTTCTGTATTATAAATGGTGACCCAATTTATTCCTGTGGATTTATGATGAGGAAGTTCTATTCTACCTCAACATGCAGACCATCATAAAACATTTACAGTGGATAGAACGACAATCTGAACAAAATCTACTTTCTGCTCACATCAGTTGCAGGACTGAAAAACCTCAGCGCACTGCGCAAAAGTCGAGTGCATTGTGACAAAAAACATAACTAATTATATATGTTTGATATTCTCATATTTATTTATCATTATGTAATGATAATTCAATATTACTGTTAATTACATTATAGGAAACAGTAAAGCTATTGTATAATGATTCAAATAAGGTAAGATTAATCAATATTGCAAACATAAAAGAGAACTATGATAATTTTGGCAAATATATGACATATCATTTATCAACAAGAACTAGACAGTAGAAGTAATTTTTGTAAATAGGAGTGGGAATAACCAATGGACTATCACAGGTTAGTATACACTGTGCGTAAACAATGTTCTCTCTGTGGCTGATAGATGATTATAACCTCAATCCTAGAGCAAATTGTAGACATTCTTTTATATATTCATTCTGAAATATCTGTAAAATCGTAGACTAAATTTACTTTACTAGTACTAGTAGTAGGCCTACAAATGTGAATAGTAAAAACTGCATAGTGGTAGATGTAGAATAGGATTTAATTAAGTCCTCCATGACGTAGGCTGATATACACCGTGGTATATATGTACAT
>CM032663.1:9486083-9537933 GCA_019095985.1 Streblospio benedicti
TTTTCAAAAAGTAAAATTATTGATTTTTTGTTTTTTTTTTTGAAATTTAATTTGGTGATATGCCAGTATTGGAGTTTGACAAAAATTTTGTCAATGCAGTTTATGAAAATTCCATGCAGCTCTGATAATTTCTGAAAGTTCCAAATTTCAGAGGGACGGAGACAAATAGAAAAAAAAAAACCCACTCATTTTTCATGAAATGTTCTGTAGTGGTGACCCATTTTTATTCCTGTGGATTTATGACGAGGAAGTTCTATTCTACCTCAACATGCAGACCACCATTAAACATTTTTACAGTAGATAGAATGACCCTCTGAACAAAATTCTATATTCTGCTCACATAAGTTGCAGGACTGGGAAACCTCAACACACTGTGGAAAAGGTCAGAGTGCATTGTGACAAAAAACAAAACTAATTATATATGTTGATATTCTCATATTTATTTATCATTATGTGATGATAATTCACTATTACTGGTAAATATATAGTATAGCAACCAGTAAAGCTATTGCATAATGATTCAAATAAGGTAAGAATAATCAATATTGCAAACATAAAGAGAACTATGACAATTTTTTGGCAAATAGATCTATATAAAAGATATATCATTTATCAACATGAACTAAGACATAGAAAGTAAGATTTGTAAATAGTAGTGGGAATAACCAATGGACAATCATAGGTTAGTATAAAATGTGTGTAAACAATGTTCTCTCTGCTGTTGACAGATGATTATAACCTCAATCCTAGAAGCGTCGTCGTGACATCCTTTTACATTTTTATTCTGAAATGTCTGTAAAATCATAGACTAGACAAAGGAAGGGGGAAAATGGTGAATGAATGTTATTCCGATAATGTGGTTTTAAACATTTCACATTGATACACTGAATATATGGAACATCTACCACGTTGATGTTGGTGTCAAATACATTAAATTATGCAAAAAATATCGATGCTGTTTGAATGATAAAGTCTTCAAAACCACATTATCTGAATAGAGTTCATTCACGGTGTTCCGTTGGGCAGTCAGATTTACTTAAGTACTGTAGATCTGGTACTAGTACTGCTACTTCCGGGGTTCCCAGTGGTACCGGGAAACAGGAAGAGCCAAGGAATTCAGTGTTTGAACCGGGAGGTCAGAAATTAGCCTTAAAGCCCGATTTCCTATCGTTTTGACTACCCGATGACAATCTCCAAACCATAGTAAACTAGTTTGTGTAGGTGAGCTGCATGTCCAAACATATAGGGTTTCAATGGCAACATATTTGTCATTCTTTATGACTACTAAAACACACACAAAATACATTATGTAATGTTATACAGACCCTTTTTCTAGAAAAATCACTGAACATTCCGCCATATTGCCATTTCAAAGTTGACAACGGGCACCATCACATTTATGGCGGTATAGTGAAGTTGTAGTCGAGATTTCCACTGATTAGCCGCGAGAGACACCACAGCTATAACTTTGAAAGCGGCTCAACCAAATGTCGTGAAAATTTGTGGTAGAATCACTCCACTGATACAATGCTCTGACATCCTTAAATCTAGTAATTTAATAATCACTGGATCTTTTATAATTAACATCTTAATTAAGTATGCAAATACACCATGGCGTCTAAAAAGCTCCGCCCCTTTGTTTACATTTCTGCACGGTGCCTATGGTGGGAGTTCTGCACTACAGTTCAAGGGAAAGATTTGGTGTGCGATCATGTACTGGCCCGCAGGTCCAGCTAGTCCAAACTTTTACTGGCCCGGACTCATTTTAACTGGCCCCCGCGAGCACACACAGGGATCTAGGTGATGTTCCCCCTCCCCCAGGAATTTTAAAAATAAGAAACAAAGTAGAGGCATCTTTATGTAGTAGAGGCAATCTAGAGCATTTATGATGTTTAATAGCACTTTAATGAAAGGAAAATTATCAGTGTTTTTTGTACATTTTTTTTCCATTTCAATTTGTCACTGAATATTTAAAGTAATTCAATTAACGTTCAGGCGTGATGCAATGATAGGACTATATACTGGTGTTATAAGTGAATAAAGTTTTCCATACTTTATACATGGTTTAGTCTTTTATTAAATTTTTTCTATTACATTATCATCATTCATCTGTAATAACATTAGTAAAAATTGTTATTGAATAGCAAAAAGCTAGGAAGGTAATGAACAATTCAATTGCATTATTCATTACACTAACAGGTAAATTACATTCTATTTTAAGCTATAATCTGACTAACATGATACTTTCTAGACACTTGTAATTTGCAAACTACACTTCATATATTAACCAGTCACTGTTGAATCCATGTTACATGTACTGCACACATCACTGACACTGTTTAAATATCCATGATGTACACACGTCCGTTCATGTAAAGAAATCCAAAGGTTTACACAATAAAATATCCATGTACACACGTCTGTTCATGTAAAGAAATCACACATATCCACACATATATCCAAATATCCATGTAAATACACTTTTTTTTTAGAAATTGTCTGCCATATTGAATCAACCAGGAAATGACAGCCGCGCTAGTTCCCGCGATCATTTTCATTGTATTACAGCGCAAATTGTCAAAAATCAGCGCGTTTACTGACGTTTATTATTTGAGAACTAGCAAGCTAGTACACGCTTCCTTCTGCTTTATGAACAAGTGCAAATGGCAGGCGAACGATTTCAATTGAATGCGTATGAATCGGGGTGCCAGCGGACAAAGAAAGCAAGTTCAAGGTCGCAGCCGAAGTGAAAGATAAGAATGGACCAATTCAATCAATTTTTCATAGATATCAATTTTATTTTGACCCCAAAATCTCAATGGACCGGCGGACCAGCAGAGTAGTAAGGTTTACTGGACCGACACGATTTTAAGTGGCCTCGGGCCGTCGGACCGGCGGCTAAATCGAACCCCTGCAGTTACGGCCGTCCGTATGACTGATACGCACCCTGTTCTGTCGATCTCTTTGATTCATTGATTTTGGGCTTTTCTTAGTAGTTTAATAAAATCAATAGCTTTTTCCTAAAGTAGCAGGTGTGCTATATTCATGAACATATTTCAAGTAGGTCAAAACTAGTCCATATACGGAATCCGTAGCAGTATAGACAGTCCTTATACAACATATTTTTAAAGGCAGTTCTGAGGTCGATATTGACTGAAAATACATAAAAAAGACTGATAAATCTTGTTACTGCGGCCAAAGTGACTACATGTGAGACAGTTTTTGTAAAAGACATGTAAAGATAGACAGAAAAGGTGGATGAGTTGTTTATTCACTTGGGAATAGCTAAAAAACATGAAAAAAAAGAATACTGTGTGTATACAATCTTTAAGCGCAAAATATGGATGATGTATGGTCTACTATATGTCTCTCTTGAATAAGTTGTGAAAAGGGTTAGAAGTTGGATACCAGAATGATTTTTAAAATGACCCTCGATTTTGTCAAAACAACATGGCGGTGTTGCGTGCATGCCGGAGTGAAAAAAAAATGGACAAACAAAAAGTCACTACTGCCGATGATAAAATAAAATGCTATTGTTCGAAGAACTGCTTTCAATATGCGTATCGGAAGAAGATTTCAACAAAGTTCCATTGGTGTATACCATCTGTTTCTAGCTTTAGAATTAGTCGTGTTATTTAACAAAAAAACTGATCATCTTCAAAGTGTTTTTGCCGGTGCCAGCCATGCGCATGCGGCGCATGTTAATGCATTTTTTAATGAGCAATAGGTCATGAGTTCAAATGTACGTCATGGGGAATTTGCCTATCTAAATGGCTTACTAATTAATCTAATTATATAAAAATGGATTAATAAAAAATAAAACAAAAAGCATGATGATTGATTGATTTATTAGGTCTACTATACGTGAGGCCAAAAGCCCGGTGGAAGCAAACCATCACTTATACAATAAAATGGCCCTTTTAAATTTCATAAAATTATGTGATTTCAGGGAAAAAGGAAATGGATTTTATGATTTAATTAATTTTGTTGGACGAAATTACTTGTATTATGTCGTCGCATGGGTACAGCATATTTGTTTTTTTACATTCAGAGCGCCACCAAACTTAAATCATTTCGACTGGGTCCTGACCTTACATTCCTACATTTGTGTTTATTTCCCTACATTTAACTCAAAACTACAAAAACTAGCAAAGGCAGCTTTCTCAAAATTGATGTTTCAATACATTTGTACAATGAACCCAGTAAATTCTGAAATGACCCCACCTTTTTTGTCATCATTGGGGCTATTTGTCCCCAACTAGATTCAAAACCAAAGAGAACGCCGGTCGCGGGAAAAACGTGTGTTACGCACACTGCTTTATTTGTGTTGTGATAAATGCATGTTGCGTTGGGCACTAGTATGTGCACACTTGCTAAAATGGCTACTATATGAGGAACTGATGTCAATGTGTTGAAATTTCTTGTTATAAAGGTTAAGATATTAAGTAACATTAAAAATGAAATATGTACGATTATTCCTAATGAGGTTTTACATAAAGTTATCTAGCTACTTTTAATCCCGATGACACGCTGTTAAATTGTTTTGACTTTATATGATGAAACCTGATAGGATTTAACACTGGTTAAATACACATATGCTTGTCTAATGTCGAATTATGAAAAAACACACAAAATAGAAATAACTTTATCAATTTGTCTGATATTGGTAAAAAATTGATTCCCGTGATATCTAGATTTTTTCCCAATGAATTTTTTTCCCATTTCACCCATAGTAGTTTACAATAATACGGGAGGAAATATATACTACTTATTATTGCTTATTAATTAGGATGGGTACTTATTAATTAAGTAGAAAACATTAAGATTTATATGAAGATTTTTGTTTCATTAATAAGATTTTATTAAGATTTTTGCTTGAAAATAAAGTTTTTCATCGCGGTTTTTTTCAATGCTGATGGGTTCACTTCTACTAGTAGTGCCACCATACCCACATCCCACACCTTTACCTGACCCACTTGTATTACCCACACACAACTATGACCTAATGCAGGCTTGATAATCTTTTCTAGATTCTATTTAGATTCTGAATACGTCGTTAGCGTGGGACAGCTCTGAATGGTTGGGTAGTGCTGAGGTGGCCTCCATACCCAGCCAGAATGATGGAAGAAATTTGAATAAATTCATTTTTGATTAACTGTATCTTACTCATTTACATTTATTTATAACTGCAGGCACCCAATATGTAGCATTATAAAGTAACCTTGATTTTTGTTTTAAAACACAAAAACCTGGAATTTCATTCTCAAAATCACTGGGAACCCTGTACTAGTAGGCCTACAAATGTGAATAGTAAAAACTTTGCATAGTGGTAGGTGTAGAATGGGATTTAATTAAGTCCTTCATGACCAGGCTGATATATGCCGTGGTAATATCATATATGTCGTAATGATACAGTTAAAATGGCCAGAAAATCACTGGGCTAACACCATGGATTAGACTAGTTGACACTGTCAGACAGGTGGAATATAATGAAGAGAGACCTCTAAAAAACCCAGAATAAATGAAGTTATGCCCTGCAAAATTACGTAATGTTTTTCTAAGCTATGTTCTTCTATTTCAGGTGAACGAGCTAAAAAAACAAACAATGGCAGCAGCGTCCAGGGGGAAAAAAGCATGGACGATGAAGACTACTGGTCCGCCTCGTCAGCGTGGGCATCAAGTCACGAGGAATCAACGTGTTCGGCGACCACCTGGACTTTGACGACGCCAAGAAATTCCTGAAGAAGAGCAATGTGTTTACCAATGACGATGGCAGCGGCGTGATCAACGCTGGGGCTGGGACTGGGTGTGCGGGTGGGCGCGCATTACGTGGGTCTCGCCAACCAACCTCCACAGTCTCAGTCCGCGCATTGCCCCTCGGTGACCGGCCCAAGGCGCCGGTCGGTACGCAATCCAGCGCCAACGCCAACAACACAGCCGGCGAAGTCAATCGATGACATCGTGGCGGCGGCTCCACCCCGCGCAATCCGTGCATCAGGCGTCGCGAAAATGGAGGCCGAGATCAAGTTCCTACCGGGTCGCTGCAGGACGCTGTTCGAATCAAATTCGATCAAAAAAGAGAAAGAGACAATCAGGCGAATCCTCACGGGGCGCATTTCTCTGGAGCCGTACCGCGGCAGGAGGAGACAGCTACAGTTGTTGGATGGCTTGCGAGTGCCGCGACGGAAACGCCATCATCGCGTGCGTCCTGTTCCCTCGCCGACACCCAGCACGGCGGCCATCTTCCACCCCTGAAGCTGCTGCTGCGGCCGGCCATGGTGGGCTTACGTGAGCTACCTACGGCAGCGCTGCGATTCCGTGAACCGCCTTGCCCGACCTGCTGGGCATGCTGGGACGAGCGAGGTCGAGCCATGCCTTGGTGCATAAGCACGCCAAGCGACGAACACGGAGGCCAAGATCCGGCGGGTTGCAATCGTGTACCGCGCCTACTCTGTGATGGACGGCTGGCTGAGGCAGGCGGAGCTGATCCAGCAGTAGGTGGCGCCCTGAGCTGCAGCCGCCTGCCGAGGCCGACGATCTACGCGAGGTGCAGCAGCGAAACGCCGTTCCGCGAGCTGGGCCGCGCTGCTGCCGCCGACAAGTCGGGTATTTGCCTTTACTGCTGCTCGTAATGTCATTTACCTGCCATGGAATCGCCTGGCGCCAAGCGCCATCCGGATCGGTGCATGCGCCGATTCTCGATGCGAAGCTCACGTGGGACCGCGCTGGCGAAACCGCTGGTCGTTCAAGCGCCACGCCGACAACGTTCCTCGCCGCGGGGCTGCTCGCGCCGGCATAAGCCCCTGCCGCTTGACCGCCGCGGGTCTTCGCCAAGGGCTTCAGCCACCCGTTTACGTGGAAGAACAAAGCCCTGCGCCTCATCAGTACGCAGACTTGGCGCTGCCGACGCCGCACAGAAGTGTGGCTGCACGCGCAGTCTGCCGAGACGCTCATGCAGCAGAGACAGGGGTTGTCGACGCAGGCGCTCAAAGGCAACTCCCAGACCGGTTCGCGCATATTCTCAGGAACTCCACCATCAAGTGGAAGAATTGAGCGTTGTGGGTTCAGTAGTGATCGGAGGAACGTCGTCGCTGGTGGAGTGACTGGGAGCGTGGCATTTACTTGCATTTTTGTTAGTCTACTCTGTTTGGTGTCCAACATAGATTTGTTGTGAGGTAGCGTCGTGTTTTCTCTGTCTGTCTGATGCCTCGATATTCTTAAGCAATCGTTTTTAGGTGGCAAAACAATCCTTTGATGTTAATGCACTAAAACGCATGAGGAAGGCATTTATCTTGTTAAAATTTTATCAACTGCAACCCCCAAGCACTCTGATCTGATGAAAATGAATAGTTTCTATGATTGTGCTAATGTGTTAAAGGTTGGTCTTAAGATCTGTCAAAAATTACTGTGAAATTAGATTTCAAAATCAAGTTATTAAGAACCTCTTATAAATGGTTTCACAATTTCATTAAATACTTTACATGGCCATAATTATTTTGAGCAATATTGTTTTTTATGCACTCATTCCATGTTACTTATTTCCAGTGCCACGTTGTAAAAGCCTTTATTCAACTACATGTATCAAATTTGTTATATTCAAATTAATAAGTTGTTAAACCACCAATTCAATCTGTGATTTTCTTAGATTTGTTATGTTTTGTTAATAATTGTAATATATTTGAATAAAATACAAATGTATAACCATTGCTTCATTGTTTTGGTCCTAGCCCTGATGCTCTTGGTGGTAGGATTACATGTCTATTTTAATTTTATATTCACACATAGCTTTATAAGCACCTCGCTTGTTGCAGGCCAGCAGTGAGGCTGAGGCAGAGGAGGTGGTCGCCTCCTCGCTTTTGGCTTTGCCTCACTTGCCTCCTCGTTCTTTTGCCTCTTTTGCTTTTTTCTCAAAATAGCTATTGGAGTTTCTTGATAATCATATCCCTAGAACAATATTTCTAGTGTAATTTAGTGGGTTTCTAGTGTAAATCAGACATTCTATCATTCCGTGCAAAAATCACTGCCAATAACCCACGCTGATTGGCCAACCAGCGTGCTCAATTATACGACTGACTGCACGCGCGGAGACCACTACTACGGCACTAGTCTAAACTAGACTAATAGCGTCACATTTTCTATACAGCCGCTGACGTCGCATGGTCAAAATGGCAATCAGACTGTTATGATATGATTTATTTCAAAATGAAAATGAATCAGACACTCATTTAGTAAGGATTTTAGTCATGATAGAATGGTATTTGACCACTCAATTGTCGTGTCAATCGGTAAATTGAGCATGCTGACGTCTGATTTACCCGAACTTCGTTCGTGTAAATCAGACGTCAGCATGCTCAATTTACTGATTGACACTCCAGTTTCGTTGTCAAATCCTACAATTGTTATTGTATCATCCATAATTAGTGATCTTGCAATGCTGTAAAACTAGAAATGTTTGTGCACAATTTAATTCGCAAATTTTGTGGATAGGTGCAAAAACGCAAACTTAAATAGTCAGCAAACATTAACATTAATTATAAGGGTTGTCAATCTCCCATCTCCCAAATGTTTTTGCCTTTCTCCCATCTCCCACTTATTTCAGCCATCTCCCACTGTTAATGCTATTTGTCACACCGTCGGAGATTCAACACATACATTGCTATATTGACTTTTGTTGTCATGTCAATAATATCAACCATGCAGTAAAAAGACAAAAATTACAACTATAGGCGGATTTTGAATTGTAAGGATTGTTCACGATTGAGTAAAAGCATGGAACTTCCCATGAATGAACGATGGTATGTGGGATACGAACGAAAACATAATATGAGGGGTTTGGGCTTTAAGCAAGTGCTTATGTATACATATCCTTTTTATGCATCCCATTCTGTGGACAAATATTGTTTCTTATATCGGAGGGCATTTCGTAGCCATATCAATATGATATCCATGGGCGAGCAGAAATCAAATTGACACACAGGTCATCAAAAACATTTACGATAGTTAATCGGCTAATATCTCACAGGACTTGGCTTTTTTCAGTGCGTAATGGACAAAAACTTGGGGGCATATGATTACTCAATCCAGGCAAACATGCAGTAATAGTGTGATAATGATGGAGTCTTCTGATTCAATCATATTTAGTGTAACAGCACCTGTGACAAGTGTACCTGGGGAATAAGTGCTCAGCCAGTAACACTGTGCAGGCCTCTATTGAGATCATTGGGGGTGGTCAACAGAGTCTGTAGCGCTTGAACCCTCTGCAAGTGCCGCCGACATGTATCACTGGTGTTATATGAGATCTGATTGTAGTGGATTTGAATCCACCATAACTCAGTGAATTTTAGAAGGTTCACTAAAAATCTTACAATAATCTATTGAAGAATTTCAACTCAACATGTCATTGTAGGAAAAATATGTTTAATATGTCGGGCTTTGGTCAACAAATCATCATAATCTATTCATAATTTTAAATAGGCATATATTATCTGGGGTAAAAATACTGGGTCACACTTCATTGAAAATAATTTCATTATTTGCATGCAAAAGAAGAGTGATGGCAACCAATTACACATTTGGCATGAGTAAATGTCCATGAAAACATTATAATTTATCTTGTCAAAAATTTCTAAATCATAAATGTTGAGCCTAAATGAACAAAAAAATGGACGTTGTCGCAGCCTTGAGTCACATAAATAACCCCCCCGGGGTGAATGGGGGCAATTATGCAAAATCACATGAAAAGTGAGTCAGATATTGAACCTCCTTTAGTGGGGGAAAAAACACTTTAAAACCTCTTTTTCATGTCTTTTTTACACCGCCTCGCACTAATATAACTTATGAAATCAGCTTGTTATACCCCCTAGCTATTTTCCCCAAAACTGGATCTGCCAGTATCGGAGTTTGGAAATAATTTTGTCAATGCAGTTTATGAAAATTCCATGCAGCTCTGATAATTTCTGAAAGTTCCTAGAGTTCAGATTGACGGAGACAAATAGAAGAAAAACAACACTCATTTTCATGAAAATGTAATGGTGACCCAATTTATTCCTGTGGATTTATGATGAGGAAGTTCTATTCTACCTCAACATGCAGACCATCATAAAACATTTACAGTAGATAGAATGACCCTCTGAACAAATTCTATATTCTGCTCACACATAAGTTGCAGGACTGGGAAAACCTCAACACACTGTGCAAAAGGTCGAGTGCATTGTGACAAAAAACAAAACTAATTATATATGTTGATATTCCATATTTATTTATTATTATGTGATGATAATTCACTATTACTGTTAAATATATTATAGCAACGGTAAAGCCATTGCATAATGATTCAAATAAGGTAAGAATAATCAATATTGCAAACATAAAAGAGAACAATGACAATTTTGGCAAATAGATCTATATAAGATATATCATTTATCAACATGAACTAAGACATAGAAAGTAAGATTTGTAAAAATAGTAGGAGGAATAACCAATGGACAATCATAGGTTAGTATAAAATGTGTTTAAACAATGTTCTCTCTGTGGGTGATAGATGATTATAACCTCAATCCTAGAGCGTCGTAGACATCCTTTTACATTTTATTCTGAAATGTCTGTAAAATCTAGACTAGACAAATCCGGAAAATGGTGAATGAATATTTTTCGATAATGTGGTTTTAAACATTTCACATTGATACACTGAAGATATATTGAACATCGTTGATGTTGGTGTCAAATACATTAAATTATGTAAAAATATCGATGCTGTTTGAATGATAAAAGTCTTCAAAACCACATTATCTGAATAGAAGTTCATTCACGGTGTTCCATTGGGCAGTCAGATTTACTTAAGTACTGTAGATCTAGTACTAGTACTGCTACTTCAAGGTTCCCAGTGGTACCGGGGAAACCGGGGAAGAGCCAGAAATTCAGTGTTTGAACCGGGAGGTCAGAAATTAGCCTTAAATTTCATAAAATTGTGCGATTTCGGGGAAAAAAGGCGTGGATTTTGTAATTCTTAATTAATATTTGTTGGGCGAAATTACTTGTATTATCGCCGCATGGGTACAGCCATATTTGTTTACATTCAGAGCGCCACCACTGAAATCATTTCGACTGGGTCTGACCTTTACATTCCTACATTTGTGTTTATTTCCTTACATTTAACTCAAAACTACAAAACTAAAAAACTAGGCTATAAAATGGATGTTTCAATACATTTGTACAATGAACCCAGTAAATTCTGAAATGACCCCACCTTTTTTTCATCATTGGGGCCATTTGTCCCAACCAATTCAAACCAGCGCAGAACGCTGGGGTCACGCCCGATAATGGGGAAAAACGTGTCTGCACACTGCTTTATTTGTGTTGTGATAAATGCATGTTGCGTTGGGCACTAGTATGTGCACACTTGCTAAAATGGCTATTATGTGAACTGATGTCAATGTGTTGAAATTTCTTGTTATAAGGTTAAGATATTAAAGTAACATTAAAATGAAATATGTACGATTATTCTAATGAGGAGGTTTTACATAAAGTTATCTAGCTACTTTTTAATCCCGATGACGGCTTCTAAATGCCATTTGACGGATTTATATGATGAAACCTGTGACAGGATTTAACACTGGTTAAATCACATATGCTTGTCTAATCAATTATGAAAAAAAGACCCCAAAAAATAGAAATAACTTTATCAATTCTTGTCTGATATTGGTGATTTTTCTTTAAAATTGATTCCGTGATATCTAGATTTTTTCAATGAATTTTCTTTTCTTTCATTTCACCCCATAGTAGTTTACAATAATACGGGGTAAAATATATACTAATATTGCCCTTTATTATTGCTTATTAATCGATAGGACGGGTACTTATCTGTGGCCCTGAATTATTAGTAGAAAAACATTAAGATTATATGAAGATTTTTTGTTTCATTAATAAGATTTTATTAAGATTTTTGCACATTGAAAATAAAGATTTTTCATTATTAGTTCAAATGGAACATATGATTAAGATTTTCAATGCTGATGGGTTCACATCTACTAGTAGTGCCACCATACAACCCACACACCTTACCTACGACCCACTTGTATTACCCACACACAACTATGACCTAATGCAGTAAGCATTCTCTCTACTTTTTGGGTTTTTTTTAGTTGGGGCCCCCTCATTTCTAAAATGGGCTATTTTGCCCCCTCAATGCCAAGTTAGATTGAACACTGGCTAACAGGTGCGTTGGCGTGGACAAAGGCTGAATGGATGGGAAGTCTTGATCTTTCTCTATTCTAGTTAGATTCTGAATACGTGTGTTGGACAGCTCTGAATGGTTGGGTAGTGCTGAGGTGGCCTCCCATACAGCCAGAATGATGGAAGAAATTTGAATAAATTCATTTTTGATTAACTGTATCTAGTTGACACTGTCAGACAGGTGGAATATAATGAAGAGAGAGACCTCTAAAAAACCCAGAATAAATGAATTACGCCCTAAATTAGGCAATGTTTTTCTAACCTTTGTTCTTTTATTTCAGGTGAACGAGAAACAAAAAAACAAACAATGGCAGCAGCGTCAATAAAAAGCATGGATGACGAAGACTACTGGTCCGCCTCGTCCGCCTCGAAGATCAAGTCGCGAGGAATCAACGTGTTCGACGACAACCTGGACTTCGATGATGCCAAGAAATTCCTGAAGAAGAGCAACGTGTTTGATGACGATGATGACGATGATGATACGATCAACTGGGACGGGACTCGGGCGCGCGGGTGGACGCACGTGGGTACAAGGTCTCAGCCAACCAACCTCCACAGTCTCAGTCCGCGCACAGCCCCGTGGTGACCCGGCCCAAGGCGCCCGTCGGTACACAATCCAGCGCCAACGTCAACAAGCCCACAGCCGAGTCAATCGATGACATCGTGCGACGCTCCACCGCGCAATCCGCGTCTGCATCAGACGTCGCAAAAATGGAGGCCGAGATCAAGTTCCTACGCCGGTCGCTGCAGGACGCGCGGCTCAACAAGTTCGATCAAATCCCCGTGAAAGAGACAATCAGGCGAATCCTCACGGGGCAGGCGTACTCTCTGGAGCCGTACCGCGGCAAGGAGGAGAAGCTACAGCTGTTGGACGAAGCTTTGCGAGTGCACGACGGAAACGCTATCATCGCGTGCGTTCTGTTCCTGCGCGACACGAGCACGGCGGCCATCTTCCACCGCGAGCTACTGCTGCGGCCGGCCGCGGTGGAGCATTACGTGAGCCACCTGCGACAACTCAGGCGACACGGACCGCCTCGCCGACCTGCTGGGCATGCTGGGACGTGCCGAGGACGCCGCCATGCTCAAGTACAAGCACGCCGCGGCCGCGACGAGCCAGGAGGCCAAGATCCGCGGGCTGCAGACCGTGTACCGCGCCCACTTCCAGATGGACTCAACTGAGGGTAGCTTGTTTCTGGCTGAGGCAGGGAAATGGATGATAACAATGGAGCTGATCCAGCAGCAGGTGGTAACTGATGATATGATGAAAAATGAAGTCAATCACTCATTATATTCCACTTTGACATTTTTGTTACTGCCCGTCGAGGCCGGCATCACAACTCTGCGGTAGTAATTATCACAAAATGAACGAAAACTGCTTCAGTTTTGAAACGCCAAGTTCGAGGGAGCTGCCTCTAGGTGGTCGCCGCCGCTTCGACTTCGCTTCGACAAGTCGGTGATCACGACGCTGTTCTACTGCTGCCTGTATCACTACGACCTGCCCCCGAACTGCCTGGCGTCGCCTCGCGCCATCCGATCGGCGCACGCGCTCACGGACAAACAGTTCACATGGACTGCGCTGGCGGCGCTGGGTCGGAAAACTCCGGCGCTGGGACGACGTCGACAAACTGTTCCTCGTCAAGGGCTGGCTGGGCGGCGCCAAGATGAAGCCCGTCGTGCCGTTTGACCGCGTGGTCTTCTCGCTCACGCTTCCACACCAAGCGACGTGAAGAACAAGTTCTGCAGCCTCATCGACAATGCCGATCTGCGCGTCGACGTCGCACAGAAGTGCGGCTGCACGCGCAGTCTGCTCGAGACGTTCATGCAGCAGAGGGACAGGCAGGGGGTTGTCGAGACGCAGGCGCGGCTCAAAGGCAACTCCCAGGACTGGTTCTTTGCCGAGGACATTCTCAGGAACTCCACCATCAAGTGGAAGAATTGAGCGTTGTGGGTTCGAGTAGTGATCGGCGGAACGTCGTCGTTGGTGGAGTGACTGGGACCGTGGCATTTACTTGCATTTTTGTTAGTCCGTCGTTTGGTGTCCAACATAGATTTGTTGTGAGGTGGCGTCGTGTTTTCTTTTATCTGTCTGATGGTCGATATTCTTAAGCAATCGTTTTAGGTGGCAAAACAACTTTGATGTTAATGCACTCAAAACGTATGAGGAAGGCATTTATCTTGTTAAAATTCTTTTACCAACTGCAAATTTACACTCTGATCTGGATGTGAAAATGAAGTGTTTTAAGGATTGTACTAATGTAAAGTGTTAAAAGGTTCGTCTTTAAGACCTGTCAAATAAATTACTGTGAAATCAGAGATTTCTTTAAAATCAAGTTATTAAGAACCTCTTATAAATGGTTTCACAATTCTCACAATACTTTACATAATATATCTATTTACAACATTGTTTTTTATGCACCTTGCATTCCATGTTACTTATTTCCAGTGCCGCGCATTCGTGGTAAAAGCCATTAAATCAACTATCAAATTGTTATATGCAAATTCATTAGGTGTTAAACCACCACAATCTGTGATTTTCTTAGATTTGTTATCTTTGTTAATAATTGTAATATATTTGAATAAAATACAAATGTATAACCATTGCTTCATTGTTTTGGTCCTAGCCCTGATGCTCTTGGTGGTAGGATTACATGTCTATTTTAATTTTATATTCACACATAGCTTTATAAGCACCTCGCTTGTTGCAGGCCAGCAGTGAGGCTGAGGCAGAGGAGGTGGTCGCCTGCTCGCTTTTGGCTTTGCCTCACTTGCCTCCTCGTTCTTTTGCCTCTTGCTTTTTTCTCAAAATAGCTATTGGAGTTTCTTGATAATCGTATCCCTAGAACAATATTTCTAGTGTAATTTAGTGGGTTTCTAGAGTAAAAAAAGGCAATTGTTGTTCTATCATTCCGTGACAAAAATCACTGCAATAACCCATTTACTTTTTTACCAGCATGCTTCAATTATACGATCTTTTGCTGCCGGAGACCACTACTAGTAACATTACTAAACTTCACATTTTTTTATACTCATGGTTTTGGTGGCAATCAGACTGTTATGATATTATTTATTTCAAAATGAAAATGAATCAGACACTCATTTAGTAAGGATTTTAGTCATGATAGAATGGTATTTGACCCTCAATTGATCACTATTTGCTACATCTGATTTAATTTAGTTTCTTCGTTTCTCAGTAAATTGATTTACTAGGTTTCACAAATTGTTATTGTATCATCCATGATTAGTGATCTTGCAATGCTGTAAAACTAGAAATGTTTGTGCACAATTTAATTCGCAAATTTTGTGGATTGGTGCAAAAACGCAAACTTAAATAGTCAGCAAACATTAACATTAATTATAAGGGTTGTCAATCTCCCATCTCCCAAATGTTTTTGCCTTTCTCCCATCTTCCACTTATTTCAGCCATCTCCCACTGTTAATGCTCTTTGTCACACCGTCGGAGATTCAACACATACATTGCTATATTGACTTTTGTTGTCATGTCAATAATATCAACCATGCAGTAAAAAGACAAAAATTACAACTATAGGCGGATTTTGAATTGTCAGGATTGTTCACGATTGAGTAAAAGCATGGAACTTCCCATGAATGAACGATGGTATGTGGGATACGAACGAAAACATAATATGAGGGGTTTGGGCTTTAAGCAAGTGCTTATGTATACATATCCTTTTTATGCATCCCATTCTGTGGACAAATATTGTTTCTTATATCGGAGGGCATTTCGTAGCCATATCAATATGATATTGTATACAAGGAGCAGAAATCAAATTGACACACAGGTCATCAAAACATTTACGATAGTTACCGGCTAATATCTCATAGGACTTGGCTTTTTCAGTGCGTAATGGACAAAACTTGGGGGCATATGATTACTCAATCCAGGCAAACATGCAGTAATAGTGTGATAATGATGAGTCTTCTGGATTCAATATATTTCTAGTGTAACAGCACGTACCTGTGACAAGTGCTCATTCAATGGGGAATAAGATTTGTGCCAGTAACACTGTGCAGGCCTCATTGAGACCATTGGGTGGTCAACGGAGTCTGTAGCGTTGTCTGCAGGTGCCGCTGACACATGTATCACTGGTGTTATATGAGATCTGATTGTAGTGGATTTGAATCCACCATAACTCAGTGAATTTTAGAAGGTTCACTAAAAATCTTACAATAATCTATTGAAGAATTTCAACTCAGCATACATCGTAGTAGGAAAATATGTCATGTAATCGGGCTTTGGTCAACACATCATCATAATCTATTCATAATTTTAAATAGGCATATATTATCTGGGGTAAAAATACTGGGTCACATCATTGAAATAACTTTATTATTTGCATGCAAAGAGAGTACACAATGATGTATAAACCAATTACACATTTGGCATGAGCAATGTCCATGAAAACGTTATAATTTATCTTGTCAAAATTTAATCATAAAATGTTGAGCCTTAAAATGAACAAAAAATGGACGTTGTCAAAATTTGAGTCACATAAATAAACTTTAATAGTCTTCCTGGAGTTGAATCTGACTGGTTGATAAATCAGGACTCGTTGGGAAGTTTTCAAAGGTATTTTCAACATATGAAATTCTGGAGATGCAATTTCCAGCCTAGTCATAGACAATTCCCTGCCAGTTACCAAACAATAAAACAATTACAGGTCACTACTCATAGTAAATTTATGAAAAGTAGGGCCCTACATGGGGTGCAAAAATAAGTGTTGTGTCCCTGTGTCCATTTTTAAGACATTAGAAATAGTTTGTGGCACTGTTTCCTATGTTGTCTGTATAGAAGAATTGTGCATGTGTCTCGTGTCACTAGATAAGGATTTTCAATGTGTCACTTTTACAGGTAAAATTAGTTCAAATAACTACCATGTCTCTGTCTCACTTTTAACCTATGTAAGGCCCTATAAATGCATACAAGCTAATACTTAGAGCAAAATAAGACTATCAAATTTATGCATTCACATGTAGAATTTAAACTATTTTTCCTAAATAAATACAGGTATAAAATAAGTGCAAGTTCAATGACACAGGCGCTTCAGAACAACCACTGCTCAACAGGGTCACGACACCATGAAACTTAACGCTACTTCAATTTCAAGCTCTGCGCATTTACATCTGTGGCAGACTATTAACAGATAAGATTAATGCACTCCTCGCATCCAAGATGCATTCCATCATTTTGATGCAGCAAGATGACAAATGGCAAAACACGGAACATGCACAAATTTATCGCCAAAATAATGATGCAAACTAACAAAATGAAACTATATGGTCATTGTTAATTTTTCTGACAGATGTGTTTTGTATTCATTTCGGAGCACATGCTGTTCATAAGAATATTTGGGAATTGGTAATAAAACTTGAGTACAGGGACAATAAAACTTAAGCACCAGGACTATCAGCCGAAAGCTGAACAAATAGCAACTATAACTGAAGTAATCTTCATAACAGTTCCAACTTCTGCAAATTTATCTATACATAAATTAATTCCCAGGGTGCCATCACTTATAAATGAACAGTAAACCGAGTAGGCAGAAAAAACAGAGCTGCACTTCTTACTTTGTGTTCGAAGATGCTAATGATAGATATATCTATACAAAACCCTGCATAAATGAACATAAACACATCAGTTGTTGATCTAACTTTACAAAGAAAACAGAATCTACCCTATATCTAAAATGACATCAATCAATAAACGCAAACCTGTTGAACATTGTACAAGACAAATAAAAGCAAAGTGAGTGCCAACAAACACATACGCATCTCACTAATTCAAATAGAATATAGTGGATAGGGCGTAAAGTGTCCTGTGTCAGTTAAATAGAGCATGGAAAAAATATTACTCGTTACATTAGCAAATACTTCTAAAAGAAACATACAATTACAAGCAATGAGAGCACTTCGGAAGACAATAATAAATAGTAAAAGGCTTAGAATGAAACCCTGGTGAACTCCAACATCAACTCTACACTTCAGCTTTTGTGGTCTAACGGATTGGTAAGCTGAACGCATCACTAGAGCTTTATGGGTTCGATTCCCAGTTAAATCTTGTCGTGGGTGTTGAGCAAACTCATCCCTTCACAGTTGTACATTGCTCTCTGGTACCTATACGCTAAATAGGTACAAGTAAGGTGAGTGAACACTATCATGAGTGATAAACACTTTTGCTCTACCATTGCGATGTGCAGTATACTCCTCAGGGAATTAAGAAATAAATAGTGTGACAATGATGCCAATCACCTGATGTACCTAGATCTAAAGCCGACTGTGCATATGGACGGTAAACTAGAAAGTACTCATTTACATTTTCTTTCTAAAAATTACTGATTTTCATAATTCTTGTTGAAATCTACACTAAAATAGGTACAAGCTTTAGAATGATGTGATTCGCTCAGAGCATTTAAAATTTATCTCAAGTTAAAATGAATGAATTGGTGCCAACTCAATTAAAAGAATAATTTAGAGCAAATTAACGATGAAAAACGTGGCTTATCCTGCACAACAGTGAGCAGTTAAAGTAGGGGTGTGAAAGTTTGGATAACTTTCTTTACTCAGCTCATCTGGTGTGGAGGCAGCAGAGATGACGTCCCAGGGATGGTGGCGGTGGTGGCCACATGGACAGGCACAGGAGCGGTGGTTACATCAGAGTTATTACAATCACTTGTTCTGAGAGTCAAATTGTCTAATTACAGTGTATAATTAGGCTATGTTCATGCAAAATTGGAGCAACTTATGCTGACATTTGAACGATAATTGACAGTTAAGCAGAATGTAGCTAAAATTAAAAAGATATAGACAACGCTAAGGATTAACATTAGGGAAATCATTTTATCTGCAAATGCTGAAGCATTCATTTTTGTAATTTCCTAATCGATCACTAACGTGCATTATAAAAGGTTACAAATCTGTCTATTTGGATAGTTCTTGTCAAGAGTATTTTGTGAAGCCAAAAATCATTTCATAGGTAATTTCAAAATGACTCGTACAAAGTTTTTTATTCTTCAGCACTATTACCTATAACAGAAAATTAGTGTGGTGAATGGTTTATTCGTCACAACCATGACGATGGCACTAATAATCATTGGATAGTGATATTGACAATCCAGAAATGTGATTTTTATCAAAAATAAGTCTACCATTTTTCAAACAAGAGGAAATGCAAAATAATGGTAAGTGGACGTTTTTTTAAGTTTAGGGTGTTCGCTTAAAGTAAACTGAAACTTTGGGGTCATATTATACTGCGCGGGATAAAATCTAATGCAGCTATTGAATGTATTTAAATCAAAATTAAAATAATTCATATATAGAGTTGAACCAGTTAAACTTGAACTTGAAACGACAGAATGGAAATATGGATTTATATGAAATTTTGAATTATGAGGGTAATTATGTCAAATAGCATGAGGTGAAGGCTTGTTTGGTCAAGGTATCCATAAATTTGAGTTTTCAGAGTTCAAGATGAAAAGCTCCAATGGTATATCTTTATCTATGTGATATCATATTTGTCACCATGCTTACTTTATAGTGTATGCATTAAAGTGCCATAATTATAAACAAGAAACATGTTTTGAGGTCTTTTAGAAGTCTTATATCAAGCACATGATATGGGCTTGTTTTAAAAATCCACAGCGCATGCACCTAAATCATCACCATTTTCACTTTCAAATGTCTTGACAATGCGTGTAATATGCACTTCCACCATAAACAAATGATTTGCCAATTTTTCTATATTTCTATGAAAAAAATTTGTTCTTGTTTACGACCACAAGCACTTGTTATCAATATGAAAGCACATTATAAATATAAATCCAGGGCGCTTTTTTAATTAACTGGGATAGGGTACATCATTCAACAAATGTTTTCCCTTTTTACACAAACAACTTATTGAATGAACTCTTACAAACAATGATCAGATCTTTTATCTACAGATTCATTCAAAGTTTAGTGTTACATTTTATATTAATAATAAGATTATTACTAATTAGCAATAGTTCATTTTTTGTAACTCAATGATTTTTATGTGCTTGCCAGTACTCTATGAAATGATGAATTGATGATCACCACAGTATGTAATCCATGATGCATATCAGTTGTGAACTTTACACCAAAGTGTTATATGAGTTGAAGTAACTATTTAAACGCCATGGTTGTATCCAGATCTATGAATTCACACTATCTCTTCTACCTGCAATTGTTCACAGTAAAAAAAACCCTTGGGGGTTAGCTCAAACAAAGATGGAGGGGTATGCTGTCGATTCAAATTTTTGTTTGTTGATTATTAGATTTTCTCATACTAAAAATCATGGTTTAATAAGTATGTATCGATACTAGGCATGAGAACACTGTGCATTTAATGCAAACATTATGCCCTTTTAAGTTGGAATCTATTTATTGCTCATAATCACACACATTTCAAATTATATTTTTTACTTTGCATGAAATAATTTGATTTTACTTCACATATTGAAAATACAATGAGCAATTTAAAAATTGCAAAATAGATAATCTCTCAAAGCAATTATGAAACTTTCCATCAGATATTTGGTCATATTCATAGTCGTTAATTTCTCCATTTTCATTTTGACATTGATTTTGTAACAAACAAAAATAAGAAAGAACACTGGCTGGCATTCAATACTACCATCACAACTATACCTTTATCTGATTTTATCATATTTATTGGGGAGAAAAGAAGTCACCTAATAAAGATTTAACTCACTCCATAAACCAGAATCAAACCTTTGCCAATTAGTACATAAAAGCCCAACATCTCCCAGTGCTATCTTCTTATGCTGCATGCATTAGACCAATGACATTCATAGAAGGGAGAATGTCAGGCGAATATGACTTCCCATCATTCAATGTGATAAAGGTGAGAGGGTATAGCAGTTGCCTTGTTTTTGTTCTAATTGCATAATTAAAATGGCAACATTTAAAATGAAATTGCTCACCACTTGACTGGTTTACAAAATGCTACATTAATTTTTAACATCATGATTGGCCAAGATCAAAAGAATTGTTTATCAAAATACATAAACCTATGCAACTTATAGGCAAACAATGCTGAAATGATCTCTGTAATGTACAAATTTGCATTCATCCAAATCTTATTCAATGTAGCATCATTGCTAAAATTCAGGAAACTCTATATACAGATTTGCATCAACAGTGAATCAAAATTATGAGCTCTCAAGCTCCCTAAACAAGTTGGGATTCATAGTATTCTATTCCAGTCATCATTCAAGTCATCATGGGCTGAATGCATACTAAAAACAACCATATATTTCAGTCTTAACGGAGAGATGCCCTATATATTACTGATCAACTCCTGATTCTCCTATCGATTTGAAAAAAAGAAATACTGTATCTCTGGAATAAGATGGTTGCAGTAAATCTCAAACTTCAAAAAAACAGTAGGTTTTGATAGGTGTAATATTTTGCTGCTTACGTTTATTACATGAAAAATGATCATTCTTTGCAAGGAGAAGGCAGAAAATGTTAATACACCAATTGTGCGTGTTTGATGTTGTATCTCTCTGACAGTGAGGAACATGATCTGGGTGTGCTTCACACACCGGGGCGGGGTCGGTAGATCGACAACATTCATATAGTAGATTATATTATATGTGCTTCTGTGACCAAATGGATAGGGAGTTGGACTTAATGACCAGAAGGTTATGGGTTTGATTCCCAGTCGGGTTTAGTGGTCGGTGTTAAGCAAACTTTCCCCGAACGGGCTGCACACTGCTCCATGGTACATCTACCTACACGTGAAATAGGTACAGGTCAGGCGAGTAAATGCTCATGTGAGTAATTAGCATGTGTGCGTTACAGAACCAAATGCTGTATGCAGCCAGTGTTGTATTGCTCCCCAAGGAGTTGAGAAAGGTAAAAATTAATTGTCAAAGATGCCAATGACCTGGTGTAAATGAGTTGACTGAGCAGTACTCCTGGATATAGACTCTACATGTCTGCTCGATTGACATATTGAAAACATTGTCTTATGAGTCTCTTATGTTGTTTTTATGTATCTTTGTTTTTATGTATCACAATCGTAGAATTGCACTTTAACATTAACATACATCTTTCTGAGATAGCGGACTCATAGCAAAAGTTAATACATTAAATCCTAGAGCACGATGACAAGTGTTGCTTACACATTGTTGAAATGAGCACCTATTTACAACCGATTGTAATTATGACACCAACATTTCATGCGAGTGTTTGCGGCTGCTGTGCCACACCTGTGAAGTGTGTTGCTGGGAACGACAAAATGAGAACTATCATGTGAGCCAGCAATAAGAAAACCAAGTGGCGGCGGGATTGAAAACATAGATCTGCTAAAACATCACATAATGTCTTGCAGCGCAACTTGTGGATCCAACTCTGATAGAGAATATCACGTGCTTGCTTATTTTTTTTCACAATGGAAAAAAATGCTGTATGAATTTCAAAAATGGTTTTATAATTACAAAATATTCATATGGCCAATGCTAAGGAATGTTTTTGAAAGTTAGAGGCCCATTAAGCAGGTCATTTTTTCAACATTCTCTGGAAACATATTTTCAACATTACAAACAAGTTCCAATAACTCATTAGACAACTCAGTCATGCATTTCCAATACTGAACTGCTACATACAAGTGAAAACATTGAACACGATGCCACAAGTAGCCACATCTTCAAGATTTCAAGGTAAATCTGGCAACATGAGCATGTCAACATTTTTACCGTGTCAGTCGGCATCCGCGGGAATGTCAATACAGGAGATGCTATTTGTCAGGTGGTTCCCATAATGATGATTTAAATCTCTTTCTACCAGGTGGTTCCTATAATAATGATCTAAGTCTTTTATGTGTGTGCCTACACCTTCACAAGAACAACAGACTTTCGAGTTTTATCGCTATCTTGGTACTAAGAATCTCCTAATTACAAGAAACATGATTGCACATTGGTATCTGAAACTGTGTTGGCTGTCACATAAGCATTGTAATTTTAAAAAAATACCCTCAAAATACCCCAAAATAGGCCGCCCATTTCTTGATATAAAACGACTATTATAATAAAACCATGGACTCTGACATTCTTTTAGACCTCATGCATGGACCAACATAATTGTGTGCAATTTTCAACACGATCCCAGAGTTGTTTTAGATTCTTGGTTTTCTTTTCTAAAGTTTCAAGTGGTTCCAATAATGATGATGATGATGATGTGAGCTGATAGTAGATGGTTTTTCGGATTCTCAATAACACACACAGAAATCAAGAACATTTTCTAATTTTGCATTGCATAATGTAATGTAAGTATATACCACAGGATGTATCAATGTTGGCGAGTTATTTGTACATGCATAAATGTTGCATAGTCATTTACATGAACAATAAGTGCAAAACTTTATCATGGTTATAGTGGTGAATTACAAACCGTAAGGTCATGGGTTCATGGCCTGCTCAGGGCCAAATAATGGTGTTGCACCAACTACTCACTCTAGTGGACTTAATTTGTAATGCCTACAGGTGTAACTAATATCAACTGCTTGCTTAGTGCCTATTAATTGCATATGAGGATAAATATATTGAAAACATGGCAGTTTTGTTGTGTTCATTTAATAATACAGATGAGCCTAACTATCTCCATGTTTCTTATCTCAAAGTTTCTGTTATCTGGAGGTCAGGTTCAATTTCGTTCAGCTATATTATGAACATATTACTACTGCATGCAGTTCATTATCCAGAATATTGGCGATCTTGAGCATTTTACTGTGTTTCTCCTTACAGATTCGAGATAATGAGTTTCTACTGTATTCTAGTTGCTACCTCTGAATGAAAAAGCCTTTTGATCTGGATATTAACATGCACAAATATATTTAGGCTACAGTGGAACCTGTATCATGTGGACACCTTTAGAAGTGAACTGTCCACACAAGACAGGTGGCTTTTGTTTCGATATATTATATATAATATACCGAAAAAGATAGAAGTGAAAAGTGTCCACATGAAACATGTGTCCTTAAATAGGAGGTGTCAAAATGGACAGGTTCTACTGTATATTTCAGCCACTACTGTGATACATTTTATGATAGCAAGTTAACAAATATATATAAAAAACTATAAAAAAGTGATAAATAGAAAGGAGAATATTACCCTTTGAATTAGTGAACTTTGGTGAAATACTTAAAAGGTACTACAACGCAGGGTATGAAATACGGCCTACCCGACGCCCCGGTTCCAGTTCATTTTAGCCCCGCCTGGCTAGTTTTAAAAGTTCATTGCCCGCAATATCAACATAATTAAGGGCGCGACACTTTTGTCAGAGCTGGTTACGTTTTTCCCTTGCCAGCCTTATGGTCTGTAAGCAAAATTTCGTGAGTTATATACACTTTCATAAGGCTAAATCCACACTGGCAGCATTAATTCATGATGACAGTTATATCAGTGGTAAGCCAGAAAATTGCTTTTATTGCTGACATACATAAATCCTGAAGTAATCAACACACTTAATGGTTTCATGCATTGGTCTTGAATGTAAATTAATCTTAAACACCCAAACACGTCCTAAAAATAAACTGAAGAATTTAAAAAACACTTGGGTGCTCTCAATAATCTACTTCCCTCAGACAGTCCCAGTCCTATTCTAATAATTGTCCATAATTTTAAGTCAGAAATTGATGGTAATAATGCGCTTTTGGTTGACGGACTTGCTCGAATTTTGCTGAATATAAAAACCAATATATTATATACTTTATGCTATTATTTTGCTTATTTATTTATCTTGCATGTAGTTCATTTAACTTTTTCTTACATTCTTAATTCTTATATTGTGACTTTCTAAAAGTTGTATGCTTTGTTTTCGACAGACTTATCTTCACATCTGTGCTTTCAAACTTATTTTCTCTTGCTTCAGATAACCTGCTGAATCCATGATATGCCTCGTTATTTGCTTAAATTCTTGCATTTTAGTTACAAAAATCTTTGATTTACAAAAGATCACCTACACAAACATAATATCATTCCTATATGACTAGAACATAAGAGACTTCTAGGATATATTTGATTTAATCAATTTTTCAAATAACACATTTCATCAGATCCACAATTTTTTCAAAATTCAGGCAAAATATCTGCATCACAAAAACCTGACTGGTCTTGGACCCGGTCAAAATGTGAGCTCCACCAAATAACCATATACTACTACTAGTTATGATATATATCTAGATTCTCTACTGTTTATATTGATGAAACACAACGTTTCGTGATGGTAACTAAATGCATGGCTTCATCATGTTGAACTGTATGGTTTCAACATCCAAAGATCCATGTAGTTACATAATGCAAGGTCATGTTTCATCAATATAAACAGTAGAGAATGGTATATATATTATCATTATTATGAATCTACCTACTGTCACTAATCTTCCCACTATCAGAACCATCTATACTGTTTCACTGTAAGATGACATCTTAGCTTTCTAATCAAGATGCCATCTGTGCTGCTCTGCGCTTCAGGCTGATGATGACATTTTTGCGCTGGGCGATGCTGCCCAAGAGCTGGGAGACCTGGATGACATCTTCTCGGGACTGGGGATGGGGCTCAACAGCCTCATAGCTGATGGACAGCTCGCTCCGGTGGCAGCCGGCAATGGGGACACCACCAAGGTGAGAGGCACCCATGCTGCACTAAAATGTCATCTCTCTTTTTTTATCATTAACAACCCATAATATTCTTTAGCAGATTTCACTGGGTCTTTTCTTTCTGAGTAAACAGGGTGTATCGATTAGAAAAGTATGTTATGTGAAATTGCAAACCTATTTCTAATAGGCTTACAGTAGTAGAACAGGCTGTACTTCGCTTTTCATAAATTTGAGCAATAATGTAAAACCCGAAATTGGAGCTATAGATTACTGAGTGACAGACAAAACATTTTTCAATGCGTAGCAGCGTTCAATAAATCACAGGTAAATGCTATGCGCGAATTCTTGGTTTTACTATCTCTCTCTCTCTAACAAGGAGTTACTATGGCCACAGAAATCTTCATCGTGTACGTTTTACACCCACCAAGAAACTTCTCAATTGATATCAAAGTGTCAATATAAAATACGTTTTTTAAACAATACAGGTGTACAATTTCTCCAAGACTGATCCTAGTGGAAAGATCACAAAGGGCAGATTGATACAGGATCCGCTATATATGGCATCCCCCAAGTAACTTCAAATGTGATATCAAAGTGTCAACAATATACAATGGCAATGGAGGTGACAAATTCTCCAACCATAGGCCGAATCTATATGAAAGGCCAGTGACCAAGGGTGACCAATCCCAGCTGATCCGGGTCGGTGGTTCAACCAACCAGTGCGTATTGAAAGGTGATCGTGAAGATCTCCAGAATATTCATGGAGGTGATTACCCCCACAAAACGCCCAAAGCCAGACTTGTCCGGACCGTCAGCCAAATTCGGTGAAATCACCTGTTATTTCAGAAATGTTTGGATGTCAAAGCTTGGGGGAAACGACCTGCAAAGAGAATCCCAAAGCAGTGACTCATAGTCAGCAATAGCAATCACGTGAATCACGATAATATTCATTAAAATTTACTAAAAAATACGATGTTTTGAAAAATATAAGGTTATCAGAGAGTACAACTGGCAAGACTAATACTTACCTTCAGTTTAACATTCATAAAGAACAGCTTTTACAAAATTGGTAATGCTGTTACAGACGTATTTGTTTTCTATGTAATGCATGTGTACTGAATGTTTACACAGCAATAAATCATAGTATCTTACAGATGAGATAATACGATATATAAAAAAACATACCTTTGAGCTGAATTGTGAAGCAATACTGCCAGAACTTTCAAGTTCTTGCGAACACCATCAAGCATTCTTCGCAAGAATTAAAAAAAGAACTCAAGGTATTTATTGCTTCAAAATTTAGCTCAAAATTGAAACACGCTTCAATAAATCAACATGCTAAACGTGTTCAGATGATCATTTAAAACTGCATATTTTCCATAAGGTGATAAGCCAGTACAAGCAGCTGGGTAAGAGGAACACAGGCTCGTACGACAACTTTGACCTTGAGCGGGGAGACACGAACGACGCCGAGCTGAAGACGCAGGTGCTGGCGGTGACAGCCGGGGACGACGGCAGGGAGCGCATTATTGATGAGACGGCACTCGACAGCAGCACAGGTGGGGGGTAGTTAGGGATTGTTCACATATGATGTAATTGTGGAGGGGTGGGTGTTGTCCAGAGAAAAATGACGTCATTGAGGACTGTGGGGTGGTGCAGAGACATTAAGATTGATCTTCATATTGTTTTTTTGGTTCCAAAGCAATGTAGTCAAAGCTGTTAGGTGTTTATATGGGTAGTATTAAGGGTGGAGGTGGGGGTAGATGCAAGTAAAAATGACACATCATAGGAGGGAGGGGGTGGGGTGGGGAAGAATAATGACAAACAATGACAAAGGGGGGTGGGCGGGGGGGCAGAAATGCCCAAAAATGCCATGACGTCATTTGTGAAAAGACCCATAAAAGATACAGATTTGTCGATAGCATGTTCCTCTATAATGACATAGCTGAATAGAGACATACATGTAGTTGAAGACAATCTTCCATTTTACAATATGCGTACATGTACATTCAGGGGATTTTGACATGATTTCTCTGGTGATTTTCTTGTGATAGACAGAAAGTAGGGATCAATTGAATTTAAAAATCTGCACTTTGCTCACACGATTTGTCTACTACGAGTGAACAAAAATGGCTCAACACAAATATATGAACGAAAAAATCTCCTGTGACCACCTTGATAGCAATATTGCTTACATGAAGTTGTCCTGACAGTACTCAAACTCACAACCACGTGGTTGTGAGACGATAATGATACCATCATCCCTAGCAGCAAACTGTAAATTTAAAGGTTATACAGACAAATTGTAACCCCCAGTCTAGATAATTGATTATCATCTCAACCCAGTGGTTGTAGATTCAGATCCCACAACCAAGCAAGCTAGGTTAAATACATATAATACAATGTACATGTATCATTATTCAACTGAGTATTGAGAGGTTGCAAATCCCAACTGCCCTTTAATGTCATTAGGACTTCGCAATGTAAGAAAATTTCTTTAGCAACCGAAATTTAATTCTATATAAAAATCATGCTGAATATGGACACATTTCAATGTCACTATGAGATGCTTCACATCAATGTTGCTTGTGTAGGAAGTAACGGCAGACAACAAGGTTATCCATCCCCAGAGCATCAACCTTTGTTAGAAAGCAACGGAGGAGATGCACCAAAAAGCCCCTATCGCGATGTCAACAGACTGCCCCCTCGACACCCATCTTTAGGTATAGATGAACTTTTCATTCAAATTTCAACTTAATATTTCAAGATACATTAAGTGAAACATTAAAAGCAACATTTCTTTCATTCTGACATCATTCCTTTATCTATATAGCTATTTTATTTTCATAGGAGAAACCGATCCCCATGGCATCATTTCACGGTCAGACAGTATCCAAAGTAACCACATTGGCGCAGGTTTGTAAGCCTTGATAACCATAACAAGTCACATCATAAAACAACTATTGATAAGAGCATATAAATTAAAAATGAATAGCTCATATTGTACATTTAATTAGATTAGCTTTTCAACAGAACTAGAACTTATTGATAAGAGTATATAATAACAAATGATCATATTGTACATTTAATTACATAAGTTTTTCAACAGAACCAGAGTTTATCATCATTCTGCCTATTATTATCATCATTATCAGGCGAAGAGCACCGAGGCTCGATCAAGCACGACCCGGACCATGACCCTTACGAGTACGAGGCCACATACGAGAAGTACCAAAGTTGGGAGGACGGGTATTCCAATGATCCCCGATACGAGTGTGACGTCTGCTGCCTGACGATAGACTGCAAGCCGTGCCTGCCATGTCTAGGACCAAGCAGAGCCGCTGCAGACAAGAAACGATGGAAGCCAAAGAAGAACGCCAAGCGCGGCATGACATGCTCCGCTGTCAGCACAGATTCTAACGCTCTGCCTGGCGTGAAATCGCTGGTGGCGAACTACGCCAAAAATGCTGTTTGAGGATAGAGACCAGTTTGTCGAGACGATGTTCCGTGCGGTGAAACTCAACAAGCTCGATGTCATCCGCATACTGTGCAAGATCGTACAGAAGGCCAACATTAAACTCAGTCACGACAGGTTAGGCGGATTCTATGTACATAAAATAGTCACTCATCATGACTTTGATAACATTGAATTATCCCTGATGGTATTTTTCTAAACATTTCCTTCATAACAAACTCACAGAAGCACATTGAGCAGTTTATGTTCTTTCCCTCTTCAACTTTGCAATAGCATTCTACACATCACATATTTTTCTGAAGTAAGGCATAATTATGATTTAATTCATTTGTAATATAATGAAAATTTGATGAACATTTTTTCCCGCAGTTTGCGTGAGCCCGAATCATCAGCCACGATCCTTCATGTGGCGCTGCTGTACAACCACAAGGAGATCGTCGACTTCCTGTTGCTGCTGAAGGAACCAGACTTGATCCTGGCAAAATATGAGACTTCAGAATACCACAACCAGACAGGTAACACGATCTATTGAATCAGATGGCCAGTCAACTAAATAAGTGAGAATCTCTGGATATTTGGATAGTTACAATTAAACCATACACAAGTAGAAAGGTAAAACACTATTTTTCTAATGTGCTGACATTTGTATCCTCCTCTCCCACATTGGATCAAATCCTGTTCCATCATCTCATGAGGGAAATCACTGTTCTCTCTCAGGTCTCCACGTTGCTGTTGCTAACGGTGACATTGACGTGGTTGAGAAGCTGCTGCTGGCGCTGCAGGTGTCCGAGAGGCAGGTCCTCATCAACACGGTAAATTGTCAATCATAAATGCATTTGGAGCTATTTTATCATCAGTCTATGGGAATGTCATCTACACAGCACATATATTCAGTGTTACAAGGGTTAAGTTGTCAAAATCAAAATCAATACTTTGCTTTTTCTTACTTGGCCTTATGAAATTGTATGGTAAACGTCGCTTAACATTTTGGGCTTAATTGGCTTGTAATTGGTTGGATTTTTTGACCTACTTTCACAAGTATTAGAGGCTTTGAATCACAGCTATATACTAGGCATAGAGTTGTGAGATATAACAATACACCTACTTCTAGTCAACTTAAGCTTGTAAAGTAAACATTTCATTTCAACTCACTTTTATGACTGACCTGAGCTGTGAGCTACGTTTTGAAGAATGAATAGATCCTCTCCATGGAAACATTCAAACCCATGTATTTCGAGCTGATAAGTTTGTAAAAATGTATTTAAAGTTGTTGATAATTTGACTAGACTATGCATGATTTCATGTATCTTGAACGTAATGATGATTTCTGACGATTTTATTTTTTCTAAACTATGCATTATTTAGTACAATACAATAATATGATGACAAGAGTACCGCCTAATTTAGTTTGAAAATCAGTGTTAAGATAAAATATACATGTACGTTGACAAAACCCCAACAATTTCAATCATAGTTTTCATTGTTTTGTACATTCATATCAACCATTCTATTGCAGATCGCAGATGGCCACTATTTCCGCACGAAGCACCCGTACGGTCAGATGTGTCTGACCGCTGCGGCCTGGGCCGGTCACTCCGACGTCATCAAGCTGCTGGTCAAACACGGCGGCAACCTGGCACTCAGAAACTACACAGGTATGTCTTGTTCAAACTGTATTTCTATGGACTTACTAATTTATGTTTGGTCAATGGCAGAAAGTAGTGCCTCCAATAAAGACAACCTCTATAAAGGCACAACTTACATAAAAAGACAATTTTCCTCAGTCCTGGGCATTTGTTAAGAGACTGCCATGAGCCTCCGAAAAGAGGCAAATTCTTCATCAAGACCACGTGAAGAAAGTCCCCAAGATCTAATATATGTTTTGCTTTCCCCAAAACTCACTGGAAGGGAATAGCTGTTCTTTTTCCACACACCCTTGGATGGATTGGACCACTTCTGTGGATTACAAATCCACTCAAATCACTTCCTTATAGATGTCCTGTAGATTCCCAAAGAAGAGTGATACAACAGAGGGATCTGTTCCCTCTATCACTAACATCTGTCACCTTCAAAAATCACACCCTATATCCAACCCCCAACCACACAACCAGCCACACATGGCATGCAATTGTACAAGATGCCTATAACTGGGGTCTACAGCTACAGGTTCCTACATGCTGCTTCTGCACCGTCTCTTTTTGAGAATTTTCAACACATTCTCACATCACTATTTGATATGATATATACAGACATAATATGGGTGTCTCGTGTCCATATTTAAGGATTTCAAATGTGTCACTTTGCTCACTCAAAAACATTCAATTTTTTGGAGTCCCAGCTATTCACTAGTCCAGGGATGAAATTCTTACTCTATCAACATAGGGTTGAGAAAGGTGTCAAGTTTCATAGAAGTAAAATCCTGTCATGGGAAAATCAAATTAAACTTGTGCATCATTCTAAAATATGCCACTGTAATGACAACACGATCAGATATGTATTTCAGGGAATGTTACGCCCCACATCAGTAAGATATCACACGTTCACAATTACAACAGTTATGCTGAAAATTTGCACCACGTATAATACATACATGTACTATCATTCTTTCCATTATAAAAATTAGACTAATGTTGGTTGAAATGAAAGGAAGATAGATTTTCTTGTCAAGCAGAATGTTATCATCCTTTTTAGAATCATTATGCCGGCATCTAAACTAACTAAAAAGCTGTAACTGTGATCTCTTCTGCCCTGATGTATATGAAGATTAAGGGTGGTTCGAGAACGGTCTTTTTTCCATATATATCACCAGAATTTATCAGCAAGTCTTAACCATATATTATGGTAAGGAGTGGGTATGTCAAGACATGTTGGTATGTGTAAGTATGTTTAGGTCAGGTGGAGGGAAAATGCTAGTGTAAATGTAGGAGGTTCATAGTCTAGGACATATACTCTCAGTTGCCTTCAGTTACACCAGGTCATTGACATCCTTATCACTCTATATTGCCTTTCTCAACTCCATGGGGAGCATACAACACTGGCTGCCATAGCAGCACATGGTGTTCATCACTCATATTAGCATACACTCGCCTGACCTGTATCTATTTAACGTGTAGGTACCACAGGGCAGTGTGCAACTATTTTAGGGATGAGTTTACTCAACACCCACTTCCAGGAGACATCCACCACCCACATTTCAAAGTTCATGATGTTTGATAACGAAGGTCACTCAAATTTAAAGAAATTACAAAAAAACTAACATGTTTATTGACAAAAAAAATCATCATAAAAACTGCACATTGCAACACTTGGGAACGGATTGAGGTTCATTTAAATATAATTTTTGTGAAATTATTGATACTCAATTCATCAAATTCATATTTGCCATTTGGCTGACCCCCTCCCCAAATAATAAATGGTCACTCCCTTGCCATGCATATGCTTTCTTTTGTGACGTTTGTGGTCACAGTGATGTAAGAATAATGGATACATTCTCCCACTTGGTTTTTCCATCAGTTTGCAATCATGGCCTCAAATCATTAGTGTCATTATTCATTATCAACTTTCACTTTGTATGCACAGCTTTTAACTATGCTGTGCTATTATAACCCCGTGAAAATGGAACCTATAAAGTTTGCACTCACGATATGCTAATATGTGACCCATAACGAATGAGGGTGCTATCTCCTCATATTATAGTGTCTCTTACTTTCAGGGAACATCATAACATGCACCAGAATGACTCTCCCACAAAAAGTCATGCTAATTTGCACTCAAAATCATTACTTAGTTTTCTATGATTGGTTATTTTCTTCCAATGAGTTACCATAAACATAAATATAAACACAAATTGCTATGTTTACCCAACCTCAGACTCAGTTTTAAAACAGCACACACGCTACACAAAAATAGAATTCTTGAAAAAAAGTATATTCATTTCAACTTTATGTGCAACAAAGTGCTCAATGATGTTGTGATTGACATGAAAATATGCCCCATTTCCACCGATGTTTACCCTGCTCATTCTCTCCTGCAAATCGACGGTCTTCGTGTCGTCAATCACAATGGCACCATTTTCTGGCACTTTCATCATTCCAAAGACTTTTTCAATAAAATCATTGTTGTGAAATGACTTGGTAAATGTTGATTTTCCGGGTGGATCGCTTTGGACGTGAGTTGTGAGGAACTGGCATCAAACAGAAATGGCCCATGAGACAATCTATGGACATTTGCAATCAAATTAGAGAAACCTTTTAAAAAAAGACAATATGTATATTAGGGGACTGACTTCGCAAAAGGTAGAGAATGAGATTGCTGTTTGACTAATGATATGCAGCATGTGCCAAATGGAAAGACTATGAAATGCCATTAAATCTTATATCCCTAATCTTATCTCTAATACAAAATTATACTTCAGGTATATTATTCAATTTGCAAGCTACTGAAACAAAGCAAATGTGCATTGTTAAAGCAATGACATAAATCAATGATGACCCATATTATGTTCTACATTATAACACAGCCAAGTAGATAGGTAGGTGGATTAATGATCATATGGTGGTGAGATTGAGTCTTGGATGGCTCTGGTTGTTGCTACTTAGTCTACTACCCACTGCACAGTTGTTATTTGTGGTACCTACGTTATATAGGTACTGGTCTGGTGTGTGAAAGTGAAAGCGAGTGAGTTGTGAGCCCAATGAACTGAGCACCATCTGTTATGGCAGTACATACTGTGTGCTCCCCAGGGAGTTGACCAAGGAAGACCAGTGTGGTGCCTATGGCCTCAAGGGGTAGATTTTAAGTCTTCTGAACATACTATGACAGTGTGTATTACAACTGTAAACAACAACCTCTACACATTTAAAACATAACTTGCTTTTCATCAGTATTTCAAGCACCAAGTTACATCCATCCAGATTTTACTTTTTCATATGCTCTGGATGTTCGACTTTTATTCTGGACTAGCCAGCAGGCAGCTATGTTGTCAAACACAAGCTCTCCAGTGCTTTACCGAACTACTTTTTGCCACCCTCTCAACTGTTCATTTATCAATGCCACAGTCAAAATACATACAAACTACTGATGTCTGCAGCCAATCAAAGCTAGTTCATTTGCATATTTGTTTTGTATTCTATGTTGTTCTATCTATGCTATAATAATCTCCAAACACATAAACATGGTCAAAATTTGTTCTAAAAAGGTTCTATTTAAGCTTTTCGGCTCTACAGAGCCCTAATCATAACAATAGATTATATTATATACAGCGGAACTTATATATGGAATGACAATTTATAAATATGCTTTTACGTATGCATATTTGTAAAGTGCATGTAATGTATGCATCCTTTACAGACCTCAGGCCATCTGCTGATTATGTTAATGGCTTTCTAATGCTTTAATGGTTAGGCAATAAGCAGAAAAAAATGATGTGAGTACCTAACCATAGGCAGATTCGGGGGGGGTGGGGGGCAGGGGGGCTCTCATTTCTTTTCCCACCATAGGGTATTTTACGTCAGCCACCGATTCTGGCGTACAAAACCCATGAAATCCCTTAAGTGTGTCCCCCCCACCCCAATTTCCAAAAACCTGGATCTGCCATTGCTAAGCCTGTGGTTGTGTGTATGTTGCAGGCAACACGTTGATGCACACAATCGTGCAGCAGTCGGCCTGGGCGCCCGAGAAGCACGACTACCCGGACCTGTGGGCGACGCTGTGGGACGCGTGCTACATCAAGGCCGAGTCGCTCACGTACGACACGAAGAACGCACAGCAGAAAGAGCTCCACCAGCGACACATGCAGGTACTGATTGACTGATTGATTGATTGATTGATATTCTTCAGGAACTAATGTTCCTAGGATAGCACATGAAAGCGTAAATATATATGTATTGCTTATTTCCAATGTGGTCCTTGTTTGTTTGGCAGGTTAGGTAACCAACTGAGCCAAGGGTGTTTGGAGATCATACTAGCTATTGTTTTCAAACTGTCCTTCTATTTTATGCAGGGGATGACTGTCCTCTACCACGGACACACCTTTTTGCGAGGCTTCGACCTCATGCTTGGTGTCATCACCATCTTGTATGATATACTCGACAGCAGCGACAGGCTGTGTGGAAATCGGCATTACAGTGGCAGACGTACGTAACTCTTTGGCGACACAAAGTCTGCCGAGGCCTGGGCATGAACTTATGACGCAGGCAAATCCTGTTTGTTGGTCGTGCCCTCTAACCACTGTACTAACGAGGACCACGCCCCACTGTTAGCTGATACAGTAGAACCTCCAATTAAGACCACCTCTCTATTGAGACCACCTCTATAATAAGACCACTTTTCACCATCCCAAACGTTCATACAGCTGCCAGAATGAACCTCTGTATAGAGACCACCTCTGTATTGAGACCGCATAGCTCTGGTCCCAAAGGTGGTTTTGATAGAGAGGTTCTACTGTATGCCATAATAGGAGAGCCCTCTGCTTGGGATGATGGTATCATTCTGGTCTTACAACCTTGGGGTCGTGAGTTCGAGTCCCGTTAGGCCCACTTGATATAGTCAAATGGAAGCTATGTCTTCAGCTATGTCAATACAGTGGTAGGAGCTTGCTTGGTATAACAGTGAGAGTAGAATTGCATAATAGGACGGTTACTTGAACAGTGTCAGGATTAACTCAGATAAAAACAACAGAAGTTGCATATCTATGTATAATATGGTATCGGTAGAGTAATATGAAACAGTCAATAGTATTCAATCCTATAATTCTCTCTCATTTCTCTATAGCAGGCATGTTCCTACCCCAATCATGGGTTGTTATTCCTACAGGGAAGAAAGGATTAGAATGGAATGTACAAAGCCTGGGAAACACTAGATTTTAAAAGCATGTTATTTTGATATCTAGCAAATGGAAGACAGGTAGTCTGTTAAACACAGTACGTGAGAAAGAGATCAAATATAACATAAACTAAATGACGGCCACATTGAATGATGAATAAAATAGACCTGAAATCCCAGAAACATTTTAAAGGCTAAAATCACAGTTGATAATTGATGTCCGCAGCATGGTCCATTGACTGAGGAAAGAGCAGTCACCTCATCTCATACACAACCCTCCATGAGGCTCTTCATGTCTCTGCTCTTGGCTAAGTGCTGTTTGATGAAAACATTTCCACTTGATACAAGTTTATCGATTTTCTTTTAACCTTCATGATACTATCAATAGTTGATGTATACACATATATAAATGCGTTTCTAATTTACCATATTTTTATGCATAAAAGCCATGGGCTTATAACTGAAAAAATACTGGTTTAGGGCATTTTGAATGAAAATGCATTCATTTACTGGTCATTTATAAACCCACAGGCTTGTAGTCACAAATTGACCCAACCCATTTAAAACACATGGGCTCATATGTGTAAAGAAACAGTGTGAATTTTCAGCACCAAAACCCCATTAGGGTATCTATATTGGATGTGTGCAGTCATGGAATCAACTAATATATGAATAAATGAAACTAATTTCTCATTACTTAACTTAAATTCTAAGCTCAGGGACAGAACATGCTGTAGCTGAGATCTCATTTTCTGCATAAATCAACCAAATAGCTGTAAAGTGATGAACATGTGGTTATTCATTTGTGAAATAGTCCCAGATCGACTTATTTACTGTTTCAGTGACATCTTCTGATGTAACTTGTGCCCCACAGACTCCTATAAATCAACATCGAATCCTTTATCATTTTCCTGATGGTAGATGTAATAATCTTTATTGAAATCTCCGAGGTTGACGTCATTTTGAAATCACTGAGTAAATCAAAATGATAAATGAACCTAATACATGTATAGACGGAACCTTCCCCTTACACACCCATGGAAGAACCATGCTCACTTTGCGGTCCACCTTTTATTACATGAAGGTTAGGTGTAAATCTGCAATGTAAATTCCAGATCATGCAAAAGCTGACTCTGAAATTGGTCAAGATTCACCTTAAATGCCCATGGGCTTTTGTGTGTCATGTAAAGTGTGAATCTTGGATTTCTCCACAAACATTAATCATGTATAATATTCAAATATAGTAAATATTTCTGAAGTAAATCTGCACTTCAAATCAACATTTGTGGGGAAAAATCAGGACATATTTTCTAGCAATTATCTACAATAGTTTTGAGAAGTACATATTGTTTGATTCGATTCGATGTAACAGCAGACAAGCGCTCACACCCTCTACTCATTTTGACGATAAATTCTGCTGCTTCTCATAGATTTTACGCAGTTGGAAAAAAGCAGATATTAATGTGAACTTTGCTGCCATTCAACATTTGACCCAAACCCCACCCATATCATGTGATATCATACAAATCCTACTACTACACAGCAGCCGCAGTGAGAAGAACAGAGATGACGTCAACAGTCCGGAGGCGGCACATAAAATCTACAGGTAATTCTACTGACTTGACAAATGCCACTGAGTATTTGAGACTTATCATTAATTTGACATATATACAAACAAAACTTTGAAAAAAAATCTTTTTCATTTCAAAGCTTTTGATTGGCTGGATGCATGAATACATGAATGAAGACCCAGTGTGGGACCTGGAATGGAGAGGTGGTTTATATATAATCTTCGTCGTTTTGAAGGGATTGGGAGTGACTTATTAGAAAATGGGAGGTTCTACTGTAATTAAAGGAAGAGGTAGGGTCATATGCAACAGGAGACCACAGGCACCATAACCTAGTGAAAAGGATCAATTTTTACCTGAAAAATTGATACAAATGATTGTAAAATTGCATACAATAAAATCACAATCACAAAAGGATTTTTTTGATAATTGTTTGTACAACTGAAATATTTCAAATTTAAAATTTCTTCTATTATCATCTTTAATGTGAGATAAAATTGTCAATCACAAATGAAATTGTAATGTACAAGCAACAGGTCGTCTTGTTAAAGTTTGACAGTTATGTTTCCTGTATGACTTTTATTTGTTTGTCTTCTTGATTAAATGACAAGTATTACTTCCATCCGTCAAGAGGTGATCTAAAAATATTTTCTTCACAGCATGAAGAAGATAAAAAGCAAAGTTCAACTTCAACTTATATTAGTGTTTTTTTTTCACCTAAGTAAAAATATGGTCTTCATTTGCATTTCCTTTGATCTAAGACTACGTGGGTCCATTCTCAACAAAAAGTCGTACTGAAAATCTCATTTAATTAATAAAGGTTGCTGTAAATGGAAATAATAAAAATATACTTTGAAATATATGCTTCCCAAATTATATTTACCATTTGTAGAAATTAAGTTTTAGAAACTTAACATATACATAACCATCCTAACCATGTCCCAAAGAGGTCAATGCTAAAAATAACAGTGGAAGTCTCAATGCGAGTAGTCTCAATCATCCAGAATCTTGTAAAGTTGCCATCAACCAAGATACATATATACATGTACCAGCCTGGGTGTCCGAGGCTACAATATGAGTACTATGAATTCTGAACACTGCACCATGTGACCTATGGCATTTTGAACAGAAGTGTACATCACGTGGAGAGGTGTACAACATGTGTGTACACGCAATTATGTACACCTGATATCGTCTACACCATTATAGATGACATTTCCAGACGCTGACTTCCTTCTAGCCCAACTATTCCAATATCCACGGACAAGTACAGTAGGGCCTGTTTTACTGACAAGTACAGTAAGGCAGGTTTATCTTGAACACCGAGAGCTTGAATTTATGGATAACTTGAGAAAATAAACAAAATACTTTTTGAGTTACTTTATATATTAATAATCACTCCAATACTTGAAATTTCTGATAACTTGATCTTTTTTAATAGGAGGCTACCATTTATTTTGGCACTGGGACAGGGGTGGGGGGTATTAAACAGTTACGGTATGATTTTCAGGGANCCTCCCAAAAATTTGTAAACATTTCAGCCCTTGTCTCCCCCCCTCCCTCTTTGTATATAGCCGTGAGATAATAAATAGAAAACAATGTTTGTAGGTAGCAAGCTGCTTCTGACATCAAGTTCCACAACAAAGACACAAACCACACCTAGTTTGTTTTAATGAAGATCTGTCAAATAAACATTTCATACATATACCCGTAAAACTGACAAAATCTGGTTATAGGTCAAGCATGATCTATCCAATGGTTCCTGTTGCATAAACATGCTCAAAGCACAATATATTGCATCACTATTTCACGAGTTTATGTTTCACACCAGTAGTATATCTTCTATCTAGACATCTATTGAGACCTTGTAATTATAGATTCATATCGGCATGATGTTATCTAAACTAATTTAAACACTAGCCCAACAGTGCCATTTTGATCCCAAACTAAAGAAAAAGTTCTCTGGGGGCCTACACCTATGAACTTATTTTTTTGTACATTGATTGTACCGTGAATAGAATGCAATAGAATTTCTTATTTTCCACGACCAGTAATAGGAATATGGCTATATTTGTCTAGAAATATTTTTCAACATTTCCCTTTGGAGTTAGCCTCCAAATTAAAAATGACAGGTTCAGATACACTGCAAAAGTTGAATTATAAAACAATGCATGGTATTTGAGAAATATCCTTTATTCCATGACTTCCTAATGGTTTTATAATTGATCCGACCATAACATTTGTGATGGGTATGTTACTGTGCCCTGATAATTCATTTTATTTGAAAAATATTTCAACCAACTTAACCATTAGAAAAAGTGGCCTTTATCACCTATATCATATCTCTACACCGATCCCCATGCAAAAAACAGCGATCCAATGCAGAAAATCTGGGGTTTATGGTGACAATGCGATTGCCCTCGAGTGGTTTAATTTTATTTAAGTGGCTTTTCCCGTCATGAAAAATATATCAGCCTCATTTTTTCCATGAAAAGAAAAGAAATTCCCCTTCAATATGGTATAGAACTTGTTGGGTAATTTTTGTAGAGAGACAAATTTTGATCTACTGCAGTGTAAATATAAATTCTTGTGCAGATATAGCAGCATCAATCTATTATTTAAAATTTCAACAAAAATGCACAAAACCAAGGTTGAATTTATGGATAACTAATTAAATGATGTGATCATTTTGAGTTGTTTATATTTGAAATCCTGTATAGGGGGACTTTACAGATTTTTAATAAGAGTAAAACAGCAAAGGCAAGTTAGACAGGGTTATACAAACTCTTACTGTAGGTTAAAAATGACAAAATTTGTTTTCATTTCAGTTTTACCCAGTCCCAGATATTAAATACATGCAGCGGCTAGTTTGTTTTGAAAAATGAAGAACTGAAAAAAAATAAACATTATACAAATAAATTTTCTTCCATGAACAAATGGATAGTGAAATTTGACTTCGTGACATATAGGTTGTCAATTGGTCCCAATCATATCTGTTTGTAATGTGTTACGGTCAAATTCATCATTTTAAATACAGGTAGCAAACTGCTCTAATCTAACTTTAGCTTAATCAGATACTATTTTATGACAGCGTATTGGTAAACATGCACAAAGCACAGATATATTGTTTCTGTATCTCATGGTTTCTAGACGGCAGACTGAGTGGCACTTAATTACGTTATCTATTCTCATCAATGCTACGCCGATTCCAAAAGTGTGTGTCACCACTGTTGATCAGTCATGCTATTCAGTGGCGAAATATTATATATGTTCGGAAGCCTCATTAAAAGCGATGATAGTAAAGGGAGAAACATTCCTCTGCACGTTAAAGAACTCACCTAGCTTGAAAACTATAGCTAGTGTGATCCCCCCTTCCCCTGAGGGACAGTTGGCTTGCCTAGCCTGACCAGGAGGTCCATGTACCAAAACTAGTCCCCTTGGTGCTATAATCATTAGAATTGATGGCTGCGGAGTAACCACACAAACAAACAAAGTCAGGCGAGTGGTGCTAATGTGAGTGATGCAGATAGCAATGCCCAACAGTAGCAAGGGGTGTATGTGAAAAGATTACCAATCACCTGGTGTGAATGTAAAGTCACTTGAGCATGATAACAGTGAATCGCGACTTACTTGAGTGACTGAAAATAGGCACATTTCCATTTACAGTGATTTGGTGTAATTGTTTACAAGCAGAAAAATACATTCGCATGCACTTCACTCATCACATCCATTAACAGTCCTTTCTAGCAGCTTTTATGACTTGTTAGTTAAATTGTCGTCTGTACATGTTCAACAATGCGACATGGCACGAGACATTACTTAGGGTCAAACTTTCATACACATTTGCTTTACATCAGAACATCAAAATGAATAGTAAACCAACCCTGAATTTCTCTGCTTGGAGTCTGACTTTTTGTAAGTATTACAGAAAAATTATAGTTAATTATGAAGGCTGAAAGCAATTTGCTGTGTTGAGAAGTTTTATTTTACTAAAAACCTACCATGTGTTTTAACTATGAATACTTGGTCTAAGTTTCCTAATTTTTAGATTTCATACTATTATATTATGTTTTATATGATCTATTGCTCCTAGCTTTGCCGATGATGTTTATTTTATATCAGACTAGAATCCTCACCTAAAAGTGTTTTTTCCTGTGAAAATTCTTAAATTTCTTATTCATTAGATTTTGCACTAGTAAGATACAGTGTACACATAGATATGTTTTAAAGAATCTGTCGCTCCTAGCTATGCCTATTATGTTTATCCTACAAATACCATCATAACAAAAGTTTCTATCAATTTCACTTTCATGTCTTCTACCATTCATGTCATGGAAGTATTATACGTTCTCTATTCCAAATGATCAAGACCATCAAAATACAGCTCAAGTTGCATATATATTTACCTGCTGATGGCACCTATAATTTTACCCATATCATATTACATGTTGAATAAATGCCAAGGCTTCAATTTGATGCGCATTACTGGAACAGTGAATCAGATTAATTCTGGTAGACCATGGTTGCAGCGATGGCCCACAGAGCAATTTGTGTAAGCCGACTCCAATTGGGTTTGATTAAAAAAGACGTCAGACGTCTGTATTTTTTAAATTACAATGAGTTTCATCTTTAAGACTTTTGAACTCAATGGAACTTGTCACTTCTGGCAATGCTAGGTGTTATACCACCTGTAATTGGACCCAAATATCCTCATGTGTAACCACAGAACATTCTGTGTGCATTATGCACTACTTTTTATTTTGTGGGCAAGGGTAAAAATGCGTCTGGGTATGCAATCATTTGGTTTTAACAATTATCATTTTTAGCAGCTAGAATGCCTTCTTTTGGACATTTGATGACCGAACCATGAATATGTATGGATTATAAATATTCATTGTAATGTGGTCAATTACGCTTTTTTGACATACACGTATTTCATGGGACACTCTACCAAAATATCTAAAAATTACAAACAGGTTGACTTCAATTACAAAAAAAAAAATCATCTATCTGCCATTCACACAAAAAAGGAAACATGAGTTTTGTGTAAAAAAAAGTTGCCATGGATGGTCATGAAACATTCCAAAGCTATGACTATATGTTTTGTAGTGGTTGTAACACATCATATATTTCATTAAACACATGTCAGGAGATGTTATCAAATTTTACAGCCACTTGCCTGGCATATACAGCTATTGTCTATTGCCGAAATTGCCAGCCATTGGTGCACATTTGTGAGTAAATGATTCAATGGGAAAGCTTAATATTAAGAACAGTCCAAACAGTTACACGGACCCTCCTCCTCAATGCTACATGTCACAATATATGGTGAAACAGGAGAGGACGAGAAACCTTCAGCTGTGATCATCAACATACTGTAAGCACCATGTGCACGATGAAATGGCCAATATAGCGCTGATACCAGGACATACGATCACCAATTCGATGCTTACAATGTAGTAGTTAGCGCTGGTTGGGTGACATACCCCCCTCTTGACATACACATGGGTGGCAATGGGTCAAACTGGAGTATGATGTTAAGTAGAGATGTCAATTTTCTCCCAATTTTGATATTAGAAGCTTCGGTCATTTTGAATTGAAAGGAGTGGAGGCAGCCTGTTGAAATCCATTCACACAGTCGCGGGTTTACATAGGATGGTATTGTAAGAAGAAAGACGAAACAATGAAATATATCAAACTATGATGGTGTTAGTTGTGCGTAGAACATTAGACAACCTATATACCAGTTAATATGGTTAGGTTGTCATGAGTTGTGAGTGCTATGTAGGTAGTTATTACTAGCACCTGGTCATAAATCAAGACTCCAGTGCAGGCCTACTAATGATAGTATTTGACCATCAAGCTGACAATCACATACATCTGTAGTATGCATTTACGTTAACTTACTACCTTGAGAGTTCAGACCGAACTAAAGTAGTACACACTTTGAGTCATCACTATCATTTGCACCACCAGATAACAACAGGAAAATATCAATGGTACTAGCCTGTTATGTAACCATTCGTAGCACATAATTACAATGTACTCACGTTTAATGACAGGTTATCGATGAAGGGCCCTTTTACAGTACCTGCGCCGCCTAACAACAATGAAAACATGTAGGCCCGATCAAACAGTGACTTGTTGACTTTTTTCCACACTATATATGGCTGTATTTTTCATTGGAAAATAAGTGCAAAACAAAGTCAGGGCCGTAGCCAGGATTGCAAAACAGAGGAGGCAAAAAAGTTTGGCGGCGAGGGTGCAGGCAATTGCCTTAGCTGCGCAGCTGATCTAGAGTGGATTTGGGGCACCGCCACCCCAATATTTTTTTTCCTATTAATTAGCCTCTGAGGCTCAGAAATAAAACACAGTTATTGACTAAGAAAGCAAAATTTTACATATATCAAAAATGAAAAAAGAGTATGTTTGTCAAGTATGAATACAGATGCTTTTCATATTTGTATCCAGTTTGATTTACGTGACAATTATATTATTTTTGGAGCATACAAAACAAATCTGTTAATTCAGTTTCATTCAGGGTTTGAGAAAAAAATACTCTAACAAAAAACAGAGGAGACAGTTGCCTCCCCTGCCTGATATGTAGCTACGGCCCTGAAAGTATTCAATCTTGTTTCATAATTCAAAGCTTCAGTCCTTACAGCGAAGCTTCGAACTATTTTGACTTCTCTAATGTAAAGTATTGAAGACAAAGAGATTGAATCTTCTCTCCCTTCATTGGAATCGTGAAACAAAACCATACTGGATGCTGCCCATACAGAGACCAATTAATCCAGACTCCATAAAACTGGCTTTTGTAATGTAAAAAGATTATATTTTTAGTTATTTTGTAGGATGATAATAAGGCTACAAATTCTAACATTGATAGTGAACATATCTCATAGACAACTATTAATTAGCGACACTTTGTAATAAATATCAATAATCTGTCACTAATATATTACAATTGGAGGAGAGAATGTAACTGACTGTCCTGTAAATGTGCACAATCTCTATTGATGTTTGCATTGTGTTTATCTGAGTGGACTCTGACAGATGCATGAGTGAATTGCCAAGTGAACATTCACACATGAATACAGATTCAAGAAAATGACATATAAAAAACCCACTTGACAACGCCATAATTTGTAACAGACTAAGACATGAGGCACTGGCTCAAGTTTGGGCTCTAGGCAGCCATTGGGTACATTGTGACTCTCTAATATATCTAATGACAGGATTTCTATCGGTACTCTCAGAAATACATGAGTTCTCTCTAAGTATTTCTGGTACTCTAGCCACAGAACCACGCTCCTTGTACACCACTTGATATATCATGCTAATTGCCTGAGTATAATCAATTTACAATATCATATTCTGTTACTAGGCGACGATCTTCAAGGAGCTGATCAGCATCCGTAACGACGACGGTTACACGTCCCTGGCATTGGCGACCATCGAGAGCTCCAGCCTGCTGCAAACCATGCTCAACATGGAGAAGGTGAAGGCTTTGTACAACGGTGTTGTCGGGATATGAAATAGAGCCTCCCGTGCCGGCTGATTTTGGCCGATCCAGCTGGTTTTAAAAGTTCATGGCCCAGTGGGTGGGCTACATTTTGGGAGTTCTAACTATGAACATAATGAAGGGGCGTACACTTTTTGCCAGGGCCGGTTACTTTTTATAGTTGCCGGCCCTGTGGTCCATAAGAAAATTATGATGAGTTTCATCCCTGACTGTTATTTCGCAGACCAGAACAAAAGTTACATGCACAGAAAAGCACATGTTCATGGCGTTTATGTATAATTCTATTAGATTTTATTTAAAAATAATATTAACTTTTACATGAAGATTACTTCTTATAGACTGACCTTAAAATTTGTTGAATTTGTTAAATTTTACCGGGGTTCAGATTAGTATGTAGACAACTGATCCAATAATAGGAAATAATTGTGTATATATTCTGCATATTTTTTAACTTAGAGAGCCTATAGACAGGTTAAGATAAAGCGTTTTGGCTAATGATAGTAAGAGTTAGATGGGTATAGAATTAGTTAGTTAGATGGTTAAAGAATTGGTATAACATAGTGATGAATCACAATCCTTGTCAGTGTGTTCACAATTCATATCGTAACATGTCATCACCAAAATTTCTGTTATTTTCAGATCTTCAAGATTCCACAGAACAAGTTAGGTTCCATTGCCTGGGTAACTTACGACGTCACAGATATAACCAGCTTTGCTCGACACAAATACGACAAGTTTTCTGTGCTACACCTTCTAGCACACAACAGTGCCAGCTTATCTAGACATGCTAGTGATGCAAATGACGAAATTGATTTTCTAGAACTGGAACCAATCAAGTCAGTGGTTGAACTGAAATGGACGACTTATCGCTGGGTGTATATATTCTGGTTTATACTTCACTTCTCTTACATGGTGGTATTCACAGCCTGTACAGTGTCAGTTAACAGCAGTCCATTATTCACCAAGGGGGAGGTGTCTAGTGGTCACAACTTCGACGTTCAGTGGGGATTGGCGACATTCATCCTTCTACCAATAGTGTACATAGTGCTGGAGATATTCGATTTGTTTGGAAACAGACCATACAGGATTCAACTCATGAAAAACCAAAACTTCCTCATACGCGTTGCAAAGTGTGTGAAATCTGAGTGGACGATCACGGGCAACGGACCGTACCGCGCCGTGTGTCTCGGCTTCTCATGCTTCACACTGCAGTGGTGAGTAGCGAGTTCTCGCATGCAATCGCCATTTCATTCTATCATCCGTCATAAATCTTCAATGACCCATTCTGATTGGTTGAGAGGTAAATTTGCAATTTATCATTCTGCATGTGGTGGTTTATAGTCCACGCCCAAAAACAAGTCTAAATTAGCTACTTTCTTGCAGCAGTGACTTTACATTTTATAATATAAGGTCATTTTCCCGATTATTTTACAAAATATCATTAATTGATCATTTTCTTCATATATTGAATGGTAGCAGACATCTCGATTGCACAATCCAAATTTAGCATGCTGATGCTTGATTAACTCACTTCATTTTCAACCCAATGACCTCAGCATGCTCAATTTTAAGATTGACACTCCAATCTCATGGTCAAATTCACTATTAAGACTACCTCTCTAGTGAGACCACCTCTATAATAAGACCAATTTTCATGGTCCCATACCTTCATAAAGCTATCAAAATGAACCTCTGTATAGAGACCACCTCTCTATTGAGACTACCTAACACTGCTCCCAAAGGTGGTCCTAATAGGGAGGTTCTACTGTAATTATATTTTCAGCGAACTTCAGTTGGTTTTCATTATTTCATTCCTAAATTAGATGAGAATGTTAACATTTGCAAACAACAGAATAGACGTGTTTGCTGGATTTATGATTTGAGCTGTAGCAGGTCCTCTCATATTCAATAGTAGTCCTATAACCATATTTAATAATAGACTACTATATCACTGGATCATGTGTGGTATCAACAGACTGGCTTCAAATCAAAAAATTGAAACACGTTAATCGCTTTAATCTGAATTGCAGGTTCCTGCTATATGCTAGTAAAGATTCCAATCAGGACATCGGCCTGGCCATGTCCCTGCTGCTGGGCTGGATCTTCTGCCTCTTCTTCACACGAGGCTGTCGTGTCACATGCAGGTATATGCACTGTTGTTCATTATCCAGATTCATTCACCCAGGTTTGGAATAATGAGGTAAAGGTTACACACAAAGTTCACTGGATATTGTTTGAAAACTGCATCTATCTTTCATCCACAACAATAGCCTTCATCAGTAGCATGAGATGTCCTTATGTTCTGATGTCCTTTATTAAATCATAAGATGTGATGTGATGACATTATATACTGATGAAGCCCATAGCTGTGGGTGAAAGCTTGACACAATTTTCAAACAATATCCAGTGAAAATAGTGGTAGACTTGTTTTTATAAATAGGCATTATTGTGTAGGAATTCAACCTACAATCAGACAGAATAAAATTTCCAAGCAAGTCCTTTAATCTCAAGTGCTTTTTAAGCAGTCTGTGTAATTTATATACATCGCTAACTCGTTTTGGTAAATGTCTTATAATTTAAGAAAATTTGACACACATTTGACCATCAAATAAACTAAACCCATGAAGTGCATCATCAGTCAAAACTACGCATAACCATCGTGCCTCCATCTTTGCAGATTTTCCATCATGATCCAGAAGATGTTTTTCCGCGACCTCATGTACTTCCTGACGGTGTACGGCATCATCCTGATCGCGTTCTCGTTCGCCATCAACTCGCTGTTCACGTACCTCGCCCAGCCCGAGCTCAGCCTCAACAAGGTCTTCTACGACATGATGAACGTCATCACAGACTTGGACGAGAAACAGGTGAATATTCCATTATACAGTAAAACCTCTCTATTAGCACCACCTTTGGTACCAGTGTCAGGTGGTCTCAATTGAGGTGGTCTCTATACAGATCGTCATTCTGGTAGCTTTATGAAGGTTTGGGACCGTGAAACGTGGTCTTATTATAGAGGTGGTCTCAATAGAGAGGTGGTCTTATTTGGAGGTTCCACTGTATAGGACTGATATAATCTGATGTAATGTCTTTGCTTCATAATATTAATAAGAATAGGCATTGCCTAAAACCAGCCTCAACAAGGTCTTCAACGATATGATGAATGTCATCACCGACTTGGACGAGAAACAGGTGAACATTGAAAATATATTTAGGGTTAACATAATCCTATGTCATATCCTTGCTTCATTATATTAATGTTAACATATCGCGGGTAATTGAAAAGAATTTCTACTGAGTTTTTCTATTCAAGTTGTTTTCTTTTACCATATCCACTATATTTTCTTTTGTATTAAAGTAAGCCTTCTTAGTAGCGGAAATATCCAACTGTATGTCAATATAACTAGCCTTTACTTTTATTCATCAGCTCTAGTGGTCTGAAGAAAAAAACCCAGATCACAATTGCTTCTTAAATACAGTACACTAAAATGACAATGCAGTTTAATCTCTCTACTAGAACCAGCCGTGGGCTGACCTCATGTGGTCTCACTTGAGAGGCTGTCTCCATATGGTTTGTTGAGGTCTTTTCATGAAGGCTTTGGACCACAAGCAATGGTCTTATTATAGAGGTGATCTCAAGAAAGGCAGTGATAAATCTAGATGCGAGTTCAGAGTCCAGGACTCAATATCTTGCAATGAATTAAAAATTGTACATCCCAGGAGATGCTGGTGTATGACATGAAATAATGTAAAACTTTCGACCCTGTTTGAATGATAAGTAAAATCACATTATCCCATGTTTGCCAATTAACGTTCATTCATGGACAGGACTGTCTAGTATGTTATGTTTATGCAAGCAAGGACTCACTGTATTGGCCCTTGGACCCATTGTTTCAAAATATGCCAATCCTTACGGACTCATTGTTGCCAAGTTGTAGATTAATCACGTTAAAGCTGGTCTCAATAGGATGTTGTCCTGTGTTGTGTAGAGCACGGAGCAGTCGCGCCACCCCATGTTTGCCAAGCTGCTGCTCATCCTGTACGCCATCATGGCCGTCATTCTGCTCATGAACATGCTGATCGCCATGATGAACAGTCACTCGGTGCCGTGACAGTGAGGAGACGGTCAGGGTCACCAGGTAGGTCAAAACAAAACAGCCTAGTCCTATTTCAAAACAGGCAGCCTAGTTCTATTTCAAAAACAGGCAGCCTAGTTTTAAACAGGCAGCCTAGTTCAAAACAGGCAGCCTAGTTCTATTTCAAAACAGGCAGCCTAGTTCTATTTTTTAGCAAAACAGGCAGCCTAGTCCTATTTCAAAACAGGCAGCCTAGTTCTATTTCAAAACAGGCAGCCTATTTCTATTTCAAAACAGGCAGCCTAGTTTTTTCAAAACAGGCAGCCCTAGTTCTATTTCAAAACAGGCAGCCTAAGTCCTATTGAAAAACAGGCCATTTCAATTACCACATTTTCATGTGTCTAAAAAATGAAAGAGGGTCAATAACCACATTTGCTAAAATTTATTCAATTTTTGATTCACAACACTAAATGCTTCTTTCTCATTGTTTTGCTGTATACGCTACACTTTGGCAAGTAAAGAGGGACAAGTTTCAGAAGAAAGTCATGTAAAAAATGTGCATAAAATCTGAGCCTGGAAAGGGTCGATAGGAGTCCAAATAGGGATTGTTCACAGCATTGATGACCAGAAAGAATTCTCTGAATAATAACAAGCACAAATCTCTTGGTCTCTGTTTTCATTCTGTGATCATGTGATATTGAAATGGCCTGGTAAATTCTCTTGGTCTCTGTTTGATCATGTGATAATGTGATGTATTGTAATGCTTCATTTCCCCTCCAGGTGTAACCTGTGGAAGCAGCAGCAACTGAGCATCATGCTGATGATCGAGCGGAGATTGTTCTTCTGGACATGGCTCATCAAGCGATCAGAAAACACAATATTTAGCGAAGAGACTGACGATGAAATGCGTTCATTTATAGACGTCACAATGCTTCACAGCTCTAGAAGATCGTACTGGTAACTTAGTGATAAAGTGAATTGCTTCCGGAGGAACAAAAAACAGCAAAGCAAATATTTCCGGTGATAATTTCATGAGGAAAAACATTGTAAAAAGTATTATTTCTAACTTGTGCAGAAAAATTGAGCACATTTGGGCATGGGTCTAATAGATCCTAATGACTGAAAGGAGAGGAAGGATGAGATGTAGACTGGGCAGCCAGGCCACACCCTCTGACGAGGAATAATTAGGGCCTGCTCAAATAAATCTAGGATTTGATTGATTGGTTGACTCAATATCGCTTTGACATAACCGTGCTGGATGGTGATCTAACTTAAGTATTATTTCTTGACATCCTTTGAATTTTTACTGTTTACAAAGTTCGGAATTCCAGTTTACTTTGTATTTTCTATCATATCAGTCCATGACCTCAGAAGAATGAACAATTTCACTATTTGTAATTTATTAATGTATAATCCTATTCAAACTTTTCAAAGCATATACGAAAGTGAACTTTCGAACTGATTGATAGCTTATATTTCAATAAATATTATGTTTTGGATATGTACAAGCAAATCTATTTAGATGTTGTTAAAGTTTGAAAATTGTTGTCCGCCCTGTACTTATTTGAGCCAAGAACATGTAGAGTGCTTCTTTTGTGCATCTCACTATTGTAATACAACAGACTTTACTGATTGAAATAATTGATTGTTTGTGATATATCCTTCACATTACATGTACATGCAACCAAATTGCTTTCATGCAACTCTTCACAAACTTGTTTTGACCATATGTTCACTCCAATAGACATACATGTAAGTGTAGTGTATGTGCATGTACAATTTTAAGTGGTTGAACTTGATTTCGCAGTATAATATTTGGACACTTTGTGTATCAATAATGCATTGTTGTAACAAGCTTAAAGTCTGTATTTGTGTATAACTGTATTGTATATATCAAGTTTATACCCGAAATGTTAGGAATTTTATTTACTGGACTTCTACATCCCCTCTCAAGACAATGCTTTCATCTTTTTCCATTGAAAGGTGCCAGATTACATCCTGTAGTCCTGGTCTCATTGCTTTGGAAGTTGAGACAAATACATTTTCATTTAGAGACCCATGAACTTCTATTCATTTCAAATAGCAACATATACTACAGTACATGGGCCTCTCTACATGAGAAAAGTGCGTATTAAGTGTTATTGCTAAAGATTACATGTACTTGCATCACACTTTTGGGATTGTTAAAAAAAAATTTCATTGGTATCAACATATCTTGCAGAGATTGCATAATGGATGCATATGTCCCAGGGTATATGTATGACTGCTGCACTAAAATACCATAATTTTCCACAAAATGTAAAAAATACAATGAGCTACATTCTATTTATTTAGAACTATAATCTATAATATATGTGCATGTTTGTACTTAAATATATAATTAAATTCCATGTATTAGGATATTCATACTCTTCTACATCCAGCAATATTTGTGATATGTTATTTGATGTACAGACCTGGTTACTATTTTGAACATTGTATTGTATTGTAACAAT
>CM032663.1:9543338-9567893 GCA_019095985.1 Streblospio benedicti
ATACAGTGTGATGCAAGTAAAAATGGTCTCGGTGTAGCTCTACTACAAGACCTGCGTCCCATAGCGTATGCCAGCAGACCGCTGACAGATGTGAAGACTCGATCGCCACAATAGAAAAGGAAATGTTAGCCATAGTGTTTGCTTTAGAAAAATGGCATCAGTACACATATGGAAGAAGGATTACCATTCAAGTGACCACAGACCACTTGAATCAATTACTCACAAGCCTTTGGATCGTGCGCCAAAAAAAAGGCTACAAGCAATGTTACTCCGAGCATTGGCCTGCGACATTGAAGTTAACTACATGCCGGGAAAAAAAATGCTTCTAGCTGACACTCTGAGCTGTGCATACATTGCTCATCAAGCTACTTCCTCAGGCTGTGAATTTGGAAACTATAAATACCCCAGCTCCTGCTTAATCAAAACAATTGATGATGATGATGATGATGATGATGATGATGATGATGATGATGATGATGATGATGATGATGATGATGATGATGATGATGATGATGATGATGATGATGATGATGATGATGATGATGATGATGATGATGATGATGATGATGATGATGATGATGATGATGATGATGATGATGATGATGATGATGATGATGATGATGATGATGATGATGATGATGATGATGATGATGATGATGATGATGATGATGATGATGATGATGATGATGATGATGATGATGATGATGATGATGATGATGATGATGATGATGATGATGATGATGATGATGATGATGATGATGATGATGATGATGATGATGATGATGATGATGATGATGATGATGATGATGATGATGATGATGATGATGATGATGATGATGATTATGAAATGCTCTCTCTTATTTACCAATGAAAGAAAACATCATACAAAAGATACAAAAGCGAAACAGCAAAGGATACAACATTACAAAGCCTCAAAACAGTAATTCAAAATGGCTGGCCAACAGAAAAATCAGAACTTCACCCAGACGTAACTAATGTACTGCAATGATAAAGACTATTTAATCACCTATGACTACTTAACGAAACTTGCTGGAGAAAAAATTCTTAAAATAGTGCTTGTTTTTTTTTTTTTAGTATAAAAGTACAAGCATTTCCCTTTTCAAAAATGTACAACACTTTAGGGGTTTCGGGAATAGATTTTGGTTTATGGACCATACAAAAGATCATGTATACAATTTAGGTACAGTCAAAATTAACATTGACTGAATTTTTCATTGTATTTGTATGATCTTAAAAAGGGAAATGAATAAACTTTTATACTAAAATAAAAAACAAGAACATTTTAAGATTTTTTTTCCCCTCCAAATTCTTTTATCTCCAGCAAGTCTCCTTAACAAATTTCTTTGAAATAGATTATATGCGTACGACAAGTGCAAAAGCGACCATAACCAAAATAAAGGCACATTTTGCTCGTCATGATATCCCAGACACCGTTATCACCGATTTTGGATATCAGTTTACCTCTGATCTTTTTGCAAAATTCAGAGATGAGTGGGGATTTCTGCACCAGACATCGTCACCCCATTACCACCTATCAAACGGCAAGGCAGAATCGGCAGTGAAGTGAGCAAAACGCATGCTGGAGGAAACAAAACGAGCAGGTGAAGATCAATATTTGGCCCTTCTAAATATCAGTAACGTCCCAAGCCCTGAAATAGGCACAAGCCCTGCACAGCGGTAGCTTAGGACAGTATGACCAAGAAGGAGGAGGAGATGCAAACAAAGATGAGAATGTCAACAAAGAAGATAAAGTAAAAGTTAAAACTGGAGACATTGCCGATTAGAAGTGGTGAAGGAAAAGATAATGACAATCTAGAAGAAAAGAAAAATTTCTCAGATGAGAAATCTGGTCCTTCTGCAATGGATTTAGAACCCCCAAAAGATGGTGCAAATGCTAATTACATTGTCATTGAGCCATGTGACATAGATAATGATAAATCACAATCTGAAAAAGATGAATTTATAAGTGAAATTCTAGAATTATCTGTTGATCAAAACACAGGAAAGAGGAAACGAGAATATACAGACGAAACAGAAAAACTTGAAGAAAATGAGCCTCCAGTCAAGAAAGGACCAAAGACAAATGAAAAGTCACCGAAATTAAACACAGTTGCTTCTGGCATGGAAGAAGAGGATGAAGATGTCATTTTAGAAGATTCTGATGAAAATTCAAAGGACAATAGTAATTTTGTTGATTATAACTACCTTACAAAGCAGCAATATATGGTTGTACTGGCAGTAGCCTTGAATTGACATGTGTGTGTGTGTTTAACAATTTTACTACCAGGTGGCAGCACCTCCTTGTGTGTGTGTGCTGTCCACCTAGCTTCTTGCTATTGATTGATCTGAACTATTGATTTTGTGAAGTATATTAATTTTGTGAACTATTGATTTGTCTGGCTGGGCGTCTCCTGATGGAGTAGAAACATGAAGTAGGGCTTGTGCTCTCCTGTAAATTGAAAATATATGTGTCAATAAAAGAGTAGTTCTATCACAGAGGTACGTAAGAACATTAAGTTATGTCTATAGACTTGTGTGAAACAGACACAGCTTGTTGAAACAATGTGTTGATGTAGTTTTATTGACTTTGATACAGGCTGAGATTTTCCTTTCTTCATGTTAGCATCATTATTGATTTTGTATTTCTATTAGGTAGACAGCCATGCTATGTTTTTTATATGACAACAAATATTGTACTTTATTATATTGATCTACAGTATACACTTGTAGTTAGTTCTGCTAAATCGAGATGCTATGTACATAGTTTGGTTTAATAATGCAATTGTTGTAGAAATTCAGTCTTATCTTACATGTACATTTGTTATGTAGCAGTTATGATTACAGCATGTTATTTTGTTCAATTTCAGTTTCACGTAATCGAGGGTATTATCGTTCTTGTGAATAGAATCTTGAACCCAGACAAATGGAAGAATTATATTGAATAAAGATTTTGAAGTTCAACCGTGTTGTCAGTACAATGGTACAAAATTGTTTGACGGCACAAGAAATGAAAAAAACAAGCTATGGTTGCCATGAAATCCAAAGGTGATAGTGGAAGACCAATTGATTTAACAGGAGAGGAAGAAAGTGGAGAGGACAGTTTTGTTGATGTGGAAGAACTTGATTCTAGCGAACTTGATACAGAGACAGAAGCTGAATTGCGTGATTATGACTCAGACTCTTCTTTTAATAGTGTAGATGAGAGGGAAAGGAAGATTGCATACTACCAGTTGAGAAAGTTGAGGAGACAAGGTCCTCCTCCATCAGAGGGGGTTATCATTCTTGATTCATCAGATGAAGATTATAATGAAAATGAAGGTGAAAAAACTGAAACAGTTGATAAACAAGAGTCACAAATTAAGCTATAATATAGTACATAGTATGTGAATAAGTTGTATTGATATATTGTCTGTATATACCTTGTATTGATTTGGGTCACACTATTATTGATTACATAGTATGAAAAAATGTTATATTGATTTTGCAAGAGATGCTCATGTGGGAGACAGGGATTGGCTGGCTTGTCTGGTACTGTTTTGATGATGTGGCAAGCATGATTAACAGGGACATGGCAGTTTTTAGCTTGCTGTTGAAGTGACGGGACATGAGCTGTGTGTTCTCCCAGTCAAGAGAGTTATAGAGCTCCCTTCTCCATACTGATGTGAGATTGTAATGTGTAGTTTGTGGACTTAAGTGATAAGTCATATTTGGACTAGTAACTGTAGAAGGATCTGTACCTATATATTTACCATGTTTAGAAATAAGGATTTGTTGCAACCAACGAACTCAATTGTGTTTGGATAAATTGTAAAATTACACCCAGTGCGGCCAGAGAAGTGAATAAGATAATGCGAGCGGTGGGCTGCTTGTTGCCAAGACTGTAAAAGGGACTAGCTGCTGGAAGCATTCAAGGAGCAGCAGGATGACTGTGCGAACATTGTTTGTGTAGTATCAACCTTTTTTGTCTATTATCAACGTGGATCTTCTCAACCATTTTTTTTTCTGTTTTCAATCATTTTGTCTGTAAATAAAGTTCTAATAACACTTAATTGTATATTTATTGGCAATTCCACACCTTGCCCACACCCACGAACGCCTCATTTCGTGACAACAGGAAAAAACTGAAACAACAGAAAAGAATAAGGAAATGGACGAAAAAGATAATGTCCAGCCTCCAGAAGAATTGGAAAATGAAAATGATAAGAATGAGCAACAATCAAGCGAAGGATTAGAAGCAAGTGGTATAGATGAAACAAATATTGAAAAGGGCGATAATAAAGAAACTTCAGACGGTTGTGAAGAAAAATCATCAGAAGCTTCATGTGAAAACTACTCGAAATCTTCTGTTGAAAATGATACAGCTCATAATGATAAGGACAGTAAAACTTGTGACAAGGGAGAAGTAGACAACCATGTTACAAACAATGAATTAATTGCAAATGATAGCAAAGAGAAAGAAACAGATCATGTTATTGACTCAGAGGAGCAGAGAGATGTAGAAAAAAAAAACCAAGATGGTATTGTTGAACCTGAAGGAAAGAAAAACACTGAAGGGAATGGTGCTGACGACAGTGTAATGAAATCAATGGAGGAAAATAGTCCTACAATTGATAAAAACAGTGGCAATGAGGATCAGCCTCAAGAATCTGAAATGAGTGAAGAGTTGTAGTGTTTTGTGTAGTGGGAGTTTCATATTGTAAAGTCACTAAATTTTACATATCAGTATGTTACTTGCAGTATAAGTAGTAGTTAGTATAAGCTTTCCCCGTTGGTTATTGTTGGTTATTGTATTTGTGTTTATGTCAGATGAATTTTGTGTTTGTCGGAGTAGTGGCCCTTGCATATACATGTATATAGTTGGATGAGCTACATTTCATATTGACTTGCTTACAAGTGTGAGTTAACGGCATTTCATGTGACCACTTGTATTTTACAATATTGATTTTTTAAATGTGACTAGTGAAATTTGACAACTTGATAAAGATAAAGAGATAAAGAGACTGTAGACTAATTAACTGTGAGTTTGGAGAATGATTCAACATTTAGTGAAATGGAAGACTGTAGATCTAATACAGATCGTATCGAAGAGTTAAGTGCAGAAGATCAGGTTTTATTAGACAGTTTCAATGGTGGTGGTAGCTTAGGACAGTATGACCAAGAAGGAGGAGGAGATGCAAGCAAAGATGAGAATGTCAACAAAGAAGATAAAGTAAAAGTTAAAAATGGAGATATTGCCATTGGAAGTGGTGAAGGAAAACATAATGACAATCTAGAAGAACAGAAAAATGTCTCAGATGAGAAATCTGGTCCTTCTGCAATGGATTTAGAACCCCCAAAAGATGGTGCAAATGCTAATTACATTGTCATTGAGCCATGTGACATAGATAATGATAAATCACAATCTGAAAAAGATGAATCTATAAGTGAAATTCTAGAATTATCTGTTGATCAAAACACAGAAAAGAGGAAACGAGAATATACAGACGAAACAGAAAAACTTGAAGAAAATGAACCTCCAGTCAAAAAGGACCAAAGACAAATGAAAAGTCACCGAAATTGAACACAGTTGCTTCTGGCATGGAAGAAGAGGATGAAGATGTCATTTTAAAAGATTCTGATGAAAATTCAAAGGACAATAGTAATGTTGTTGATTATAATTATCTAACAAAGCAGCAATATATGGTACAAAATTGTTTGACGGCACAAGAAATGAAAAAACAAGCCATGGTTGCCATGAAATCCAGAGGTGATAGTGGAGGACCAATTGATTTAACAGCAGAGGAAGAAAGTGGAGAGGACAGTTTTGTTGATGTGGAAGAACTTGATTCTAGCGAACTTGATACAGAGACAGAAGCTGAATTGCGTGATTATGACTCAGACTCTTCTTTTAATAGTGTAGATGAGAGGGAAAGGAAGATTGCATACTACCAGTTGAGAAAGTTGAGGAGACAAGGTCCTCCTCCATCAGAGGGGGTTATCATTCTTGATTCATCAGATGAAGATTATAATGAAAAGGAAAGTCTAAAAACTGCAACAGTTGATAAACAGGAAAAAACTGAAACAACAGAAAAGAATAAGGAAATGGACGAAAAAGATAATGTCCAGTCTCCAGAAGAATTGGAAAATGAAAATGATAAGAATGAGCAACAATCAAGCGAAGGATTAGAAGCAAGTGGTATAGATGAAACAAATATTGAAAAGGGCGATAATAAAGAAACTTCAGACGGTTGTGAAGAAAAATCATCAGAAGCTTCATGTGAAAACTACTCGAAATCTTCTGTTGAAAATGACACAGCTCATAATGATAAGGACAGTAAAACTTGTGACATGGGAGAAGTAGACAACCATGTTACAAACGATGAATTAATTGCAAATGATAGCAAAGAGAAAGAAACAGATCATGTTATTGACTCAGAGGAGCAGAGAGATGTAGAAAAAAACAACCAAGATGGTATTGTTGAACCTGAAGGAAAGAAAAACACTGAAGGGAATGGTGCTGACGACAGTGTAATGAAATCAATGGAGGAAAATAGTCCTACAATTGATAAAAAAACAGTGGCAATGAGGATCAGCCTCAAGAATCTGAAATGAGTGAAGAGTTGTAGTGTTTTGTGTAGTGGGAGTTTCATATTGTAAAGTCACTAAATTTTACATATCAGTATGTTACTTGCAGTATAAGTAGTAGTTAGTATAAGCTTTCCCCGTTGGTTATTGATTTTAAGATTTTTTGTCGGAAAAATTGCAAGAAATTGTTTTTTGATTTTATTCAATAGATATTATGCCCCTCTATCCCAGAAAAAAAGTCTACCAAAATCACCCAATCCAAAATAGGTTTTTAAAGACATTTTTCAATATGGCCGCCGGGCATAACGTAAAAAATTATGTTTTTTATATTATAAGCTACATTTATGTGTAATACATGGAATTTGGGGTTAACAGGGTCACTGATTCCATTTCTAGTATTATTTTAATGATTTGACCTTATCTTGACCTTCAAATCCAAGATGGCTGCCACTTGCCATGTGTAGTTTACATATTTTACTTTTGAACCTACATCAATGTGTAATACCTGGACTTTTAGGGACTAAAGGTGTCACTGATTCCATTTTCAGCATCATTTTAATGATATGACCTTATCTTGACCTTCAAATCCAAGATTGTTACTACTTTATCGTGAACATTTTACGTATTTTATTTCTAAGCAATGTTGGTGTGTAATACACGTATCTGCATGTATATTTAGCTTTTAAGCATTACAGATTTAACCAAATCTAAACTCATAAATCCACTGTGATTCCATTTAGCATTGAAATATGATAACATTTATATTGGTAAACATAATTTGAATGGTAATGGAATCTCAGCTTCTTCATACCTTTAGTCATGAGAGAGTTATGCACAAAGATTATTACAGTAACAAAATTTATTCTAAACCAAAGAATCTTACATGCAACAGATACATACAGATACATGCACATTTGTAAATTTATAGCAGATAATATTCAAATATGATTTCTTTGGGGGAAAGCCATAAGCCTCCTACATTGAGTGGCCAACGATTCCCAATGCTTGGGAACCTCCAGTGTCTATGGTTCTTCCTTTACATCTTCTAAATCATTGTTGTATTGATTGTGACAGTATGTTAATTGGCAAGAGCCACATGCTGATATACATGCCAGATTGTACAACTGACAGCTACATTTCTTCAAATGACAATAGGTTGTGAAATTGCAAGGTATGACATTAATCACACACTGTGTTGCAACCTTTATATCATTCATTGTAGGGCAGTAATGTCATTTGCTTTCCCACTCCCATTTAGAAGGATCATCATCCATCCAAACTAATACTTGGTAGTAGACCCTCAAAGAATGATATTTACTGGATGATGCTGTAGGTGATAAACACTCTCGTGTGAAAAAGTGGCTAGATGTCACTTTCTGAAAAGGCCTATGAGCTAAACCAGTTCTTTTAAAGCATCTTCACGAGAGAGGATGATGCCCCCGTTCCCACGCCCACCAAACATAGCTTCACGGATGAACTTACAGACTTCGTCATTACCATTGAAATGGTCAAACTAAACAGCCTCCACACTGGAAGGCATCAGGTCCAAACGGCATGCCAACATGTGTCTTGCCACAGGCAGCCGAGGAACTTAAGGAACCCTTCACCCACCTGACCTGCTCCAGCTTTCCCTTGATACAGGACAACTCCCAGCTGAGTGTGAAGAAGGGCAGTAAAACGACAGCGAGAAACTATAGGCCAGTGAGTCTGACATGCATCCTATGTAAAGTCATGGAGAAGTTGGTGTGAGATCAGATGATGAAACACCTGCAAAACAACAACAAATCAACTTTGATCAGAAAGGACAACATGGGTTCTTGCCAGGCATGGTTGTGTATCACATAACTGCCTGAGGTCATGGAAAACTGGACAAGTATCCTGAATGATGGCTGCTGTGTGGAGATCGTATACATGGCCTATAAAAATGGCGCTCTACTCTGTCCCACAACGACCGTCGTCTCCTGGCAAAAATACACGCTTTCAGTATCAGAGGCAGTCCTCAAGTGACTGAAAAATTTCTTCACAGTCAGACAACAGAACGTCGTCATCAATGGCACCCAATCACACAAGGGGCATATGAGTAGCGGTGTCTAAAAGGGTCCATTGTTGGCCCGATAATGTTCGTCCTGCTCATTAATGACTTGCCAAGATACGAAGCTGTACATGAGAAGCGACACTGATGAAGGCCATTAGGACCTGCAAGAGTCAATGAAGCAGACAAGGATCTTGGGGTGGTGATGGACAACAGGCTAACATTCAAAGACCACGTAGCGGAGGCAACATCAGAGGCAGATTGCATTGTTGGAGTCATCCGCAAGTCCTTTGACTATCTCATAAAAACCTTTGTCCACCTGTACCAGAGACTGGTGAGACCCATCCTGGAATACGGACCCCTGCGTCTGGCAATCACACCTGAAAATACTATGCAGTGATATCAAGGATGTACAGCTCAGAGCCGTAAACCTTCTATCCCACCTGTACAACAAACCCAACCCTGAAAGACTAAAGATTCTAAAGTAGAGCATCGACACAAAAAGAGGTGACATGATCGAGGTATTCAAATACCTCCACGGCTTCTATGATGTCCAATAGCCAACCCTCATACTCTTAGAAAATGACTTGCGGGGTAACTCTCTGAAGCTCCTCAAAGACAGATTTGGGCTAAACATCAGAGGAAACTTCTCCCAGTCCGTCATCTCAATCTGGTACAGTTTACCTGACTCAGGTGTCAAGGCCCTATCAGTAAACGCCTTTAAGAGCAGACTTAATGACCACTGGAAACACTTATCCTCCCTCCATGCACCACAATGTCAGAATATGTAAATACATAGCTTATCCACGCATGTCACAAAGTAAAGTATCTTTTTTTACCTCTGGAAGGATGAAAAGGCCTACACACGGTCCCTACCATTGAGACTAGTCAAGTCAGGTCATATAACACAGGATCATTAACATTCCCAGTTGGAATGACAGATCTTTTTTGTTCTCTGAATGGCCAATGGTCTAACGTACCTGACTTATGTATTATAGTCTTGGTGAGCGAATCATGTCAAACACATACTAATTAAAAGAAACATGGCATCAATGGCAGCCATCTTGGATTTGAAGGTCAAGATAAGGTCAAATCATCAAAATGATGCTGAAAATGGAAACAGTAACCCCGCTAAACCCGAAGGCCCAGGCATTACACATCGATATAAGCTCATTTTTCATGTCGTAATTGGCAGCCATCTCGGATTTGAAGGTCAAGATAAGGTAAAATTATTAAAATGATGGTGAAAATAGAATCTGCGACCCCTCTAAACGCTAAAGCCCAGGTATTACGTACAAGTCGATGCAGGTACAAAATAAAAAAAAATGAAACTTCATGTTGTAAGTGGCAGCCATCTTGGATTTGGAGGTCAAGATAAGGTCAAATCATTAAAATGATGCTGAAAATGGAATCAGTGACCCCTCTAAACCCTAAAACCCAGGTATTACACATTGATGTAGGTTCAAAAGTAAAATATGTAAACTACACATAGTAAGTGGCAGCCATCTTGGATTTGAAGGTCAAGATAAGGTCAAATTATTAAAATAATACTGGAAATGGAATCAGTGACCCTTTTAACCCCAAATTCTATGTATTACACATCAATGTAGCTTAAAAGATAAAAAACATAATTTTTTACGATATGCCCGGCGGCCATTTTGAAAAACGTCTAAAAAAAGCTATTTCGGATTGGGTGATTTTGGTAGACTTTTTTTCTGGGATATAGGGGCATCATATCTATTGAATAAAATCATAAATCAAATCGGCCTAAACCGGCTGGCTGATTTCACATGTTTGGCTGTCAAAAGCTTCGCTTACACAAGTCATTCGCTTGGGGTATATGAGCGGTCCCATCATGATTAAAACTAGATTACTATATGTAAAACCGTATGAGGAATCACCGTGTATAATTTATTTTTAATGTTTAGCTTTTATTTTAAGAGAATATACAAAAAAGTTTCATTTGACAGCATTAATTTGCACTTGTTCGCCATGTTTGTGCCATGTTTGCACTAAATGGAAAAAACTTCAATGTTTGATTGGCTGTAGACATACTACATAATGGTTCAATCTTGATGAGAAATACATATTCGTGTTTCTAAAGCTTAAGCTTTATTATGATATAGAAATGAGCTCCAAAAACAATCGATAAATATTTTTAATTATTTTCTAAATTACTGTGATTTATTTATCTCAAAACTACGCTGCAAATTTTGGGTATTTTACCGCAGTCCTAACCGATCCGAACATGGCCATTGGAAATGTGTTGCTTTTGTTTCGCCTAAAAACATTTGTGAAATTGGGACTGGGGTAAGCCTAAATGGCTGCTTTGCATTTTAGTGAAAGATTGTTGAAATATGAGCATTTTGGCAAATTATGAAGTTTAAAGTTGGCGATGCAGTTCCCGACAAATGGAAAGATTTTTATACGCGCTTACGCTGCAAATATTTGCGGTAGGATACATGGGCTGTCATGTAATAAAAACGTGAGGGGTAATGGGTTAACCAATATTTTTCATTCCATGTGACATCCAGATCACGATTACTTTAATTTGTTTGATGAAATTAGTCATACCATAGGGGCAAAAGACAAATCATATCAAGCATGAGCACTATTTAGAAGGCATTTCTTAAGCAAAGAAGCGGCCACACTGTTTAAAATTTTAGTAAATGCATGAATCATGCATTAAATTTTGTTGTGCATACGTGGATATACTTGGAGAATTTCAATTATTTGAACAATCACTGATGAATTAGGTAATAACTACAGAAAAATCCCTCAATCACCACTGACAAGTGACAAGCACTAGACTATCAAACAGTCTTATGAGGAAGTCACTTATGTTTGAAGAGTGCATCATTGAAAATGCAAAATACATCATGATGACTATCCTGCGATTTCGTACAATAATATGTATATGCCATGTAAAGTATTACGTGGAATTTTCGAACATAACCCATTGTGTCCATTAAAGTGTGCCCCCCCCTTTGGACTTTGTTTGAAAACCCCCTGCCAGTGACTTTTGATTGGTTTATAGTTCCATTGTGGATATGGTTGTAACGGAGCATGTATGCAGTATACATGTAAATAAGATGATGTCATCAAGATCATGCATCTAAATTTATATTTTACCCTTTAGCGTGTCTGATGCATGGTATTCTGTTATTGGTAATCTTTCACTAGGACCTTTTATAGTCTATTCAGAAAACATCACTCAATACATGTATGTTGCACATACACATGTTATACGAATACGATTACATTCATTTGTATCAATTTCTTAAACAAATGGATCAATTTACATGCAGTGTAAATTCCAAAAATACTTATGACATTGTACTAGGGGTAACCTGTGGTGTGACTCAATCTGTAACTCCATAACATACGTTCTATGGAATTTGTAGCCAGCTGTTATTAAGAAGCAGAAGATAAATATATTCCAGTTATGTTAAAATGTTTATATAGATCAAGGACATACTGAGCTCTGTCCATCAGCGAGATATTAGAAGTATAAAATTTGATACATTTTATCTTTTAATAATGTATGTGTAAAATGATAAACACAAAAAAAAACAATTACCATTCACTTTTCCGCTAATCATATACATCAACTTTTTAATGAATTACATATTTTCTGTATTCAGGCCCATGCTCAAACTTAGTTCAGGGGCTTCAGCTGAATGCCCCTTGAGAGCCATATTTTCTTCTCTGATAGGGTTTTACACACATGAAATTTTCTTTAGGAAATCTTGTAACGGTATTTATTGGATGGTTTATAGGCTGCGAGCACAAAACATGAATCCTACATTACAATGTGGGCCTGGTATTGATAACAATTAACATAGTTTGCTACAATATGATGTAAATAGAAGCGAATTCACGTACAATGTAAACCGTTAGCAGCTAACAAGTTAATCTTCTATTCTTACAACCTGTCGAATGAACAATTCTGGTATGTTTCGGTGTAAAAGCCCATGGGCTTATGAAAATTTGGCTTGTATTTCAAAAACAAGCCTGTATGCCTATAAATAAAATTAATCACTTTTATCATCTTTCACAAATAATGCCAGGTCTAGCAGCGCGAGTAGCACATGTCTCAACATGATTACCAGATTACCAGGTGCACTTTGAGCTCTTGATGTCAAACAAAGTCATTATGCATCAGCCACAACAAAGCATGACAGCTTCTGAATCAGTTACAAAATAATTCTACACAGTAGAACCTCTTATTATGTTTACCTCTGATATGAAACCAACAATATAATAATTCCTTTCTCTCAGTCCCAAATCTTCAAAACAACAATGCTGTGAAATTCCATAAAGAGACCACCTCTCTGTTGAGACCACATTAACCCAGCCCTGGATGGTCGTAATTAATACAGTGTTCAATCTAGCTAGACTGGAGGGCCCTATGGGCCCATTGACCTTCAAAGGGAGGGCCATTTTAAAGAGGGGGCCCAAGTAAAAACAACCCAAAAAGTAGACAGTATGCTTACTGCATTATGTCATGGGTGTGTGGGGGTAATAATCGAAATCCGACAAGAATTACAGTTATTACTATATTTCTTGGTATTTTTCATAATCAGAGTAGACAAGTATTTTTTTTATTTAACCCATGTTAGATCCTGTCACAGGAGGTTTCATCATCATATAAGTCCGCAAATGGCATTAGAAGCAGTGTCATCAGGGATTAAAAGTAGATAACTTTTATGTACAACCTCAATAGGAATGATCGCACATAATTCATTTTAATGTTACTTAATTTAATATCTTAAGCATATAACAAGAAATTTCAACACATTGACATGTGTTTCCCTTTATCATGTTATGGTAGCCATTTACATACTAGTCCCGACACAACATGCAACATGCATTTATCACAACGCAAATACAGCACAGTGCAGACACGTTTCCACACTACCGCGTGAACTAGTTGAAATTATTTCAGTGGGATTGCCGGTTGGTGGCGCCAGAATGTAAACAAATATAGCCGCGCCCCCATGAAACTAATGCAGACGGACGGAAAACCAAGCTTTTTTACAGAATATTTTATTAAAAATGTTACAAAAATTTGGCAAATATTCATAGTGCGCCTGACGGGCCCATGGTATGATTGAATTGCGCCTATTTGGTATGTTATGGCCATAGGGGCGCAATGGCGCAGCCTAGATTGAACACTGTAATAGGAGTTTAATCATATATAAAAGGTACCAGTTTGCTTCTTGGGCAGAGGGGTCAATTCATGGTCACAACAGGTGATGAATGGTAATAAGAGTGTCCAGAGCATAACAGGTTGTTACCTACACTTCTAACATGTACAGGCCCATTAATTAAAGGATATAATTTGTAAAGATACATTACTGTGACCTACAGTTCTAAGCGAGGTTCACATAGTTACCTATATTGCCATCTCCGTGATTTGAATGTTCTTACTTGAATTTCACCCAAACCGATTACTCAGCTGTAAAGTTGAACCAAAGCTCAGTTTCATCTGTAACTTACCAGTTTCTTAAATGACATTTGTAAAAACATTGCACTTGCAGAGCTCTCTACCAACACCAGAATGGAAAAAAAGCTGCTTGGACACAATTGGATGAAGTGGGCAAACCATCTGCCGAGGCAACAAACAGATGGAGGTCAAACACCAGATTGTGACCCAGAGATGGGCCCAGGCGATGAGCCTCAGTTGTTCGCAGGGTGTACAAGATCCAGTACCAGCTCACCCATCAGAAGAAGGGGGGGCGCAAGAGTGACAAGAGTGATAAGGAGAAGATAGGGATAGACAGAGGTATATTCTGTTGGTATTTCTTTTTCCGTTGTTGACCATGTGTTGTATGATAGACATTTAATTTGCTTCCTCAAAATAGAAAATAAGCAAAACATCAAATAATTGTACTATAGAAATGAAATGGTTAAAATCACTGTAATTTCATCAAATCATATTGATTTTACCTCAATAATCAGTGGAGTCCCATCCTGTATTAATCCCGATATGTATTGACTCCCCACCTAATCCTGAGAAAACATTGTCTGCTTATGCAGTGATTTCAACAACACATACCCCATGATACATTTTGATATGTATTATGTATACAACATACTGTTGTTATTCACAATCGATTTCATCAATCAGCCCAAATTTGCAATGTTATATTACAAAAAACTCCACATGTAGATAAATTGATCACAAACATACCCCCAATTCTAGTAGCTTGACTGTGATAAACCTTTTTAAAACATGGCCACATTAAAGTGAATATTTTGAACAATAACTCTCTCCACTGCATGAGTAAAATCCAGCTGGATCATGCTCCGGATCCATGGGGATCCCTTAGGATTTGTCTCACAGGAAGCCCCTAGCGCTACCGCATCCTAAGCATTAAAGTAGATTTACAAAATGTGACTCCATAAACTGTTTCATAAACTTTGGTTTTCAATGGAGCAATTTGGTATTTTGTCAACAGGAAGTAGGAAGATGTCAATGAAGGCATATGACCGATCGACAGACAATGACATCTTTGCCCTGGGGAGTGCGTTCAAGTCTGGTAACTTCGACATTGACGACTTTCTCAAATCCTGGTCTTCAGCCCCTGGCACTGCCAACAACACACACTATACAGTGGAAAAGGTATTTTCAGGTCATGAACAATAAAGAAGTCAATGTATCATATCGAGTTATCACTCGTCAGACCAATTAGTACTTGAAGAATTATTACTGCAAATTTCCTTTAGAGGAATTTAAAAAACAAAAATACCAATATAGGTAAGCTACTTTGAAAATCTATTTCAGTCAGATAACAGTTTTAGCCTATTGAGCCTGGATAATGCATTATGAGATGATCACAGTGCACTAGTATAATGACACCAGATTTGGCACATCTTGTTCCAAAATGGCACACATTTTTCGAGCACACAACTGTGCAAAAATGGCACCCGCTACATTTGTATTTTTCGTTCATAGGGACTTCTTCTTAAATAACTATTACAAAATGATTACATTTACACATCCTTTTGATGGATAATGGGGACCACAGACGTCTTCTATTCCAAAACTCTACTCTTCCTTCCTAGCTGTCATGATTCATTTATTTTAAAGGTACTTACCCGCTTTTCCTTGAAAAAATTTAATGTTTAATTTTGAAAAGGAACCTGTAAGGCTTGAAATCGATCAAAATTACATTTAAAATTTGGAATTTAGAACTATTGTTTGACAGAAAAGCAGGTTAATATCTTATAGTAATCGAGTCATGAGACCCACTGCTTTATACTATATATCAACTGGACATAAACTTCCTAGCTTTGAAGAGTACATCAAATTGTTCTTTGCAGAAAAGATTTAAAACTAAAAAGGTACGAAAGTTTTTTAAATAAATTAATATTATTAATAAAAGTTTATCATTAAGTTTTTTAAACTTTATAATCTGTTGTGTTTTAATACGATATGGTACGAGCAGTTACAAGAGCTTTTTATTCTGTTCTTTGTAGGTTACAAAAGTTGGCGATAATATTGTTGATGTGCGAAGAGGTAGTGACGAGAACAGTAGGAGCGCCATCACACCACGCTCTATGATAACGACGCTGGTGAGCAACTCAGGGCCCACGTTTGTGACCAGAAGAAAGCGCATCATCACCACGATAGCTCCGAGTGGAGAGCGCGGAGATCAAGTCATCTCAACAACCACACAGGTGATAACAGAAATGAACCTCTCTAATGTAGACACCTCCGGCGAGAGAAATGAAAAGTGTCCATATAAGACATTCAGTGATTAAACTAGATACAAGTCCGGAGTCCAGGACTCATTATTTTTCAATATGATGCAAAGAACTAAAAAATTAATTCGTGAGACCTATAACATATTGATAGCTTGTCATGGTTATGTATGCCAGGACTCATTGAATTGGCCCTTGGACCCATTGTTTCACATTATCTGAAGTCCCTAGGGAACCATTGTTGCCAATGTCTAGATTAATCACTGAAGACAAGTATCCTTAAAGCCCCTTTCACAATTGCGTTGCGCAGTGATCCGGAAACCACTTGGCTTATCAATGTTCGCATAAGTCATGTACATGCGGTCGCTTCCGTTAAACAAGGTAAGATCGCAAGTGAATTTCGGACACCACAAAATTCAGTTTTGGTCGTAGAGTGGCGCATCTATTGATTTTTTAAAATTTCGCCGCATCCGTTGGTAGTGGTACGTGCGTTGCACAATGTTGTATAAGCTCGGGTGACCATGAGACTATGCTCAACGATCGTACGTCCTTGGGCGTGTGTTGCACAAGGTTTATCAATTCCCATGACATGGTGCAAAAATATATATACCTGATAGTCTGGGACAAATCATTCATTGTACAGAAGCTCATGAAATGGCAAGTTTGGGCAAGCCATTCATCATCACATGGGGCGTTACGTCTTTAAAATACAACTACATGAAGTCCAACAGAGAAACACGTTGACATATTGGCAATTATTATTCGTTTAAGAGGCACGCATCAAAGAAATAGACGACGTTGGTGGGTGTAAAGCCATGGATAGAAAGACGTATGTTATTCGGCAGTACCATACTCTGATGACTGAGCTACAGAAAAATGCAATGGTGATTTTGTAAATTATATGAGAATGCGACCAGAGATGTTCTATGACCTAAATTTTTGAGAGGTACACCGTTTTTTCAAACAAGACATGCTGCAATTTGCAAATCAATCTTGCCATCGGAGTATTGATTTGATGAAAAAAACTGCTAACAAAAAAATGCGCCATACGATGTCGCACAACGCTACAACGTTGCACAACAGTGTAGTGGCACGGGGACTTTTAATGAACAATGGTGACTGTATCGCACCAGACGCAAATAAGCGAGCACCACTAAAACTGTGTTGTGCGCCCCTGTCCCCCTATTTTTTTGCGATTATTTCGGGCGACCACCTCCTGAACACGTTGGTCAGAATGTTTTTTTGGTCGCAAGTGGTTGCAGATCAATTGCATCGGGGCTTAAAATAGAGGTTTGCTTTATAAATAATATATAGCTTCGGTATTGGTATGGAAACAGAGAAGTGAAAGCGTATGAAAATAAGACGAAGAGACCTTTGACTGTGAGGGTGTCCACATGGATAGGTTTCTATGTAGAAGTATATTATATGATTAAATGAAATATTCATTACAAAATACAATTGTATCAAATATGATCATGACATCGTACTCATAAAATGCAAAAATAGGGGTAAATATGTTCCAAAAAAGCCATAATTCACACTGAATCACTTGTAATGATAAAAAAGATTTCACAAGAAATCCATCCCCAGTAAGATGTCGCTGATGATTTACACCATTAACATAACTCCAATACCATGGTTCATCTGATGTAGAATCAGCTTGTAAAACAATACACATAACAGATGTGCTTCCCTGCCCAAATGGATAGGAGTTGGACTCATGACCAGGTCATGTGTTCGACCCCGTCTGGTCTGAGGTTGGGTGTTGAGCAAACTTTACCTTCTAACAATTTGCACACTGCTTCATGGAACCTTACACATAAATAGTTACAGGTCAAGCGAGTGAACGAAAATGTGAGTTATTAAAACATCTACTGTTGCTATGTGTTGAATTTCCCAAGAAAAATGAGAGTAAGATATATGTAACAAGGATGCCAATGACGAAATGTAGATGTAGAGGGAGTAATATAGCAAAAATGTGATTCACTCCTTAAAAATCTTGATGGTGAATTGTGAACCGTCTGTATCTAAAAATGTGATGTAGCCTGTTATTGGTGACTGGTGATCTGCCTGTATTACAAGGGCGGTGATTGGACAATTGCCATAAATCTTGAGCTGTAGAACTGCCTATTTAAGTGTGTGAAATGCGATGCAATCTATTCCTAATTACAAATCCTGATTATTGAAGACAGACACAATTGTAAAATGTATGGCTGACTTGTGATTTAGGAAAAAAATGTTAGTGAATGGATTATCAAGGCTATTTCCCCCCTCGAAGTGTAGTCGTGGAGAGCACTGGAATCTTGACTATAAACCATCGTTACTGACATTGGACCTGTGTTGACCCCCGATCAAGCCCTCATCAACGCCGAAGACGATGTGGATGAGCTCAGTGAGCTGCCTGCTACTACGGAGGAATCCGGACTCACCCATAAAGAGACACGCCTCACGCCGCCCCCGCCACCACAGCCAGAGGACTCGCAGACAGCCAGGAGGCGGAGCAGCACGGGGAACAGGACAGAGGCACGATATGGTGTAAAATGTCTGGCTTAACATGCCATTGAACATTGAAAATGATAGAGGTACAAACGACAATGGTAAAGCTGTTTAAATAATGATAACATACAGTTTGTATATTTGAATGAAAGGTCATTCTTTCTTTTTTTTAAATTTCTCAAATCTATATATAAAAATATATGAAGAGTTACATTAACTTTGATGCAGTTGCTGTTGCTTTGGCATTGTTATTTGTGTATGAATATGTTTATTCAAGTAAGTGGTTCACTTTGCCATGTGAGATACCATTTTTTTAATAATACAATGTATTGGAAGAACATGTCCTTCTAGCTATTCATACATGTATACACATATATATGTTGTGTTCTATGTTAGATTTCATTATTATGAAGAGTAAAACATTTGGTTCCTGCAGGCATTGAAGTGGAGTTACCATCAATCAAGGAAGAAGTTGAATCAAATAACAGTGAAGAGAATAATGTGGATGAGGAAAAAGGCATTCCTTTCAGACAAAGAGGTTCCCCCAAAATCGAAAGAAACTATCGACATGGAATCCAAAAATTGATATAGGTAATAATACATTCTTTTGTTTTCTAAATTACTAATGATAGTATTTTGGCTTTGAACTTAATTCTCAATTCTCATTTCACAGGCGTATGTATAAACAACCATGACTTGTATCTGATCGTTCACAGAACCAGAAGCTCACGATGAATCCTCAGATGACGAAATTCTATTGAGACGGAAGTGCCAAAGCCATGGCCATTCTTTTTCAAGAACAAAAAGAAAAATGGCCAGCGAAAAAGCTTTATACCTTCATGGCCCACCATGGAGACGGCGGTAACAGGGTAAGAATATGCTGATGCATAGGATAATTTCATTGTACCGGGGTAATAGATACGTGGAAAAAAGATGGACTTAAATGATTGAAATGGGTGCAAGTTAAGCTTGATTTCATCAAGTTTTTATGAAATAAAATACCTCGGTGCATTCATTGAACCTTAGGGGATAAATGGCATTGTAAAATATAAACTTAAAAAAAATCTCTAGAAGCAGATGACATCTTGAGAGCAAAACGAGGCTCTTTACTCTGATCCTGGAAATGTAAACATTCAAAAGGTCCTTAGCCAGAACAGACATTGAAACCACAATTCAAAGCACGTTTAGATGCCTGAAATGTACAGGATTTAGTATTAAAGATAATGCTCAGCCAAAAACATATTTGTTCTGAAAATACAGTATCAAAATAGACGATGCCTTATCCATTGCATGTGATGATGAAATAATATTTATATTCTCCATGTTTAATACTTATTTCACCTTTAAAAATACCACGATGTCTTGTTAGCTATAAGACAAGGTCACATGATATTCCATAATCAAATGATTTTTAAGCCAGACGCACCCTGGATTTCTAACAACAGATGTCTCATTTAACATGGGAGAGATAGGGGGCTTCTTACGTGTACCGTGCAAGTTACGTCTGACAAAATCCTTCGGTTGACATTTTGCGACTTCACATGTTTTGTTGGGTATATGCCGGACTCTTATTGCATGGTATTTAAATTTCTCTACATACTTTATTACGCTGTTTACATGAAAGAAACGTTCAGAATGAACAGACCACATGGTTATGATTCTCTCATTGCTAATACTTGTTTGGCCACTGCACATAACCTTTAAAATGAGTTGCAATGATTAACATAGAGGATTTTTTTTCTCAAGTTTATAGGACTATATCACATATCCACAGAAGGGACTCAAACTGGAGTTCAGATGAATGTCAAGGTAAGCCATAAAAATGTCCTGTCCGTTGTTGCTGGTTCCAGGCAAGATGGGTATGACAGCCTCGGAGGTGATGAGATCCAGGGAGCTGAACAGCAGCTCCAGGGCATCCAGAAGCTCACTTCAACTACGTGCGCATGCTCGATACACAGAGGGGGATGGAGGCACTGTTCAGGTCCCCGTAGAATTTCCACCTTTACAGAGAGAACATTTCATGATCCCAAGTCTTCATAAAGAGACGTTTTATAAACCTCCATAATGGCCGATTACGGCTCACTACATCCTAGGTGGTCTTTAATAATAGTTTTCTAATGCATTTTGCTAGTGTATATCATAGCAGCAGGATTGTGAAGACGTATCACAAAAACAGATGCTTTATGTGTAGGAATATTCATTACACTATACACAAACACAGACATGTACAAGCAAATGTAATGCAACACTAGTAAATACATTTCAGAGCTGTCAAACTGAATGGCGTTGACGTAGTGAAGATCTTGTGCCAACTGGTGCAGAGAAAGAACATAAAGCTGAGCAGTCCCCGAGATGAAAGAGGGCGAATCATCTGCCCACCCGTTCTCCATGTGGCTCTGCTGTACAATCACGTTCAAGATAGTGGAGTATCTCGTCACTGGGGACAAAAGGACTTGATAACTACTACCTACAGGTACAGATACTTACAGGCTATTGATCTAGATGTGCATCCCGTGTGCAGGACTCATTATTTTCCCATAGGATTAAAACATGTGCATCCTATAGACCCATATGATTTATCTAGTTAGCCATCATAATGGTCAGTAGGCTTTATGCCTGAAGATTTATGTCGAAAATAGTTCTTTACTTTACGCGGTAGTATGCAGAGTAAAAACGCTTCAAAAATAAAGAATAATAAAGTGTTGAGTAAAAGCTATTTTTAGTTGCTTTAAATCAGAAGAAATCATTTTTTCTTTTTGTATGTCAGAACCATTGTTTCAAACTATGCGAATTCTAGTCACCACCACCCCTAGAATAATCACTGCAGGCTATGTCTTACATTTTAAACAGAGCTCAGTATCTTCCGTTGTAGTATCTATATAAAATTTCTATAAACGCAAAACATGAAGACAATCAAAGCATCATTGTTTACAATACACACCAAAACTAAAAAAAGGGAATTTCGTATAAAATAAGACTAGAGACCTTAAATGGGGGGGTGTCCACATGGATGGGGTTTTATGAAAATTTTTAATTAAAATCAAATATTCTTTTTCAAATGCAATTGTCAATATGGATCATGACATCATTGCTCATAAAATGCAAAATAAGGGTAAATATGTTCCAAAAGCCATATTAATCTACTGAATCACTCTGTAAATGATAAAGATTTCTAAGAAATCCATCCAGTAAAAGACTGTCGCATAATTTACACCATTAACATAACTTTCGAATGCCATGTTCATCTGATATAGAATCTAGCTTGAAAAACAATACCCTAACAGATTTGCTTCTCCCCCAAATGGATAGGGAGTTGGACTCATGACCAGGTCTTGGGTTCGTTTTCGGTCTGGGGGAGGGGGTGTTGACAAACTTACCTCTAACAATTTGCCCCTGCTTCTTTGGAACCTACGATAAATAGTTACAGGTCAAGCGGTGAGCGCAAATGTGAGTTATTAAAACACCCACGGTTGCTATGTGTTGAATTTCCCCAGGAAGATGAAAAAGATTTTAGTGTAACAAGGATGCCAAGGGCGTAATTTTAGATGTAGGGGGAAAGAAAATATAGAAAAAATGTGATTCACAATATCCCTTTAAAAAACTTGATGGGGGTTGTGAACTGTCTGTAAAAAAGTGTGTGAAATGTGATGAAAGCCTGTTATTGGTGACTGGTGATCTGCTCATTACAAAGGGGGGGTTGATTGGGGTTTTGCCATAAATCTTGGCGTAAATTTGAGAACTGCCTGTATTTAAGTGTGTGAAATGGATGCAATCTATTCAATTAAAAAATCCGGGAATTATTGGAAAAAGAAAAATAAAATGTATGGCGACTTGTTGGTTTTAAAAAAAAAATGTTGGTGAATAATTTTCATAAAAGGCTATATCCCCCTGAGGGTTGTGAGGCACAAAAACCCTTGCCCCAAAAACCCACCACATTAACATTGACCAGGTGTTTGACCCCGGGCAGGGGCCTCATCAACGCCCAAAGGGCGTGGATGGGGCCTAGTGAGCTGCTCAAGCACCGGGGCCGGACTCAATAAAAACACGCCCTCACGCGTCCCCCCCCGCCACCCCCCCAGGGGCCCCACAGCCAGGAGGCGGGCACCAGGGGAACAGGACAGAAAATCGCATATGGTGTAAAATGTCCCAACCTGCCATTGAGCGTTGAAAATGATAAAACAACGACAATGGTAAGTCTTTTTTAACCCATTCATATCGGCATCGCAGCGATCAACACGTAATATAAACATTAGCGAACAGTGCCATTCCGACAGCTTTACGTCCAAGACAATAACTTCTCTGGGCCTCCATATATCGCTTATTCCGATGTTTATACTGGCTTGTATAATTAATTGCGTCCGTCCATCCGTCCGTCCATCCGTCCGGTTAGATTTACCCCTCTACAGGTGTTCGCATGCGTTTGAGCTAGGATGCTCAAATTCGGCATGTCGGTTGGAAATGGTGACCACAAGGCCCTATTTCATATGGGCCCAAACAGTCCATATTTGGGCCCATTTGGGCCCCGGTGGAATCCATTTACTAGTGAATCACGTTCTTATTACTATTTTGAATGCACCATTAAAATCAATATTCTATAACCACAAACTCAGACACACAAGCGGCTCAAAAATGCTTCACTTCTTGGTAATAGATGATACTGCTATAAATCAATAATCAGCCAAGCCAGATTACAGTGACATTCCAGTGTATTAAACACTGGTTTGCCCTCACCGGGCGCTTTTCATTATACATACATTGTATACGTGTATTCTGAATCGCATAGAGCTTCTTATTTTTACGACCCAGTAATAGGAATATGGATATATTTGTCTAGAATATCTTCCAAAGCGTGATGCTGTTGCCGGCCTCGATTAAAATGACAGGTTAGGATACACTTTTAAGAAAGGCGAACTATAAAACAATCTGTGATTTGAAAAATATCCTTTAGTCCATGCCTTCATAATCGGTTTATAATTGATCCGACAAGTGAATTATTGATGGTTATATTGTAACAATGATAATCCATTCGTTTCATAAATATTTTCATCACTCTGAACCGATTTAACCACACGGCCATTTGTAATGCAAATGAGCCTTTTATCACACGCCGTAATATTTCAACACCGATTATAGCACGATGCGATCAGAGTAGCAGCTCAAACAGCGGGGCATTAGCCGTTATCACATTCCGTCTTACATCAAAACATCAACCGTAGTGCAGGTGCGATTAAGAGTAGCCTTTATAAAAAAAATGCTTCAGTTTTTTCCGCTGCAAAAAGCCCCCCCAATACTAATATTATCATGAATATTTAAATGGGTTTTTTTCCCAATGGGGTCACTAAAAAACTTAATGCCCATTCTGAATTAAAAAAAAAAGAGTGTTTCCCCTTCAAAAACGGTTGAAACTTGCGGGGTTAATCTCGCCAAAAAAGAGTATTTTTGAGCTTGAAACTGCGCAGTGTAAATCATGTGTTTCTTGGAAATATATTCTTACAAATAAAGCCTTAATATTATGAAAACCCTGCTTTACTTCCATAAAATTTAAACGAAATGTCAAAGTAAGGCGTTTTGTTGCACTTTGTCTAAAAACCCGGGGGGATGGCCCCTGTTTACATGTGAAAAAAGGTCATAAAGCCAGGGGCGTTTCAGCAAAAATCGGGCAAAACCCCCAAAAGGGGCATCCCGATCGAAAAAGGGTTAAATAATGATAACATACATTTACAGTAGGGAAA
>CM032663.1:9567993-9591536 GCA_019095985.1 Streblospio benedicti
CATGGTGATTACAAGCACAAATAACACAGTATTAGGCATCTTGCAAAAGTCATAATGACGAAGTTGTACACTTTTTCTTGCATATCAATAGATAGGAAAGGTCAAACTGATGTTCAGCCAATCAACGCTCCATACTTGTACCAAAGTAACAAACTACTGAATAATGCTGGTTTGTCACTTTTGGTTTTGACCATTCAAAGAACATGAAATGTAACAATCATGAATTATTAATAAGTAGTAGTTTCTTACTCATTACTATGCATGATTAGCAATTTTGGGGCTCTGACCAATCCACAGTGTTCAATCAATCTCCAGTTAATGTGAGTTATAAGCAGAGTTCGTGAGGAAATCAAGAGCTTTTGTGAGGAAAATGTTTACTTTTAAAATTGGCGGTTTGGATTTTCCACTGTAAACTGTCTAAAAATCATTTCTGAGCACAATTTTTGCCGTCCATGTACTATAAGAATACTTCTGGCACATACTGATGCGATTTATTTCATCTCACATGGGCTGGTTTCTGCTGCTAAGTCTAGCTCCGTTAAAAATTGGTCGAGTTGGAATGCCATTTTGATTATATAAACTTCACGTACTAATATTGAAGATCTAGATTCCAGGTGACAGAATATTTGTTATGAGTCTAAAGCCTCCCCTTTTTCACCCCAAAAATTTCATTTTCATGAAAATGTGAGGCAATGCTTGAAGGACTAAATGTGGATTTGCAATATAACTAAACTTAATGTATAGAAAAGCCTTTACACAGGAATATATTTTACATCGTAACCATATAATTGAAAAAATAAATTCACTGAGAGAATTTTCCGGTACATTTTCCTAACTAAAACATTTTCATTTACTGACAAATAAACCACAAATAATTTGCCTGGAAAATCTATTTGACCACACACATCTCAAATGATTTTTTATGTGCAAGATGGATGTGGTTATATAAACAATAGAAAAACAATAACAAATTTGATGCTTTTAGCTACATACTGTGGACAATTCTAATGGCAATTGCAGTGAAAAGTGGATTAAAAAATACATTAATTTTCAAAAGTCCAACTTATCACATTTTTCACTGACATGCAGAATATTCTCTGACTTTGCAAAAAAAAGCTGTTCCCTGACTGTAAGTGGCAAGCCTGTTCTTTTCTTGTGTGTGTATATGAACAATATTTTAATGAAATTTGTAAATTACAACATTGTTCTACCTGACAACTTTGAGAAGGCGACCACAAAAAAAAGTAGAATATCTGAAATTTGACCAAATCTTACATGAACAGTACATCAAGGGCTACGTCGCCTTAAATTGTGCACACAGTAAAAGCAGTTAAGGCTTCAATAGTCAGACTTGAGCAGGACTAGTACCTTGAGAAAGCTACTAGTCCTCCCCAAAAGTTACTCATCCTGAAATGTTGTCAAACATGTTTGGCTCAGCAGCTACTCATATGCAGGACGAGTGAACTGACTTCAGTACGAGTCCTTGCCAATTTCTACTCATCTGGACGAGCAGACTAGTTAAGTGACTATATGAGAGATTTGAAATGATTTATGATTTAATGGACTTGGGTATATACTATTATATGTAATTAAGTCATTAGACTTATGACTCCAAGCCAGGTTACGACTATATCACATTAGTCTCTGGTGGGATTCAAACCCACGACCATACGGCATCATAATATGTAAGATACATCTCTGTGATGTATAGATCGAAACGACAAGATTCACATAGTTACCTCTATTGCAATCACCATGATTTGAATTTTCTTACTTGAATTTCACCTAAACCCATTACTCCAGCTGTCAAGTTTAACCATAGCTCAGTTTCATCTGTGACTTACCAGTTTCTTACGTGACATTTGTAAAAACATTGCACTTGCAGAGCTCTACTCAACACCAGCATGGAAAAAGAAAGCGGCTTGGACACAATTGATGAAGTGGGCAACGCCCTCCCAAGGCAACAAACAGATGGAGGTCAAACACCGGATTGTGACCCAGAGATGGGCCCAGGCGACGAGCCCTCAGTTGTTCGACGGGTGTACAAGATCCAGTACAGCTCACCCATCAGAAGGAGTGGGCGCAAGAGTGACAAGAGTGATAAGGAGAAGATAGGGATAGACAGAGGTATATTCTGTTGGTATTTCTTTTTCCGTTGTTGACGAATTGTGTGGTATGATAGCAGACGTTTAATTTGCTTCTCAAAATAGTACGTGGAAATAAGCGAAACATCAAATAATTGTACTATAGAAATGAAATTTAAAACAAAGTGGTTAAAATCACTGTAATTTCATCAAATCATATTGATTTTACCTCAATAATCAGCGGGAGTCCCATCCTGTATTAATTCCGATATGTATTGTCAGCTCCCACCTAATCCTCAGAAAATTTTGTCTGCTTATGCAGTGATTTCAACAACACAAACCACATGATACATTTTGATATGTATTATGTATACAACATACTGTTGTTATTCACAATCAATTTCATCAATCAGCCCCAATTTGCAATGTTATATTACAAAAAACTCCACATGTAGATAAATTGATCACAAAAATACACCCAGTTCTAGTAGCCTGACTGTAATACACCTTTTTAAAACACGGCCACATTAAAATGAATATTTTGGACATTAACTCTCTCCACTGCATAACCAAAATTCAGCTGGATCATGCTCCGGATCCATGGGAATCCCTTTGGATTTGTCTCACAGGAAGCCCCTAGCGTTACCCCATCCTAAGCATTAAAGTAGATTTACAAAATGTGACTCCATAAACTGTTTCATAAACTTTGGTTTTCAATTAAGCAATTTGGTACTTTGTCAACAGGAAGTAGGAAGATGTCAATGAAGGCATACGACCGATCGACAGACAATGACATCTTTGCCCTGGGGAGTGCGTTCAAGTCTGGTAACTTCGACATTGACGACTTCCTCAAATCCTGGTCTTCAGCTCCTGGCACTGCCAACAACAAACACTATACAGTGGAAAAGGTATTTTCAGGTCACGCACAATAAAGAAGTCAATGTGTTACATCAAGTTATCACTCATCAGACCTATTAGTAATTGAAGAGTTATTACTGCAAATATCCTTTAGAGGAATTTAAAAAACAAAAATACCAATATAGGTAAGCTACTTTCAAAATCTATTTCAGTCAGATAACAGTTTTAGCCTATTGAGCCTGGATAATGCATTCATGAGATGATTTGATGCGCCAGTGCACTAGTAAAATGACACCAGATTTGGCACATCTTGTTCCAAAATGGCACACATTTTTAAAAAATACCAATATAGGTAAGCTACTTTCAAAATCTATTTCAGTCAGATAACAGTTTTAGCTTATTGAGCCTCGATAATGCATTATGAGATGATCACAGTGCATAGTATATTGACACCAGATTCCACTTTGTTCCAAAATGGCACACATTTTCAAGCACACAACTGTGCAAAATGACACATGCTATTTTTCGTCCATGGGAACTTCTCCTTTAACGATTACAAAATGATTGCATTTACATATCCTTTTGATCGATAATGGGGACCACAGACGTCTTCCAATCCCAAAACTCTACCCTTCCTTCCTAGCTTTCATGATTCATTTATTTTAAAGGTATTTATAATTAATAATAATATAAGTTTATTTCACATGATAATACATGCATATACATATAAAACAAATATAATATAATATATATTTATTACCTGCTTTTTTTCAAAAATTTAACGTTTTTTTGAAAAGGAACCTGTAAGGCCTGAAATCGATTAAAATTATATTTAAAATTTGGAATTTAGAACTATTTTTTGACAGAAAAGCAGGTACATACATCAAAGTAATTTAATCACGAGACCCACTGCTTTATGCTATACAACAAAAATCAAATGGACATAAACTTCCTATACTAGCTTTGAAGAGCACAACAAATTATTCTTTGCAGGTTACAAAAGTTGGCGACAATATTGTTGATGTGCGAAGAGGTAGTGACGACAACAGTGGGAGCGCCATCACACCACGCTCTATGATAACGACGCTGGTGAGCAACTCAGGGCCCACGTTTGTGACCAGAAGAAAGCGCATCATCACCACGATAGCTCCGAGTGGAGAGCGCGGAGATCAAGTCATCTCAACAACCACACAGGTGACAACAGAAATGAACCTCGCTAATGTACACACCTCCGGCGAGAGAAATGAAAAGTGTCCTAGATGCAAGTCCAGAGTCCAGAACTCATTATTTTTCAATAGGATGCAAAGAACTAAAAAATTAGTATCTCGTGAGACCTATAACATATTTTACACATGTAGCTTGTCATGGTTATGTATGCCAGGACTCATTGTATTGGCCCTTGGACCCATTGTTTCACATTATGCGAGTCCCTAGGGAACCTTTGTTGCCAATGTCTAGACAAATCACTGCAGACAAGTATCCTTAAAATAGAGGTTTGCTTTATAAATGATGTATACTGGTACTGGTAGGGAAAGAGAGAAGTGAAAAGCGTATAAAATAAGACTAGAGACTTTGACTGGGAGGTGTCCACATGGATAGGTTTCTATGTATATCATTAAATCAAATATTCATTTCAAATGCAATTGCATCAATATGGATCATGACATCATACTCATAAAATGCAAAATAGGGGTAAATATGTTCCAAAAGCTATAATCTACACTGAATCACTCTGTAATGATAAAGATTTCATGAGAAATCCATCCCAGTAAGACTGTCGCATGATTTACACCATTAACATAACTCCAATGCCATAGTTCATCTGATATAGAATCTAGCTTGTAAAACAATACACATAACAGATGTGCTTCTGTGCCCAAATGGATAGGGAGTTGGACTCATGACCAGGTCATGGGTTCGATTCCCGGTCTGGAGTTGGGTGTTGAGCAAACTTACCTCTAACAATTTGCACACTGCTTCATGGAACCTACATGATAAATAGTTACAGGTCAAGCGAGTGAACGCAAATGTGAGTTATTAAAACATCCACGGTTGCTATGTGTTGAATATTCCCCAGGAAGATGAGAAAGATATTAGTGTAACAAGGATGCCAATGACGTAATGTAGATGTAGAGGGAGTAATATAGCAAAAATGTGATTCACAATATGCCTTAAAAATCTTGATGGTGAATTGTGAACTGTCTGTATCTAAGTGTGTGAAATGTGATGTAGCCTGTTATTGGTGACTGGTGATCTGCTCATTACAAGGGCGGTGATTGGCGATTTGCCATAAATCTTGAGCGTGAATTGAGAACTGCCTGTATTTAAGTGTGTGAAATGCGATGCAATCTATTCAATTACAAATCCTGATTATTGGAGAAAGACAATGAAATGTATGGCTGACTTGTGATTTAAGAAAAAAATGTTGGTGAATGGATTTTCATCAAGGCTATATACCCCCTCGATGCTGTCGTGAGAGCACTGGAATCTTGACTATAAACCACCACATTAACATTGACCAGGTGCTGACCCCTGACGGGCGCCTCATCAACGCCGAAGACGGCGTGGATGAGCTCAGTGAGCTGCTCAAGCACACGGAGGACCCGGACTCACCCATAAAAACACGCCTCACGCGTCCCCCCCGCCACCACAACCAGAGGAGCCACACAGCCAGGAGGCGGAGCAGCACGGGGAACAGGACAGAGGTACGCATATGGTGTAAAATGTCTGGCTTAACATGCTATTGAACATTGAAAATGATAGAGGTACAAATGCCAATGGTAAGTCTGTTTAAATAACGATAACATACATTTACAGTAAAACCTCAAATTGAGACAACCTCTAAAAAGAGACCACTTGTAACAGTCCCAAACCTTCATAAACCTACCAAAATGAGCCTCTGTATAGAGACCACCAAACAATGGTCCCAAAGGTGGTGCTAATAGAGAGGTGCTACTGTACTACTTTAGTGACCTTCTTTGCAGTTCTTAGTTTTACTCTTGAATAGCAAAACAGAAGGCACCAGCATTCATTTGCAAGACTTGGAAATATATAGAATATATAGTTAATAAGAATGTCACAGTTTCAGAGCATTATGTGAGAATAGAAATACTATTACTTCATGATGGATTGAAATCATAAGATTTACATTGTGAGCACTGAGCAGTCTGTTCCTTTAAACATCTCAAAATAGGTGATACATGTTAGGAGTGTGTGTAGAATTAGCATAAAAAACACCGAAGTAACATACTGTCATTTGTTACAGATAAATTTATTAAACCATTCAAAATATATCAATAATAAATGCAATCATACAATAAAACTATTCCTTTACAAAATATTGAACATTGGATTATCAAGCATACAAGTACAGCAAAATTGACATAAAATGCTAGCAGATGTGATGAAATACATCAGTAAAATTTAATAAAATATGACAGACACTATATATGTGGTATTAAACAACTAGATAGTTGCCTCCGTCCCTCGAAATTTTTATACGTTTATTCCCGTGTATTCCCTTAATTAAGACTCAATTTCTTAGAATAATATGATATGAGGATTTTCCATAAGGTGAAAATATACTTCAGAATATCTAACCAAATTTCTAGACAAATATATCCATAATAAAAAATGACTCGTTCACCATAGATCATATAAAAGGTGGACTCATAAGTAATCCTTGTTATTTGAAAAAATATTTGCAGTAAGTAAGGGATGATGTATACCAGCATTCACCGATGTTGAAATTATTGATGGGGGTAAGATTGTCACAATTTTGGATACCATTCTTTTGAGGGTAAATATTTTCACTCTGATGATGGATTTTCATTTAAGATTTACATAATTTAAATGAGCTTTATGTTCCTTTTTAATATTTCAAAATAGATTATACATGTTCATTAATGTAGTATGAGCTCAAACATGATGTACAATATTTGAATATATAATCCGTATTACATCAAACCTTTCAATAGGTAATAGTTCAATTAATAAATGCAATTATAAAATTTTGCTATCATTTTTGCCATTGATAGTAGGATCTAGTCTAGGTAGCAGCAAAACTAATCATATTTTCAAAATTTAAATGCAGATTTGATGATTTGCATCTAAAAGCTTAGGGGTTTATTCATTCTGCACCATTAACAGACAGAGTGTTTCCCCTTGATAAAAACACCGCTATCTAGGGGTTAATCTCGTCACAAATTAAGGCAATTGAGCAGCCCATTTCATACATCACAAAACATGTTTAAATAGATTATTCTTAAATGGCAAAATATTGTCAAAAACCCTGCTTTGCTTTAACAATTGAGCATGCATTTGCTTTTCGTAAGGCGTTTAAACACTAACAGTCTAAAATGATGATGTAATTTACAAAATGTAAATAAACCGAAGAACCTTTGTTTAACTTTTCAGCTATTTTTTACATAAAATGTCTAATGAATAGGCTAAATCAAAATGAATGGTTTAAAAGGTGATCAATACATTTACATTACCAATGCAATGGCTATTGAGACAACCTCTATCAATTATGTCGCTTACACAGAGTCCCAAACAGATCATAATTGTACAAAATATGTATGGACCCTGTATAATAAAGTGTACCTTAATCAACACGTCTGGTCCCAGGATTAGTATTCATAGATTTTCTAAAATATGTAGAAGTTGATTTTCTAGAATGTTGAAAGTTCTTAGTTTGATTCTTGATCACTTAGAATAATAGAATTTCTTAAGTCATTCATTGATTCAAGTGTGATAATATATTTTATTTATATGTAATATGAACCTTTTCAGTGCTGGTGTACAGGTAACAATACTACTACTTTTTTATGTCGATGAACTTTATTATAAGGTTTACATTATAGCACTGGTGAGTCTGTTGCTTGAAACATCTCAAAAATTATACGTTCAAAGTATTCCACAAATGTAGACATAAAATTCTCCCATCTAACAACTCGGTATTTAAACATGATAAATTTAGACAAACCATTAAAAATATCAAATAAGAAATTGCTAATTTTACAAATAAAAGGGATTTCCACCAAAATGTTGTTTAGATAAAGATCTGGCATATTTTGAACACTTACGTGTAATTCAAACATATATAAAATAAAATCTCGATACCGTGAACATACATTGCATTACGTAAAGGAACCTATAGTTTACCCCCCCCCAACCTCACTAATACAATCATTTATGTGGCGTTGCTAACCAATTATCTACTAGGCATACATGGACTTGTGACATGTGTAGGCAATGTACCTCTGTGCCCATGTCATACTACAATGGATTGTATATAGTTGACACAAATGGCAGATCTGTCAACCAAAGGACATTTTAACACATTTTTTGTGCATTTGCTCCATAGATTTTTTCGTGTTTGAATGCTTAAGCACAGGGTTCTGCATGCAGCTGAGGAACAGCCACTGCATTATCCTTGAACCTTTGTTTGAACTTTTCATCTATTTTTTTAGTAATGGTACATATGGGCTAAGTCAAATTCAAGGTCAAATAGTTTGAATCTGGATAATATAATCAGGTGATACTTTTTTGTACATTGACCAACCAATGCTATTGTAACAACAATCCGTGGTATGTCAAAAAGATCAGGTTTTAGAGTCCTATACATAGATGATCAAATTGTCCAAAAATGGGAAAAAAATGGACCCTCTTCGTCAATAAAGTCTACTATAAGCAACAAGTCTTCAATAATGAATGGTGTTGATTGAATCCCTATTTCCAAATCTTTAAGATTTTTGAGATTTTGTAGAATGATGAAAAGTGCATCGAAAGTGATTTTGGGACACTGATTAATTCTCAGACTCCTCAAGTCACTACAAGATTCAACAATGAATCCAAGATAATCATCGTTTAATGATGCAGATTGAAAATATGACAGCGTCTGTAATTGTTTGCATCTTGAAATGTTTTTAGGCAGCCAGTTCAAACGTACTCTTTCTGGAAGCTTAAGAGTTTGTAAATTCGGACAGTCGAAGAATAATCGTCGAAGTGTGCAGTGATAGTGATGGAGCTGTTGCTCAAATCAATACTTTTTAGATTATCGCTGCGTTTGTTAAATCCATAATTGGCATATTGACCTTGGCCTTTTCTTAATATATATTTCCCGCCACAAGCTGCAGTCACGTCCAGTTGCAGCCCAATATCTACAGACTTGACTTGCATGTAATTGATCACATTTAGGCAAGTATTGAAAGATGTTTACCAGTATACTGGAGAAAAAAACAGCTTGTTTAGCATGATCTTCTTCTTGTTCATGTTCTTCAGACATTTTGATATGGACTTCTGAAATAACAAATTTAAGTGATCATCAAAATTTGTTTTGGGAATCAAATCTACATTGCATATTGACTGACAATTTAGTGTTAGGACTTTGGAGAGTTCGTTGATTCTTTGGTCTATATTTCTTAGATTGTGAGTTGGTTTCTAACCGGAAAGCTAGTATAAAGTTGGCAGAAGTTTGTACTGTTACCTGTTGATTGGTCTGTTACATCAGGTTCACTCAGCTCACTTAGCGACTCCAGCAGGTGAAACTTGTTATTTCTCAGGTTTCCAAGCTCCATGGTAGATTGAAAGAAATTCCGCACCTACACAAAAGTTTCCTTCTAATTAAGCTTTCTTCATAACTACGAAAATTTCAGCATTTTCAAACTTTAAATTTGTATATATACACATTTTGACCTGGTAAAGCTAAATTTAAATGTGAGAACAATTTGAATAGTAGGAACAGCCACTGTTCTAAATCAGTGAAGGAAAGCATGAATTCCATTGGTTAATATATTGTTTAAAATAACTCTATACACATATGATCAGGATATAATAAATTGTATGAGGTACCTGAATAATTTGTAGAGAAGTTCACTGAAGTAAGTCACTGAAGATATGAATCTTTATCTATCTGAGCTTCAACTTGTAAAAGCTATCCCATATGCTGTGGCAGTCACTGTTATGTCAGTACTGAATAATGTTTGGTCATAAGTTCCAATTCAGTCATGTGACCCTTAAGAACCAATGATATCACTGGTCCACTAGCCCCCAGGTACATATGGACAAATCTGCTTTGATACAAACATATTCAGATCCAGGGGAGGCAGGGGAGTGCACCCCTTTTCCCCCACTAAAAATACTCCATTTTCATAGGTTATTTTTACCATACGCCATCAATTTTATTCAAAACCCATGATCACACACACCCTTTTCCAAAAACCTGGATCTGTTATTGACAAAGGCAACTGCATCAGTTTATGTCTTTTGAATGGGGCTGAAAAGATGTTTGTATATTTGAATGAAAGGTCATTCTTTTTTTTTTTAAATTTTCAGGGTTCGTGATTTTTTTGGCCTTTTTCAAAAACCCAGCCCACCCATCTTTTTAATGGGCAAAAAGTGGGTAAAACCGGTTTTAATGGGTAAAAGTGGGCAAAAGTGGGCAAAACTAGGGGAATTCTTCAGAAACCTGGGCAAAAGGTAATGGAAAATTCTAATAATCACTATTTTTTAATAGAATAGATATATTAAGTAATATTGTGAATTTTATCAATGAATTTATCAATGTAAACAAACAGTAAAAACATAGGTTATTTTTATTTTTATTTTTAAACGTCCATTTTTACAATCCTTTGAGGTCATAATTCATAAATGCGGGCAGCAATATTTCATCATTTAAAAGATTTTAGAGTTATTAACAATGCTTTTTTAAAAAACATTGATACTTTATATATTTTAAAGAATATATTAGTGATTTAACACATTTTTAAAAAAAACATTGATACATTTTAATACATTAAGATACAAAGCAACTTGTAAACCCTTCAGTATTCCATACAATGATTTTAAATATTGTCCCTTTACAAAAAGTAATTAACTTAACTGGGAACTTGACACTACTTGCAAAGTAAACAAAAGGCATTAACCAGTTGCTTGACATTGTGCTAACCATTGTTCTAACAATTTCAACTAAGAAACAATTAGAAAAACCTGGTTAGTTCACTAGTTAAATATTTGCAGAGGAATTTTTTTCATTGTCTCACTTTTAACCTGCACAAGAAGTGTCACTACAGTTGCAACAGGTAAATAAATTCTCCTTTTGAAATAGTGAGCACTTCTCTACATGTATAAAAGACCAACAAAGTATTATCTGCTATCACTATGCTAAAAAATGACTTTTTACCCACTTGCCCAGCTTCAAAAAACCCGTCTGCATTTTGCCCAACCCATTAAAACAGTTTATGTAAAAGTGGGCGGGTTTTTGGGGGGCGGGGGGTGAATGCGAACCCTAAATTTTCTCAAATCTATATATAAAAATATATGAGAGTTACATTAACTGATGCAGTTGCTGTTGCTTTGGCATGGTTACTTGTGTGTGAATATGTTTATTCAAGTAAGTGGTTCATTTGCCATGTGAGATACCATTTTTTAATAATATTGGAAGAACATGTCCTTCTAGCTATTCATACATGTATACACATATATATGTTGTGTTCTATGTTAGATTTCATTATTATGAAAGAGTAAAACATTTGCCCTGCAGGCATTGAAGTGGAGTTACCATCAATTAAGGAAGAAGTTGAATCAAATAACAGTGAAGAGAATAATGTGGATGAGGAAAAAGGCATTCCTTTCAGACAAAGAGGTCTCAAAATCGAAAGAAACTATCGACATGGAATCAAAAATTGATATAGGTAATAATACATTTTTTTGTTTTCTAAATTACTAATGATAGTATTTTGGCTTTGAACTTAATTCTCAATTCTCATTTCACAGGCTTATGTATAAACAACCATGACTTGTATCTAATCGTTCACAGAACCAGAAGCTCACGATGAATCCTCAGATGACGAAATTCCTATTGAGACGAAGTGCCAAAGCCATGGCCATTCTTTTTCAAGAACAAAAGAAAAATGGCCAGCGAAAAGCTTCTATACCTTCATGGGCCCACCATGGAGACGGGCGGTAACAGAGGTAAGAATATGTGTGGGGCTGATGCATAGGGATAATTTCATTGTACGGGGTAATAGATACGTGGAAAAGATGGACTTTAATGATTGAAATGGTGCAAGTTAAGCTTGATTTCATCAAGTTTTATGAAATAAAATACCTCGGTGCATTCATTGAACCTTAGGGGATAAATGGCATTGTAAAATATAAACTTAAAAAATCTCTAGAAGCAGATGACATCTTGAGAGCAAAACGAGGCTCTTTACTCTGTGATTCCGGAAATGTAAACATTCAAAAGGTCCTTAGCCAGAACAGACATTGAAGCCACAATTCAAAGCACGTTTAGATGCCTGAAATGTACAGGATTTAGTATTAAAGATAATGCTCAGCCAAAAACATATTTGTTCTGGAAAATACAGTATCAAAATAGACGATGCCTTATCCATTGCATGTGTGATGAAAATAATATTTATATTCTCCATGTTTAATACTTATTTCACCTTTAAAAATACCACGATGTCTTGTTAGCTATAAGACAAGGTCACGTGATATTCCATAATCAAATGATTTTCGCCAGACGTACTGCGGATTTCTAACAACAGATGTCTCATTTAACATGGGAGAGATAGGGGGCTTCTTACGTGTACCGTGCAAATTCGTCTGATGAAAATCGCCCGAGCTGACATTTTGCAACTTCACATGTTTTGTTGGGTATATGCGGACTCTTATTGCATGGTATTTAAATTTTCTCTACATACTTTATTACGCTGTTTACATGAAAGAAACGTTCAGAATGCACAGACCACATCATTATGATTCTCTACAAGCACACTTGTTTGGCCACTGCGCATAACCTTTAAATGAGTTGCAATGATTAACATAAGGATTTTTTCTCCAAGTTTATAGGGCTATATCACATATCCACAGAAGGGACTCAAACTGGAGTTCAGATGAATGTCAAGGTAAGCCATAAAATGTTCTGTCCGTTGTTGCTGGTTCCAGGCAAGATGGGTATGACAGCCTCGGAGGTGATGATCCAGGAGCTGAACAGCAGCTCCAAGGGCATCAGAAGCTCATCTTCAACTAAATGCGCATGCTCGATACACAGAGGGACAAGTTCTTGGAGGCACTGTTCAGGTACCGTAGAATCTCCACCTTTACAGAGAACATTTCATGATCCCAAGTCTTCATAAAGAGACGTTCTAAACCTCCATAATGGCCATTACGGTCACTACATCCCTAGGTGGTCTTAATAGTAGTTTTTCTAATGCATTTGCTAGTGTATATCATAGCTGCAGGATTGTGAACGTATCACAAAAAAGATGCTTTATGTGTAGGAATATTCTTTACACTATACACAAACACAGACATGTACAAGCAAAAATGTAATGCAACACTAGTAAATACATTTCAGAGCTGTCAAACTGAATGGCGTTGGACGTAGTGAAGATCTTGTCAGCAACTGGTGCAGAGAAAGAACATAAAGCTGAGCAGTCCCGAGATGAGGGAGCTTGGAATCATCTGCCACCGTTCTCCATGTGGCTCTGCTGTGCGATCACGTTCAGATAGTGGGAGTATCTCGTCTCACTTTCGGAGACAAGGACTTGATAACTGCTACCTACAGGTACAGATACTTACAGCTATTGATCTAGATGTGCATCATCCGTGTCCAGGACTCATTATTTTCCCATAGAATTAAAACATGTGCATCCTATAGGACCCATATGATTTATCTAGTTAGTGATCATAATGGTCATGGCTTAGATTTATGCCTTGAGATTTATGTCGAAAATAGTTCTTACTACTTGGCGGTAGTATGCAGTGTAAAAAAAGCTTCAAAATAAAGAATAATAAAGTGTTGGTAAAAGCTATTTCAGTTGCTTTAAATCAGAAAAAAACATTTTTTTTTTTGTATGTCAAGGAAATTGTTTTTTCAAAACTTAATTTGGCCGACTTTCCTTTTGTTATTCTGATTATTACGTTTTTTCTCTTTATTTCGATAATTGTAAGTATCAGTAGTTTCCGTATGATTTTGTTCAAGAAAAGCCAGAAAATCCAAGAAAAGTTCCAAGAAAATAGCCGTAACTTTGTTACGAATTGTTATGAATTATTACGTTTTCTTATGCGGATTCCTTTAATTTCACTTACGATTCTGTATCCTTCTTACGATATCAGTACTGTAATAACGTTGACTGAAAAAATTATTTTCTCTTAAATCTGTTTTGTCAAATACATATTCATGTATACAGTTAACTGATCATATTCGAACGGGCTGGTTTTCTAACAACTTTTCGCGTACGTCAAAGAGCTAATAGTATCTCCCTGACATTATTGAGTTTATTCAATAATGATCTGGTTTGTTATTTAAAAGACTGGGGTCCTGTTCTTTCTTTTTGGTGATGCAAGCATAAACTGTATAACTTGTATGCTGATGACACGGTGTTTATTGCAGAAAATGAGCAGAATTTGCAGCTATCGGGGATGGTTCACAAATGACGTCACCTGATTTTTGGCCTTTTTTACTCACACACACACCCCTCTGTGTGGCATGGTTTTGCAATGATATTTTGCTCAACTAACATTTTTACTGTTAACAGTGCAGTTATATGAATACATTTGAATATATATCTCCATAATTTACAAATGTATTTAGGACATAAAGCAAACACAGCAATGTGATTTCAACTAGTAAATATATCACAACTCACTTAAAACATGTCAGAAAGTAAGTTCAAATAGTATTAAATACTTACAACTTTTGTGTCAAAAAGTGACATCACCCAAGTGCTAGCCCCCCAGGTACATATGGACAGCGCTGCTTTGATACAAACATAGGCAGATCCAGGGGGAGGCACAGGGGACGTGCACCCCCCCCCCTTTTCCCACTAAAATACTCCATTTTCATAGTTTTTTTTTACACATACGCCATCAATTGTGCATACGAAACCCATGCTATGCCCCCCCCCCTTTTTCCAAAAACCTGGATCTGCTATTGACAAAGGCAACTGCATCAGTTTATGTCTTTTGAATGGGGCTTTGAAAAGATGTTTGTATATTTGAATGAAAGGTCATTCTTTTTTTTTTAAATTTTCTCAAATCTATATATAAAATATATAGAGAGTTACATTAACTGATGCAGTTGCCGTTGCTTTGGCATGGTTATTTGTGTATGAATATGTTTATTCAAGTAAGTGGTTCATTTGCCATGTGAGATACCATCGCACCATTTTTAATAATATTGGAAGAACATGTACTTCTAGCTATTCATACATGTATACACATATATATGTTGTGTTCTATGTTAGATTTCATTATTATGAAGAGTAAAACATTTGCCCTGCAGGCATTGAAGTGGAGTTACCATCAATTAAGGAAGAAGTTGAATCAAATAACAGTGAAGAGAATAATGTGGATGAGGAAAAGGCATTCCTTTCAGACAAAGAGGTCTCAAAATCGAAAGAAACTATCGACATGGAATCCAAAATTGATATAGGTAATAATACATTCTTTTGTTTTCTAAATTACTAATGATAGTATTTTGGCATTGAACTTAATTCTCAATTCTCATTTCACAGGCTTATGTATAAACAACCATGACTTGTATCTAATCGTTCACAGAACCAGAAGCTCACGATGAATCCTCAGATGACGAAATTCCTATTGAGACGGAAGTGCCAAAGCCATGGCCATTCTTTTTCAAGAACAAAAAGAAAAATGGCCAGCGAAAAGCTTCTATACCTTCATGGGCCCACCATGGAGACGGCGGTAACAGAGGTAAGAATATGTGTGGGGCTGATGCATAGGATAATTTCATTGTACCGGGGTAATAGATACGTGGAAAAGATGGACTTAAATGATTGAAATGGGTGCAAGTTAAGCTTGATTTCATCAAGTTTTATGAAATAAAATACCTCGGTGCATTCATTGAACCTTAGGGGATAAATGGCATTGTAAAATATAAACTTAAAAAATCTCTAGAAGCAGATGACATCTTGAGAGCAAAACGAGGCTCTTTACTCTGTGATTCCGGAAATGTAAACATTCAAAAGGTCCTTAGCCAGAACAGACATTGAAGCCACAATTCAAAGCACGTTTAGATGCCTGAAATGTACAGGATTTAGTATTAAAGATAATGCTCAGCCAAAAACATATTTGTTCTGGAAAATCCAGTATCAATAGACGATGCCTTATCCATTGCATGTGTGATGAAAATAATATTTATATTCTCCACGTTTAATACTTATTTCACCTTTAAAAATACCACAATGTCTTGTTAGCTATAAGACAAGGTCACGTGATATTCCATAATCAAATGATTTTCGCCAGACGTACTCGCGGATTTCTAACAACAGATGTCTCATTTAACATGGGAGAGATAGGGGGCTTCTTACGTGTACCGTGCAAGTTACGTCTGACGAAAATCCTTCGGTTGACATTTTGTGACTTCACATGTTTTGTTGGGTATATGCCGGACTCTTATTGCATGGTATTTAAATTTCTCTACATACTTTATTACGCTGTTTACATGAAAGAAACGTTCAGAATGCACAGACCACATCATTATGATTCTCTACAAGCACACTTGTTTGGCCACTGCGCATAACCTTTAAATGAGTTGCAATGATTAACATAGAGGATTTTTTCTCCAAGTTTATAGGGCTATATCACATATCCACAGAAGGGACTCAAACTGGAGTTCAGATGAATGTCAAGGTAAGCCATAAAATGTCCTGTCCGTTGTTGCTGGTTCCAGGCAAGATGGGCATGACGGCCTCGGAGGTGATGATCCAGGGAGCCGAGCAGCAGCTGCAGGGCATCCAGAAGCTCATCTTCAACTACGTGCGCATGCTCGATACACAGAGGGACAAGTTCTTGGAGGCACTGTTCAGGTACCGTAGAATCTCCACCTTTACAGAGAACATTTCATGATCCCAAGTCTTCATAAAGAGACGTTTATAAACCTCCATAATGGCCGATTACGGTCACTACATCCTAGGTGGTCTTAATAATAGTTTTCTAATGCATTTGCTAGTGTATATCATAGCTGCAGGATTGTGAAGACGTATCACAAAACAGATGCTTTATGTGTAGGAATATTCTTTACACTATACACAAACACAGACATGTACAAGCAAATGTAATGCAACACTAGTAAATACATTTCAGAGCTGTCAAACTGAATGGCGTTGACGTAGTGAAGATCTTGTGCCAACTGGTGCAGAGAAAGAACATAAAGCTGAGCAGTCCCGAGATGAGGGAGCCGGAATCATCTGCCACCGTTCTCCATGTGGCTCTGCTGTACGATCACGTTCAGATAGTGGAGTATCTCGTCTCACTCGGGGACAAGGACTTGATAACTGCTACCTACAGGTACAGATACTTACAGGCTATTGATCTAGATGTGCATCCCGTGTCCAGGACTCATTATTTTTCCATAGAATTAAAACATGTGCATCCGATAGGACCCATATGATTTATCTAGTTAGTGATCATAATGGTCAGAGGCTTGGATTTATGTAGAAAATAGTTATTACTTTACGCGCTAGTATGCAGTGTAAAAAAGCTTCAAAATAAAGAATAATAAAGTGTTGTATAAACTTATTTCAGTTGCTTTGAATCAGAATATCATTCCCTTCTTTTGTATATCAGGACCCATTGTATTGGCCCTAGAACCCATTGTTTCAAACTATGCGACTCATAGTCACCAATTTCTGGATAAGTCACTGCAGGCTATGCATTACAATTTAAATAGAGCTCAGTATCTTCCAATGTAGTATTTACATGGAATTTCTATTGACGCAAACATGAAGATAATTAAAGCATCATTGTTTACAATACACACCAAAACTCTACATTTCATTCCCAGCTTTGACGAGTACCAGAACCAAACAGCTCTTCACGTAGCTGTGGCAAACGGCAACCAGAAGTTGGTCGAGCTGCTGCTGAACGCACTCAAGCGACGTGAGAGGAAGGAAATCATCAACACGGTGGCGCACGGAACGTACTTCCAGAAGTGCCACGTGGACGGGCAGCTGTGTCTAACGGCCGCGGCTTGGGCCGGCAACGCAGACATGCTAATCACGCTCGCACGATACGGCGCACACTTCGGTGGGTCGTCTGCATTGTAAATGCCTCATCGCCTGGTCCATTTATATCACTTAAGCTAGCGGCACAAGTGGCCTTGCAGACTATTTTGCCGCACGTTATTTTCATATCTGCGGTGTCTACAGTATTTTTAACATTGAGTGACATTCGTATACGTATGGGCACATGCAGACTCACTTTTCAAAGTCATACAGTAGGACCTTCAATTAAGACCACCTGTCTATTTAGACCACCTGTATAATAAGACCACTTTTCACGGTGCCAGAGGTTCATAAAACTAGGTCAATGAATCTCTGTATACAGAGCACTTCTCTATTGAGACCACCTCACACTGGCCCCATCACGCTCGCACGATACGGCGCACACTTCGGTGGGTCGGCTTACGATTAGGAAGACTTGCTTTTCAAAGTCATACAGTAGAACCTCCGATTAATTAAGATACCCATCATCCCGAAATATGGACATGGCATTCATAGCCTGCATATGGTTGTCATTGCAGGTTATCATATCAGGTGCATGCTGTCAAGACATGTGAATTGTGTCTGCATGTTATGGCATGCTATATACATGCTATAGGACTGCTATTATGGCAGTCCAGTTTGGTAAAGGTTAAGACCACCACTCTATTGAGAACACCTCTATAATAAGACCACTTTTTGTGGTACCAAATGTTCATAAAACTATCAAATGAAGCTCTGTATAGAAACCACCTCTCTATTGAGACTACCTCACACTGGCCCCAATAGTGGTCTTTAATAAAGAGGTTCTACTGTATTATATTCATGACATGATCCAATGAATTACATACATCTTTAGTCTTTATCTCCACAGCGTCCAATTATTGAGGACTACAATTATCCTAGTTACTATATCAGCCAGCAGGTGGCTATAAACAATTGCATTGTGGGAAAGTTTTAGACAAACAATAATTGGTCTCTATCATTTTCTCCTGCTACGCGCGTGGTTGATCGAGACTAATAGCTATGCATGCCTCAGATCCATAACCCCCACGGCGGCTATGTTACTAAGCTATTTCAACTATTTTGATATGTGCCACCTGGTACTATGATCGTACACTAATATTCTATTAGAAAAAAAGTCTATTAGATCACTTGAGTAAATTATGCCAATTGTTGCTCAGGTCTCAAAAACCTCAATGGTGACACTCTGCTGCACAGATTGGTGGCAGCCTCTGCTGACTACCCTGAGAAAATGGACTATCAAAAGATGCTGAGCTACACATTCAAAGGTAGGATTTATACTTCAGTTGATGGCAAATGCGCCTTCCAATGAAATGCCAACATTAATAACTTCTGTATGAGGCATGTCAATTTAAAGTACTTTGATGGGGTGCCCCAGCTTCCAAGAAAAAAAATAATTAATTAAGAAAATAGACAATTATTTTGAGTCAAAAGATTTATTTTACATATTTCGTGTCATGGACACATCCTCAGCATATATGAAAAATTATTACATGTAATAAGTACAACCATGGTAGAACTACAATGTACAAATACATTTAGTACAATAAACTGCTTTTATAGTCAGCATACAATAATGCAAAAACAAAGATTAATTAAGAAAAGTGAAATATTTGAAGACGTAACCCGCGTCATCGCATCATGGCTCATGTCATAACTTGATCTCCTGCCTCTGCCTCTCCCAGCTGTGGGGGAGTGGGCCAAGCGATGCCGCTACAAGACGCAGATCGAGGACCAGAAGGTGATGGAGCAGAAGCAGAAGCAGCTCATCACCTTCCAGAAGCTCCTCAACGTGCAGAACAACGACGGCATGACGCCGCTCGCTCTCGCAGCTTTTAAAGGTCAGTGTAAATGTAATTGTGCTTATTTACAGTCGCAATTGTAAGTTTGTTTCATAACGAAAATCTACACCAGGTCATTGGCAGCATCATTGTCATACTATATTTTTTCTATTTTTAAATCTATACATTCCACGCTACCGTAGGCAGAGCATATTATCACTCACATTATCTTTCACCGCCTGACCTGTACCCATTTTTAATTGAAGGTACCAGAGCAGGTGTGGAGCAGTTACAGGTAGGTTTGCTCAACACCCACCAGAACCCTCAAATTTGAACTTAAGTGACCTTCTGGTCCCGAGTCCAACTCCCTATCCACTCGGCCAAGGATTAAATGAGTTTTCTAGTTTTAGCGATTCCCACACTGTTGAATGTGTTTAAAAGCTGTATAAACATTTCTCAAATTGCTATTAGTTTTAACACTGACCTAACCAAGAACAGTTCTGAATTTAAGAACAATGAGAAGTGATTCCCGCAAGATTCCTGTAGATCAGTTTTGTTCATGTATTCATGTGGGGATTCAGAGGGTTGACAATGGCCTATGTCTGTGGATATATGGACTCGTAATGTTTAATAAACCGGAATTCTTATGTTGATGTTCGTTATTTTATTTACTATGCCTGCTCTGAACTAATAATGAGGCAGTGACCATCTTCTGAGCATGTTCTAAATATAGTCAATGTTTGGACAGGAGGCCTACACGCACGATAACACAGATAACAATTTGTAAACGGCCGCATGGTTAGCATTCACAAATACATTTATGCCTTATTCCTGTATCAATATGTACATTTGTTAAAATGAAATCATATTAGTATTATTCATATCCGCTACTTGAACTTATGTTTAAAGCCATGCTAATATTGAGCTTTCCATCAATAACATGAACTTAACCTATTGAACAAAAACTCATGATGTGATGGCATTATGACTTAAAATTCCCAATATGAAAACAAAAAATATCACAAATCAGGTTTGTTTTAAATATAGAAAAAGAATTGTTAATTTAATGAATTTCTAAAAATGCAATTAATTTGCCACGAATACTGTTGCACTTTACATTGGGTTTGATCAAATACATGAACATTCTAAATTACATATAATGCAAAAACTACAACGCACTAAAAATAAACCGACTTGTACATTTCCCCTCCAGGCTCTACCCTCCTGTCCTACATGATGAACCTTGAGAAGATCTACAAGATCCCTCAGACCAAGCTTGGCTCCATCTCGTGGGTGACATATGACATCACAGATGTTACCAGCTTCGCCCAGGACACCTATAACAAGTTCTCCGTGCTACACATCCTTGCACACCATTCAGGTACCTATTTGCAACTGGCTCTTCAACATTGTCTGATTCAAAGTACAATGTACAATGTAACACCATCGTGATTCAAAGAAAGTGGGTCACAAAATCCAACCAATCACAACTGCCGAAATGTTCAGTGACATCTAAGGTATGATCTCAGAAGAGCAAGTAAGAAACACTGAATATTAATTTTGCTTTTGACGCAAGTCTACCCTGTCGATTAAAGCAGCTATACTTAACCCACAGGGAGATATTGTAACAGTGAATACATGTGCAGTGTAAAAGATATTCCTGTAGACATAGAATGATGTATTATTACTGAAAATCCGCAATCTTTTGGTTTCAATACCGTTACAATATCATTGCTTCATGACAATCATGTCTTCATATCTATCTGTTTTATGTAATATAAATACACGCATACAAATCTAATGTTGATTGCAGGTAAACTTTCCCGCCATGCAAACCTGGATCAGGATCCGGACCACAGCTACCTGGATATAGAGCCGATTAAGTCACTGATAGAGATGAAATGGCGCGTCTACAGGTCTCAACAGCTATTTCTAACTTTTTCACCAAGTAACTGTAGACAATAAATTGCATCTAAAAGCTCTCGGTCAACATACGTTTGTACAAGAAATGTACTCATTAAATAACAATAATCTATAGAACACATATTCCTGTGGACTCAATTTTCGTATCAAAATCTGCTATCAACTGTTGCTTTTCTAGTGGTAAAGTGACTGTTGCGTTTACAAATTTACGATACTTTCAGATGGATCTACATAATCTGGTGCTTGTTGCACTCATTCTACATCCTCTTCTTCACGTACTTCACCATGGAGGTGAACTCATGTGAACACAGGCACCAGCTCATCAAAGTGGGGGACAAGGTGGATGAAGACACGGTGGATATGAATTTCAATTTCATAGATGACAATGCAGCGCTTGACCGTAACTCAAGCTCAACAGAAACCCTCGTTCATCATCAACCCATCGAGTACAGCTACGCAGCATTTCTCATTATTCCCATCATCTATGTTATCCTGGAGTTTATTGACCTTGCAGGTATTGAAACCTTCGCCTCAAATAATACAGTAAAACCTCATACATTTTTACGAGACAACCTCTGCAATAAGACCATGTTTCTGCATCTCAAATCTTCGTAAAGAGACTAACATTAAACTCCATAAAGAGACCACATCGACATTCAGACCACTTGATGCCAGCTCTTTGATTCTCTTAATCTATACATCTAGAGAGGTTTTACTGTTCAAATCTAAGGCGACTAAATGACATATGCAATCCGTTGTTTTATGAGCTATATAAAAATTGAACTTCATCTAAAAATTTACATCTGACTGGTGCAGGTCCTTGCATCTTCTTGATATCCATTCTTCAATTTGCAGGTCACTGTCCCTATGCAATCTTCCAAATGCGCAATCAGTCTTTAATAGAGAAAATCATCAAGCGGACCAAGTCTGAGTGGGTTATCACAGGTAACGGCCCGTATCGGATGGTCATGGTCGGTTTTGCTGCTTTCACAATAGCTTGGTAAGCATCATGCTTTTTAACTGTACTTTTACTTCAAAATGAATAAATGCACAAATCTGTATTCTTAGTTCCTTGGTTCCGACATCTCCCAACAGTACCTCCTTTCTACATAACTGTATGCCTTACGCTTGTCGCTATCTGCCAATTCCTGGAAATGAAGGGACATGACTAATAAACTGAGTATCAAATCCATTCGAAGGACCATGACAACCCTATCCAAGTTACCAAGCAGTTTAAATAGACCATGATAACCCAAGAAATCATGCGTCAATGTGTGATAAACAAACATTGCAATATATTGCCTCCTTTACGCTTTTTGCCATCCTGCCAATGCCTGAATGAAATCATAAACTGAGTATATCAGGCAGTTGAAGGAGACCATCCTAACCCAAAAAAATAAACAGTGTGATAAAAGAAATCACATGAGTCAATGTTGTGATAAACAAACATGCACACCCCCAATGGTGCTAATGCTATATGCCAATGGAATGAAATGGTTAAACGAGCTTTTAGACCACAAAAATTGTGTACACATTTCATGTTGATAACTCAAGAACAACTGTGGTTTCAATATTCCATAAAAATAACTATTAATGAAAAAATACCCAATTTCTGAATGGTGAAAAATAATCATATTCATTTGAAGGAACATGATAATCCAGGGTCAATTAGTTTTTAAACAGACCATGATAAATTAAATCACGTGTCAATGTGTGATAAACAAATAGACCATGATAACCCAAGAAATCAGCTTCAATGTTTAAACAGACCATCCCGGCCAATGTTTTAGGTACGGTCTGTACGTGGTGCAGCACGAGGACCAGGACGTGGCGCTGTCCATGGCACTGCTGCTTGGCTG
>CM032663.1:9591636-9639064 GCA_019095985.1 Streblospio benedicti
TCAATATTTATTTATATAAAGACAAGATTACAACATATATTTATTTTGTTGTTTTAGTTAAAAAGTATAATTCAAATTTTCGATTTGTGTAAAAGTACTAAAATATAATACTAAACCAATGTTGCAAACATTATATACAATTATATGAATTGTGCTTATTCGAAATTACATGAGTAAGATTGGTTAGAAAACGTACATCGATATTTTAAGGAGACAATTAATCATTACAGCTTTTCAAGAACAGCAAATTCTCGCCCTGGTAAATAGGACAATATAATAATATTGCAATAACGGAACGAAGTGTAGTGTCTACCTTTACCCTCCTATGGTTAGGTGCAAAATCTAAACATTTTCTGTATTCAGAATTGTGCCTCTTACTTTGCATCTGTCCATATTTATTGTATTGTATTGTATCGTATCAGTTTATTTCGCATAAAATGCATAGTAAAATATCACAGTCCATATCAAAGAATAGTTAAAAATTAGTTGTAAAGCATATTTTTAAAATAGATGTTTTTTGCCAATTTACAAAATGACTAGAATAAAACTTAAAAATACACTTTTGAACTATATCACGCGTAATAAAAATTGTCACAACTAAATATTCTACATCTAAAGTTTCCAGTAGCTTTTCTATATAGTACTTTTAAAGTGGTCTACACCATTAAACATATAATATTGGGACATGCTAACACCCTTAGGAATACCAAGGAGATGTCTAAAAACATTATTATATGCTACAGAAGCTTTGTTTAAAGACATTATCATTAAATACAGTCCAAATTTGGCTACCTTACATACTACTAAAAAAGTCTTAAAAAAGACATATTTTAACACTTTATTACCCAAGTGGTGACACCTATGAGAAAATCCCTATAACTACAACGGTCCCCTGTGGACTAATTAGTTTTACAAGTGCTTTTCGCACCAATATACAACAATCAAATATCCGTAGTAAATATTCATATTGATTTTATTATAAGATAATTTTTTAAATCTTAGAGAATATACATATTTATAGTAATATCACATGTTGACAATATGCGACACCATACTTTAAGATAATTTAATCTGAAAACTTCCTTGAAGGGGTATCATAATTTTGTTATTTTTTAATATAGTACGTACTTAAATCTTCACGTGAATTTCTGTTCATACAGTGATCGACGCTGCATAGTTTTCTTTTTAATTTTCAGATTGAATTTTGATAGGTCCGGGACTCCATTCATTTGCATTGCAATTTACCACTAAACCAGTGACTAGGCTCTACCTATTATATATGAACATAGGTTAATGCAAAAAATTCTTACCTGTAATATTGTATACAACCTTTGTATAGAGTCTTATGTTATAATTTATCTTTGCATTGTAATACACTGCAATATAGGCAGTAAAACTAATTTGGGTGTTTGAAAGGGTTTTAAACTGTTGTAAAGTTGAAGTTCACCTTTTAAAGTTAAAATCAAAAGTAGTTAAAAGACAAACTCACACCCGTTTAACGGCAATCAGGTAAATCCGTGAAAAAATATGAACGTACTGTACGTGGTGTTTTAATGAAAAGAATAAAATGCCAATGTTGTACATAAATAAGCAATAATTTCCTATAATGATTGTGATTCTGTTTACACTGGTTTGCTCACAAACAAATTCAAAATATGATTGACGGAAAATCACGAACTCCATTCCACTTGTGAATATCTAAAATCAGTGAACGAAACTATCCTCCATAAAAGGCTCTCTGTTACATATTAATGAGTTTAATTGGGGTTCTAATTAGGGGATCAATGTTTTGTATGGGCAGTTAATTATCCCGTTCAAATTAACTACACCAAGTAACGCATAGCCATTAGTCTGATCGCCTGTCGCTGGTTTTGTAAACATTATCCCGATTTTACAATTGTTTAAGCTATCAGTCACTGAAACTGATATCAGGCACTAGGTTTATCATATTTTGAATATATAATAGTAATTTTGCCAACACATTATTGCTGAATATTGTAAATAACTGTGGTTCCAGTGGCTGCATTTATATCGTAATTACTTTGAAATTATGTATCACAGATATTGATGTATTAACGATGTTGTATGTATTACGTACGTGGTAGAAGAAACACTTTGTAGAATTGTCTATTTATAAATTTAAAAAAATATATATTGTGACAATTCTACAAAAAATGCCGCCGATATTGATAGTGTTTTACGTAAAGGGAGACTGAGATGGTTAGGTACGTAGCTCTGGCTGGATTACAAAGTACGAAAACTTGAAAGAGGGAATGGAAGACAAGGGAAGACCAAAACAGACGCTTGGTATGCATGTATGCATGGCATAGACTGGCAGCCAAGCCACTCTCTCTGAAAAAGAAATAATTTGAGCCTGATCAAATGAATTTAGAGTTTAATTGATTGATTGATTGAGTCAGCCTAGGGCCGTAAGTACATATGAGGCAAGGGAGGCAACTGCCTCCTATATTTTGGGGGAGATTTATTCTCAAACCCTGAATGAAGCTGAGATTTGAGATATTTCTTTTTATCGTTTGCAATCTTCGCTACAGCCCTGACAATGATAATACTATTAAAATCCACACTGTATCGCTGCGGTGCTTCCAGCGGCTGCCGGTGGCCATGCAGGCCGCGGACCAGCCCCACTGCCCGGGGCCACTTTACTTCAGCCCCGTGGTGCCCATGGGCGGGTCGGGGCTCCACTCAGCCGAGTCATGTATGTGGAGATGCGGATGCAGCTTAGTGATGACTATTTCAGGGGTGTGTGGGGAGCTGGGTAGGGATGTATGGACAATAGCAGTTTTCGATGGAATTGAAATTGTGATTCGCGTAAGTGCAATGTCAGCCGATCACATATGAAATGGCTAGTTTAAACCCAAACAATGATATTGTATGAATGTAAAAAGCCAGTGTGTCTTATAAATAGAACAATATTGTTCACAAACATTTCAAGGCATACGGATCTAGATACAAAAATACCGAATAAACAATCAACAAGTTAGAATGGATACACCAATAATTGTAATTTTATCATAATTTTGTACATGAAACACAATTCTAAGCTATTTCTAGCACACCAGTACCTAATCCTACAAATTTAGATTATATAACGATCTCAAACTGCTACTTTCATCCATAATTAGTGATCTTGCAATATTTTTTCAAATGATTTCAAACATAATGCTCACTACGATTGATCATTAATAATTTTGTTTGGCGTGGACATTATGTTTTAGTTAGATTTTTCCAAAAATTCCCGTATATTATCATAATTTATTTGTTTGTGTAAAGTATTCATGTAGTACCAAAAGAACCCCTATTTTCTTTCATATTTCACAATGACGCAGAGCATCGGCAATTATGCTGACCTGAGGTGAGCAAATTTCGCCTCCTTGCTTTTTTAAGCCCTGGCTACGGGCCTGCTGACTGATTGATCACATGATTGATTTTTGGGGTATAGCATCTCCGTATGAGAAATTAACTTTACTTTACATGTCCATATTGAATTCTACACCATAATGTAAACAAGCTACCGCAGGACAATCACCAACCGTGGGTGTGAAAATTATTCTTCCAAGGGCAGTCTTCATTAAAAAAACGCAAAATGTAAATAAATGTAAAGTAAAATATGAATAGAAACCTAAGTTTTAAATAAGTATGAATATGATATACACGTCAATAGTTTGTGAGAGTCGGATATAATCATGGTCATCGAAAAGTCATTATGACTTTAAGACATGAATGCCATAATTGTCACTTATTTTTACTTATTGACTACATATGAATAGACACACATTCGCCTAATGCGCCCTCTTGTTCACACAATAGGGATTAAAGAGAGCTATATCAAAGGGATTAAACCATATTACCTGTCGAAGGTAAGAGAGAGTGCCAAAGAAAAGTCATCGTAAGTGGCCGAGATACCTTATTTTGTGTTTATGGATCCATGGATTAGGATATTTTATCAGAGGTTTGTTTTTGTCTATTTACTTATATAAGCTTTTAATTAATTATATGTGTATCTAGTTGCAAACATATTCATATGGTGTTGTTGGCTAATTGCAACACTTATTATTGCATAATTCGAATTCAGTTTAAATAAAGTAATAAGTAGGGATCTACAAAACGGATTTTCTTTATTTGGCTTCCAATGATTAAATCATGAAAAGATATCGAAAAGTCTCGATGATTTCATTTTTAAATGACCCATATCCACGAGCTTGTTTGGAAGTTATGATGCAATTTGTGAAGTACCCTCGGGAGCTGGTTTTACCTTTGAAATATAAAAAAATTGTAATAATTTCTTTCCTAAATACTGTTTTAAAATATTTTGTGTTTTAATTGTTCTGTATTTCTGTGAGAGGTTTAAACAAAAGCTTGAAGAAAAATATAGATTCAACATAAGTTGTCCATTTCCAATTTTTAGGGTTGCGTACAATAAAATAGGAATCCCAACCTCTAACGTGGGTAAAAAACAGCAGCAATTAAGTGTTAAAACAAATACTCCTACGTAATATTAAACAACATGTTAAAAAATATACAAATAGGCCATCCTGACATTGGGATAAGGAAAGAACTATATGTGCAAAAGACCATCCAACATTTCATTTGTAAATGCTTTATTCACAAGAATATACGAAGCAATCACAATTATCACATTCTGACATTGGGATAAGGAAAGAACTTACTTGGAAATCGGCACTTTGCATAAATTTCAAAAGACCATCCCATTGACTAATTTCATTTCAAAATTATACTATATTATTTGTAAATTTATTTGTTATTCACGAATTGTTGTCCCAACAGTGTCTCAGTGTTCGTTAAACGTCAATATAAAATATTGAAAATCAGGGATAATTACAATCTTGCCAATCTATTGAATGTCTGCCCATGTGAGCCAAACAGAGGGTTTGTTGGCTTCGTGCTCTTTTCATCATTTCTTCTACCGACACTACTGGTATGCGATTAGCTCCGACATATAAGAAATATCTGAATGTGTTTCCAATGCACGCCTATGGTAGAGGTCATGACTTTTCTACAATTTTGTTTATCATTTTGAAATATGAAATTGTACAAAATACTTCCCTGATCTTTGATGAGACTATCACAATAGTTGGGTCAGTTGAGAAGCCTGTTCTGTGGTCCCAATTTCACAGAAATACAAACATACAAATACGTCAATACCTTTGGAGATAGTGTACTAACTTGGATAATGAACAACAAAATACATTGACAATAGAAAGTTATCACAAATTTCAGTTGCTAGCCATGCCTCGATTCTGGCAAATTCTAGCGCTGCTGCTGGCGTACCAGTACACGGTGTCCGTGCACGGCTGGGCAGGCGGATACTGGAACGCGCGATACGGCGGCTATGGAATCAACTACCCGGGCGGTAAGTGTGCGGCGCGTCTCATGGCCATTGCCTAGTTACGACAAATGACCAATAAATTTGGGGTGATTTCGTTAATTATTTCTGGGAGTATGTGAAATTACATAGACACACCTATTACATATAAACACCCAACTCACAGCAAACACCTCATGTGTAAGGGCTCGGCCTATTTCAGCAAGTTTAGAGACAAATAAAAGCCAAAGATTTTTAATTAGCTTTCAACACTTATTTATAACTATACCTGTGCAAATTCCATGTGCTCCAGATTAATTCATTAGTTGGACGTTAAACAAATGTCACGGTTAGTAACTTAGTACATCAAGCCAGAGTAGTCTATAGAAACTGTCAAAACTGGCATTGTGGACTGTAAATATTTGACTATGGTTGCCAGCATTCTTAATCTACACAATGTCATAATGCCTATCTTATTATATTGTCTGTTATACTTGGCTTTCTCACTACTGTTGATCACTGCTATACTGTATAAGTGTTATGGACACAATGTCTTCATACATGTATATTATTTGCTTTTCAAAAGTGACTTTACAGTATGATGTGCCCATCATGCCTTCTACATGACATATGATATGTCCCACTTTTTACTTACCCCATCTGTAAATGGAGGGTTCTGTTTCCCTCTCCAACCTCAGCTTCACCATCAGCTCAAAATGTACGTGTGATCTAACATGTACAATTTCACTAAAGACACCAATCATTGAACTGAACTATAGAATCAAGACACTCTCTCTTTACAAGCTTGATGAAGACTTGACACCTCAAGAAAAGGTCCAATATTATAGAAGTGGTCTCAATAGAGATGTGCTTCTCTTTCTATTGGAGACTGCCTGCGTGTGTTGCAGACGAGATGTACATGGGCATCTGGGGCGTGTACGAGAGCAGCCAGTGGAAGAACTACTACTACGCGTCGGGCGCGTACAGCGGCTGGAGCTGCGGCTCGGGCTGCTCCTGCTCCCAGCCCGGCACCACGTACAGCATCACCGGCTGCCGCGGCCCCACCGTGTACGTACATGTGTGTGTGGGGGAGGGGAGGTTGCTCAGTGGGTGTCTGGCTGAATGTGTATATGGCTGACTGAGTGAGTGTATGGCTGGTTGAGTGTGTGGCTGTCTCAGTGTATGTATGTGTCTCAGTGTATGTCTGGCTGAGTGTATGTATGACTGACTGTACGTGGGGCGGGCTGACTGTATGTCTGGGTGACTGTGTGTACAGGGTGTCTGAGTGTGGACAGCACTGGCTGAGTGTATGTGTCTCAGTGTATGGGAATGAATGTACTGTGTATGTCTGGGTGAATGAATGTATGTCTCAGTGTATGTGTATGTCTGAGTGTATGGCTGTCTGAGTGTGTGTATTTCTCAGTGTATGGCTGGCTGAGTGAGTGTGTCTCAGTGTATGGTTGACTGAGTGAGCGTATGTCTCAGTGTATGTCTGGCTGAATGAATGTATGTCTCAGTGTTGGTTGTGTTTATGTCTCAGTGTATGTTTGGCTGACTGTGTGTGTATGATTGTATGACTGATTGACTGTGTACTCACTGAGTAACTGCCTGGCTCACTGTGCACATGGCTGAATGTGGCCGGCTGTGTGTATGTCTGAGTGTATATCTGGCTGGTTGACTGTGTAAATGGCTGAGTGTGTGTACGTCTGAGCAACAGTGTGACTGACCCTGCGTATGGCTCTTTGGTTAATACCTGCCTTTTACTTCTCACGATCAAATCCATCACCAGTTTATGAGAATTATTGGAACCGTATGTTTGCTTTATTTCACTAGGAACATTCGGAGTCGTGACTTTCACAACTTCACCACGGAGACGTTCACGTCCACCGTCACCAAAATGTGAGTATTACGTCATCAAACCACGTGTAAATGAGTCAATATAATGAAATGACACGTCATAAGTTAAACTAACACCACGCAAAAACATTTGAGTACCCCCACCCGACCCCCTTCCACATCCAACCAATATGATATCCAACATCCCTTTTTTAGTTCGGCCATTTCCCCACATCCCATTTCCTAATAAAAGTTTCCATCATAACGTCCTCTGTCATACATTGCAGCCAAGCTGACCTGCTGGCAGAGTTGACCTACATCGACCCTCTGGCCTTCCAGTTCACCAGCGGACTGTACGACTTGTACGTATACCTCACCCTGCTGCAGACATCCACATCATTTCTCCTCCAGCTCATATTATGTTATGTTCATCTTTCAAATATATAATATTAAGAAAAAAATAAGAATTGCTCCATCTCTATGTAAATGGTAAAGTGCTCAGCGGTCATTTCGTCGTTCAGCTGTTATTCCAAACCATCAGTGTTAAAACCCGATGTTTTTGTATGACTGTACAATAGGCTACTTTCATTAAGACAGCTACGACTGTTCATTCCCGAATTGTTACTTATATATTATACTGCTTACGAGGGTGGATAATAGGCCTAGTTAAATTCTGCAAGCTAGATGAGTAATTGTCTTTGATTAGTCAATGTGACAATTATAAATATTTACTGACTCAGCTTCACTATTTGGGATTGTCTGACCGTGGCATTACAACTAATGACAGTAATCAGGATCAAGTATTTGTGTAGGAGGATAGCCAATAGAGGCTTTGTAATAACGTGTAATTAATTGTTAGCAAATAGTTAAATGTGAGTGTGGTTCCAGAATCATCCACCGCACGGCGCTGCGCACGTATCCCAACATCTCCGGCACCGCGGTGGTAAAAGCGTGAGTAAAACACGGCTGATAGAGGCTGATTCTAAGCAGATGATTTCCTTTCTCTGCTGTACTAATTATTCCAATTATACACATTGCTATTTTTCATATACCAATCACACCATACTCTATGCTCAGGCATTTATTATATTATCTTACACTTGTTTCATTCTGAATAGTTAAAAATAAATAAAGATTCAAGATAGGTTTTACCATGTTACATACACTTATTGAAACAATAAATAATGTATTGACAAAAACAACTTTGCTCTTGTAATGTTTATACAACTCGGTATTATAGATAACGTTATCTATTGATACGATTTAATGCTGTATTTTCACATCATGTTGCAGCATGCTGGGCTACAACAACATCAAGTTCTTCATCAACAACCACACCAACTTCGGCTGGCCGGACACGCTCACACACTTGTAAGTTGTGGGTCAAAGGCCCCTATAGCGGTTCAAAATATGTGTCATTCCCTATGTTAGTAATTTATTACCTTACAAACAGTTCTTTTGTCACCATTTTAAGATGGTATCCATATAAACGAACTGTGAGGGTATCTTGTGACCATTGATAAGAAATCAGAAGTATTGCAACATGAAATGAAATCAATTAGATCAAAAGTGCTCATAGAGCTTCGTGTGAATGTTTATGTGGGCAATTTTCAGTGTGGACTACAGAAGCACGTGCATCAGCTGATACAGATCAAAAGTCTACTCTAGACACATACATTTAGGGTTATATAAATAAACCCAGTCATACTGCGTTGATATTAATTTGCAATCGTCCCATTTTAGGAACCTGATCGACAATGACATCGACTGGGTGCCTCCAAATCTCTTCTCCAACACAAACATCAAATACCTGTAAGTGCTATACGTCAGCTTTATTTATGTAAGTGCTATACACTTTGGCATTCACTATTGATTCATACAAACAGTTGATAAATGTACAAGTCAAATGATAAACTCAATAAAGTAAGTCGTATATCCAATACTGCGTACAGCAAGACCTCTTTATACGAAAGGCATTGTATGTGTATACAATATAGCAACTATGGCTTGCTTTTATTCAACTTGCATCACCATGGCAAAGTATTGGAACAACCATCAGCACCAACTCAAATCTATCTTATCATTTATAACAACACTACCAATATGAAACTACTTTGAAGTGCTGTTCCAGCTCTTTAGCCAGAGGTCGGAGCTTCACCTCACGTACCAGAGCCTCAGGGAGCCCGAGGTCCTCAAATGCCGGGTCCGACTTGTCCCGCAACTGGCTCCTTATACTGACAATACAGTGTTGTGCTAGAGTCACAGGCACGGACTTGTTCGGGATGATATCTAGTATAGCAGAGTCTGTCCTAGAGTACTGGGTGAATAGCGGTAGCAGATCCCACCTCCCGTGTCGTACCATGGAGCTCTGAGGTCGTTGACCAAGCATGTTATACTTTTCTACATTCTGGGCAGAGATGAGCTGGGAGATCAAATCCACCGGAGCGCCTCGCAGTATAGAGATGTGAAACGCAGTCATCACACTGCCACACAGGTTGACATCCGCCCCTCTCTTGACCAGGGCTTCCGCCAGCTGCCACTTTTCTTTTGCCACGGCCAAGTGGAGTGCTGCGTCGCCGTTCGCGTCCTTCATGTTGATGTTCTGTGCAGATATCAGCTGGGTGATGATGTTCAATGGGATGTGTGGAGAGTTCAATGTAGCCTGGTGTAGCGGTGTGTTTTTCATGTTGTTGTACACATTGACGTCTGCTCCAAGCTGAACGAGAAGAGGCACTAAATCGCATTGATTCGTTAACACCGCCAAGTGGAGTCCTGTGTTACCATCATCGTCTTGCGCATTGATATTTTGAGGGGTAATCAACTGGCACATGATGTTAGCTGGTACCTCTGAATATAGAGCTTCATGAAGAGGCGTTCTGTTCTTGTTGTTACATATGGCCACGTCAGCACCTTTCCGAGTGAAAACAGGTATCAGATCCCACCTTTTGGCCCCTACAACCATATGTAATGCTGTATTGCCATCTTTATCTTGTCCATTGATGTTGTGGGGCGTGGCCATCCGTTTGATGAGCTTGGGTGGGGCATTTTCATAGATCGCTTGATGTAGCAAACAATGATCAGGGCTCGGATTTTGGACCAGTAGCTTTTCTACCCTGGACCATTGTTTCTCGCTAATAGCAGCCAACAAGGGGATGGAGTCTGAAGTGTTCACAGTGGCTAGGTTTATTTCAGCCATTTCACTTATCAATGCAATATGATCATGAATGTTGATGGTTGTGATATCCAGCTTGAAAGGGAGTTATACGGCAAGTTGTATATTTAGCCATGTTTATGTTTTATTGATATATTGAATTCATATGAAAATTATACTGATCCTTTCATCATCTGCTTTGTTGACATTTTGCAAATCGGTCATATTCCCATAAACTATATATAATATAGCTTTAGATGATAAGCATTACTGTGCCTTTCAATCAACCATCAATATCAATATCAATTCTATACATTCTCAAATTTGTTAATCTAAAAGTTATACGATTTATACACATTTTGTTGTGCAAATACCACTTTTCATTGTGCAATCCTTTTATATTTGAATATGGAGCTGCGATTTGATATTGATATCTTCATGAGCATACTGAATTAGTTTCCACACAATATGCCATAAAGCTATCCATAAACACAACAAGCGACCTAGATAACACAATAGTTCTCTAATAGATAAATAGCCCTATTATCCAAAATATCCAATGTCATCTTTGTTCAATATCAATATAAAAGCACCGAGTCCCGTATAAACTGCCAAACAATAAAGGTCCGTTTTTAAACACGCATGTTGGCAGCATTTGTTGTATCCTAATGTCAAATTGAGTATTGTTGACTCAGTTTTATTGATCCACCACTCTGCACTACTCTTTCGCTGCGGTGAGTGAGTGAGTCATAAACACTGATCCGTTAGACTCGACTGACTCGCGGCGCCGACACTGCACGAGTACGTTATGGGCTGTTCACTCTCTATTCTTCATTTCCCAGTTGCGCAGAAAAAATGCGCACTCGTCTTTTTTTTTGTTTTTTTTTGAGACACATGGTTTTGTGGGTACTTCCGGTATGTTATAAGGCCATCTAAAACCGCATTTAATGCTATAGCATTCAAAATGTGTATTCTACATATCATTGATGGCTGTTACGCTGATAGACGTTGGAAAATTAAGTAAATACATCTATTTGAGGCGTGCATTCTTCATAATAGTGAAGTTTTCAACTTTGCTCCAATCACGGGCCCTCTACAAATTTGATTAAGACCGGTCTTTTGCCCATAACTTCGTCAATTTGCATGCGATCCGATTAAAAATCCGATTACAGATTCATAATTCATTATCTGATGGTCGTGTTATCAACATCTCATAGGGTAAGTATTGGTTGGGGTGGGGTGGTTATAAAATAGAAAGTTACAATTACTCGCTCCATGTTAAGCAATACAAGAAGGCACAAACTGATAGTTTGAGTCAATAGTATTAGAAGGGCAGGTGCTCCCATTAGTGAAACATGTTACTAGCATATAGCGTATACACAGAATGAGAAATGACGAACCTTTAAGGCTTTGATCCAGTTCAACAATTCTTCTATATGGTTTAATATAAGCCCAATGAACAAATATTTGGGCAATCACCAAAATGTGTAATTTTCTCTTTGTTGCCAAGCATTAAAATATCGTGGCGTTGGAACAATTCATTGAATTTATATTCTGAATACGAAGTGGTCTCATCTGTCAACATAATCATGAACAAAAGGTTTATTGCATTCTGAAATACATTTGGGTGCTGAAAATTATGCTTCTTTTTCTACCCCATCCCTGCATGATTACAGGTTTGGTGCCACAAATCACACAACCAAAAAATGGCCCGTCCGTGCCGAACCAGCCAAATCACTCCACATTTTGAGCCCAATCACGCACATCCACCCCAAAATGACAAATCGGGGGTCTTTTGGATGATCTGGAGCTAGGATCATGTTGTGAAATGGGGGGCCCTAAGGCTCTGTGGTAACGTGAATCTGTATGGTTTAATTCCCAGTGCACAAAAGCCCCAACAATTATTTATATATCTGTGTCATTCATGGAATTATATGAATAAGAAGTTTATGTACAGCAGACGCAAACAAAAGGTTTATTGCATTCAGAAATATCAATATCGTTCAAAAGCTTCTGCCACCATCTCGACTATCCATATATAAATGCCAACATCCCAAATAACACCACCTGACACTACCGTTGCTCATACAATTAGCGACTACGATTTGTGTTCTTTTGCAGAGCCCTTGCGAGGAACAAAATCTGGTACTTCCCGCACCGGGCCTTCTACAACATGCACAATCTGGAGTACCTGTAAGTACTGACAATTATAATTAGTCACTGCCGATACGTCAATTTACACTTGATTATGGTATGCAACATCATTTTTACATTGCAAAAATTAAAAAAAAAAGATACCTGCTCATGTCATGCCATTTTCCAACAAGTACAACTGTAGAAGATTTTAGCACAAAATATATAGTCATTTATAGCATTACCGTACTTTCATCAACTGACATGATATTCTGAAACCCTGATGTGTATGCTCTACGATCACGTAGTAAGATGTAAATGGCTTCTTGCGTAGTTTTAAGATTACAAGAAAATATTTTCAGTGTATTTACTTTTTAATACCAACCAAAATCCACCTTAACAAGATCCATCTGGGAATTTTGAACAGTTTTTCTTCATGCACTGTAATAAATGCCCCTGTTTTAGTGGGGTCTGTATGTAGAGGTAATTTGAAGGTTGTAGAGGTGATCGTTTGAATGCCTGCAGACTGCTGCTGTATACGTCCACCCCAGACGGCTGCGTATGTTGTGTGACTGTTGTTGACCCCAGACTGCTGTACCTTTCAGGACGCTGAGTGAGAACCTGATCAAGACCATCAGCCAGGAGCAGCTCAACCCGCTCAACTACGGCCAGGCGCCGCTCCTGCACCTGTAAGTGGAAGGACGGGCAAAGGGGGCACACCCATACCCCACGTTCGTATATCCCCCACCGTCTTTACGTTCAGTAAAACGTTACAACCACTCAACCCATCGGGAGCTCTATTTCAATAGACAATCATCATAAAGGTTTGTCCACTCGTGGCCAGTAATTTATCATAATGAAAACCAAAACTTTTACAGGCTTTTTCAGGCTAGATGTTATTATGAAAATATTTGTGTAAATATTTTAATTTTCTACCCGTCAGAATTCAATCTGCAATTTAAAGAAGATTCATGACGATCACTGTAAAAATGGGGCCCCTATATACTTATGCAAAAAAACGTCTGTATATCTCAACGTGGGATATTTCTGTGAATAAGTAGATTTATAAAATTATCCTATGAAATGAAAATGAATGTTAATCATAGTTATTTGACCACTACACCAGTGATTGTCGCAAGGGCACACGTGGATGTCCCGATCCTCCTTAACTCCCCTACGTCACCCTCAATGCGTCTGTCCATGTGATGCTGTCATTGGTTCCACTGTAGAGCAGCCCTGGTAGTAACCAGTAACACACATACGACAATAAGATTGATATTTTGAGACGCACATACCTTTTAATCTTAGCAAATATTTTCGACCTTGTCTGTCAGACAGTCTTTTTCAAGCTGACGTCACACAGGATGACATGATTCTGTATCCGTTCCGGGGATTGAGATTCCCACACCTTAGTGAAAATGCGCTATTAACTATCTCATTGCAGGAACCTGAGCCGTAACGAGATCTACCACATCGAACCGTATTCACTCCAGACCATGACCAAACTCAAGATACTGTAAGTAACTCACTAACTGTCCTCTGTATTCATAGTTATTATGCATGTATTGATAACATATAACAACATCTATCAGTTAATATACTATAGTGAGCCATCCCAGCCTGCGCCATTGATCAACCTGATCTGACGACCTCACCTTTGGTTGAGTGTAGCTAGCTAGTACCAAGTGAATATTAGGAAACTTCTAAACGTTACGATATCTGACTTATTGTCATTGCAGGGAGTTGGACTACAACAGCTTTGAGCACATTCAGAAGGGCATGTTTCACAACATCACAGAGCTGCTGCATTTGTGAGTAGATTGGAGCAAAAAAGTCATATCGTCGCATTTTACTAATGACCCATACACAATTGGTGTCATATTGTTACCATATAAATACCTGCACCGGAGTACAATTACACGATATTGGGACCCAATTTTACCGTTGTACGTTTTATGTAGGGCACAAAAGTCGTATTTGAAGAACATGGAAAGTTGTCTCATAAAATTTATAAAAAAGTGTATATTTCCCCCTTTATCCCAGTCCCCCCCCACACACACACACACATCACACCTGCTACTATTACTTCTGCTGATGCTGTTACTGCTGCTGCTTCTGTTACTACTGCTGCTGCTGCTGCTATTACTATTGCTGCTGCTGCTACTACTGTTGCTACTGCTGTTACTGCTGCTGCTGCTGCTGTTACTGTTTGCTGCTGTTACTGCTGTTACTGCTGTTACTGCTATTACTGTTGTCACTGTTGTTACCACTGTTACTGCTGCTGCTAGTGTTGTTACTGCTGTTAAACTGCTGTTGTCCACACACAGGAGCCTGCACCACAACAAGCTGCGCATCATCAAGGAGCACGCGTTCACCGACATGCAGAAGCTGCTGACGCTGTCGCTGCACAGCCAGATCCCCGGCCTCACCAACATCTACTACAACGCCTTCTGGAACATCAACGCCATGCTCAGGGACCTGTGAGTAGCCGTGCAGAGGAATCTCTATCAAGGTCACACGGGGGAGTGGACTAAGTGGTTTTGTGAGAGAGGTGGTCTCAAAGGAAGTTCGTGGTGGTCTGTTTGTTAAAAATGGGGACTATGATAACAGGTCTTATTATAGAGCTGGTCTCTTTACAGTTATGATTTTACTTATATTTAGGATATCTTATGAGTAATTGTGGTTTCTACCATGTGAATGAGATTAGGGCCATGTGAGTACATTTATAGCTTCTAGAATGTGAATTAGTAATATGCGTCTATTGTTTCTAGCATTTTGTCTTTGGTAGTGGGCTGTGATTCACATCACCCACAAATCTTTAAGGTCAGTTGTCACATGAACTTCCAGTTTTTGTTCTACATTCCATGCATGTTTGCTGCTGTAGGTGGGTGAGCGACAACGACCTCATCACCTTTCCGCACCAGGTGCTGTCCCACCAGCAGTACGACCGCCTCCACTCAGTGTAAGTACATGTACGCCTGAGTCCCACCAGCAGTACGACCGCCCCACTCAGTGTAATGGGCAATGTAGCAGAATGTAGATGACACCTATCAAACATATTTTTTTGGCTTCATCGTACTTAACTTCACTAGATTCAACGGTGATGGAACCAGTCATAGGTATTCATTCTGTGCCACATATGCTGGCCACATGAATCTCAAAAGGTGTAGAATAAGAATGGTTTAACAATAACACCGCTTTTCTCTCTAAACCTGTACACTCAATACACAAATGTTTTAGAACAATTCATCCTTCACGGTATGGCATTGTCATCAAGAATCCACGTTTTATGCGCCTGTTGCATCTTTGTTGACCAAAACAGCTTACAAAATAGCTGCAAAGTACAACACAGTCATATTCCAACCACTTTGCACACCAGCTGGCACATGACTATATGTACACTATGTACTTAAATGTTGTTTTATTGATACATGAAATCATGTGTTTGTTTCTGTACACGTGACAGGTGGGCGGACCACAACCGCATCAACGACCCCCTGTACTACGGGCCGGACGGCTTCCCGCCCAAAGGCAGCCAGTGGCCCACCCGCCGGCTCACGCACGAGCTCTGGAAGACCACGCCGCACATCGTACGCCTGTAAGTGAGGAGCCCAGCGGTACAATGTGTACCCACCAAGTCGTCACTATCTTACACACGCAAGTGCTTAACAATCTTTGAAGAGCTGCAGGTGACCACGCCACACATCGTACCACTTTACACAACTCAGCGGCACTATCATGTTTTGTTTAACTTGTTATGATATAACCAGGTGCATACCAATCAGTTAGAGGCATATAGAAAACTGACACTTACAAAATTCAATTTCAAAGATAGTAATTCAGGTAGATTCCCCAAAGCAACCCCATATCACCTTCAAACTGTAATTTTATGGGGTTTTTGACATGTCCACGAGTCTTTGCAGGTTCAAAACCCAATGAAATCAGTCCCGCCAACCGTTTCCCAAAACCATCTGCCAGTTCTGAAAACCTGTTTCTTTTTAATCTTTTAATTGCCCCATGTCTACAAATCCTGTACGTCATTCCCGCTCCCACCACCAGGTGGCTGGGCTCGAACGGCATCCCCGAGATCAGCGCGTCCGACTTCTGCGAGCTGACCATCCTGCAGCAGCTCTACCTGGACTGGAACCTGCTGGACGAGCCCACCACGCCCACTGACGCCTTCGACTGCCTCAAGGAGCTCCGCATCTTGTGAGTGAACGTCGGGGGGAGCGTGGAGGAGAGGGGTAAGGTGTGAGTCACATGGTATTGGAAAAAGGAATGTGGTGGAAAGTATGTGGCCCACCACTTGTTTCAATATATAGATGTATATATACTTGTAAACTGTAAAACTTATGCCATTACTTGTACATCTTCATAAACTTAAGTATTTGTATCTAGGTCTAGATTTATGAATAGGTGAGTACTCAAAGCAAGCTATGGTAACCAACCTTAGAGAATTTGAGATAGTATATTTGGATTTATGCAAGTTAGGGATATTTCCGGGATATATTTCCGCTCCACGTAGCTTCTTACACTTTTGATATATTATTCTAGGGACCTCACTAAAATGTGGTCGATCACAAAACCTTTTGTTGCAATTTGTTTGAGGTTCAGGTCACAATTGCCATAGATTGACTGGACTATTGTGTTGCTGCAGGAGCCTGGCGGGTAACAAGTACCAGTACATGCCGTCCGCCGTGAGGGAGAAGGAGCACCTGCAGAAGCTGACGCACCTCTACATGCACTCCAACAAACTCACGCACGTCAAGGAGGGCGAGCTGTCCCAGATAGACACGCTCATGTACCTGTACGTCACGCACAATGCACGTGCACGCACACACACTCGCCTGCCGCCGTCCCACATGACACTTGTTTATCACAGTGTTACCTTAAGTACAAAAGCCTATATCATGAAAATGCATGTCACAATATGAATCTGATATTGTCTATGAATTAAGGCACCTGTATATCTATTGTATAGTTGGAGAATTCCCGATTTCATAATCCATCTAAACAAACAACGAAATTGGAGTTTCCTAAAGTTTTGTAAAGTTCAGTTTACCCCATTACGCTGTTACACCGCTATCGAAATTAGACGACACTTGTAGCCACTGGTAGCAATTGTGCATAAAGTAATGGTCTTTGTATTGCTTTAGGCCCAATTACTATGTACGTAAACAGGGCCGTAGCAAGATCAGTTACAAAAGATAGGAGACAAAATTATGTTGGGCAAAAAACATAGTGCCATTTAGGCACAAACAACTCCCTCAATGAAATTTTTGAATTTACAATTCAATAGCTTTTTTCATTGTATTTAGAAATCTTTTCATAGCTTCAGAAAAAAAACGACGTTAAAACACAAATTTGTCTTTTTTGACAAAACTCAGTTTCATTGAGGGCTTGAAAAAAACAAAACTCCCTCAAAAAACATAAGAGGCAGTTGTCTCCCCTGCCTCATAAGTAGCTACGGCCCTGCTCTGTACACTGTCTATTGTCTCCTGCTGTTGCTGTTTGCTCTAACACCGGGCGTTCCTGACTTTCAGCTGGCTGCACAACAACAGGATCATCACAATAGAGGAGGAGTCGCTGCCCAATGAGGAGCTCCGAGAGCTGTGAGTAGCTCACCATCAACAAATACAGTAGAACCCCCAATTGAGATCATCTTTATACTGAGACCACTCCAGTAATTGGTCCATTTTGTCATGCTCCCAAACGTTCATAAAGCTACCAAAACGAACCTGCATATAGAGACCACCTCTCTATTGAGGTCAGTCCCACGGGTGGTCTTGATAGAGTGCTTCTACTGTACTTGCATTGTTAGTAGTATATACTGTGTTATGTGATATTGAAAAGTTTTAACTCATATATACCCATGTTTCCCCTGAGAATATGACAACCAGAATGTGGTTTTACCAATAATGTGTTTTTACAACTGTACATAGACAGACAGATACACTAAAGCTCTACAGACATTCTCAGTAGCACCCAACCCACCATTTCTCAAAATTTGAATATTCCAGTGGAATGCAGTGAGCAAAAAAGTTTAAGCAGTTCCTCACAATAGGACTATGTGTTAAACTCCAGGTGGCTGCACAACAATGACTTCAAGTTCACACACAAGTACGCGTTTCTCAACATGACCAAGCTGTGGAGGCTGACACTGTATAACAACGAGATCACCGAGATTCCGGAGGAGGCATTTCAGGGCCTGACTTCACTCACATACCTGTAAGTCCACTCATTTAGCAGACTTTTCAAGGTCTGACTTCACTCATATACTTGTAAGTCCACTCATTTCCACAAACCTTTCGAGGCCTGACTTCTCGCATATACCTGTAAGTCCACTCATTTCTGCAAACCTTTCAAGGCCTGACTTCACTCATATACTTGTAAGTCCACTCGTTCAGCAGAATTTACAATGCCTGAATTCACTCACATACCTGTAAGTCCACTCATTGAGAAGGAGCCATGCAAGATCATATGACGTCACTCATATTATATCCAGTAGGAGAAAATGCCTTTGATATACATGTTGCAACCAAAGTGCCCCTGGCACGGCGACATCCTGTCACGTGGCACGTGCACCTGACGGATTGGGGATAACTCGGCATGGTGTACACATGTATGACCTCAGTAGTCCTGCGCAGTTGAGATGCGCAGAACTAGTCATTCCAGAGTGGATTGATAAGGGCTGTCTGTCGTCAAATGTGCTACTGCAACGCGTTTGAACGTGTAGGAAAGCTGGTCCAATGGATAATGGCGCATCTCTACACATATATCACTGGTCTGTAGTATACAGGAGACGGGTATTTCGATTCCAAAGCTTTACACAGCTGTAGATGCCTACCCAAATTAGTTCATTGTGTCATATGTGAAAACGTTGCAAATTATGTTGACAAATTTCGTGTTTCCTTCGTTTGTTTCATTTCATATTTTGGCATTACATTAGTTTTCTAAACCTGTACAAATGATAATACAATGGTTATTTTCCTAGTGTGATGTGTCTCTAATTCACATGTTCACATTGTGGAAACTTTGCACAATAACCATGTTGACTGTTCGGAGATTCCCATTAAATAAAGACTTTACTCTTGCAGAGAACTGTACAATAACAAGATAGGCCGCCTCACGAAGAACTTGTTCAAGGACATGCCAGAGTCTATCAACAGGATCCTTGTTTACAACAATGATCTGGGATGGATTGAGGACGGAACATTTGACCATTTCACCCGCATTCATTACCTGTGAGTATTGTTTGTATAGGATTTAAAATTAGGATGAGAATAATAAACAATGATCGATTTTTAGAATCTTGGCAGTTGACTCTATTCTACATTGAGAAGATTTTCATACTAAGAAGACTTTCAAAGGCACATATTTGAGCCTACAACCGTTCACAATACAAACTATATACTTTGGTCAATAGCACGTGATGTAATTGCAATAGTGCCCCAATCTCTTGTGACTTAATTAAGACACATTCTGACAGTCAAGTACGCTTATGTCCGACTTTGTACAGTTTTACAGTGCCGGAGGAAAGGTGACATATATGGCTGAAAAAATTACTCTAATTTAAAAAATCATTTCTGACTAATTACGCATGATGACTATTATCTCACAGTTGATTTGTTTACAATATTCCGGATTGTCTGACCCTAGCTTTACTTTATGTATCTTCCAACAATTCTCATAACAAGAGCATGATCAACAAATGTCAGTCCATTTTGTCTATTTTCAGCTATCTCCATAACAACAAGTTGACAGAGCTGCCTCGAGGCGGCGACTTCTGGGATCTGACCATCGGCCACTCCCTGCTCTTCCAGAATAACCGCATTACACGCATCCAGGAGGGATCCTTCAACAACTTTGTGCATAATCGAGGGTTGACACTGTAAGGCAGTTTGTGCTAACTCAAAAAAAAAAATCTATCTATAATGTACCATTGTCATCGTGTTCCGTCACCACCTCCTCGGCATCGTCGTCATATATCCTTTATCATAATGGTCTGAATTTATTTTGTTAAGTTGTCATTCTTTTCAACAATATCCCCCTAGAAACCTATTAAAATAATTTTACTATGAAATTGTTAAATTGTAGATTCTATGCTCCGTCAATGCACACATATTCACAATTAGAAGCATAACCTTCTACACACTGATTTACATATATATATACACACACACTAAGGTATATTGCAGGAACTTCCAAAACAACCGCATCTCTGAGATCGAGTTCAACGCGTTCGTGGACTGCAACGTGGGCACGATCCACTTCTCCGGCAACCAGCTGCGCACGCTCTACAACGAGTCCTTCAACGGCGTCACCGCCTACCACATGTGAGTCCGATGCTGCGCGAGCAGTAGCCATACACACGGTCCACATGGACACCCCTAAAAAACTTAAGTGCACCCCCTCCACTGCATGAAAGATAGAAGATAATCATATGGATGGGCATGTAAGGGGTCAAGAAATCCCTTATTTTGGCATTATTTCCCACACACCACAAAATTTAAGGCTTTTCCCCATGTCCAACTTCCTTGAAATCCCACATCCCTCTTATTTGCCTTTTCCCACTTTCCTATTTTTCTGCCTTTTCCCACATCCCACTTCTATTTAAACCATCCCGGTGAGTCCAATGTCAAGTCAAATTGACTATGACCATCAGCGTTATGAAGATTTCACATTCCAAATTGAATCAAATATTAGCTAAACTACATCCGGGTTACTGGATGTTAACTATCATATATCTTTGTACGTTCAAATGAGATCCGGAAGTATATATTTCGTGCGGTTCACATTCCATGAACATCACTTCTCGTCTGCTGCAGCTACATGGCCAACATGAAGATCACGCACCTGCCGGCCGGACTCTTCAAGCGGAGCCGCGTGGACTACCTCAACCTGGACAACAACGACATCCTCGCCATCGAGGAGGAGCTTTCGATATCAACGCGGGAAACATGTGGGTGTTTTGAAAGAACATACATTTTTTACCTGGGCGGAACATGAGTCTAGGCTGATATCACTTTGTCGAGTTGATTAATTCGCTCAGTATAATGGGCTGATATTTTCTGCAAAGCGTTCCAGATACTTATGGAACGGCATAAAAGTGGATTTGGTACGAGTTTTTTATATCAGCGCTGGAAACATGTGAGTGGATTACATTTGGGGGTATATACGGTAGAACCTTTCTATTAACATCACTTTTGGGATCTCAATAGAGGGGTGGTCTCTATACAGAGATTCATTTTGGTAGCTTTATGAAGGTTTCTGACCGTGAAAAGTTGTCTTATTATGTAGGCGGTCTCAATAGAGAGGTGGTCTTATTTGGAGGGTTTACTGCATGTATTTTCACCTGCGCGGAACCTGAATCTAGGTAGTGATATGACTTTGTCGAGTTGATTAATTTGCTCGGTATAATGGTTTGGTATTTTCTGCAAAACGTTCAATGGATCAGCATAAGAACTGATTATCTTGGTATGAGTTTCAATTTTCAGGATTATGACTTTGCCTTCCACTGTCATATCAACTATATTGCTCAACCTTGACGATCTTCATTCCTGTAGGATAGTTATATTCTTGTAACCTGGTAGATTGTGCAATCCAAAACAAACAATCAATGATGAGCCCAATGTTATAAAGAGACATTTTTGTGATCCCAAACATTTACAAGGAGACCATTGCGGATCTCTGTACTAAGGTGGTATTAATAAAGATGTACTGTACAAACCATTACATTTTTAACTGTCTTCTTCTTTTCAGTCGTAACAATGACTATGACCATCATTATAATGAGACAATGCTTGTGATTCCAAGCATTTATAAGGGACAACTGGAGCCTCCATTAACAGGTTGGTCCAGGTGATGTGATCATGACATGTTGTAAACTGCCGCTTCCCACGTTTCAGCTACCTGCGGAACAATGACCTGGTGTTCTTGGAGGGCAAGATCTTCAGCGACACGTCCAGCATCTGGTGGACGCTCTACCTCAACAACAACAAGATCAAGACCATGCCGGTCAACACCTTCGACGGGCTCTCCGCTAACAATGTGTGAGTTGAGTCCTTTCACTGGAAGATCCAGGTTGTCAAATATGTGCATCCAGAAATAAGCACTGTATCTGTATGTAACCCAAGTGTCTATCAACGGCCATATAGGCAGATCCAGGTTTTTATCAATGGGGCGCCATCTTAAGGAAAAAAAGGGGGGTTAGTTTTTAAAAACCCTATGAAAATGAAGTCTTGTTAACAATTGTTTGATGAAACGGGTTAGTTAGTTTTTATAAATACAACAACTCTTGATGAAAAGTTGTTAATCTTGGATAATTGTATACAAGCTGTGGCTCTGTATACAAGCAGTGACTAACATCATTCTGATCTTGGTACAACCAAAAACAATTACATATAAGAAAACTCATACAAAATGTGCCATTTGTAAATATGATGGCTATTCTTTGCATTGACCGGCATGCAAATATGCCTATATTACAATAAACATATTGAAGAGGTACGCTTTACTCAGTACTTTATTGGTCTCTCGTTTACACCCAACTCGCCAACACTAGGCCAGGGAGCTCGTCATATACAACACACACTTTATCACATGTTTGATGTCTGTTATTGAATGTTGAGAACACTTACCAGCAATACATGATGGCTAATAATTAAATATCTAGGCATTTGCTTCCGTGGCTGAGTGGTTATAGAGTTGGACTCGTGACCAGAAGGTCGTTGGTTCGATTCCCAGTCGGGTCTTGTGGTGGGTGATGAGCAAACCTACCAATAGCAGGTTGCACACTGCTCTGTGGCACCTACACGTTAAATAGGTACAGGTCATTGGGTTGAAAGAGTGAGTGAGTGATTGTGTGAGTGATTAGCATTGTGCGCTGAATGTGCTGCCGATGCAAGTATGTGAGAAATGATCAATTGAAGATCAATAAGTGGGCCAATGACCTGGTGTAAATTGTAAAGTCGTGAGATCAAAACTTGGATCATGACTATAAACCAGACATTTACATTTGCATTTACATTTGCATCGTTCTACTGTAATTGGCAGCACACCTTATCTCTTGCTGACGGGGTGGCAGGTTTAAAAGCACACACTGATAAAAAAAAAACAGTAATACCAGGGGTCGATTTAGCCACTGGCCCGCGCGCAGTTAATGGTCTCTGGCCAGTTGACTCTGTCTTGAACTGGCCCGTTTGGCCAGTTGAAAAAACATGAATATTGATGCCCAAAAATGTTAAGACTCGCGGTTTTTTACCATGAAATCGGCATTACAGCCAGTTCAACGATTAGTTATCGTTTTCGTGTAATCCAAGGCAATATTTGAACTACACACTTATTTGTTCATTAAACCAAAAATCCACAAAATTCTTACAATCTTCCCTAATACTTACCTTCCACCATTTTGGAAGTTGTGCAATGCAGTAAGGCTCGTTGTGATTGGCCAGATTAGTTCATGGCTAACCAATCACAGCGAGCTATGCATGAATTGTAATGGTATAATGGAATGTTTTCTTACTAATTATATGCCACCAGCACCCAAAAGGAAGAAAGGAAGAACAAACTGATGAGGAAAAACAAGCAGCTCAACGTAAGATATATGCTGGAGTCCCCAGACATCCGTAGTTTTGACCCCCTTCCAGTCATACGTTTATGGACTGCAACTCAAATTTGAACCAAATCCTCTGTTCCACCAGTTGCTGAAAAATTAGTACCAAGCTGTGTGGAAGTTCAGAAAGTTCAAGAATCTGTGGATGTTGTACCAATTCAATCAGTCTCAGTCACCAGACCATGTGGATTCTGCCTATGAGTCAGATGATGCATATTCTGACGATGAAAAAATACCAGTACATTCTATTACGGAGAGATGCAGCTTGGAAAACAAGCTTATTCTTCACTTAATAAGTTTGTTTAGTTTAGAGTGAATTGAAACAATGTACATAGGAACAATGTACATAGGAATGTAATGGTATTCTTTACCGTCAGATTGCTGGTTTGTCAAAATGTTAAATAAAATCATTAAATTTAAGTTTCAAATTTTTATTAGTAAACGTTTTTACATATTGCCAGTGAATGTTGGGTCGGGCCAGCTCCATTCAGTGTCAGCTGGCCCGAGTGTAAAGTCTACCCATGCAATAACAACAAATAAAAATACACTAAACATATGTACACAAACAAATGTTCAACATTACAATTTGTAAAATTGATGCACATTTACATTAGCAACTAACCTATTCAATAGTTATTATACATCGTGTTTTAACCATCAAATAATTATGTGCATCACATTTTGATTTGTACACTATTTATATCAACAAGAATAATATAGTATGAATTAGAATGTTTTCACATCTAAATTATATGGCAAATAATAAAACCTAATGGAATCCTCCTAAATATAGAATTCCTTAATTTTAGTAGACACAATAATAAATGAACCATTTTTTTTACAAGTTTAACAAGAATAATACATACCAAAGACTTAAACATACTACATATACACAAAATCTTTCAAAAGCAGAATACTTGGTTTCAAACGACATAAAGTGTTTTCAAATGTTATGACAAGATATTTTATTGTTCTTGATTTATCTGATTTTATGATTTCAAACAGAACACATGGTTTCAAATGACATTTAAAAAACAAAAAAATTGGTGGGCCCAAAACCCCCCGGGGGAAAAAGCCCGGGGTTAAAAAAAAAAAAACCCTTAAATTTACCCAAACCCCCCCCAAAAAAAAAAAAAAATAAAAAAAAATTTTAATTTTTTTTTAAAAATTTTTTTTTTTTCCCCAAAAGGGGAAAAAAAAATTTTTTTTTTTTCCAAAAGGGTTTCCCAAAAATTAAAATTGGAAAAAAAAAAAGGGGGGAAAAATGGTTTTTTTTAGGGGGGGGTTTTTTGGGAAAAATTTTTCCTTTTTATTGGGGGAAAAAAGGGTTTAAAAATTTTTTTTAAAAAATTTTTTTTTTAAAAATTTTTTAAAAGGGGGGTTTAAAAAAAAAATTTTAAAAAAACCGGTTAAACCCCCTTTTTTTTAAAATTTTTTTTTAAAAAAAAGGGAAAAAAAAAACCCAAAAAAAATTTTAAAATTTTTTTTTTTTGGGGGGGGGTTTTTTTCCCCCCAAAAAATTTTTTTTTTTTAAAAAAAATTTAAAAACAAAAAAAACCCCCCGGGTTAAAAAACCCAAATTTAAAATTTAAATTTTTTTAAAAAAAACCCGGGGTTTTAAGGGGGGGGGAATATTTTTTAAGGGGGAAAAACCCCCCCCTTTTCCCCCAAAAAAAAGGGGGGAAATTAAAAAAAAAAGGGGTTTTTTTAAATTAAAAAAAATTTAAATTTTTTTTTTTAAAAAATTTTAAATTTGGGGTTTTTGGGGGGTTTTTTTTTTTTTTTTTTTCCCCCCTTAACAAAAAAAAAAAAAAAAAAAAAAAAAAAAATTTTTTTTTTTTTTTTTTAAAAATTTTTTTTAATTTCCCCTTTTGGTTTCTTAAAAAAATTTTTTTTAAAATTTTTTTAAAAAATTTTCCCCCAAAAAATAAGGGAAAAAAAAAAAAAAAATTTTTAAAAATTTTAAAATTTTTAAATTTCCCCCCCAAAAACCCCCAAAATTTTTTTTTTTTTAAAAAAATTTCCCGGTTTAAAAAAAAAAAAAAAATTTTTAAAAAATTTTTTTTGGGGGGGTTTTTTTTAAAAAAAAAAATTTTTTAAGGGGGGGTTTTTTTTTTTTTTAAAAAAAAAATTTTTTTAAAAAATTTTTTTTTTGGCCCTCTTTTTTTTAAAAAAAATTTTTAATTTTAAAATTTCCCCTTTAAGGGAAAAAAAAAAACTTATAAAAAAAAAAATTTGGAAACCCGGGCCCTTTTTTTTTTAAAAAAAAAAAAACCCCCCCTTTTAAAAAAAAAATTGATTTTTTTTTTCCCCCCTTTTCCCAAAAAACTTTTATCAAGGGAAAAAAAGGTTTTTTTAAAAAAATTTTAAATTTTTTTTTTCCCCCTTTTTTAAAAAATTTTTTTTTTTTTCCCCCCCCAAAAAAAACCCCCAAAAAAAAAAAAAATTTTGGGTTTTTAAAAAATTTTTTTTTTTTAAAAAACCTTTTTAAATTTTGCCCCCTTTGGGAAAAAATTTAATTTTTAAAAAAAAAAAAATTTTTTAAAAAATTTTTTTAAAAATTAAAAAAAAAAAAAAATTTTGAAAATTTTTTTTTTAATTTTAAAATTTTTTTAAAAGGGGGTTTTTGGGGGGAAACCCCCCCCTTTTTTTTTTAATTTTTTTTTTTAAAAAAAAAAAAAAATTTTTTTTTTAAAAAAACCCCTTTTTCCAAAAAAAAAAAATTTTAAAAAAAAAAAGGGGGGTTTTTTTAAAACCCTTTTAAAAAAAAAAAAGGGGGGGGGTTTTTTTTTTTTTGTTTCTTTAAAATTTTTTTTTTTAAAAAAAGAAGGGTTTTAAATTTACTTTTTTAAAGGAAAAAAAAAAAAAAAACCCCCCCCCCCCGGGGGGGGAAAAGGGGGAAACCCAATGCAATTTTCTGTAAATTTCTTTTTTTTTTAACCCTTTTTTTTTTTTTTTTCCCCCCCCCCAAACCCAAAAAAACTTTTTTTAAAAAACCCCCCGGGAAAAAATTTTGTTTTTTGGGGTTTTAAAGCTTAAAATGGAGCCCTCTCCATAGACGAGGTTGGGAAAAAAGATGGCTTCTCCCTTGCTTTTTCATGTTGTGGCTGCATTAAAACGATCAGTTAAAGGGGGGAGGTATTTGGTAAATTACAAAAAAAATTTTTATACTGGGTAAAAATTTTTAGAAAATTGCCTTTTTAAAAAAGCTTGCCTTGGGGTCCTAATTTTTAAGCCCCTGCCCCGAATTACACAAATTTAAATTTAGTTTCAAAAAAAAAATCATGGGGCTAATGTGGCCCCCGGGGAACTCCCCAAAATTGAAAGTCGTTCCCCTTTTCCACTCGAAGGTATCTATCAAAAAGAATGGAGAAAATGCACGAAAAGTGTTTTTGGTATTCAAAATTTTCCCACCCCGATGCCCTCATGGAATAAAAAGTATTGGGTTTATCCTTATCACCCCCCCATTCATGTGTGTAAACTTGTCATTGCCCCTTTACAAAAAAAGTGGATTTAGTTGTTTTTATGTGTCATTTTTGTTTGTGTTTGTATTTGTTTTACGTTTATATTATTTGGATAATATGAAGCTCCATGATTGAATACAGGCCTAATTCTGTTTCAGAGACCTGAGCAACAATCTGCTGTATGCTTATCCAGAGGCTATCGGCGCTCTCAAGCTGAGATCCATGTAAGTCCAAGTGACATTCTTTAGTCACAGCATGTGACTTCAAGCTAACACATAAGACTATAACATGTATACTTATCCTGAGATACAGTGTATTTTATAATATTTCAATGTCCAATCTACCTTCAAGGGTAGACTCACATATATGTGCCTAAATATGCAGGCTTCATTCTGAGCCTTTTAAATGGTGAGGGGTTGGAGTTCAGGTTTTTTCTGCTGGCGGCAATGTCCAATGAATTCTTAAATGAGGCTTTCGGGAAAGTTTCACGTATAATCTTAGCAGAAGGAAATATGACGATCAAGGGCGTTCAGCTGAAACCCCCGAGCCACCTGAACACAGGTCGAATGTGTGAGGAGATGATCAACATAATCTTGAGTAAAACCATTATATCATACACGTTTTAGTGAAAGGTCACCTGAAGCTCTTGGTTCTTCTTATTACCTTTTCACTACAGTCTTGGTATGACAAAATATCACGAATGAAAACTTGAATAAATGAATATCCAACGGATTGCTTGTTGAGACTATCACCATTCATTTATTTGTGGTGTTTATGTTTACTCTTTCAGCACCATCAGAAACAACCAAATAGATGAGATCCAGATAAATGATCTTCAAGGGCAGACCCAGGTGAGACTTCCTGCAACCTTCCAATGTTCTAAAATACTACACTTGATCCACACAGTCATGAACCTTTTCAAATTTTTTTAATGTATGTGTAATCTGAACACTCCACTTATAACATACTGGAAGAACAGGTTTTTGATAATAATGAGAGTGAGGAGAGTAATATTTCCTTCAAACAGTTCATGTGAATGAATGATGCGATGCTGAAAACCCATCTAGGTTAGCAATGAATGATGATGCTCACTGTGTTGTAGGTTGAGTACCTCGACCTGAGGGGAAATAAACTACAGACGGTGCCAAAAGATTCGCTCAATGACCTGGTCAACCTACGTTCAATGTGAGTAGATGAAAAGGCTAATTGCACAACATGCGCAGCCCATACATTTAAACGTAGCTTATAACAAACACATGGACAATAAATTAATTCAGCGACATACACGTAAGTAGGCAAGATAGATTGTAGCTCTTGTCAAGCATATAAAACGTGTTAAGTAAGTGTTTAAAGACAAAATCAACAAGTTTCCATGTCAAAGATGTGAAACTGGTTCTGCTCCTCTGTGAGTAGAGTGAACATACATGACAGCCATGACAGCCACCACGTATATATAATCCAACATGAAAAAAAATCACCATTACATATATTCAAAATGTATTAGATGTGGGTTGTGGTATAAGTGAAAAAAAAAACATTTATCCCAAGATGAATATTTAACAAGTGCTGGGTACCCACTGACACGGCCTGCATTTGCGGGCAATGTTGCGGTTTATGGTGGTGTATCCCATGCTTAGACTGAAATGCCTAACAATTCATAATCCATGAATTCTTTCACCATTATTGCCAGCAACCTGTACAACAATGACATCAAGTTCCTTGACTCTGGCCTGTTTGAGAACAAGGATCGACTTGAGAGCATCGACCTCAGGAACAATGAGCTGCAATACCTGGGACCCATGCCGATACTGCCACGGCTCAGGTAGGAGCTGCGAGAACTCTCTGGAACCCATGACCATTTTAGTAAGGGATCGTTCACAAATGGCGTCACCTCAACTTTTGTCACCTTTTGCTACACACACACACACACACACACACACACACACACACACACACACACACACACACACACACACACACACACACACACACGCACACACACACACACACACACACACACACACACACACACACACACACGCACACCCACACACACACACACACACACACACACACACACACACACACACACACACACACACACACACACACACACACACACACACACACACACACACACACACTCCCGCCGGGTAACGTCATTTGTGAACAAATAAAATATGTAAAATGTACCCATTTTTGCCTAATACATTTTATTTTCATAAGAGAATGTCATTGGTTGATGTGTTTTTTTTATTCATTCATTAGCGGATGCTGAAATTCTTTTAAATATAATCTGGAAATTGTAGTTTCGGGTTCTCTGGTAGGTTGAGCATATGGAAAACACAATCAAATCAGTGCTGTTAAAACTCTGGGAAAATTCTGGAAAATCAGGGAATTCCATTTAGAATTTCAGCGAATCAGAAGTAAGAAATCTTGTAGTAACTCGGCAATATAATCCATTATATTGAATCCCTGCGGTGTCTTAAGAATATAAAATAGTTAAGATTATTGTATAATCTCTTCAAATTGTTTCAATATCTATCTACACTTTAAATATAAACCTATGTGTTTATAAATGGAAAAAAGTAAATGTCTCAACAAATCTTTATTATCAATTATTTCTGCGAATACTTCTGAGTATGTTGTAGAGCAGGGTTAGCGAATTCAGCCAGTTAAAAGTAAGAAGATTAAGCACAATTTTAATACAAGACTCTTGGGTAGAAAGTCCGGCAATTTCTCTCTATTTACTACGGGGAACGAGAATCTTACCTGCAATCGGGCCCAAAGAGGTAGCACGTCTGAGCCGTGGTTTCGTGTATACATAGACTTTGTAATGTGGCTCCCAACATAGCGAACTCCAATATTGACGTCGTTACATATTTCCACTCGAAGCGTATCTATCAAATGAATGTAGAAAGTGCACGATGTGCATTATATGTTGTAAGGTATTCAAGAAATTTTCCTGACCACGATGCCCGTCATAGGTAATAAAATCTAGTATTAGTTGATCCTATCATACACCTCCCATTACATGTGAACTAGTAAACTTGTAAAACAACTTGCACACGTTACAAAAAATCCAGTTGTTTCAGTTGTTTTTTTTTGTGCGTGGGTTTTTTTGTGGGGTTTGTGTTGTTTAAATTTATTTTTATTTTGTTTGTTTATATTATTTGAACAATATGAAGCTCCATGATGGAATACAAGCCTAATTCTGTTTCAGAGACCTGAGCAACAATCTGCTGTATGCTTATCCAGAGGCTATCGGCGCTCTCAAGCTGAGATCCATGTAAGTCCAAGTGACATTCTTTAGTCACAGCATGTGACTTCAAGCTAAAACATAAGACTATAACATGTATACTTATCCGGGGGTACAGTTGTATTTTATAATACTTCAATGTCCACTCTACCTGCAGGGTGGGCTCATATATATGTGCCGCTTAAGCAGGCTTCATTCTGAGCCTTGTGTAAATGGTGAGGTTGGGTTGGGGTTTTTCTGCTGGCGACAATGTCAATGAATTCTTAAATGAGGGCTTTCACGTATAATCTTACCAGAAGAAAATGAGCGATCAAGGGCGTTCAGCTGAAACTTGAATAAAATAGATATCGGCAGTTGGCTGAGACTATCAACATTATTTCATTTATTGTTTATGTTTCTCTTTTCAAGCGCCGTAGAAAACAAGCAAATGGATAAGGTCCAGATAAATGATCTTCAGGGCAGACCCAGGTTGAGACTTCCTGCAACCTTCAATGTTCTAAAAGTACTACACTTGATCCACACACAGTCTGAACCTTTGAAAAAAATTTAATGTATGTGTAATCTGAACACTCCACTTATAACATACTGGAAAAAACAGGTTTTTGATAATAAGGTGAGAGGGTAGGTAATATTTCCTTCAAACAGTTCATGTGAATGAATGATGTGATGCTTTCAAAGAAAACCCATCTAGGTTAGCAATTAATAATGATGCTCACTGTGCTGTAGGTTGTCCTGACCTGAGGGGAAATAAACTAGGGACTGTGCCAAAGATTAGCTCAATGACCTGGTCAACCTCGTTCAATGTGGAGGTAGATGAAAGAGCTAATTGCATAGCATGCGCAGCCCATACATTAAACGTAGCTTATAACAAACATGGACAATAAACTAATTCAGCGACATACACGCAAGTAGGCAAGATAGATTGTAGCTCTTGTCAAGCATATAAAACGTGTTAAGTAAGTGTTTAAAGACAAAATCAACAAGTTTCCATGTCAAAGATGTGAAACTGGTTCTGCTCCCCTGTGAGTAGAGTGAACATACATGACAGCCATGACAGCCACCACGTATACATAATCTAACATGAAAAAAAATCACCATTACATATATTCAAAAACATTTAACACAAGATGAATATCTAACAAGTGCTGGATACCCACTGACACGGTCTGCAAGTGCGGGCAATGTTGCGGCTTATGCTGGCGTACCCCATGCTTAGTCCGAAATGCCTAACAATTCATAATCCAATGAATTCTTTCACCATTATTGCCAGCAACCTGTACAACAATGACATCAAGTTCCTTGACTCTGGCCTGTTTGAGAACAAGGATCGACTTGAGAGCATCGACCTCAGGAACAATGAGCTGCAATACCTGGGACCCATGCCGATACTGCCACGGCTCAGGTAGGAGCTGCGAGAACTCTCTGCAACCCATGACCATTTTAGAGTAAGGGGTCGTTCACAAATGGCGTCACCTCAACTTTCGTCATTTTTTGCTTACCCCCCCATACACCTACCCCCCACACACACACCGCCGGGTAACGTCATTTTGTGAATGATCCTAATATGTAAAATGTACCCATTTTTTGCACAATGCATTTTATTTTCATACCGAGAATAATGGTGATTGATGTGTTTTGTTCATTCGTGGCGGATGCTGAAATTCTTTTAAATATGTATAAGTTATGTTACTACTTTGTGTATGTGTACAAATATTATTGACTTAAAGAATTAATTATCATTAATGGTGTCAAAATCCCAATCACAAATCGAAGATAATTGGCTTTTTGTAGCACGGTTATGTTATCATTATCATGGTGGCATTGCGGTCATAAGTATCACAAACACCACTTCCTTCTTCATTTTTATAATATACTTGCATAATCAAAATGCATTATACATAATGGAGGGATAAGGGGGTTATGAAATCCCACATCCCTAATTTTGGGGGCCTTTCCCCCCACATCCCACAAATTTTAAAGCATTTTCCGCACATCGCACTTCACACTTTGTTTGGACGTTTGCCCAAATTCCTATTTTTCGGCCTCCCCCTATACCCCCCATTTCCTTATAAACCCGTCCCAATAATATGCATGTTTCTAAAGCAAGTAAAAGAGCCTATAGAAGCCAATGTGGAACCCATGTCTCTCTGATCACAGGTTCACGAGTGCAATCCGTACAGGCATCGTGTTCACCGGCCAGGAGAACATCACCCTCTGGGCGGCGGCGACGACATCTGGCTCTTCATCAACAGGCAGTTCGTGATGGAGGTGTTATCGCCGGTCGGCACAACCGTCTACAACTGCAAGCGGGTGCGGCTCGAAAACGCTGTGCCCGAAGGTACAAGAACACCTTACAGTGAGAGATCCACGGGGTCCACCCTCAACAATTTGCAGCTAAATTTTAAATTTTTCATTATGATGACCTTTTTTGGAGCATGTGGATTACTTCTGGACGAATTAGAGCTGCACGCTTTCCACTAGTCTCCATTCAGTTATGTGCAATTGAATATTTATGGGGTTATTTGTCGGAATTTACATGGAGCAACGACCAGTTACTGGATGCCAACTCATAGCAGTCTTATTGGTGAACCAAATAAGAATTTGCCCACCAAATTGTCGGGTTTGGAACACACTATGTAAAGAGATGCATGTGTCAATAGGTGTCACAATTGATGGTAGCTCACTGGTCAATTTTGCACAGTGACTATACATGTAACAAATTCCAGATTTTAAAAAGAATGAATCTACAAGTCTGGTCTGATTCAAATATACTGTATAGCATGTCATTTGCAAAACTACTTTGTATCAAAACAGCTGCATTGCTGCTTCAGGAGGGGGACAGCTGCAGATAGAGTACGGCATCATCACCAACGGCAGGTGTAATCTCATCAATGAGACGTCCGACCCGCCAGTCGAGTTTGATTTGGATGTAAGAACCATTGTTGAATTTCGAACAGAAAAAGAAACTACATTGATGACGTAATTATGTTAACACTTTTACTCTCATATGTATCATCACAACTTCTGTGAAACTTACACGCAACCATATGTAAGTAGACAGTTCCACTTGTGATATTTATATGTGATATTATTTTAAAAGACAAACCTTTCTGCAGGGTCTGCTTCATTTGGAATTTCTATCAGCACTATACATAGAAATACACAAAATAACGCTGACCATTATGCTGCCATTTTTATACATGTTCTATTTCATTACCTTTTATCGATCATTATTATACTTAACTGTCTTATCTGGGTATGTCACATAACGTTTGATCCAAAATTTTTATACAGATTGGCGAGCGATATCATTTCACAGTGTTCCACGTCGAGAGGTATCTTTGTAGCTCCAGTTTCTTCATGGAGACTCAAGGTTAGGTGTTTAATTAATATAGGTGTACATCACAACAATTGCTTTCACTTATACTATAAGGTGTTGACTTTATATGTGCATTAATTGAATTCACAAACATCCAAGGCCATACAGTGCCTCAATATCAGTTTGTTCTGATAACTTTAACGCTTTTAGTATATCCACTCTGACAAAATATCACTTAAATAGTTTAATGATAATATTGGCAAATATAAGACTGACCATAATATCATTTAGTAGTGATTTCTTAGCATCTTTAGGAGAAGACACGAACCTACTCAGATACTTCTTTCAGTCATGAGATTATGAACTATTGCAAATAAATGCTGTAATTTCTGCACTTACCATCTTGATCTCTAGCCAGCACAAGATGAAATTTTGGAAAAGGTGTGACTTCAACACTGGTCCCTTAGATGACCCTCTCAGTCTCTAACTAAAAATTGAGTTTTGTAAAATAAAAAGTATTTTTATTGTCTTCTTACCTTGCTTTTCACAATGTTTAAGATGTGCCTGAATAAAACCAACTTTACTAATAATGCAACATTTTAGTTTGTTTCAACCAAATCCCCCCCACCCCCACCCCCTTCTCAAATTTACCATTGTGAATCACCACTGAAGGCGCTGACTTCATCACGGATCCCCTGGAGGAGCCTGCCTCCGACTACACGGTGAAGGTGGACGAAGACATCGCCATCAACCAGCTCGTGGAGGTCATCCAGCTGGGAGACACTTTCTCTGGAGGCCCACCGTTCAAAGTCCGGCCCCTCAGAGGTAGGACAATCTATATCATATGAATTTGTGCATTATACCGTGAGCAAGTAGTGTTATGCTTATAGATAGTAGGTTTGTCCAGAGGGAGACAATTTTCCAAGTGAGCCCGATCACACACACAGGGTGATCCATAGCTAGCAATATATGTTATTAAAGAAGCTACATAGATAAAGTACATTTGACATCATGGCAAGCGCCACAAATAATGCATGAAAAATATTCTGAAAGCCAAAATGTATAAGCTCAGGTGGAACATCTTCAAAGGGAGTAAAATTTTGGTCTGTTCGACCGTGGTTTTTGAATTCTTTGGGAAAATATTGGAGGATCCTAAAAGACAGCGGGTGCGGAAATAATGAAAACAATGATTTTCAGGTAACGAAGCTCGCCACTTTACATGCAAGGATGACACGCCCGAGAACCGGATGTTCGCTACTCCGCCGCCCCCGCCCCCACTTAACTGGGTCACGGTTGAGGGCATCACCTATGTAGGTGGGTAGTATAATACCTACCACATTTAGCATATAGATTACATTACAGCATGGATGCCAGAAGACTACACCAAAAAATCAATCTACAGAAATTTATGAGTCGAGATAGATTAGTAATTGTTTTGGGTATTTTGACACCCGGGTCTGTGCAATCTATCATTGCCAAAGTCAAAATCCACAAAGTTACTGCTGAATGCAGCCAATCACAGCAGCTCATTTGCACACGTGTACCTCACAATTTATGCATTCTATCCCTGAAGTATATCATAAAATAGGGATTCTCCAGATAGATATCCATGTTAAAAGTTGTCTGTTGCTTTAAATGGTTATGTTTAGCACACAACAAACTGACCAGACAACCTCACCTTTGCTTGGGTGACATGATTGACACCTATAGTACCAACAATAGGAAACGCTAACCCTAACCCCCTGTTGTAGAGTGTCCTGAACCGGCTGTCAAACTGCCAGAAGGCAACAACACAGACGTGGAGGAGTTTGAGCTGACCACGGACAACATGCTGGTGGTGATCGACCTGCCCGTCGACTACGAGGTCAACCAGTTCTACGTCGTCGTGTTCGAGGTGGTGGATGAGATGAAGTATCCAGCGCTCACTGGCCAGGTCACACTCAGGGTGAGTCAGTTGGAGTTCAGGGGGACAGGTGAGACAGGTCATGTCATTAGGGGGGCAGGGTATTGAAAAATAACGGGGTATGAAAATAAAATGGTGACTCATTTTGGCCAGAAAACATTAATTTTGTCAAATTTTGAATAAGGGGTCATGCTTTTTTTGGGAAAAAATCTAAAAAAAACATAATGAAAAAAGAATTAGATGTCAGGTGAAAGAAATAATTGTTAAATTCCCCTGGGTCAAATGGTCGATGCCTTAGGTGAAACGGGTCATGGTTAGGGTGAGACGGGCCATATTGGGGCCAGGCAAGAAATAAAAACACTATATGGATGCTATTTGTTGAATGATTTTAGTAGTCACGGCTAGCTGGTCCATAGTGTTATTTGCTACTTTTTGGTTCTGATTTTCATTATTCTATGCCCTGTGTTTCGTGGGCAAATTCCCACTAGCTCCCAGTAGGAGCCTTATACTGGTGTAGAAGTATGATTTGCCGGCATTTGTAAATATCCAGGTCTGATATTTATACATCATTCATACTCTGTTTTGGGCTTGAGCCATGTGAGCAGACATCATTAAGCAATATTTAAGCAGTCCTATTAAAAGGCACAACAAACCTCAGCATGAATCATATGGATTGAATGATTTTATGTCTTTTCTCTTAAAAAAGGAAAAATTGAAGATGTAGGTATGTGCCGACTGATTATCAATGCCCAGCACTCAGGACCATGCATATAACTAATTGATCCTAAATATATCAAGTGATGATTTAAGCGTGGGAGAGGCACCAAGTCTTGGTGGTGATAGGATTGTGCAGCTTCTGCGTGAGTAGCATCTGCAGGGTCTGTGCCGTCCTATTACCACTGTGATTTACATCATCAGCGGACTGCTGTTTATCATTGAAAACTTCAAACAACATCTCGGAATTTGTATAGTTTGATTTGGTAAAAGATTCGTGTGACGGACAGGAAATATTAAAGGTGAACAGACATTTGAATACTGGTCACATGATCACTTGATGCTTGATTAGTCTAATTCGCCAGTCAATAGGTTGTACACTAGTCTACAGACAGGTTCTTGATTTTAGAAGTTTATGTGTAGTTTAGCAATGTACGCAACGTAAATATCCATTTAACAAAACCGAAGTTGACTTAAAAGAAACTATTTAATTTATGTATATTATTGATGCACTATGGAATCCATGGACTAATATATTTCCCTATCTTTAAATGAATTGAATGTATTCATAATTTTTCACCACTCAACTTATCAAACCTAGCATCTTCTCACATGTTTTAACATACAAACTACCATCAACAGGTGCGGATCCGTGACTTCAATGACAACTGCCCCATCCTCGATCAACGCGAGTTCTATCACTACTCAAACCCAGCACTGCAGCCGCAGCCCATCATCACGCTTGGCGCGACAGACGCTGATGGCACAATCAACTCCGAGCTGTACTTCAGGAGGGGCAACGTCACAGAAGAGTAAGTGACCATTGCAATAATCAGTGGTGGATATTCATGAGCAAAAGTGGTGTATGCAGGGCTTGCAAATTGTTGTGTGGGCTTTCGACAAAAGCTCATAGCTTCCGTCATTGTTTGCTGCAGCATATATATAGCATACACTTACTCTATAATCTATGGAATGGACAAAAGCAATGTTGAAAAAGCATGTTAACCCCCCATAGTGGCAAATGCCCGTACTTACCCATCTTCCCATAGTGGCACGCATCTATCTATAGTGTTTGATACTGTACCAAAAATCAAAGGGAAAATCGGTTAAAATTGAAATTCATTCATTTTTGAAAAGCCCTGGAAACGCGAATAACCAAGTGTTATACATATGCAAGTGCCATCAACACATATTGATTGAGCATGATCATTGAAAGGGGTTACCTATACTATAGCTAAACATCATAACCTGCCTTCCAGGCCTGTGGTTCAGTACAACAAGACCCAGGACCTGTACCGGGAGGTGTATGTGCTGTACACCAACCTCAGCCTCACTGTGGTGGTCACTGACGGGGGCACGCCCATGCGAGGCACACACGCCAACATCACCATAGGTGAGCAGAAGCAGAACAGTCCCTGGCCTGGTCTGTGTCACTAGCCCGGTCTCCACTCAAATGTGTTTTTGACATCTCAGAGAGCCTTCTCACACATGAAAAATGATACCTGATCGTTGTTCATCGATTTTCCCTCTAAAGACCTGGATCTGCTAGTGGTAATTGTCTAAAAATATACACAAAGTTAATCCACAATTACTTTTGTTGTAACCATATACATACTATCATCTCTCACAAAACAGTGTGACAGCTGAACGGACTAGATAAATGGAATATAATATATTGTCTAATCTTGCAAAGAGCCAAGTGAAGAAATCCTGGGGTAAATAAAGGCAAGAAATAGGTAGTATACAGATGAAAAATTCATATACGCATCCTCGCATCAATAGTCCAGCTAAACCGTTAATAACATATCCACTAAAAATAGCTGCACGTTTTCTCGTGATATCCCAAGAGGGTCTCTAAGCGCATGTTTCTTTTGCGATTTTCCCACATACACAGATAACTTCAATTTGCGATGCAATAGTGACCAAGCAACATTTCATGTTTCCTCTAGAGCTGCACAACAGCTGTCTGGTGGACACCAAGTTCCTCAACATCTACTACGATATTTCCATCGGCTACAGGACCGGCACCATACACACGGTCATACCTGGATACTTCCAGAGCCTCATACGTAAGCATTAGTATTTGTTGTTTCACAATCTACATATGATGCTTGCCATACTTTATTAATTGATCAATGGTTGCGTGTGATAAACAAGTGTTCTTTATCAAGGATACTAATGACCAAAGACACATGAAAAGGTAATATGTGTAGGCCCAGAATTTGATTTGTAGTATGGATTCTAATTTCCATGCCATCATATCGCTTATGCCTACACTGTCATTGCCCACGCTGTTTCTGTACAGAGTGTGACCGGGTGCTGGGCATGGAGGTGGGCTTCGTCCCAGACAACTACCTCTCTGCGTCCACGTGGGAGAGAGACAGCTACCCAGCCCGCGGACGTCTCAACCTCACCACCTTGGATTGTAAGTCTTAAACACACTTTGGATTTCACATTGTGTTTCTCTGCTTTTGTTTATATCACTATGGCCTTCCTTCATGAGTAAGTGATTTAACTTTTTACTCATTTCTATTTAGTTTGAATATATCATATGAAATATATTAGATATAATTGAATGTCTCTTGGACTTGTTTGTTCATGTAGCAATCTATTCGCTGAATACCTAATTGCTAAGAGCAGTTCTGAGTCGGACTGGATTTCCAAACAGAATCTCAGCTTTTTCATCTTAATGGGTTGTTGAGAACTGAAAATGATTTTTTTAATAATATATCTCGCAACGCTTTGAATCAAAAATATTTGCCTATTGCTTCAGTTGAGCTGGACGGTCTGACCGGAGGTTGGATACCTCAAGTCCAGGACAAGAACCAGTGGTTCCAGATAGATATGCAGGAAGAATATGTTTACCAAGAGGTACTTATATCACATTAAATACACTGCAAAAACCCCATTGTCATGCCATGATTCAGAGCCTATTGGTATTGGTACTCTGCGATACATCATAAATCACCTACCATTCCCATATCATGATCTTATAAAACGCTAGTGGCAACTTATCCAATAATGTATGGTAACTTGTAATAATACAAACTTCTGTCTTGAATATAATATGCCTGTTTGTAGATTTACATCCAGGGCCAGGAGGATTTGCCCCACTGGGTGACCAGCTTCTATGTCTACTACAGCCATGACGGCGTCACCTGGCTCAAGTACAAGGAAGAACTCAATGCCCAGAATGTTGTCTGCAGTAACAGCAACAACACATTACTGAACAATACAGCAGATGGAAATAGTACTGCGGCCAACAGTACTGCAGATGGAAATAGTACTGTGGTCAACGGTACTGCAGATGGAAATAGTACTGCGGTCAATGGTACTGCAGATGACAGTAGCAATATTGCTGAAGACAACGCTGTTGAGGATAATCAGCCTCCGTGCAATACAAGTGTATGTATTGAATGTCCGTCATTGGTCATGTTTTAATCAATTGGTCATGTTCTTAGAGCATACTTGTGGTTAGGTTTGCATGGCATTCTGGCACAAAGGGTGGATACTAATTTTGGAAAGGGGTGAAGAGCTATGGAAAGGATTGGTGAAACTGTCCCTGACCACAATAATAAAAATTCATTTCTAGAATCGAACCAAAATGTATCAATCCAACAGCTTCATCTGTCCACAATCACGTGCCCTCATAATACTTCAACAAATTCTATCACTTGTATAAAAAAGATTTATGTTTGAATAAATTTGTATTATATGTTTTGCAGGGAAATCAAGATTACGCTGTAAGTATTATTTTGGTTTATAAAACCCACTGAATATAACATTATTGTTTTAGTTTTTGAAACATCAATATTTGATGTAAATCATATCAAACAGAACATATTCATTATGATATCCCCAACATATTAAATTCTGATATTGCATTATGCAGTGAACCAATGGAAAATATACATCATGTTATATGTTGCATTTCATACATTACTCCCATTACTTCTTTCAGCTATTGTCGGGTACAACGGGTAACAACGTCGTCACGAAAGTAAAATTGGACCCTCCCATCTTCGCTCGCTATTTGAGGATTAACCCGCGAAGTTGGGTGGGGAAGATCGCACTGAGGACAGAGTACATCGGCTGCTCATATTCAGAGGAATATTACTGTAAGTGACACACAGACATCAAATCCATAGGCAGATACAGGGTGTGCAGGGGGCACGCCCCCTCTTCCCTCCAAAATACTTCATTTTTATATGTTTTTTCATGAAATCCCTTAAGTGCGCCCCCAGCCCCTCCCCGCTTTTTTCTTAAGTGCGGCTCCCCCTCCCACCCTCTTTCCAAAGACCTGGAATCTGCCATTGAAATCAGGGTGTGTTGTGTGCCTTCGTGTAATAAAAGTGTCACCACTACTTCTCCATTGACCAAGCAATGAAGACAAACTTGCTTTGTGTTATTCATGTAGATCTTGTGTTCTAGGCCCAGTAGAAATTATGAGATTCAGCTCCATAGACTTTGAGATTAGCAATAGATCATCCGACCAAACAAGCATATTACATACACCCTATTACTATTAAATTACAAACATGAGAACAGCCTGGGACAGTCTATGTAAATATAGAAGCAAATATACAAGTGTACCAGTAATAAATTCGGCACCCATTATTGCTTTAAAGACTTCACCACACTTCATTGATCCTTTGCTATTCCCTCTCCTCCCAGATCAGATATCGTGCCAGCGCTGTGAGACTTCTAACTACTGCATTGGGGATGGCCTGGTGCATCCCTGTGGTCGCTGCGACCCACCCCAGGCAAACTCCACCTGCGGCCGTCACCCCACAGAACACTCTTTCGGCCGAGCCAAAGAATGCGAAGCGTGTATTCCTGGATGGGTGAGCACTTATAACTCCCTGTAGTCTGTAGCTAGCTAGATCAACCATTTTAAATGGGATAAGCATATCCTCTTGCTGTTATTCACCCATGTGGATAGGGCGGGTGGACATACGCTCATACAGCTCCCTTTCCCACAACTTCTACCTTCCTAAAATGCATACTTAAATCTCGTTAACATTTTTCTGCATTCAAAAATCCCTGGAAAGGTAATTACGTTGACACCAAACAAAATGAACCTCTATGTCCTGTATATCAAACAATCTCAACTGTCTCTTATCTGGCAGGTGTGCCACAACGGTATAGCCAAGCCATGTGGTCCGGGTTACTACTCCGCCTGTAACAGCACGTGGTGTCCCGGGAGTGCACCTTGTGTGAGGAGGGCCACAAGTGTAAGGGCGGCATCAAGACGATCTGCGAGGTGGGCACCGTAGCCAAAGCCGGCCAGGGTGAGTGATTCTGTGGGCACGATTGAGCATCATACTTTCAGTTTTTGAATACATACATGTATTGATATGACACGTTAATAGTCTGATATGATACAATACTAATGTGAGTGATTAGCACGTCTGCGCTATGGTAGCAATGTGCTGTATGCTCCCCAGGGAGTTGAGAAAGGATATAGTGTGACAAGGATGCCAATAACCTGGTGTATATGTAAAGTCTGCTAGAGCACGGCAAAATGTGAATTGTGACTGTAAATAAGCACGTTTACATCTATTTTATTTAAATTGACAGTCGAAAAAGCCTTTCTACATTCAACATTGAACATTACCTTTATACCTGATTAATTCCACACATTGCACTAAGATTGGGTTTTGAAATACAGATAATGAAATCATTTACTATCTGCAAAGTCAAATACGTAACCTTACACAGCATACTGCTACTACTCAATTCAAAAGAGAAAGATCATTTGTAACACAATCTGTTTTCCATCAGCTGCGTGTGAGTTCTGTGTGGCCGGCTCATACCAGAATGGCACCGGACAGACGGAGTGCATCCCGTGCCCGCCCGGCTTCACCTCATCCACCATGAAAGACCGATGCGACCCCTGCTCAAAGTCCACGTATGCCACCGGCGATGGCAAGCAATGCGAGTATGTTGTGCATTGTTAAGATGTGAAGTTTTGTTTCACGTACACATTCAAAAGACTGAGGTTCTGAATGGGGGTGCTCCACCCGACATTGTTCACGTACACATTAAAAATTTTTTAAATACTCATAAATCCCAATGTCTTCATGTTTTAAAGAGGGAAATCAATGTATTCATTTGATGGGTATAGTACCTTACAGCCTTGCATTTCTTTATACTAATTACTTGGTACATGTTTACTAGGATACACTCTGACTAAACATTCCATAGATATATATCCAAGACACAAAACTGAAATAAAGACTGCACAACTCCTACATATTGTACTACATGAAGCACCATAACTGTATCCCCACCACTTGCAGTGCGTGTGATGACGCGACTGCCTGCCCATGCATGGCAGAGCCTCCGCCTTGCTTCGTGGGGCCCAACTCTGCCGCGGTGTGTGTGAACCTGGACGCGGCCGGCGGCTACAAGTGCCTCGGCTGTCCCGACGGCTACGAGGGAGACGGACAGACGTGCGCCAACATTGATGAGGTAGCGACGCTCATGTTTTTACCTTTTACCAGTTAAGATTCTTAGATTCTGCATAACATGTGATGCACTGAACAATTTCCTATATCTAGTGTGCCAGTGCAGTGGTGCTACAAGTCACTACTCTGTTCTGCAAACTGTAAGAAAGACGTGATAATATGCCGAAACATTAACGTAGTAAGGAAGCTGGTTATACTGTTAACCGCAATTTGTGATTCACCATGGAATCTCCACATTCATGTATCTAGCATAGGCTGATCCAGGTTTTCAGAAAAGGGGGGGCGCACTTAAGGGATTTCAAGGGTTTTGTACTCGCGATCGATAGCGAACATGCCAAAAACCTTACGAAAATAAGGTATTTTGGTGGGGAAAGGGGGGGCGCCCCCTGCACCTCCCTGGGTCTGCCGAAGTCTTGTAATTTGTTCGGTCGCACTAGCAGTGACTTCTCTGTCATGCCTAATGAGATTCACATCACAATCTACTACTGCATGGTGAGGTAGTGAAACTTCTGAGTGACAAACTAACTTACGAAACTTCATCATTCTACCATGTTTGCAAAATGAAAGCGCATTTATCTCTTTGTAAAAGCTATACTTGTTTCTTTTCTTGTACACAGTAACATTCAACGCATAAGTCGGCGTGTTTTTAGTTCTAAAATGGACATTATCTTTTTCTCCGAATAATCTGCTGGGTGCATTGTAACTATGATTATATCATGAAGACCTCTATACTATGAACGCAATGGAAGTAACGTTTTATTATGTTTCTAGTGCACTGTGCATGAGCCATGCTGGAACAAATCTGCCTGCATTAATAACGACCCCGGCTACGAGTGTCCAGTCTGCCCCAATGGCTATGAAGGCTCATATGAAGATGGCCTGGGATTTGCTGTAGACAAGAGAGTAAGATCACAACCCTTTTTTTAAATGTCTTGAATAATATCAACGCAGTCAAAATCCTAGTATTGATTGATTCAATATAAGAAAATGAGAATAAGAAAGTCCTTATAACAAAGCTGAGTTGCAGGACCTTTTCCACAAGAATGACAAAGCTTTCCACAATGATCTATGCATTTTATTTCATAAACAAGATTCCTTTTTAATGCTCGTTTGAAACCCAGAGGTCAACGATTGTCTTCCCGTATTGAGAAAAAAACATGAAATCAGACAAGTTATGACAAAAACATATTGACCTTCCAATACCAAGGTATCATCACCATTGTAATCGAATTCAAGAGAGTAAAAACACGTGGTTTGTTATGGTGTCAGGTGTTTGACGACGCCTGCGCCGGCAAGCACAGCGAGGTGATCTACCAGAACTGCACGGACATAAACGAGTGTGAGATCAACCACGGGGAGTGTGATCCACACGCTTTCTGCACCAACACTATAGTGAGTACACTTTTTACACTGCCGTTCATGCAATACTACTAAGAACAGCAGATTAGAAAACAAGGTGATGTCACACATCACATCACTCTAGATAGAGTCTAGTCAGGAATTATCAATGTAAAATTTTGCATACATACTTGCTGCTCAAGTTGGAGTTCTTATGTTGCTCCTGGTTGACTACTGGTAGCTAGCTTTCTTTCCTTGGTAGCGGTGGTATTTATCATTTGGCCCTGTTAACTTTTACTTTCTAGAATAGAATAGAATAGAAACATTTATTTCTGATTAAATTCCATAGAAAAGACATAAAATATACATATAAACATAAATAAATAGTAAATAAATAAAACTATGCATAAAATCACAAACTTATCACAAACATATTCCAGATTAATCAGGGCAGTGGTCCATATACACAGGCAGATCCAGATTTTCAGTAAATGGTGGGGGCCACACTTAAAGAATCCCATGGGCTGTGCACGCGCGATTGAGAGAGCACGTGCCAAAAACCCTACGCCCCCTGCGCCTACCCCCGGTTCTGCCTATAATATATGCCATGAACCAAGTCCTATGTTTCAGGGCAGTTTCATCTGCGGTCCGTGCTTCCCAGGCTGGGTGGGCAGTGACATGTACGGCTGCAAGCCGGGCAATTTCTGTATGAGTGGCGAGCACAACTGTGATGAACACGCTGACTGTATCTTCATGGGGCCGGGATTTTTCAAGTGTGAGGTACAATGACTACCAATGGACTCCTAGCCATTACAATTATCTAAAGTGTTTATGTCTACCATGTACCTTAGATGTTATTTTCAAATAGCTTAATGTTTTTACAATAAGTACACAAGACTTAGCTGCTTCATGGGTCATTCTCACTATCCAATCAAGTGCATTGATTAATTGGTGTTTTAGAAGCATAGAGTCCCATTCATTCATAACTCTGTCCAATATGCAACAGTTTTGTTTTCAAAAATTGCAATTTGAAAGTTCTTTACCTGCAACATAACTTTCTTGGAATAATAATTGCTGCGTACATGCAAAGCATCAAGCATTATTCTGACCGGCATTAGAACCACACTTCCACAATTACTGTGCACCAGTTACGTGAGCCCCGTATGTGTTTGTCTACAGTGCAGGAACGGCTGGGCGGGTGACGGTGTGTTGTGCGGCCCAGACCCCGACCAGGACGGCATCGTCACGGTGGCCATCTCATGCACTGCACCAGGATGCCGACGAGTAAGTGCCTGGATGGATGTAGGTATGGGTCTATATCACAGGGATGTGGGTATGGATTACAGTTGGGACCTTCGCTCGGTTTTAGCCTCCGAACCTTCAGGACCGTTTACCGAACGAACCTGCCAACGTTCGTTGATAGGTAAGTGAGTAAATATTGAACTTTAAACACCCATGTGGCGATAAATGTATCACAGGAAAATGGCAGACACAGTAGAACCTACCTTTATTTGCGTCGTCTATTTCTAAAATCGTCACCGTACTGGCTCACCTGTGTTTCTATGGAAAAATGTTGTATTTGACTGGGTGTTCATTGCCCTAGTAGCATGCGCATTATTTCTAACGAAATTAGCTACCAATCACCTCAGATCACAATAGATTACATGTGTAGAGTATCTGTATCTGTATCTGTAACGCTGCTTGAGGTCCTGAACAGGCGCGATGGCAGCGGGGAAGTGCTCTCTACTGCTGCATGCGTGGACAGTCAATGGCAGCTTTGAACTGCTCGATGTTCTCAGACTGGATTATCTCCTCTGGGAGAGAGTTCCAGTCAATAACTGTTCGTACAAAGAAGGAGTTCTTATACTGAGGCGTCCAAGCACTTGGGGGCATGAACGGTTTGCTATTGAGGCGTACGGAATGCTCAACAATGTTTGAACAGCTGTATTCATTAAATGATTTAGCCTTTATACGTCGACGTCCTGACTTAGCTGGAACCAGGAAATCAGATGCTGGGATAGCCGGCACCAACCCTTCCACCACCTTGTACATAAACGTGAGTCTTAGATTCTTCCTCCTATCCTCTAGAGGTTTGAGTCCAAGATGGTTTAGCATGTCTGTAACACATCCCGGGGTTTTGGTGGTGTAGTCATTCACCATGAATCTGGCTGCACACCGTTGGACGCGTTCAAGGCGATCAATGTTCCCTCTAGTGTAGGGGTCCCAAACAACTGATCCATATTCAAGAACAGGTTCCTGCGGAGGAGCCCAAGTGTTGAGTTTGCTTTCTTCGTGATCTTACTGATGTGTCTATCCCATTTAAGGTCATCCGCGATATCCAGGCCAAGGTACGGACTATTGGTAATTTGCTCTAGGATGGTATCACGAATAGTATAGAAATATGGAAGTTTGCCTTTAACTATTAGGATCTTACATTTACTGGCATTGAAAGACGTCCCCCATCTTTCAGCCCACAGTTCGAAACGTTTAAGATCCTCTTGGAGTGCTTTCTGATGAGTACATGTGTAAGAAATAGCCATGGATTCCTCATAGTGTGCTTGCAAAATACGTTAGAATATAAATATTTGCTATAAAGAGACAAGGATGCATGTGTTATCCTAGGACAACTGCCCCTATGTGTCCAACAGTGGTCAAGAAGACAACGATCGAGACTGGCAGGGAGACGTGTGTGATGACGATGATGACGCAGACACAATATTTGACTTTATGGTCAGTTGTTAGTTTACTCACACTGTTTACTGCAACATTGGATTTTTTGTCATTGGATTTTGTGTAGACATTATACCACTTCCAATTTTTTTTTAGAAATAAATCATCGGATATTTTATTTGCACATTAACTTTCAGTTTGGTTTGAATTTTT
>CM032663.1:9639164-9651396 GCA_019095985.1 Streblospio benedicti
GGGTTAATTTGTTTTAAAGGAAATAAACTTAAAAAGCACCTTCTTTTTATATTGAAAGTCGAAAATACTTTCAAATTCAACATTGAACATTTTTTTCTATACCTGATTAATTCCACACATTACGGGGTTGGGGTTTTTAGAAACAGATAATGAAATCATTTTATTTGGGGGTAAATCCCCTTAACCCTTCACGGCATACTCCACTACTAAATTTAAAAAAGAAAAGGTATTTATAACACAATCTGTTCTCCATCAGCCGTGGAGTTCTGTGTTGGCCCGGCTCATACCAGAATGGCACCGGGAACATCCCTGCCCCCCGGGCCCATCCACCCAAAAAAGCCCCATGCGACCCTGCCCCAAAGTCCACGTATGCCCCCGGGATGGAAAGGGCAATCCCAGTATGTTGTGCATTGTTAAGTTTAAAGTTTTTGTTTTTCCCTTAAAAAGAATCGGGTTCTTAAGAGGGTGCCTATAAATCCCCGACACATTAAATGTTTTAAATACGTGGTCAATTTTTTCATCAAAGGGGGGAAAGGGGTTTTAAATTATGAACCTTACAGCCTTGCTTTTTTTATACTAATAATTTTTTTTTAATGTTTACTGGATACATTTTTGACTAAACATTCAAAGATATTTTCCAAGACACAAAAACTAAAAAAAAGGCTACACATCCCCCCCCAAAAAAACTTCTCCGTTCCCAATGCCCCAATTTTCCTCCCCATGATGGCAGGCCTCCCTTTGCCCAGGGCCCAATTTCCCCCGCGGTTGTGTGAATTTTGGAGGGGCCCGGGGGCCCCAAGTGCCTTGGCTGTCCCGGCACGAGGGAGAGGGGGGGACGGCGCCAACATTGATGGGGTAGTGACGCCCCATTTTTTTTACCTTTTACCTTTTAAAAAATTCTACATAACAGGGATGCACTGGAACAATTTCCATTATCTAGTTTTAATTACAGTGGGGGTTTCAAGTTTTTTGCCCTGCTACTACAAAAAACTTAATATCCGAAACATTAACTTTGGTGGGGTGGCTAAATTTAAATTTTACCACAACCTGTGTTTCCCCCTTTTGGGAGTATCCCTTTCCCATGTTTTGCAACACTGGGGACATTGTTTTTTTTTTTTTTTTTTTTAAAAACCCAAGTGATGTCCCCACTAGTTTTACTGGGGTTTTTTAAATTAGTGAAATGTTGTTTTTCCCCGAATTTGGCGGGGTGCATTGTAACTTTTATTATACCCAATAAAGACCTCTTTATCCTAAACTCATAGGAGGAAACATTTTGTTATGTTCCTAGTGCACTGTGCACGAGCCATGCTGGAACAAACGCCTGCATTAATAACGCCCCCGGCCCTGGGTTGTCTCCCCCAAGGCCCCACAAGGCTCTTATGAAGAGGGCCCTGGGATTTGCTGTGACAAAGGGAATCAAAAAACCTTTTCCCCTAGAATAAATCAACACGGTAAAAATTGGTAATGTTTGGGTTTAATTAAAAAAGAATAAAAAAGGGTGCCATAGTATAAACAAAGATATGAGTTATATTTTGATATGTCGACCTTTTCACAACTAATGACAATCATACCATTTTCTTTTCGTAAACAACATTCCTTTAAATGCTCGTTTTGAAACTGAAGCATCAACGTTACCCCACACATCTTCTCTTGAGAAAAACATGAAATCAGACAAGTTATGACCAAAACATATTGACCTTCCAATACCAAGGTATCATCACCATTGTAATTAGATTCAAAGTGGTTTGTTATGGTGTCCAGGTGTTTGACGACGCCTGCGCCGGCAAGCAACCCAGTGGTGATCTGCGGGAACTGCACGGACATAAACGAGGGTGTGAGATCAACCACCACGGGGGTGTGATCCACACACGCTTTCTGCACCAACACCATGGTGGTACACTTTTACATTGCCGTTCATGCAATACCACTAATTACAGCAGATTATTAAGCAATTGATGGCACACATCACATCACTCTAGAGTCTAGTCGGCAATTTTCAATCCCTGTTTACTTTTACTTTCTAAATCTACCATTTCAACAAAATAAACTGACCCCTGAAGAATTCAAACATTCTAATGATTAAACATATTCCATTGTAATCCAGGGCAGTGGTCCGCTATACAAGGCAGATCCGGGTTTCAGAAAGGGTGGGGGGGCATAAGGATCCCATGGGCTTCATGCCAAATTGCTGCCCCCTAAACCGCTTTGCCCCCGGATCTGCCTATAATATATGCCATGAACCAAGTCCTATGTTTCAGGGCAGTTTCATCTGCGGTCCGTGCTTCCCAGGCTGGGTGGGCAGCGACATGTACGGCTGCAAGCCGGGCAATTTCTGTATGAGTGGCGAGCACAACTGTGATGAGCATGCTGACTGTATCTTCATGGGGCCGGGATTTTTCAAGTGTGAGGTACAATGACTACCAATGGACACCCAGCCGTTATAAGTATCTAAAGTATTTATGTCTACCCGTTCTTTAGATGTTCTTCTCATAGTTTTGTTTAAATAGCTTAATGCTTTGCAATAAGTACACAAGACTTCGCTGCTTCATGGGTCACATCTCACTATCCAATCAAGTGCATTGATTAATTGATGTTTTAGAAGCATAGAGCCCCATCCATTCATAACTATGTCCAATACAGTTTTGTTTTCAAAAATTGCGATTTGAACTTTCTTTACCTGCAACATAACTTACTTGGAATAATCATTACTGAGTGCATGCTATGCATCAAGCACTATTCTGACCGGCATTAGGATCACACTTCCACAACTACTGTCCACCAGTTACTGAACCCCGCATGTGTTTGTCTGCAGTGCAGGAATGGCTGGGCTGGTGACGGTGTGTTGTGCGGCCCAGACCCCGACCAGGACGGTATCGTCACGGTAGCCATCTCGTGTACTGCACCAGGATGCCGACGCGTAAGTGCCTGGATGGTTTTTGGTATGGGTCTTTAGCATACGAATGTGGGCATGGAATGATTCCCTAGTATGGATCTATATCATTGGGATGAGTGTCTGGAACTATATCACAGGGATGTGGGTATTATATGGACCTATATCTTAGGGGTGCATCTAAGGCTTTCCTTTAAAAATGTTGTATTTGACTGGGTGTTCGCTCGGAGCACGCGCATTATTTCTAACAAAATTGGCTATCAATCACTGCCAATCACAATACAAGTGTAAGAAAGAGTAAGAAAGAGCAATGGATGCCTCATAGTGTGCTTGCAAAATATGTTAGAATATAAATATGTGCTAAGAGCCAAGGATGCATTTGTTCTACTAGGACAACTGCCCCTATGTGTCCAACAGCGGGCAAGAAGACAACGATCGAGACTGGCAGGGAGACGTGTGTGATGACGATGATGACGCAGACACAATATTTGACTTTATGGTCAGTTGTTAGATTTAAAACTCATGCTATTCACTGCAACATTGGATTTTTTTCATTGGATTTTGTTGACATTATACCACTTATAATTTTTTTAGAAAAAAATTATCTGATATTTTATTTGCGTATCAATTTTCAGTTTGGTTTGAATTTTTCAAAATCGCACATATAGATTGTTTTGCTTTGGTTCACACCATGTTGACGTGACATTATATAACGCACAATTTGATTTCAGTGTCACCAAAACCTGTAAATATGGACTATGAAAAGGTATGATTGCAAGCATTCCTTCCATAGTGATTTAGTTTAACTTTATACGGTTCATGACAGACTCATTATAAATTTAAATAAATTTCTTCTCATTTGAGCTTTTAAGCATCATCACCTCGTTTGGTAAATTGTGGGTAAAATTAGAATGAACGCGCTATCCGTTTAACACCAATATTTTCTTAGGTTAAATTGAGAGTTAATTTTACATATTTATCCAGTAGTATATTACATATCAAATAGTATATTTAAATAATGTACCAATTGTACCATAATATCATCTGTTTCCAGGACAACTGCCCGTTTGCGTATAATGTGGCCCAGTGGGACGCAGACGGCGACTTTGTGGGTGACGCGTGCGACAACTGCCCATCCGTTCAGAACTCCGATCAGGCTGATGCTGATGAGGACGGCACAGGAGACGCCTGTGATGATGATCCGGACTCAGATGGGGTTGGGGTAGGAGATAACTGTCCCACAGTGCCTAATACAGGTCAGTGTTCAATCAGAGAAGATGATAAAATGATTAAAATGGGATTTATGCTTGCGGCTATTGCCTGACACATAATGCTCATTTTTTAAATTTTTATTAAGTTCCCTATAGACATTATGTGTGGATCATGTTGGTATTAAATTGGGATAGGTGTTATTCTTTGATTTTGATATTTCTGATATATCTAACTCTGGTAAGTAGTATCCTGTAGAGCCACTTATGAATTGACAATATACTTTTTCATATTAGTCTATTTTCAAATAAAACGGCGGATGTGTGAGTAGTTGTCAGTAGATCCCATTCAAAAAATATCTTCAATGTCATGTTGATAATGTAGTCTATACGTAGGATGCTGAAAGTAGTCCCAAGCATTAATGAAAGAGATTTTATAGCTTTGCAGAAGCTCAAATATCATGTCCTGTAAGCATTCACATCCTTCAAAATACAACGATACAACAAAATACAAGTTCACCGTTAAGCCTGACCATACCAATCAACCTCTCAAATTCATTCATTTTTACATCACAAACTACTTCAATGATGCAATGCTATTTTCATTCTTTTGATCTTGCTGCAAACAGACCAGCTAGACACTGACAATGACGGTGTGGGAGAGGTGTGCGACAACTGCCCCGGATTCGCCAACTCCAACCAGCAGGATCTGAACCAGAACGGCGTGGGGGACGCCTGTGAGAATGGCGATGAGTGAGCTCTTACAACAACATATGTGGTGTAAAATGTGTGAATTCCAATATTATACTATTCTTAATTGAAGAAGAAAAGTCTCTTTTCTACCCCATGCCTTGTTCTGAATGATGCCTGTAACTTCTTGTTCACATAGAACCTCTAACCTCTGAAACAATTTTCAGTCAAGAACACACAAGTCACCGCCTTTTAAAGATTCTTAGATTGCAGTTCAAAACATAATAAACAAATAATTCAGGTGATTCTAAAATGTGTGATTAACTATAAAGTGTGTTTTTAATTCCTACAACATTGCAGTGACGGAGTTCTGAAATGCCTGTAACTTGCTCACACAGAACCTGTCCTCTAACCTCTGAAAAATTTTCAGTCAAGCCGACAAGTCACCGATTTAAAGATTCTTGGATTTGCAGTTCAAAAAAAGAAAACAAATTTGTAGATGATAGTGTTCCATTTTTATTATAAACTATATGTATTTTTCTGTTTAATTAGTAAGTGCCGGAAACTTCTAGCTTTCAAACAGGTGTTTTCCTGAAAATTTACTTCATCTAGTAACTTGGATTATTTCATGCAGTAATTTAGAACATTTATTTCTGGAGTTTGCAGTATATGGAATCATTATTTTCTGAAATAAATTATACTACATTTGGGCAACATTGCAGCTAACTTGGGATTATTTTTTTAAATTTCCAACTTTCCATTGGGATTAGTCACTACTTATCTAAATGTTAATTCCATTCAACATTTTTAACTATATGTATTTTCTCCAAACCACTTAGAATATAGTAATTCCAAACTTTCTAGGAATTCTGACCATTTAATGTTCAAAAATCCATTAAACTTAACTTGGCTACATGATGTTTCTTATTTGACGGCCCACCAAATGACGATTTTCATCATTCTTTTCAAATGACCATTATGTTATGGCAACATTCCTCCTAACTGAGATTATTTTATGCAAAGGTGGAGAACATTTTTTAATGTTAATTGATATCTATAATAAACTGTGACAGTAAAAAAGGGTTTGCCACATATTTGGCAGATAGCATCAAAAAAAATAACATTTAATGTTCAAAAGGGTAAAGATTGGTCCCCAGATGTGGTTTTGAGCGTCGACTTCACGATATAAAACGAATGAGACACTGTCATGCACAACGATTCGAAACTGTATCAATCACTCCATCGAAATAACCTGACAATGTCCGATGATGGCTTAAAAGTGCTCATGAGGCAGTCAATGTGGAAGAAGTTCCGGGGCGGGCGTGGACGCCCCAACGACAGACAAAATACTTCATTTTCATAGGGTTTTCATGAAATTCCGCTAAAGTATTCCACCCACTTTCAAAAACCTGGATCTGCCTATGAAGGTGGAGAACAATTTTCACCTGATGTGGTGATTGATATAGATCTACGTGTAATAAAAAAACTAGGTGACGGTCAAGTACATGCCACATATATGGCAGATAGCCATCCAATGAAAACAATATACATGTCTGATGCTGATCAGGGTAACAGATTGTATAAGTCTAGATGGCATAGAGGTAATTGATCGTGTAAGCCTACATAGTAAATGTGACAACGCACACACACTGTCATGACAGGATCATTCTTGTCTAACAATATCAATCACTCCATTCTTATAACCTACAATATATCAATTAAACTGAAACAGTCATACATCATACATACCTAGAATACCTATCTGCAGTTGATTCTCGTTAAGTGGTATACAGCAGGTAATAAACTGAAGTAGTTGAATCGTTAGCATACTTATCCTATGTATGTATTATGATCCAAAGCAAAATCAAACTACTAATTCTTAATATACGATCAATCAACCCATTTGCTAGGCAACCACGTGGGTGATTTGTGTGACAACGACCTGGATGGTGACGGCGTCATCGACGGTCAGGACAACTGCCCCAAAAACAAGCTGCGCCACAAGCCCAGCCTCAGCAAGTACAGGATCGTGGACATGGACCCGTCCTTGGGCGAGCCCTCTCCTGTGTGGCTGGTCCTCGACCAGGGCAGGGAGGTCCGCCTGGCCAACCCCACCAATGCCTCGTCAATTGTCATTGGTAGGTTATAGACTATATGGAGTAGTGTAGAGTCCCTACCCGTATTTATACGTACATTACGTAGGTGACAACAGCTTGCGGCTCAGTCGCCTGATGTTCAAAGGTGGGATATACATTGATTATAAGGACACCAGCGATGCCTAGTTTATTTACTTTAATAGGTTAAAAGTGTGAAGGTAATACAAATGTAGCTAAGTCAATCATAGGGTGTTTGAACAGAAAGCTTAACTGACACCATCATGCACAATGATCAAATGCGGGTTATACAAGTAGACACTGAGATACTTACTTCCAAATTTGGAATAGATTTTAAAGACACAAGCAGGCGATGGTCATGTTATTGCGCAGGGTCTACGTGTAGCAATTAACAATATCCTAAGTAGTTCAGAAAATAGATTTAAAACATCCTTGTAGTACATAAAACCAATTAAGTATCATGTACTAGATCTAGGTAGCGCTGATCATAGGCTTGCTAATACAAAGTTACAGAAATATTACATCAATATGCTAGATCTGTGTTCATCACGTAACAGCCCTAATTCGCAGGATCTGAGTACCTGAGTGACATGGACTATCGCGGCACTTGGTTCGTCCACTCCAGCGACTGCCACGGTTACGTGGGTGCCGTGTTCGGCTACAACAGCCACAACCTCTTCTATGTGGTGATGTGGAGGCACATCCACTACAACTGGTACGGGACCAGCTATCGTGGCGCAATAAAGGGCATGCAGCTCAAGGTGGGTCAAAGATCAAAGGGTGCACATAGGTTATCATTATTATCTATAATACTGATCAGGCAGAGATGGAGGGTGGTTGTTAGGTAGGTTTCACTTGTGGAGATCTTCAATGCTAAGGAATTCAGACGTATGTACATGTACATGAATAAAAAGATAGATGTCAAAATTGCCACTTTGCTAAGCACTTTGAGTGTAGAATGACATAGGCAGGTCCGGGGGGGGGCAGGGGGACCCCCTTTTCCCACCAAAATACTTCATTTTCATAGGGTTTTTCATGAACTCCCTTAGGTGGGCCACCCACCCCACCTTTTTCCTTAAGTGCGGCCCCCCTTTTCCAAAAACCTGGATCTGCTTATGTGAATGTAATTAAGCAAACGGCTGACCGTGTCATCAATAATTGCATTATCAAGTACATTATTGCTGTTACGAGTTTGACAATCCCATCACTAGCATTCCTTCGTTTAGCTAGTGGACTCTAGCTCGGGTCCGGGCAACGCCCTGGGCAAGGCGCTGTGGCACTCGCACGGCACTGCGGGGCAGGTGGACGTCCTGTGGCACGCGGCGCAATCAGGACATGGTGGGCTTTTTTGGAAAAAGCAAAGGAAATGGAATCAGTGGCAAATTCATCCATCAAGGCCCGAAAAAAAAAAACATAATTTTTACGATATGCCCAGCGGCCATTTTTAAAAACATCTAAAAAACTATTTCGGATTGGGTGGGTAGATTTCTGGGATACAGGGCATCCCCTATTGAATCCCATAAAAAATTTCTTCAATTTTCCGAAAATTGGTGTGTATTTCCAGATTTATATGGTCCCTATGTTATTGTTTGTGTGGACACTCTGCAGCCATCAACTTGCTGATGATTATAGCAGAAGGAGGCCTCGTGGTGTTGATATATGGACCTCCAGAGGCAAATAATACTCTAAAACTAGAATTGTTTGCGCACAATTTAATTTGCGAATTTCGTGGGTAGGGGCAAAAACGCAAACTTAAATAGTCAGCAAACAATAACAGCCAATGTAAAAGTAGGTCCGGGACTGACCAAAATCGCAGAATTAAATAGTCACAAAATAATTTATAGATGAAAATCTCTAAATGTAATAGCCACGGAAATATTCTAGTTTTACCGTAGGTAACCAACTGAGCCTTGTTAATACCAGGGTGAAACTCATCATCCTCTGGTAAGTTTTGTAAGTTATGATTAGGGTGATCTACACAAAAATACATTGAACAATGAAATGAGCCGCTGAGGCTGAATACCATGGATTCATGTGGTATTTTGGCATAGTTGTAGTTGATGAGCCATTGTCATCCATCACCTTATGCCAATACACAAGGTCGTTTTTGTTAAATAGCAGGGAATGTGTCAAGTTATGTCTATTTATAGGCTTTTGTTTTCTTTCATAATTATTTTTCAAACAATTGTTGACTTTTTACTTTTCCAGAATCATTGTAAAGCAAGAGGAGACCGTTTTAATAGACTCGGGTGAAGTGTATAACACGAGAATCACAGGAGGCATGGTGGGTGTGTTTGTTTTTGCCCAGCCAGGGGCCATCTTTTCCAAACTCGACTATCGATGCAAAGACAGGTAAAGACAAATACCATAAGTTATCTCAAATATTAATAAAAGTCATTATCATGCGGACGCTATATTTTGCCATGATTTTGCAATACTGTTTGATTTTTTTATGGATTTAAATCTTTAAGTCTAACTTGAAGACACATTCAAATAATCTTCTTTAACTTAATTAACACCATATATGACCGTGTGTAGTAGTATATCTGTCTTTGAAGATGGGAATCAGATATCATGTTATCATGGTCTATCTACCTGGTCCATTTAGTTCTATTGACAATAATCACATATGCGGAACTTGTTCTTTCTAATGTAGAGAAAACGAAGCGCTGCAGTTTGATGGGATTCAGGACTACGTCATTCTACATGACATCAACGACTTGGAGGCCAATGTGAGGTGAGAGCATGATTGACAGGTCAATGTGAGGTGAGAGCATGATTGACAGGTCAATGTGAGGTGAGAGCATGATTGACAGGTCAATGTGAGGTGAAAGCATGATTGACAGGTCAATGTCAGGTGAGACAATGTGTAACAGGCCAAAGACAATACTAATTTTTAAAGCTAGCAATAGTCTGATCAGCTGATTTCAGATCTCTAATCAGAATTAGTCTAGAGCTCTAAAACCAACAGTTAGCAGCCAAAAGCTCCTGGGTCAATTATATTAAAGCAGATGTACTGTATATTGTGAAAATTCTTTTTTTTTAATATTCACCACCTTGCTTAGCTTATGATACAAACCCTATAGGGGGGGTTATAAGGAAGTGGGATAAGGGAAAAAAGGCTGAAAAAATTGGGATAAGGGAAAAGGGGACCCAAAAAGTGGGATATGGATTCTCCAATTAGTAGGATAAAGGACAAAAGAGCCAAAAAGAGGTATAAGGGGAAAAGGACCAAAAAAGAGACATAAGGGATAAAAGGGGGGAAAAAGAGGAATATGGGATTTCTAGACCCCTATATAAACCCTCCCCCCCCCCCCCCCCTATAGCAGCAGCCCCCTTTCAGTCTGACCATAGAGGCCTGGGTGTACCTACCAGCCGGATACCCGCTCACCAAGATGCCGATAGTGAGCAACCTGGACGCCTCGCTGAGCATGTACATTGAGGGTGGCCGACTGAGTGGCCGATTCGGGGCGTCGAGCGCTCAGCTCAACCAAGTGATAGCAGCGTGGAGCTGGACCCACCTGGTCTTCAGATATGATGCTGAAGGTGTGTGTACCTACTAGCTTTTTTCTTTTTTTTTCTTTTTTTTTTTTTTTTTTTTTTTTTTTTACCTACTAGCTTATCAAGGTCAAACGCATTCACTTGCAGATCAAGTCTTTTTCTTTTGCAAAAAGGGGGCGTAACCAATGGATTTCATGGGTTTCACACTATGCTCAATATGAAAAACAGCAGCAATGCTGACAACGGTGGGGTAGGGTGTGGGGGTAGGTAGATGTGAGAAGACATGGAGAGGGGGGGGGGCAAATACATTTGTATTTGATAGTTTGATAGAACGTTGGCTGAGAGTTACGTGTCTTGTCGTCAGGCAGTAAATGGGTTTGGGTAAAGATGTAGAAGATAGATAGCATGGAAAACAGGGGTGGGTGGGATTTGTAGCATGTTTGCAACAGTGGTAGGCACCTTTATAAATTGTGTGCCATAAATATGCCTGAATTTTGGTAAGTGCATAATAAGGCAGTTGGAATTAGCTGCAAAACTCAGTAATAAATGGGTGGGTGTTGGGAGGTGTCTAGATGTTGGTAAATGTGCCACATGTTAGTAGGGAAGCATTGCAAATGTGTGTGGGGGGTGTTAAAATAAGGAAGTGTGGGGTCGGTCAAACGCTGACAAATTGAGGGATGTTGCAAAAGGGGGTGGGGTGGAAAATATGGCCAACATGAAGGGGTGGGTCTTTATAGAATTACCATTAGGTGCCAAAATATACTGGATTAGGATGTATTAGAGTAGGCAAATAATGGGGCATAATATAAATTGGGTTGGTGATGTTAAAAAGTTAATAAAGTAATAAGTGGGTGTATAGGGTGGATGTTGGGTGTTGGGAGAAGTGTGATAGACGTTGGTAAATGTGCTAGTTGGGTGATAGTAGGTAGACACAGTAAAAAAGGCAATATATGGATTGGCTTTGGTACATGTAACATAGCCACGCCATGGTTGGGTGTAGAAAGAGTAGATATAGTGGACTGTGCCATGGATATGACTTGCCTTTATGAAAGGTAGGCGTACATTAAATGGGTGCTAGTAGATTTGTGGTTAGGTATGATGTACATGTTGTCATGCTCCATAAATGTGGGGCATTTTTTCTGCTTTTTTTGAACCCCATCGCCCCTGAAAGTGGAAATCTCAGTTGTGTGACATAAAGGAACAATATCTACACAGTGGTCCTCGCCAAAATCTTGGGCCCACAAAAAAAGTGAAATATCAGAAATTTGTTGATAGATGGACACAACAGTGTGTTGTGCAGTGCTTAGCGTCTTTATTTGGTGTTGTATGGCGAATCTAGCAATCACTACCCAAAGTATGGTAAATAATATATATCTATAACAGTATGCACTCTGAAAAGTCATTAGGAAATGTTAATAATATTGAGGTCGTGGGTGATCAAGAATGGTCTAACTCGCACTACTTGTCCTACACTACACTTGATCATTTTCAGAGTACCAGTTGAGCCTTTTTGTGAATGGTTCATCTACCATGGTACAAGAGACTGACGTGAGGCCAATGTATTGGGTATGTAATATCCTGTCTTCAATATGGTACTACATGGGGTCGAAATTTAGATATTTTGTAACAGACATTTCTATTTAAATTGTCCTCTTTCAATAACAATTTGAAGTTGTATTGAAAAGGACTTAAAAAAATTTTGGTACTTTCCCCAAAACGATTTCGGATTTGGGGTTTTGGGCCAATTTCCTTGTTGATTTTTAAATAAATCAATGAAAAAAATTTTATGTGGTTAAATTTTACAGAGGAAAACTGCCCCCAAAAATTCA
>CM032663.1:9651496-9697535 GCA_019095985.1 Streblospio benedicti
TTTTTGTGTTTGTTAATTCGTTTTCTTCGTGTGTCTTTGTTTTGTTTTAGATTCAAATCATACGGGCTTAGATTACAAACAGCTTCATTGACCTTGATATTCTCTAATATTTTTTTTAAAAAAAACACCAACGTTGACATCTAGACTGTCCTTATGTTTGGGGATTTTTTATGGTGATTATTTTGAAATATTTCAGGTACGTATCTACGGCATAGTGATCCCGGACAGTGAGATAGATGATCATTTTCACGACCCCGGTCTGTACTGGGAGGAGCACAAGCGCTACCTGATGCTGCACTATAACATGGACAACAACCCCAATGGTAGGTAGATCGCCCCCACCACCCCCACTTCTCCCGCCCCACCGCCCCATGGCATGAATTGATCACGCAAACAACTTAAATCATGTACCTGGGTGGAATAGCTCAAAAGAAGTCTTCAAAGATTCCAAGCTCCAATTATGAACAAAAGCATGAACAAAAATGTAGGAGCTTATTCATCATCCCAAGCCTGTGACCACATCAAGACAAAGGGTAAACCAGTGTCCCCAGTGCTTGCACCCCATCCTCCTCCCACATGCACGGACTGACCTTTTACTGTCGCCTTGCAACAGTTACGGAAGTTTCTGATGCCATTCCAAACCTTCACCACACATCCCCGACCCTGTAACGGTAATGCCTCCGCTTCGTCTTCTTCTTACGTCCCCCACTGGTGGTTTTAGGGGGGTGTAGATGGGCCATTTTAGCCTGGCTCACAGCGGGGTCTCATAGTTTACATGGGGCATATGCTCATACGGTGGCTCACGGCGACCACGTCATCTAGAATGTCTCGTTAGCGATTCTGAGTAGCGAGGGGCGTGTCTATCACATTTTGGTAAGTATGGTCTTGATAAACCTCTGCTAAAGTATGCAGCATGAATGTCTGACCACGTCATATAGCGATGCACCTCAAGAATGTCTCTCCAACGATGCTTCTGTGAATAGCGAGGAAAAAAAATAGCTCTATTTCATTTTGGTATGTATGGTCTTGATAAAAGGTGTCTCACAATTAACAGTATGCAGCATGGAGGAGCTCTGAAAATGGGGCTAGCATATAGGCATTTGGCGGCACCCCCAGACGTAGCGCCATAATGCCTAAATGCTAGGGGCCTCAAACTGGGCATGGCCCCAAAACTCGCTTTTTATGTGCCATTCTGTACGTATGCCACTTTGGCCTTATTTGTTTGAATTTTAAATTTATTTTTATCAGTAGAAAGGGGAGATTAAACACAGCGGCTGGGAGAGAGATTAAAGGGGTCTTTGTCCCCCCAAAAGCTGAAGGTGTCTATCACAATTGATTAATATAAATTTGTAGCCATCATTCTGTGCTAAAGTCCACGAGATCAGCCTCCCAGAAAAAGTCCAGACCAGGAGATAGGTTGTTTGGTCTGGTAAAGTGACGTCTCAGTTGTTTTGACATCGTATACACTTCACTGTTTGACACCCATTTTCTAACTTTGCCATGGGAAGCGTCGTAGCCGGCAGCTTGGGCCTCCCCACGTAATTTCTTAAGGCCACCATAAGACGCGGGGTGAGCAGGGTCGCGATAGATTCTGTCTAAGAAAGCCTCCATTATAAAAAAAATAGCTCGGCGTAACCACGCCGCTCACTATTATGCTAGCGAAATCTCCATCAGTGTTGGCAACACTTTTGAAGCTATGTTGCTGAACTGTCTCACACCTGTTATTATAACACGGCCCGTGCTAAACACGTCATTGTAGTGTCCATGAGCCGTTCGCAGCATCAAAGCGTTGTGGAGCTCAGGCTCATGTGCAGATCCATGTAACCACGAGCACACGTCCTTGAGGGTGACTGGCTGCTAATGTCATGGTTGTAAACTTAACTATCCCCAGACGTAGGTCAGGGTAATCACATTTCTGAATGAGGCGTGCATGCGTATCTACGCATCCTCCTTCGAGCGTCGTTCATCGTGGGGCCGGGGCATAGGGCATGGCCATTCTCAAATAATAACATGCTCCCACCAATAGTTCTATGCCTGAGCCGCATGGCACTAAACTCGTGACGGTTGTACACGACGTTGTTTAGATGCGACGCTAAACGACTCAAATCCAGTCTCTCGTGTGTGACTACATTGGTTACACTAGATTGAACCATCCTCCCCCGTCAATATTGCAGATATAATAAACTAAAATCCCAGGGGTCCATGTATCGAATACACACCATCACACGATATAAGGGTTTTATGACATGAATGACTCTGTACGTCCATCGCTAACCACACACCCTAACCACAGACCCAGATTAGGAACACTTAGCGTTTAAAAAAAAGAAAAAAACGTAATGAATGCCACAACCACAGCGATGCATACACGTGTACTTCATGTATCAAACCAAAACAAAAAAAACGCATCCCGCGAAAAACCAACACACCTGCTGATGATCCAGACACTTCCCACCTACAAAAAAATACCCACCCAAAACAACCGCCACCACCACACACATTGGCTCGACTCAACTCACAAAAAAATTAAAAGGCTTCCGCGCGCTCGAATCGCACTCACTACTTATATCTACTAAATAATTTAATGTATAAGTTGTGCGTTTCATGTTAATGTGTGTTACCCAAGTAATTATTGCATACATGTGTGATCATTACTATAACATGAAGTGTACTACCGTAATTACATGAGTAATCATTGTAGTGGTATCAATTTAAAACAAAAAATCTGGTACAGATGAATCTGTGCGGTGACTGAGGAGTAAAGAAACAAAATGATGGGGACCGAAACAAAGCAATTAATGATATTAATGGACTGTGTTTTGAACTTTGAATACCTAGATCTATGCAAAAATAAATACTGTAAAGCTAGAATATTTCGTGGCTATTACATATTGCGATTTTCATATATAAATTATTTTGTGACTATTTTAATTCTGCAATTTTGGTCAGCCCCGGAACTACTATACATTTGCTGTTATTGTTTGCGGACTTTAAGTTTGCGTGTTTGCCACTGTACCCACGAAATTCGCAAATTAAATTATGCGCAAACATTTCTAGTTTTAGAGTAATTCAAAAATAATGGGCACTAGTGTATACAAATGAAGCTGGTGCCTTTTGTTACTGTGTAAACTAATACCGGCTATAGCTATTATGCTTAAGTTTGCGATTTTCATCTAAATTAGTGTTGATCCATTCTGGACCTACTTTAACCCGAAAGTACATTTCCACAAATGCTTTATTTGTATGGAATAGAATGTCTATGTAATAATAAAGCACTTTTTGGTATGGTTAGATGTTTTGATTCTAATGTACTTTATCTTAACTAAATTATTTAGATAAGCTTAAAATTGTTGATTTTCATCATTAAATTATTGTGACTAACGGTATTTAATTTTATTATTATTATTTTGCGATTTTGCTAGACATACTTTACAAGGTTACTGTGCAAACTTGCAAATTAAATTGTGCAAACATTATTTTACAAGTTAAAATGGGTAGACAAAATCTATGTAAATATGGTACTGCAAATTAATTTAGATACAAAAAGCTGAAGTATTAAGATATATCAGGTTGGGATAAAGTGTGCGATGTTATTCAAATCATGCGGGGACAGGTTGTTATTTTCAAGCAGAGAACATACAAAATGTAATATTTATTATCTTTATTATTTTTTCTAGCTTCCAATACCAATACATTATAATAATTCTCCACATATATGTCCAGAACAGTGCGATTTACGGGAGCTTGACTTCTTAACACAAACACACACAAATTATATATATCTATCAATGTTAAACAGCCAAATATACAAATAAATAATCCACTCAAACTAACACTCCACTCCAAACGACTTTTATCTGGGTCCTTAAGAGGACCGTTTTTTGTTACTTTCTTTGTGGTATAACAGACAACAAGATCAACAATTCAATGAAAAGTTCTCTGCTTTTCTGCAAACCAATAAAAATTCTCTGTGCGGTCAAAGTTCAAGCAGCCACTTTACTTTTGCTGGACTTGGGTCTTGCCGTCTTCGGTTTCGCCTTTCCCACTTTCGTCTTAGATGCTCCCTTGCTCAGGGACTTCCTCTTGGCTGGGGTCTTCTTTTTGGACGCACTTTTGGAACTGCTTGGTCTCTTCTTGGGAGTGGCTTTCTTGCTTGACGACCTGGGTTTTGACTTGCTCACACTTCTCTTCTTGGTAGCACTTTTAGACGCAGAGCGGGATCTGTTGTTATTGGTGTTCTTGGCGGAGCTGTTATTGGTATTCTTGGCACTTGCTTTCTTCACAAGAGCATTCTTCTTCACAATTTTCTTAGCTGGCTTTTTGATGGCCAACTTGTTTATCTTGAAGCTCCCATTGCCGCCTACGCCAGTCATCCTCTTCAGTTCGCCTCCCTCGACTGAGGCCTTTGTCAAATACCTCTTGATGAAAGTAAGCCGCTTTGACAAATCAATCTTGTAGTTGGCCGATATGTACTTTTTAATCGCGCTGATGGACGCACCTTTCCTTCCTCCGATAGACGCAATCGCAGCTTTCACCATTTCGTTGGTAGTGGGTCCAGTCGGCTTTGTCACGCCGGTGCCAGGCTTGGCACCAGGTTTCTTGGGCTTTACATCCTTGGTTGCATTATTGCGCTTGAGTGACGGCGTACTAGAACGCCTCTCGGACTCGGCAGACACCGACATAGACGTCGTGGAACGTTCTTTCTTCGGCGTTGAAAAATAAGACACCATCTTCGAAGCTTTGGAGACACGGAAACCTTTCACGTCAAACGATCTTTGTATTGTGATGACACCCGACTTTTGCCGCGCCGCTTTTATAGTCTACAGACAGTGCAAACGCCGTGGTGAGCCCCAACAGGTGCGCTGAGTGTGACGTGACACGCAAAAGATGGTCGGCCAATTTTGACAACTGATTTGTGTCTATTTCATTTATTGATTTTGAATTTTGTCCCAATAGTTCGTAGTGTTTTGGGTGTTTGACTTTAACATCGGATGCACACAACATTTGAGTTTAACTTTTCTTTTATTGATTCGAGCAAGATGTTGCGTTAATCGTGTTATTTTGCAGTGTTTATGGCCATGGCTCTATCGATTTTTGCTTTCGGGAAATTATTGACTAACTTTATTGCGATTTATTGTGATAATAACACAGTATTTGAATGAAATATCTATTAATGTAGTAAGACAAACCACTTCTATAGCGTATTTGCATATTTTATTAGAAAAATATTCGGCCGATTGAATTTTATTTAACTTTAAAGCCGCATACGTAGAACTTTTTAATAGCATTCAAAATGTATGGCGTTACACTTCTGCCTGCAAAATAATGAGAGTTGTGTACAATGAAAACATGATAAAGACGCCCAAATCTTTATTTCTTACTCAAACGAATTGTCAGTTCTATTCTAGATTATTCATTCTTTTGTATTTCAAGCCAATAAAAGAACACTTTTGCACAAAATGCATAGTTTCGACATTATGAGGTTGTGTGGTTGCATCTGGTAAAGCCTGTTGTAATACAGTAGGCCCTACTAGTATGCATTTTAAGATATGAAAGGTTTTATATGGATATTTGTCTAAACACTAGTGATGTCAGTGATATTATCTATTTGTTGCAGATATATACACTGAAGCTGATGATGATCTGTTGGAGGACAAGAGCTGGCGCCTGTGGAATGGCACTATGGTGGGACGGCCACAGTTCGTGCCCGTATGTAATATTTGCCTTGTCTTTCATAATACGCAGAAGTGATTATATTGAGCAGTGTTATAGTCATTGTTTAATGCACAAGACGCTGATCATCTAAGTAGATCCGAGTACATCCATCATCTATATCATTATGGTCAATTCTTATAAGAAAGAACCCTGAAAAATATACATGTATTGCATATTGGAGTAAGAAATCTAATCACATTCAAACACTTCTCTAGAGCCGAATGGACGAGGCTCGCTTCGGACTGCACTATCCCAACAACAAAAGACGCCGAAGAAGTATCCAAACTGAAGATCAACTAGACAATGATCCAGTAGATCAGACGTCACCATATCAACGGAAAGATGAACCGGAACTGAAGAACATCAACAGTCAACCAAATAATCAAGTTGAAATCCTGGAAGAATCACCAAGCGATGAAATGGACTGGGCCCTTTTGAATGACAATATGCTGGAACCAGAAAGAAACGCGACAATCATGATCCCGCCAGAGTATTTTGTGGATCAGTTAGAGGACTTGAGGAAAGAGGAAGAGTGGTACAGGAGAAACGCGCATGCAGCCAGAGACGAATTCACATTGATTGAGGACGACTTCACAAGTACAGACATGGACCATTTGGGCCAGTACTATCAGAATAGGTATTCTAAACATGAGGAGTTGTGAAAAATCATCATTCTTCTTCAAAGAATGAGATTGGTAATTCGATAATTGCATTGGAAGATCCGTGTTTTGTGGAAAAGGGGGGGGGGCACTCAACGGATCACATGGGTTTCATACAATCCATCAATGAGAGACTTACGAAAAAACAACAACATGGAAATGATTTTTTTAAGGGGGGGGGCGGCGAAGTGCCCCCTGGATCTGTCTGTGAATTGAAATTGTGGAGTTTTTTTGAGAATTTGGCATGGTCATGTACGTTGCACATTTAACCCTGCATGAACAGTAACAATGGGGGTTATATTTGATATTGAATGATTATAGTCAGTCATATTGTCTGTTTCAACTGCATTTATCCTAATATTAGATTACAAAAATCTACGGTGTAGTGTATATATAAAAATAAATCATAGATGTTAAAGTCAATTTATTCTCATTTTGTTTACTTTAAAACTTCATATTTTGTCTACAATCATCAGAACAAAATTCAGTGCACTATTATTACAATATTAGGTAATAGAACTATAGGGTTAACAAAAGGGATTATAATGTGTTAAAAGCTGTTTTATAGTCAGCAGGCTGGTGGTATAATTACAGAGATGTTTTTCCTGTTGTTCCTACATTCGCTTGGGAATTCATTTCTTGTGTTGATTGTGGCTACGTGTGCTTTTACGTATAATAAAATATTTTTGTGTCAAACATAGGTTGTATCATTTTGTAGGTTGTATGGTGTCCTTTTGCTAATATATTCCATTTTAAGGTATATGGGATCTTTTAGTATCCAAATGTATTGACTATAACTGCAGTGCTGTTCTGTTTGTTTTGGTATCTGAAAGTGTTTGGGTGGCTATTGAATCTAGTTTTGAACAAACTTTCGGCTATGCCCACATAATATTCTGCTTTATTATCCTGTCATTGAATGTTGCTTGGTATATTCGTCCACTTGTAAAACAGTTGTCAAAGTTGTACATAAATAACAAAACATACAACATAATTTTAAATATTGTCATTTTTCTTTGTATTTTAACATTCATACCACCACATAGACATTCTACAATCTCCAATCTTCCATAATACAATTCAAATTCATGCACACATCATTAATTAAAATTTCATTCATCATATAATCATTTATACTTAGAAATCACTAGACTTCAGACATCGGCAATTTCATTAAACTTGGCGGTTGAATCAAATCCTACAGAAAAGATTCACTACAATAAATTGTTATTTTTGAACAAAATATAATTATAATAATGAGCAGCCGATCAAAGTTCTGATTTAGACAAAATCTTCCATCACTTTAGGTACATGTATATAACTAAAAATAAAACCACACATTCAAAGTGATATATTACTACTATGACAGAGATATCTTGTCAATCGACACACAGTTTGCTATTCACACTGTAACTGTATTCAATACTATTCATTAGTACTTTACCAAAACAATAAAACTTCTAGTGCAACATCACAGAAGAAAAGTCCCACACAATCACAACCAAATCAGGTCATGATACTCTTGCTGTTACGCTCAATAATTTATTGTAAACTTTTGCAACAATTGGTTCCACAATTCTTCTTGCAATTTACGATCTTAATACAGATGCCTTAAACTTCTATAGAATTATGAGGAGCAAAGCATACCAGTCTTTATTGTGTAAGCAGAATTTTCGCTCCATATTATCAGTCATTTCTTTCAACCTTAAAAAATAGCTGCTTCTACATGATCCATAATCATAAGTAGTACGAGGCAAAACATTTCAAAAGATAATTGAACCGTGTCCTCATTGGATCAAATTATGGAAGCGAACACATGTCCATACATAGGTACTGAATTCTCCAAAAGATATCAAATAGTACAGAAAATGTATGGTTTTTCCATATTCAAAAGAATCTGGACTATTATCCTATCATTTCTAACTTTCATGAGTCATTCTACACTAAACAACATGTTTTTGATGTTTCATTTCCGGTAACTTCTATTTTTGACATTTGCGCCCTCGTAGAAATGAGCGCCTATTCTTTTCACTTTCTGTGAATTGTATTCTTTCCGTTTCTGAAATGAACAAAACATGCATACAATAAAAGTTAAATAGAAAAAAATAGACAATTAACACAATTTTGAACATGAACATCTTGAAATTTTGAACATCTTGGTATAGAAATATGTCCAATCTCTAAATAGGCATAGAAAGTGACATTTTACAAACTAATATACAAAATCTCAACATTCATAAAAATTTTACCAGTCTTCAACACTATCTAAATATTTAGTGCCATTTGCTATTGCTAAATCTCCAAGTAAATGTATACATTTTTTTTAAATAGAAAATACTGGTAAAACATAGACTAGTAGATGTAAACATATATGAGAATTTATCGGTTCCATCCTCACCTGTTTTCCTGTCATTTTCACCTCCACTTCTTCCGCTTCCTGGTGCTTCTTTCCCTTCTTACCCTTTTTCTTCCCACCAGCTAAAATAAGCAAATCATCATGACAAATAGCATATCAAACATTGAACTGTTTGTAAGCATTTCTTTAGAAAAAATAATAACACATTTCCACTACAAGACAAATTAACATAATTTCTTTAGGAAAATGTTTCATTAAAACAATATCAGTATATAATGATTTGGGCGAAGAAAACACTTGCTTTTTACATAAAAATAAAGTACTAAAGTACTGTTGCCAATATCAGTATGTACTGATTTCAGCGAAGAAAACAATTGTTTTTCACATAAAAATAAAGGACATAAGTACTGGTACCAATATCAGTATATACTGATTTCAGCGAAGAAAAATAATTGTTTTTCACATAAAAATAAAGTACTTAAGTACTGGTACCAATATCAGTATATAATGATTTCAGCGAAGAAAACACTTGTTTTTCACATAAAACTAAAGTACTGGTGCCAATATCAGTATATACTGATTTCAGAGAAGAAAAACAATTGTTTTTCACATAAAAATAAAGTACTTAAGTACTGGTGCCAATATCAGTATATAATGATTTCATTCAGTTTTTCACATAAAAATAAAGTACTGGTGTCAAAGCCCCGTACCTGCGGGAGACTTGCGTGTGTCGAGCTCCACACACTCCACAGCAGGCGTGGTCGTCTTCTTGTACTCAACAAAACCTACAAACAAACCGTACGTTATAGAGCGGGCCACATACTTATCGCGTGTTTATTCTTGCCGTGCGCTAGCACTTCAACCAAACCCCTCGCAAGCCTTCAACTAACTACCGCATACGACCATCAAGTGCCCACCCTCTTGTAACAGCCCTCCCCTCTCTTTTTCTTAAATGTCCTTAAGAATTGTGTAGTAACTGCACTCTCATGTAACAGCCCACCCTCCAGTTTGAGAAAATTTCAATTTAACGGTCCTGCACGCTTGGATGGTCGTATACGGTAGTCCGCAACACCCAAAATGATAATTTGAACTCAGAAAATACTGCACTGTATCATAATGAAAGATGTCAAATAATTTGTATTCATAAAGTATAATGAAAGAAATTCTGACAATTTTGTTGGCTTCTGAAATAAGAATGTTTAAAATCACTCCACATGAGCCTGCTTGTTTTCAGCAATGCTTGTTATGTGGATCGTATAAAATCTAACAGCTTTCTTTATATTCTTATCACTAGATCCATGAATGGAACGAACATGCTTGACATTTATTAGAAAGCTATGCTGGGGATTAGATATTTACAATATTCAAGAATAAATGTTTTTTTGCTATCAAGAATAAAAAGGGACAAGAATATTCACTGGATCTATCCACGATAAATTCAACTCAAAGTTTAGACATAACCAAATCCAACTGTGTCATCTTAGCGAGAGATATTTCAAGTTGTGCACAAATCTACATGAACTTGTTACAATCTTACCTTTTGATGAGCTGGCCGTTTCCTGTGATGTAACAGCATCCAATTCTGCGACCTAAAAAACAAACATTTCAAATATGTAATTCAATGATTCATTTTTGTAAACTTTACTCAAGATAGTATGTCAACTAGCATCATTTTCATTAACCATTATTATGAAAATTGATATAGAAGATTCTTTTTCCAAGACAATAAATTTACAAAATACTGTCAATACTTGCACCCAAGTCCATAAATGATATTCTTTATGTTGTCAAAATATGCTTCAAAAAAGATCTTGATACAGAAGTAGAAAAAAAAAATAGTAAGCAATAGCTCAAACTACTAGCTAGCTACTAATTTCAAAATGCTTTTCGTAAAACAATACCTTGAATGTGCCACTGGCTGACTTCAGGCTCTTGTACTTTGGCAGGTTCTTGGCCCATTTGTTCAATTCTCTCCGCCGTTTGTGAACACCCTGTAAAAACAACACATTCTAAACCTGGTTGTACACCGAATAATGACGTTCCTGTATTATGTCCAAACTAAATTTACCATGAATGTTTTCAAAAGGAGCCACAAATTAACAGTCACAACTTCAAAACTGGGAAAGTAAAGTTTTGAATCATATTCACCCTACATTTCAAATGCAGATAAAGATTTCCAATAAAATTCTCACCTGCATATCCTGGTCCTTTGCAGGAGGGGCAGGTATTGTCTTTACAGTTTTTGGCAGGGAAGACTCCGCTTCCTCCATGGACTTGCGTTTGTTAGACTTGTTCGCCTTGGGGGTGCTAACCTTCGATGTGGTAGCCGCTTTAGGGCTTTTCAAAGCATCAGCACTAACCTCTTCCTCTTCCTCATCTTTATCCTGCTCCTCACCGCCTGAAAATATTGGACTTTGTTTACAATTTCCTGTGTCATTTAAAGGTTATGCTTAGTGGCCAAACAAATATGCTTGTATAGAAGCAATATGATATGTTTTGTGTATTGTGAAAGTTTCGTTCATTTAAACAGCATATTAAAGTATGTAGAGCAATATAAATACTACACAAGAAGGGGCCAGTATAAACCCATAAAATCACGGGAACGCACCAAATTTCAATCGAATGATTTTCGTCAGACGTAACTTGCACGATGCACGTAAGAAGCCTCCTATCTCTGCTATATTAAATGTTACGTCTGCCGTTAGAAATCCACGATACGTCTGGCGAAAATCATTCGATTATGCAGGATCACGTGACCCTGTGTTTTAGTTAGCAAGAGGGCATGGCATTTTTAAAGGTGTGAAAAATGTTAAATGTGAAGAATATAAATAATATTTTTCTTAAATTTGCAATGGGAAAGGCATTGGTCATTGATACTGGGCTTTACAGAACAAATATTATTTTGACTGAGCATTATCTTTAAGATCTATGTACATTTGTACACTACTTAAAATATCTCAGTACTAGGATGGTACAGTTGGACTGTTTGCTCTGATGAGATGAATTTGTGAATAACTCAAGTAAATGTGCATGAAGCCTGTCATACATTTCCCAACATGCTTATGTTATAAGTAACCACATTCAAAATCTGTTATATTCAACGTTCATTTTGTGTACTTACTATCACCCTCTTCACTTTCCACATCCTCGTCATCCTCCTCATCATCATCTTCCTCCATCTCGATCTCGTCCTCTATGTCCTGAGCTTCAAGCGGCTTTATGTCATCCTCCATAAACGAAGGCTCCACCTAGTGGTAACAACACACACTATATAACCATCACAAACTCATTCAAGAAAATGTTCTCTGCAATTGTTTTGCTTCTGTGATCTTTACATATGACCATATACCACATTTAAATATTACCTCAATCTTACTGAAATCCTGCTTCACAGTGGGAAGAACAGGCTTCTCTTCTCCTTCTTTCTCTCCTTCATTTTCTACTTCTTTCTCTCCTTCCTCTGCAATAACAAGCCCATGGCAAACAGTGAAGCACATTGATTTTTTATAGTGGACTATTCTAATGTTAGGGATGATGGCATCATTCTGGTCTAGAATTGAAGTTTATGTAGTCAAATGAAATCTGAAAACCCGTCTTCAGCTAAATATTGGTAACATATGCTAACAGAGCAAAAAGTCCTTTTATTCGGATGTCATAACATATGCTAAGTTGCTAAAAGTCCTTTCATTCGGATGTCATCTTATTCAATATATGTACTTCCGTAATTTTTAGAAATAAAAATCCATTTTGAAAAGTTTCATTATTATGACAGACCAATTTGAAAGTAAAGTTTGTCTTGTCACCATTTAACTGATTGCATCAGACGTCAGGTGTACATTTGTATTGTTAGTAAAAACATTTTAAAATCTGCTCCGTACACTAATAATCTACTTACTCTGCTCAGCTTCAGCAGCTGCTTTCTTCATCTCAACAAACTTCAAAAACTCTTTTTCTTTCTCCTGAAAAAAAGAAAGAAACATTCTTCATAAATTGCTGTGTAGTGTTCAAATAACTAATAGAATTAAACTACATTTATAATTTATGGGCATATGTATAATATATCTTCCCTAGTGAATTGGTATGGTATTTAACATATGTTCTCCTAAGTTTAATCACGTGCCGTAGAAATACATTGTAAGTTTTTCCCCTCATTTCAGTGGCAAACTGCAGAGAAAACTGCATTAGCCATCCATGTGGGAACACATATTTTTGTTGCTTCCATGAATTCTGATTCATGATATGTACAGTTTGACAAAACCTAAGACATTTATATGTCATCAAAATAGTAGCTGGACCACCGGCGATTTGTGGCTGACAGCTTTTAGGAGAGAACTGATTAATTTTGGCAATATTACATTGTCAAATGTATAAAAAAAAAGCTGACACTAAGGTTTCTTGGTTTCTGACTAACGATTTCCAGCCTATTTTATAATTTACAACACTAATTTCGTACTAAGGAGCCATCCCTGCCCATGGAGCACCCACCTCTGCCCCCGGGGGCTTGCAGTAGTACGGGATCTTGCCTCGCTGCCAGTCGTTGAGCACCATCTTGGCAACAGTAGACAGGTCCGGCTCACCGCCCTGTAACACACAACAGATAATGGACACTTCGTCTAGACCATGCACTCACTATATTGATCAATGGAAGATCTAGAATTCGTAGAATGAATTTGAGGAATGTCAAACTCTGTGTGAGTCCTAATCTAATGACAAAAATCAACAACAAAAATGCATCATACATATTTCAAAAACATTTCTACATCAATAGACATATACCTCTCATTAAAAACATCGAAGACATCAAATTTTTCATGTTTTTGCACAAATACTTGTATCTATTGTCAGTAATATCAGCATTTACTCAATATTTTTGTTTACCCATAATCAGTATTACATAGTTTTCATGTTTTGCTTGACCATCTTTATATTCTGTATTATCTTTAAATTTGTTGTAATGTTTACATGTTTAATTAAGAATAAATAATATCAAATCGAATCAAAATCTCGCCCACCTTGAGCAGCCGTCCGGCCTTGCGTGCCACCTGTTCCAGGAAGTCTTCTGCCGTCTCCCATGTGTCGATGTTGTATGTTTTCTTCACGTATTCCGGCTTCACGCGTCTCAGGATCTCCGGGATGTGGTCCTCGGGAGACTTGATGTACTCGACACGAACCTACAGTCACAGCAGTTACTGATGTACTGTACACGAACCTACAGTCAGTTATTGATGTGCTCTACACGAACCTACAGTCACAGCGGTTACTATATTGAACAGATTCATTGTATTTCTTATGATATAAATCCTTTATACTTGGATTTATACAAATGGATTTGGATTTTTGATAAGAAGTATATGTACTTGAAATTTAAATTAATATAAAAAAAAAAAAAAAATTCTCTTTCGCTAGTTTATGTTTGGACATATCAGCAGTAAATTAGAAACAAAAAGAAACGTTTGTGGTGGTTGTATAGGAGCTGTGTGTGCACTCACCACTCCCTTGAGCACGATCTCGGTCTCCGTGTCTCCCGTGGGGTACACGACACCGGGACAGTCGATCAGGTAGATCTTCTTCATGAGGGTCACGTACTGCCACACCTACAGCAGCAAACAGCATTGAATCATCAAAAAGACTCTCATTTTGTTTTGTAATGTTCTTTTATACTGTGTGAATATGTTCTCAATGATTTAATTTTGAATTTTTAAATTTTCTTTATTTTATTAACGTTTTCAAACCATGTAGGTTCCTTGTCAAAAACTAAAATAGAAATACATACAGTACCAAGAATACATAATGGTTATCAAGATTAACATGGTATTATGAAGGTAATTTTATTTTTTTTACTTTTTTTAGTGCAAAAAAACTCTATGTCACGTAATTGTTATAATATCTTCAGTTTCTAACAATGCATTTTCACTGACATTGTGATACACATGCTTCTTTTGAATTGTCTCGACGAGATTCATCTTCCAACTTCCCATTCTAGCAGCCTAACTACCTTCCTGAGAGGCCTAAGACTATCCACTCACCTTGGCTTCTCCCATTGATTTCAAATGCATAATTTTTTTGAGGTAGGAATATGGACGCTCCTAAATGCTTTGAATATCCACAACAACGGAAGACTGACCACACAAAAACTGAATAACGAAAAGATTTCTCGTGCATTACTTATTAATGTTGTAAGTAAATTACGGAGTAAACAAATGAATCCACTACAATGGAAAGATTTGTGACTGCAAATCGGGTTCCATTGTTGAAGACATGCACTGTATCACTTTTATGCACCTGAAACTCTCTCCAGAAATCTGCCATAAACCACCCAACTCCTCCACTCGACCATTCACCATCAAACTGGCCCATCAAGAATACATGCTCGCTCGCTTACCTTGGTTTCTCCAGCTATGGGTGCGACGTTGCACACTTTCTTCTTCCTCAGGGCGTTGATGATGGAGCTCTTGCCAACGTTGGGGTAGCCGATGAACCCCACAGAGATCTGCTTCTTGTCGTTGTGCAGCTGTAGGGCAACAATGCAGAAATTATCAGTATGGTCATTGGTTAGGCCTTTTTAACTCCAACTTGGATTCAATAACTAAAACCTTATTCTGCACTTGACCAAAATCAGACACCAAAACAGAACATTGTCTTGTACTTGTAATCAAAAGAAAGCAGCCGACACTATTGGTCCCTTTATTAACCATTAATCGAAACAACTGGGCACCAAGATTTGGGTATGAATGCCTTGATTCATTGGTGGTACCTAAAAACTAATACCGGGTTTGTAATTTTGTACAAAAAACTTGTGTTGATTGAAAATGGGCAAAATCTCTAGTTCCATTGTTGAAGACATGCACTGTGGCATTCTGGTTTTAACCCAACTAAACCATTCACCATCAAACTGGCCATCAAGATTAATTGTTTAGCTATGGGGGCAACATTGCACACGGGCGTTGATGATGGAGCTCTTGCCAAAAATTATGAGTATGGTCATTTTAGAACTTGATTTTTAATTATTCGGAAGACCATGAAGAGAAACATTGAAGGAGCATGGGTCTGATAAATTTGGTTACCGAATTTATTTGATATTGTTTCAAACGTTCAAATTGTTTTTTTAAATGAAGTTTTGAAAAATAAAATGGTCCAACTGTAAAAAGGAAATAAAATGGTCCAAAAGACATTGGTGTGTTTAAGTGTGGAGCATGGAGATAACAAAGTAGGTAAGATGAAATAGTAACTATGTACAAAAAACACAAGTCAGTGACAATAGCTGAAGCTTCGCAAAGTTGCAAATACACATCAGTTTTTTGTTAATTAATTTTATAAAAAAAAATCAACACCCCAATTTACACGAGCCCCCAGGACGTACCTTTCCGAACTGCTTGAGCAGGTTGATGAGCGCGCCCTTGCCGAACGGGTTGGTGATGCTGGCGTGGAAGGCCATGGTGGGGAACTCGGCAGACAGGATCGCCACCCACTGTTGCTGTACACACGACAAACACGCTTGTTGATACAGACAATATCACTTGAACTTTTATCTTACAGGTTACAAATGCGGAATACTTGTCAGCCATGTGCTACATGATTTTACCCGCATCCATTTGATATGACTAACACTTGATATAATACATTATTCATTAGAAATATTCTTAGTCTTCCAGTTCAGGCCTCGATAGTTACTCCTCAGCAGGACTAGTAACTTGTGTAGTAGTCCTCCCCAAAAGTTACTCATCCTGAAAATTTGCCAAACGTGATTCGGCTCAGCAACTAATCAAATGTAGGAAAAGTGAATTGAATACAGCACGAGTCCCCCCGCCAATTTCTACTACTAGTCTGGACGAGTGGACTAGCGACTAAATGGCAGACTGTTCCACTTTCTTATAAACCCCATAGACCCTTTTCATGCACACACATTTTTACAAATACACAATAGAAACAATCGCGCACTAACCGTGACCCAGGTGGGCACAAGGTCGACCTTGTTGAGGATGAAGATGAGGTGTTTGTGCTTCTTCTCGCGGGTCATGTAGGCCTCGATGTGACGCGAGCGAGTGCCGAGCGGGTCACGAGCGTCCAGCACCTGCACCACGATGTCTGACGAGTCGATCACCTGACACAAACAGTGTACATTTACAAAACTGCCCGTGTATCTCAAAATAGGCGTACAACACTCGTGTTTAACGGAACATGAATTTGTCTTGTTTGTTTGTATTATTACAGGGTCTGCAGTTTTTTAGAGAACCAAAATAAGACTTTTTAAGACCTACTAAAGACCTCATCAGAAGCAAAATAAGACATTTAACAAATTTTATAAACCATGGAACTCCAAGTGCATGCACGTTGCCTCATAAGCATTTTTATCAACCATGAACAATGAAAAGGAGAAAGTAATACATTTTATTACTACTTCAAGTAAAATAAGACTTTTAATAGCTATAATTCTCAGAAAAAAAAATTAAAAATTTTTGTGGACAATTTAACGATCTCCAGACACCCTGCGTACAAAATATGTCTTTATTAGCAATTATTTCTAATTCTGCTGGCATTGATTTTTATTCCCAGACTGAGGCAATTTGACTTGCAATTTCCCAGTGCCCCAGATAAATACTCGTCTACTGGTACCAGACTAGTGTTAAACCAACTGAACAAGTAAGAATTTTAACTTACTCATCCTCCTGACTTAGCATGTTTTCTCCAAGCCTAAAGCATATTGCATCAAAAGTGAGCATTTAACATGCAGAACGAGCATCATTTTCTGAGGACTAGTAACTTTTTACCACACTAGTCCTGTAGACTGGTAATATGTGTCAGTTATATGGGACACTTAATTCCCTAGGTCTCGGTGTTCACCTTGTACAGCTCTCCCCACACCCTCTTGCTCTGCCCGGCCCTCAGGTACGGGTCTCTCGTCTCCTCCCTCACACCCCGTCATCTCTCTCCAAGTCGGCGTCTTTTTCTGCATTGTATTTCTCAGTCGATTCGGTCACTTTTTCCAGCAAACTCTGAAAATTATATGGCAAAATCAGATAATGATGTGCATATAGTTACACTATCTGTATTTTTCCTATTACAACATCAGGTTTTGTCAACAATAACTGGCGCATTCAATGCATAACTAAGAAAAGTCATTTTGTCTCAAATGTCGATTATGCTTGGCATGCTGGTGCCTTGGGCCTTGATACATATTCTACATTTTGAATGATTTAGCACTAAATATGCAAAAAAATTCCTTTTTTGATATCAGACGGGCATTTTGTCTGGTTCAAAGATATCTGAGATCAAATTGCTAAAAATGTAAAAATAGAAGCCAGTCATTTTATTTATGTCGCTCACACAAACCATCACAATTTCCAAGTTCTCTGTTTGCAGCATACAGAGAAAATCAGTTTATGTCATTTCCCCTTCTTTTTCCTCTATCAATTGATTATCCAAATGGAATTAAAATACTTGTGACACTGAATAGTGATAATAAGGAAACAAGTCAGTGAGAAAATCATTACCTGCATATCTCCTACTTTGAGGTTGGGTTTCTTCCTCTGCGCTTTTTACCAAATGTCGTCTCAAATGACTCTGTGTCCAGGATGTGAACCCGCTGGTTCTAAAACATGATATTTCATTTAACTATTCAGCACGAAATCACTTTTCTTACATTTCAACACGTTTGTATGAGGATTAAAGTTCCAACTAGGGAAACATCTTCTAGATGCGCGCCACCACATCGACATACATCTGCAGATTGTCATGTCTTTAAAAATAATCGTGTGACGACCTGCTAACATATGTCGAGGTGCTGACGCGGGCATCTATATAACATAATGTTGGACACTGGTTGTTATCATTAGAAAAATGAATGAGTTCAAGTCTTTCACCTTATTTTATTTAATACATACAAATTTGTTTTTGAGCATTTGTTTTGAATAGTGAGAAAATCATTAAATATTGTCCATTAAAATGTTCATGAAAATAAGTAGCAATGCGAGTTGTTAAGCACCTCTTCTCTTCAACAGTAAACTCCATGTAAATTCACTTAAGAAAAGATATGTTGTTGGATGACTGAAAATTACAATGAAAAGGAATAATGATATACCATAGAAAATAAAAAAATCATAAACAATACCTGTCCACTGACAAAAACAAAAAAACTAGCTGGTACTAAGAGACGAAAAACTAGGTTATGAACCCAGTGCATTGAAATATGCACTGTAAAATATGTTCACTAAAATTATAAATTGGCAATGCAAAACATGTTGGCAAGCAAGTTCTCATCAGAACATAATTGCCCACTTTTTTAAAGACTATCATGTAAAAAACGTACTGACCTTTGCGACCTCATTGAGGAGTGAGACGGGGAGCTTGGTCTGCCGCATCACAACCTTGTACGGATCCTTGATCACCTTGGCCATCTCGTCCTGGAACGTCTGGAGGGACGACTGGGTGATCACACGCGTGTTGCCTGCAATATACAAGTTTTCATACATTTTATTCTTTACTTTTTCCACAAACACAATTGGTAATTCCACACCTACAGGGTCGATTCAGATTGTGTGACAATCTTTGTTGCCTGATAGAAACAGGAAAGGTGGTATGAACATTTTATTCGATTCATCAATTTACGCAACAGCAATCAAATAAATTAAAAATTTACAAGAATTACTGTGCGATCACATGGATATTGCCTACGGAAGGAGAGCTTTTTATCATTCTCAGAAATTAACTTAATGAAGTTAAAATGCTGACAATAAGACATTACCGCTACTAAAAATTCAAACTGCAAGGTTTGTAAAAATAAGTTATTCAATTGGATCGAATATTTTTCATACCTTATTGTTCATGACTGTTAAATAAATAATGACTGTATGTTGGACCATCAATTAAGCCCACTCACCAAACCAGCGCCTGTTGGGCTCCACACGGGCCACGGTACCAGAGGCCAAGGTCGACTGGAACGGAGCCGGACGGATGATCTTCCCTGTAGAGTCCCTATAAACAGAGGAATTACAACATAATGTATGTATCACCATTGGGGATGAATGTTGGGATTGTTTGAAATAGGAGACGATTTTTTCCCCATCAAAATCTTGTCATCATAGAATGTTCTGACATGCAATTTTGAGAGTGTAGAACACTATCGTGGGAAATATGCCATTTTACATCCTTTCACATTAGATTTATAAACCATTTTCAAAATAGTGAAGATATTTATCTGAAACAAACTGTGAACTGACCTTTTTGCTTTAAAGTTCCGGTACATCTGCAGCCTCTTTATTGTTGACTTGTCCCTCATGTTTTGTCCTCCAGCACCTTTCTTTCTGTCTGCAATCAAACCATAAACAAACTATTCATTTGATTTCAAGTGAAAATGTGGTGAGGCAGTAAACCTTTAAAAAGAAGATGTGAAAAAACATGATACATAGATGAAGTACAATCAAGAACTACTGTAATGAGGACAAAAATCAGAAAGTTTAGTGGCAACAAGACTAGATCACTGTACAGGGAGTTTGTGTGCACAGTCAACTTTTGTGTTCCATTTTGAATGGATTTAATAATACACTACTTTATTCATAATAAAAACTCCTTAAAATTAAAGACATCTTATAAATGGAGACAGCGGGTGTGTAAAAAATGCATTTTGGAAAAAAAAAATGACATATTTTAGTTTTGTTGTTACGTGACACAAGAAATGACTGTGTACACCAACTCGCTTAGCAGTGTTCTAGCATATTTACGTCAATCTCTGTAATTTCATATATAAATTGCTGCGGTGGGTTAGGCTGCAAAAACTTAATTTCTAGGATTTCATACGCCATCATAACTCCAGTCACTGCAGTTGGAAGCAGGATGTGCTGACAGCAGTCCAAGTGCACCCGGGCCATTAGGGGTCCATATCTAAGCCGAACAAGAGCTCTGGTATGAGCAATTGAATTGAATTGAATCGACTTTACTAACAATCTAACACCTTGAAAACATCTGCATTAATATTATCTTATATTATCGTTCTGTGTTTACACGAGATTGACAATTTACCTGGATTCATGCTGTGTTGAGATTTATTAATCCCACTTTCCTTTTTCTTCCCCTTTGTCGCGGGCTTAGTTTTTGCCATTTTGATAAAATCTAAGTGTATTATTATTTCTAAATTCGATTATGATTTTTTATTTCGCAACAAGCAACGTGTTTTCAACAAGTTAGGTAAGGTAGAGTTCACTATCACTGTGGCCACTGGGCACTTGGCACAATTTGTTTCAGCAACTTTTGATTAATTTGTTTAATATAACAAAATGTTCATTTGGTTTATCGTTATCAAATACATCAATATACTACATGTACATAATACGTGAACGGCATTTGAAATATGCATGTACATATGGTTACTTTAGTTAATTTGCTGAAACAATTTGTTATAAAATGTTAATCTGGTGGTACAAAACATAGTCTCATTCACAGCGTTTAGCTAGTTTTCGCCGCCAAGTAATCGGAAGAATGGAAAGACTGTGATGGAGACTACAATTTAAACTAGCTATTTTCACAAACCCGTAAAAAGATTTAATTCTATTTTTACGGGCCGAGTAAAAATTAATTAAACCGAATTTATTCTTAGTGAGGAGTTCTTAAACTAAAGTTCATAGTTTTTATCAGCCATTGACGTGTATTTCTAGTGATTATCAACCTCCAGAACTGCCTTATAACCATTTACCATTAGCAAAGCAAGAAATGAAACATCTGTCAAAACTCAGCCTTCTGCATATGAAAACGGTGTGTTAGTGGTGGGCGGGGGGGAGGGAGAGGGACACATGATAGTGGAATATGGAACATGGGGTAAAAAAATAGTGGAACATAGGGTTTTAAGAATGATAGTGGAATATGGAACATGGGGTAAAAAAAATATTGTGGAATATCCAGCCAATGTCTGGTTTTACAGAATAATAAAACATCAGACATAGGAAGTAGGTGGAACATGGAACATGGACTTCACTCTTGGACCACATTGTCCAACGCTAAAAAAAGCAGCATATTCATGCTCAAAACATCATATGTGCTCCTGTCGCCAAGTGGAGAGGTGTTGGTGTTGTGATCAGAAGGTTGTGGGTTTGATTCCCGGTCAAGTCTGGCAATGGGTGTTGAGCACAGTCATCACTAAACAATTGCACACCGCTCTGTGCCACTTACACATGAAACAGGTACGTTTACAGGCTAGGCAAATGAATATTAATGTGGATTGCAGAGCATGTCTGATCTATGGTTGCGATGTCGATATTCTGTATGCTACCCGGGGAGTTAAGAAAGATATGGTGTGAAAAGGATGCCAATGACCTGGAATGGATGTGGTGTGTGAATACATATTCCATTGATTTCACAGTTGCAAATAAATACTTCGTCAAAATATTAGTATAAGGTGCATGCAAAAATCATATCCAACTTAGGCTTATTCTTATAGACTCATCGGGCATGACTATAAATTTACCTAATACAAATTGATGTGTCGAGGGCCCCCATGTGTATGCTTTTTAAAGGTTTGTTGATATGTGATGGTTTTGTCAGCTGTCTTTTGAAATTTATTACCATATAGAGGCTATGGGGACGTGCATGTGAAGAGATGGTGTGACTAGTACTACTGCAGGGTCTTCTATATGTTTGTCAACTCTGGTCTTGGGGGTCTTTTACATTTTAACAACAAGAACTATTGGTCATGGAGCGTTGTTCATTCTCTGTACACTCTACGTACATGCATATCTCCACACGTCCGCACCAGACATGCACAGCTTACTTGGTAAATTGTTATATATTACAACTTGTACACCTTAGATCTCTATACACTCTAAAAATTATAAACAAAAGAATGGGCCTACTAGATCTACTGTATTCAAAAGGTTTGAATATACCCTGCACAATTCTCAAGTGTCGCAAAAATCCAAAGCCATTCTCACTAATGTTCTAAAACCATTCTCATTTCACAATTTTACAATTTCACAATTTCAAAATTTTTAAAGGAAATTGATCCCCATTCTCGTTTTATCAAAAAGAATCAAGGGCATTTCACATTTCAAAATAGGTATTATTTCCCCTCTTTCATAAACAGTTTAACAATCTTTTTCAGTAAAAAATAAGTAAATATCTACGTGTTTGTAGAAATAGCCAGTAAAATAAATTTGGGTAACCGAAAATTAAAACAACTTTCTATTTCCGGGCTGAAAAGCTCAACTTTAAAAATTTTAAATTTGTAGTTTTATCGTTGCATTAAAGAACTGCCACCCTAAAAGATAAAGGTCTTTACACTCCAAATATGCCGAAATCAGTACTTTTCATATGTCTTGGTACGTGTATTTAACAATATGCTGGATGGTGCAAAAATAGTAGATCTAGATCCAGTCTCTAAAACTGGACTTATGTTGCGTTCGCGTGCTATTTCCCAGCTCGAAACTACGACCTTCCCATATGGTAAATACACTCGAATGGGCATTGCCAGTCGTAAGTGGAGCTTTTTAGCCTGAGTTCCGACTACGAGATTCCCACACAGGGTCTTCGTTCGTATATGCTGCGAGCAATTTTGTATGACACACCTGATATTTAGCTTCACCAACGCGTGCCAGCCTTGATCAGACATGCACGACTGGCTTCGTTTGTTGAGCACGCGTTGTCAATCTATCAGGGCGCAAAGCCACTTTGTAATAATGAAAATTCACACGAACAGACGTTCCCAGTCGGAAATCATGGTATTTCCAGTCGGAAGCTCAGTCCTATAATAAAGCTTCGAGTTCACGACTTGGAAATACGATTGGGAGTGCCCATTCGGGTGCATTTACCATATGGGAAGCAAGTATTTTCGAGTTGGGAAATAGCACGCGAACGCACCATTACACCCAATCCGTGAATTTTATGTATGACGTGATATTTAGTGACCTCTACAATGGGTAGTTCACGTCATACGTAAAATTCACGGATTGTGTGTATGGCCGAACAGTGCAATTGATGCTCTAGATTCTAGACCAAAAAAACCCCTTCCCATATGTATCAGCCATTCTGTATGTGGTTATATTTAAAGAGATGTTAGTTAAATAGCATCCAATTATGTACCAAATGATATTGCTGCCATGAATATAATAGTTTCCCAGTCTTAAAATGGTATTTCGTGAAAAAATCTATTAAGAGCTCACTGTAACAACAAAGTAAGTCATAATCCAAACAGTTGAATATACAGGCTAGCTGTGCATTTTCTGAACTGCAGCCCTATTTACAAAAATGCTCCTTATATTCTTGGTAAAAAATTGATTGCCCCCCCTATAAAAACAAAAAAAAAAAACAAGAAAAAAAAACGTGGTTTCCACTAAAAGTGTTTGCAAAGAAGAGAGCAATTAACTTTCATCACCAAGATTTTGAGTCAATCTAAGATTGGTGATGGTATTTCAATACAATTTTGTTAATATACTTGTACAAACCTCTGAAATCTCTGAAAGTTTCATAATGTTTTGAACAGATAAATATATATCTAGATATTACATATAACATTGTAACAATAACTCCTATAATCAGTATTGAATCTAATGAAATTATGCTCCTTAAAACAGCTCTGCATAGTCACAGAAAGTTTAAATGGACAAGTTTTATTATATTTTACATGCTTTATACAAAAATAACTTTTGCTTTACAAGTTGTAACATTGAAATATTGGGACTAAGAAAATGTTTAAAAAATATCATATTTAGCCAATTAATCTAATAATCACTGTCAAAACATCCGTGCAAAAATCGCAGGAAGTTTTACAATGTCAAATCTAATGAAACCTAAACTATCAAAACACTGCATGTGTGTTGCACCTGTGTACAGGATACCTCCGCGTGTGCTCGCAACATCCTCACAGCAATCCTTTTGTTTTTGTTTGACTCAATTGTCTGGAAAAACAGAAACTCATAAGAGTTTTTCCCCCTGGTTGCATTTAGATTTAAAAATTCACTGATATAAATTAGATCGATTCATTTGTATTATATTTATTATGTTATAATGTTATTTCATTTGTTACAGGTAACATTTGCCGCTCACCGATTGCAGAGGCAATATTCAGACACTTTGTTAACGAAAAAGGGCTTCAGGATGAGGTAATGAAACTCAATTTTGCAGTCGAAATATATTTCATGATTCCTGATGAGCTGCATTAATGGATGACAGCAAATAATAATTTTCCTTTGGAATATGAAAACACTATGCTGATACATAAAATGTGATTTGAATGAAATGATAAATAGAGGTGTCTGTCAACAGTGTACGTCATTTTAAACAAATGAAGCATTTTCTTTTCATAAATTGCATAAATGTTGTTTACGGAAACAGAAGTAATGTATTTTCAGTGGATCATCGACGGAGCAGCAATAGGGCCGTGGCACATTGGCAAACCTCCGTATAAAGACACACTGAAGGTTCTACGCGAAAATGGCATCACGACAGACCACAAGGCCAGACAGGTACATGTAATTCATGCAGTTAAACAGTCCTACGTCCTACAGAATTTACTGACAGCAGAACTGTGTCCTTGTAAGGCAGAGTCGCAGGGAACTTTCTTTTTTTTCAGCTTGAATTATATACTAGTTTTTTTATACTAGTTTTTGAAGAAGATGTTTGGTCCATATGCATTGCTAAATGAGTAATAATTGGCCATTATTATTATGGATTAGTCTATTTAGTCAAAATTAGCATTACATACTTACAACAAGAGAAAAAACTTATGAATCAAGCGTTTTCGAGACGCAATCTCCGTCATTGTTGATGAAACTTTGGAGTGATGGGCAATAGCTTTATCCCAGTGATTGGGCTGACATGAAGTAAAAAAATATAGGTACTATATATTTGTTAAAAAAATCTGATCATCATATTTTTGTTGATATAGGGTTATGATTTTTATCTGTGTATAACATTGGTTTAGACATGTAGAACAAAATATATTAAAATCTATTTTGTAGATCACATCAGAAGACTTCAATAAGTTTGACACTATCTTTGGGATGGATGAAGAAAATATGGAGTAAGTAACACTGTCATTATGCATATTTGTGCTTTTTACATTAAAACTTATGCAAACTGCATTTTAAGTGCACATACTAAAATTTAACGTTGTTATAAGACAGGAAATAGAATATGTGCATCGTGCACAAATATAGCTCTTTTGGTATACCCATAAAATTTAAAGAGACAGATTACGGCTTTGTATATGCGTGATAATATGCTATGTCATAGATTCTGTCATTGTACTCAGAAATTAAGAAAAAGTTCTACAAAGCGAATGGAATAATATTTTGTACATTTAGTAATAGGTGATCTAACAGTGGTAATGTTTTTAATGTTATTTTAATCCTTGTATTTTAATTCATATTATATTTGTTATTAATTTAATTATATTATTTTTGTTCTATCTTTTTATCCCATGTTTTAAAAAATATGGATAGTGTAACCCTATAATGTAAATAAATAAAAATAAATAAATAAATGATTTACGATTTGGCGAGCCCCCATGTCCCTTTCAGTGACCTCAAGGGGCTGGCCCCAAAGAACTACACGGCCAAGCTGGAGCTTCTGGGGAGTCATGATCCGGAGGGCGAGCTCATCATAGAGGATCCGTATTACGTGAGTAGATGTCACTTGATCAGGTTTTACATTTTTGTCATTTAATCATTCAATTCTGTTATCACAAAACACAAATATAAACCAAACACGCATAATAGTTTTTTAGATCAATAGTCGTTTTGTTATGTCCATGAGCGAGTAACGTGTTGTGTTTAAGATCAAAACTCTTCTAAGCCATTTGAATATGATTTAGTTGGTACTGTTGATGATGTGGAACTGCATTTTTTGTTTTTACAGGGCCAGTCGTACAAGGACTTTGAGAAGGTGTTTGAGCAATGTTTCCGTTGTTGTAAGGCATTCCTCGAGAAAAACTCATAGAAATGATGACAAGTGCACATATATAGAGTATACCCGGTGTTGTATGGCATAATGATGCTACGAACAGTCATGCTCTTTTGGTTAATGGTACTAGACTCTGGTTTCAATCTATTAATCATGTTACAATACAATATAATACAACATTCATGCAGGATGATTTTTTAAACCTTGCATTTGTACATGTCACAATAAGACTTCTGGCACCGACAACTGCATCATAAAAGTTCTTTCATATAATGAGTATATTGCAGTTTGACTTTGATTTATGTGAACTTTATCTTATTCATTTAAGTGAAGAAGTACAAGTAAAAGAATACCATAAGGTCAACCATAAAAAAATCGGTGAATGCATTTTCCAGGACACATGGAGTGTATAAATTTAGATAAAACGGTGAATCTTTAAAGTCTTGCCAAATTAGTCTCTATAGAGGTAGTACTTTTATATGTTATTCCCCTAGAGAACTTTCAAACAAAGAAATGCAAGATAATGACCAGATATCATTCCCATGCTGCAGATGCCGTTCTATTCATGTTTAATTTTGGGCATGAGTTCAATATTGTTTTATTATTTTTGGTGGCTAATAATTCCAAAATCTAAATTGCATATATTATTTTCATATATTTTATTTTCAACCTTGTGACTTATGTCACCGAATTTAAATTTTAGAAATAAAATGTATGAAATATGCACTTTAGTTTAGTTATTACATGTGTATGCGTATACAATTTATGAATAACAATAAATTACCAGTTCTGTGTAGATTGTTTGATGGTGCAGTGTCGCGGCATCAGTCAGCTAGTATCATGAGTATGTGTATTCTTTGAAAGGTTAAGTTGAAGTATAAGTAATAGATCACTGTCTTGAGTTAAATTATTACCGGTAAACTATGACAGCAGGCAGTCGTTATATGATGGGTATGGATTTGTTTTTTTGTCATTTTTTGTTTGTCATTTTTTGTATGGTCTATTCGTGTGATTTGCATGGTTGATTGGGGGGAATTTTGTTTTCTATTGTAATATCATACAAAATAATATTTAACTATTCACATGATGTTTGAATGATGATGGTTTAATTTATAGACTGTATCATAATTTTAACATGTTACTATGTGTAACAAACAGGTTCAATTGCCAAGTATAAATAAATGCGATATAACATCCAATTTTTCATTCTTTTTATTTTGGGTTTATTGTTCAGTTCACAAGTTATTGAAAATAGCTCCTCATTCAGTTGAAATTTTGCAGAATAATTTTCACTGCCTCAGCCAATAAAAAGTTCAGGAATTTACGATGTTAAGTTACAAGACCAAGTAGAAAAATGGGTTATTGATTTTATTTTTGATAAAAGTTAAACCCAGCGAATTTCTTCAATTAAAATGCACAATATAACACACAGGGAGATATTGAAACAGGGAACTTATGTACAGTGTGAAAGAGATTCACGTAGACAGGCGGTGTCAATTTTTTTTTAGTCCAGATTTTACTGGCTTCTGTATTATTTAGTTCTCAAGACACATACATGTAAACAAAAAAATTGAAACATCCTGGAGCCAATATTTAATTGAAAGGAGATTTGGATAACAGAATCAAACAGTCTAATCTAGTAAGTTGATAATCAAAATATTTTGATTAAATTTACGCCTCTTGATATACGGAGTGTAAGACCAACCGTGTAACAAATGGGAAATATATAAGCTCTTGATGATAAAGGTTAAATATCAAAGAACCGCTACAGTAATCTTGACCATGTGTTGTGTCGAGTATTCGTTGGGATGGAGGTGGTGGAGTCTTACCTCCCAAAAGAGTATGCATGTGCCACCAGGGCTAGGAAATCAGTACATAGGAAAATAGTGCCACCACTGAAGATATCAGATCCAAAAATATGATGAAGCGCTAAACTAGTACCCCAAAATACGTCCCACGGTTTCAATAAATTTCTCAACCCTGCCCCTCCCACTCTCCACGCTTTTAGAAATCCATTAATCCCAAATCCTTCCTTTCAGATCGTACCCTACCAGAGCCATCTTCGTTTGTGCCACCATATTCCACTTATCTTACAGTTCTACAATCTTATACTAACACCGTCTAATAAGAGATTCACAAGAACCATGTACATATGGATATTTTCACCTCTAGTTCCAATTATGCTGGTTATAAAAACCAAAAGCTGTGTCTTCATCGACACCCACCCGAACACGTTTGAATTAATCACACATGGATCAGCTGGTATCTGCAGTGCTATTTCAGTCCCTTTAACTTGCAACTCTCGTTCCAAGCTTCAGTTGCAAGAAAAGAAGCAGCTTCACTCCCCATAGTATTGCAACTCACAATCTTCCTCAAAATGTTTCTCCTGGAGCTAATACAATGGGATTTCCCAATGATTTACATTTGATAATACAGTAGAACCTCTATAAAAACCACTTGGGGCTGAGTTAATATGGTCTCAATGGGGAGGTTGTCTCTTTGTGGAGGTTCACTTAAATAGTGTTTTTACAAATGCTTTAGATTGCTCAGTTAGATTGCCGGAAATGATATGATTAGAGAGTTGATCTCAATACAGAGGTGGTCTTTATTGGAGGTTCTAATGTGTCATATGCAATGTATGAGGATGTTCTTCAACCCGGCTCTTCCAGCGAGCGTGCCGGGCGAGCGTGGTTCTCTCCTAACAAATAGATCTCATGATCTGTTATTAACACAGATCACTGCTGTGTACACACACTCTCATGACGTCAGTTGCGAACTTCGGCGTTTCTCATCATGTGGGTGATGTTTCTGGACACAGCCTCTGTCAGCGGGCTCTCTGTTGGTGATGGCCGCGTGCCTCTGGCTATGGAGACGCAGACGATGAAGGCTACGATCATGGCGATGACGAACAGCAACAGAATTCGCTTGGAACTGGGGGAATAAAATAGAGCAAAGGTCACATGGAGAAAAAAATCTTTAATGGCTTGGCACCAACTTTTCTAAATACCAACTCCCCTATTCAGACCGCCTTTTAATAAGACCGTTTCTCGCTTTCTCAACCTCCATAAAATGTTCTGCATGAGTCTCCACCAGGTGGGCACATTCCAAATACATGAATAAGATCACGCGAGGCGAGCCCCACAGATGATTTTAGCATAGGTTCTACTTCAGAGGGTTGTACTGTAGTATGGCTGGAGTTATAATGGGTCAAGATAATGCCATTTTTGGTTATATTTCCCACACCACCCTCTTTTCTTTTCTTTGCCCTATAGGCTGATCCAGGTTTTTGGGAAAGGGGGGGGGGGCGCACTTAAGGAAAAGGGGGGCGGGCGCACTTTGGGATTTCATGAAAAACCCTATGGAATTAATTATTTTGGTGGGAAAGCGGGGCGCGTCCCTGCCCCCTCTGGATCTGTCTATGTTGCCCCGTTCCTCACATACAGCAATTTTCAGCCATTTCCCCGTCTCCCACTTCATTGAAAGCCACCATCCCTGTTTCGTGACCTTTATACACACAGCCCTCCTTTTCAACTTGCCCCACATTCCACCTCTCAACCCATGAAATTGACTATTGTGCATTGCTTTAGGGTACGAACCAGCTGATACGAACCTGCGCTGGTTTTTCTGCATCTTCCACAAGGCTTCTTCGTCTGCATACGAGTTGGTTGGCGACTGCAAGTAGTGTAGTTGTATCATCAGTTGAATGTAACATCCCAGAGAATTAAACGCGTCCACCTGGCACTAATTAACTTTCACTGTCTAATTAACACCCATATGACTACGCATACTAACCAGTTGCATACTTTTCTCTAGTCAGTGTTGTATGCTCTATGTCGCGGTTACTCAAAGGAACTACAGTGTAGCTAGAAAACCAATGACCTAGTGTAAAATTGAATTGCGGCAGCGTTAATGAATTACAGTTCTAAACAAGAACATTTACATTGGCCTTTATTCATTTTGCTAGTAATTGAGTGATATGACAACTAGATATTTCAAGTGCAAAAACATTACCTCCATCATTTCAACAATGACGATCAATTACTGCTTAAATGATATATCCACCAAAACTTAGTGTAACATTGTCATTATGTATTCAATCATAAACAGCCAATAATTGTACTGTAAAAGTTAACATATATATTTATTTTTGTCACTGTTACTGGTGTGCCTATCACAAGATGCACTTATCATTCAATCGGCCAAGCTTACAACAAAGCCACCATTGTTGAATGCGAACTTGGGTGATACAGAGAGCACTTGCTTCAAAGTGCATTAACCAATGACAGGATTTCTGAGATTAGGTACCATTTTTCTGAATTCTTCTTTTCAGGTCGAGTACTTTGCGTTTTACTGGTCAGCAAAAAGGGAAAAGTTAGGGTATTTTCTCAATTAAAGTAATCCATATATGCAATATTATACAATGTGGTACAAAATAAGTTGCAATCACATACTTACAAATACACTGTGACTTAGTAAAATGACAAATACATGTAACAATTTATGTTGTCAAACCATCTATCCATAAAAAACAAAATGAGCCATGTCGTCAACCACCAGGGATCGGGAGTGAGTTGCGGAAGCGCAACGCTTATTTAAAGGTTATGCTCAGTGGCCGAACACGTATGCTTTCATAGTGGCAATATGAGGGGTTCGGTGCATTCTGAAAGTTTCTCTCATTTATATTAAACAGGGTATCAAAACATATAGTTGCTGGGCATCACAAAGTGCCATTTCGTAGCTGCTGTACAGTGAAAGGTAGGTATTCATAGCTGATAGGGAAGGTGATATAGGTGGGTCATTCGGGGGGGGGGGGGGGATTACCATCGAATGATATATCGATGGCAGATCCATGTCTTCAGAAAGGGGGCGCACTTATAAGGGGGGGGGCGCACTAAAGGGATGTCATGAAAAACCCTATGAAAATGAAGTATTTTGGTGGGGAAAAGGGGGCGTGTGCCCCCTGCGCCCCCCCCCCCCTCCCCCTTGATCTGCCTATGTATATGTTGACCACATCCCGTTAGTGTTTTCGTTAACAAGACGGGTAAGTGTCGAGTATATATTAGTTATTTATTCCCTAACACTTGTGATGATTAAGACAACGATTTTCGTTAACCCATTTTTCAGTGTAGCTGCTATTTTGGCTGAGCTGTTAACAATGGTCGCAGTCTTCAAATACTATAACCATTAGGGACCCCAGTTCCCAATTCCTGTGTCTGACCTCCTGAAAACACAAATATTTACAAATATCTACACCACGTTTGAGCCCAATGCACCCCATTGTGTAAAAAAAAACTCAGCATTGTACAGATTCCGTGTCAAATCTACCAACATACAATCCACACGCATGCAGCAGTATGCATTCATATTTTAAACCAGTTTCGTCAATTATGCGATCGATTTCCTATTGTTTTCTTTTCACAGAATAAAGAAATATCATCATGAATTTGAAATGTATTTTTTGATCCCGAAATTTCGTCCTCAGATAGAGATGATAGCTGACCAAGTATCCCGGGCCAAGTAGGCCTATGTAAGCTGTGTTTACAGAGACAACGGTTCAGCTATGTAATGTTTTGACAACTTTCTGCTGCTTGGGGTGATGATTTCATTCTGGTCGAGCAATAGTGTGCTTGTGGGTTAAATAAGTGGGTTATAAAATCCCGTTAGACCCACTGTTTTAGTAAAAATGGAATACACAGTTGTTAATTGCTTAAACCCTAATTCAACTACCTCTATATTAGAAGAAAGATTCTTGCTAGAAATGGGAGAGAAGATTGTAAATGCATTTGAGAATAACACATTCATATTAGATTTATTACGTATATATTTATATTTGTGTGTTTTGCTGATAATGTAACAGATTAATTTGAATGATTCAAGATGCAATGTGACAGTCACTATTTTCAAGAAACAAGTGAAAAATCAAGTAGTGTGGACAGTTATTCATACTCCGTAGAAATCTTATATTTATACAAGTTAGTGCAAAGAACTATTTATATATGGGCAAAGGTTAGGTGACATTGAAATACAAAAACGTCACCTTTTATGAAGTAAAAAGTAACTTTAAAAAGCATCAATTGGTGGTATCAATAAAAGATACATTTTAGATAGATTGCAGAAAGCCATAATAAACATAATGGGAGGTGGGTGTATAAAATCAAATCAGACTATTTTACGAAATAAAGGAAAAGCAGCGTACTGTTTGTAGTAACGATACTGAGTAATATTGTGCTGCAGGGATTATAATTTCTTCACAGGGGATTAGCAAAATGATATAATCCTTCAACTTAACTAACTATTCTACAGTAAAATGCCAGTATCTATTTTGAAATAGTATGCAACTGATAAACAGATTTTTCATTATAATTAAGTTGATTTTATAGCAGGATTGGAAAGGAATACAATTAACGCATGTAGGTTGAAAAGACATGGATACAGATTTGCAGTTATATTTTTGTGCCACCCTGTAATGGTGGCAACTTCAAACCAGTGAAATATTGAAAATTTGTGATGTTCAAATTTTTTTGAGAAATATCATTTACACAGCTCTAATTCTTTGTCTTTATTATTAATTATATGTATGGTTTATAGATAAATAAAGAACATATAATCTTAAGATCGGGAATTCTTTATTATAGCTATACAACCCAATATTGTCTATAAAATTAAGAACTGACAAAGCAGACTAACATAAACAAATTATTTAAAATTTTATTTTTTCAATATTGCTATTTAACCAAGGTTATTAGAGTAAAACTATGATGGATTATGGTTTTAAAAATTCTACTTTACTTAATTCCAATGCAAAACCAAATAATAATAGTATTCAAATTATCGGCAAGTATTATACATAAATAGTTTTAATAATTAGCAACAAGCCAAAAAATTGGTCAGTAATACCTCCAAGCCAAAGAGATCAACACATTAGACTCACGCCACTCACTGTACATGCGACCAGTCGTTTTTTTCCTGAATCCAAGAATAATGGTATTGCGCAATAACGGCCTATTATCGCCAAGCTTCCGCATTTCACTTCCCAGCCCTATACCCGGGATGGGCACATAATTTCATGAGTAAAGAAATTTGTAATTGTTAATTGTATTGACTATAGATAAGAGTAAAATAATGTGACGGGAGTCATTTAAAAAAAATCGCTTACCGAAATCTTCGCCAACACACTATCAACAGGGCCGTAGTCAGAATTGTAAAACAGAGGAGTCAGGCTAGGGGGGTTCGAGGGCATGCCCCCCCCCTCCCAAGAAAAGTTTTGAATTTAGACCCTTTATGAAAGTGATCTCCAAAAACAGAGGAGGCAGTTGCCTCCCCTGCCTCATATTATCAACATAATGACGTCAGCTTGGAGAACTACTGTCCGAGGGTTGCAAATGTGTACATTATGGATTTATTGATCAATAATTCGTGTTTGAAATACCAAGGAAATACAATGAATCTATCCTAATAATTGTAATAAACCTTACATCTTTCGGCATTGTCTATATTCGTGTGAACATTTTGTTCATATGTAGTTTAGAGGTCCTAGACTACCAAATGGCGAAGTTTATACTATATACATTTATGACATTGGTGTTAATATAATTCGTCACTGTAATCACTGCCATCTTGTGCATAGTAGTATTTTGTATATATTCTTTACATGAAGATCAAATTCTGTAATAATTTTGTGCTTACTTTGCCATTGTATGGTCTTTGTTAAAAAATAATTCAGCCTTGCAGAGATTTAGATTACATCCCAATAGGACGTGTTTTATCAATGAATTCTAAGATCTGGATGTAAATAGTGGGACCATTATCGTAAACACCACATTTAACCAGAAGCGATAGTGCGTCTGTTTATACAGATTACATGTATATCTGGTTCGCCGGAAGTCAGCAAAACCTGGTGGTTTAGCTATGTTTCAGATAACTATAACCTAAACAAGATATAAGGGAAGCCGGATTTGGAGTTGCATTTCACAAGTGTAAAAATCAGCTTGGATTGTTGGATATTACCACTAGCATTGTGCTTGTGTCTGAAGCAACCATCAGCAAGATGCTGTTTCGAGTATTACTCTTTACTGGTAAGTAGAGTTTATTGTTATTTTTATAATCCTATCATTATTGAAATTCTTAGTTAATTCTACAACTTTGCATGTTTATTTCATAACATGTTGCCAGGATATATACTACTCACATTTTTAACACAGCTGATGGTCAAATGAGATATTCTAGCTTAACAGCACAACGCCTTGGTTGATAAAGTTATTTCTATGGTTGATTTTACATCCTTGGGACCTCATTATTGCATATTTGGTGGATATCAATCTTGTATCCTTGAGGCTTTTGAGTTATTAAAGACGGCGTGCAAGATGGCCGCTATGCAATTTGAAAACTTTTGTACTACTTGACACAGAATAGCAAGTAATACCACTTTCTCGGAAGTGTTTTACAACCGCAGTTCATTTCAGACGTTGTTTTTTTTTGGCCTGAGGGCATAGATCCAAGATGGCCGCCAAGATGGCCACCACTCAATGGGAAATCGAACCGAACTATTTGACGTAGATTAGCAATTGATGCCACTTTCTCAATGTAATTTTACATCAGCAGTTCATATCTGATGTTGTTATTATGATATAAGGGCACAGATCCAAGATGGCCGCCACTAATGAGAAATCATAACTTCTGAACTATTTGGCGTAGAATAGCATGTAATACGTCTCGTCCAAAAAGGACTTCGCCACCCTTAGGGAAGGCTGTGCAGTGGTCTGCTAATATAAAGCGTCTGTGGCTTCATCGTTCGACCTGAGCACAAAACACTTCACCTCACGATGACTTGCATAGGTCATGGCCTGTGAGACCTGGCCCACCATGGGTATATAGTCAGGTAGCTTGATGAAAACATCGTTACCAGGCGGATAAAAGCACCAAATTTTGCAGAGTTAGGGTTTATGTACATGTACCTTTTAATATTAAAAGGGGTGCCCATTTGGCCGATTCAATATATCTGAGAAATAATGCCATCTTGAATTTCTAAAATGCCCAAATATACACGCTTGATATCCGCCAGTTATGCAATAATGAGGTCCCAAGGATGTAAAATCAATCATAAAAACTTTGAAAATGAATGACTCCATCTGTTGTCCCATAGGAACGCCACCTATAAGTGGATAGGGGCGCCGATGTGGCATCATTATCACCAGCTTGTCATTTCAGGCAAAGGTCCCGTGATTGTGACCGAAACGTCGGTTTGTTCTGTTAAAAAATGTGGGTAGTAATGCACTAATTTTTACAATGATATTTTCCCTTTACTTGGTCAGTTTTTATCATGAGTGACCGCACCAACTGTGACGAGTCTGTGGAAGATGACACCCAGCTAAAGGCCGCCATGATTTTCCGCACGATGAAGGACATTGGCCAAATAATGGAGTGGTTAGTTGATGTGAAGGCACGACAAGACCAGCAGGACAAAGTCTTGGGCAAGGTAGGGAGAAAATATGTTACTAAGATTAATTATTTGGTTGCAGGTGGTTCTTTTCATGTTGTGACTACCGTCTTTTCCACCAATTCACTGTTCAAAAGTTTTAAAGATTCAAAAGTGAGACTAAATTAAATTTTATTCTCAAATAATATCTCACGTTCTAAAGGGCCGGTCACATACAATGTCGCCGCCGTATGACGTCCATAAAAGCCATGAAAATCTATTGGACGTGGTTGTCAGTGGTCATTTTTGCTCAACTTAGATTTGGACGTGATTTTGCACGTGGTGTAGCCGTCGGCGGCGGTTACACGGCCGAATCACCGCCTAACCACGTCCCAGCAACGTGTAAGATCAAATCAATGCAGTGGCCAAATTGCCGCGCCGTGTGCAATATGGACAACCTGATTATAGTCACAGTACCCCTGCTGTAGCAATTGCGTCTTGTTGCGTTCGCCCACGCATTGAACATTGCCACAACACGGCTTGTCACTTGCGTTTCATGTCTGCTGCGCGTCTCAATCACTTACCGTCTGTGGTTGGACGCGGAATTAAGTTTTGAACTGTTCAAAACTTGTTTCCGCGTCCAACCACATTTGGATTTGTTTCCACGTCCTCTCACGTGCATACATCGGCTATAGCATGCCTAAACACGTCAACATCACTGGCAATCATGCCCACAAAATTTTCTTGATGTTTTGGACGTGATATGGACGTGGTGTGGACGTAGAACGCAGTCGGACCGGCCCTTAACAACACCTCTTCATGTGGAAAATATATACAAATATGTAGCAAACAATATTTAACAGTTCAGGATATAGAGGGGAGATCGGGGCAGGTTGAACTACTTTTTATTCTTTTCCAAACATCTCATGACTTATGAATTATTTTTACAATTTTATTGTGCATGATGATAGTGTTAGTCATTGTCTATCATATAAGAACCTTGTACTGATGAGTCATGTGTAGCGCTGGAACAATAATCCAAGTTTTTGTTTAAAAAAATATATGTTTCAATTTACCCCACTATGGGACAGATTGAAACAAAGCACGTGGAAGGTTGAAACACAGAAAAAATAAGTTATATAGATACAAAGAAAACATGATTATCATTTATTAATCTTTATTGGTATACACAATAAAGTCAAATAAACAAACAAATTTTTACACTAAAAAAGCTGCATTCACTCTTAAATCCTCTTTATGGTGACTTATCCAATTGGCAATAATGGCAGACGAAGTAAGGAGGCCCATCTGTGCAATCTTAATGAGCCCATCTTTTGCAGACTTTGTACTCCAACCATATTTCTCCAGATCTCCAATTTGTAAAAGGTTCTAGACAAAATATGCAGTGCCATTGTTCCAGAGTCACCAGACAAAACTTGTTTTGCTTTTTTTGCCGCTTCTTTTTCCTCTCTTTCAACTTTTCTTCTTTCTTACTGCTTCTATTTGAACACCTTGTGTTCCGATTTTTTTTTTAGTTTTTCTTCATCATGGATTGTTGCCCTATTGTACTCTTTTCTGGTGTATCAGTTAGAATGGCACTGAACCGTTGTTACAATCTGCTCTCTGTATTTTGTTTCAAGTTACCCCATACAACGCTCATCTAACAATACATGCTGAATGTTATTCTGCATTATGTAGGTCAAACTCAAACTATCTTGATTCGAAGCACAAACATGTATATTTTTGTTAGAAAAGTTGACTATAAAGATTCCATGTATGCTATTGAATTCAAAACAAATTTAAAACAAATTTAATGGCACATCGAATATTTACTTCCTTGGTCAAAAAGTGTTTTTTCTTCCAACCTTTTTCTATGTTTGTTTAGTGTCTTCCACACTTTGTATGTAAATCAATATCAAGTCACATACTTTGTTTCAAACATCAATAAAACGACATATTGATTAATTTTTGAACTATTGACTGTGTTTCAATTTGTCCCGTGTTTCAACTTGCCCCGGTCTCCCCTATGTAATATGAATTTATAAATGATTCCATTTGTTGCAAATCGTTCCTAAGTATATTTGGTTATGGTGACTGTAGAAACAGTATTTATATATTTCAGGCAAGTGACTTATTTATGCAATTTCATTAACATTTGAGTCTTGTCACAGATTAAGAGAAATAATGACCTAAATTATTTTTCATGGTGTATGTACTATAGTTGATGATGAAACAAATTAAACTTAAACTTAAATTTAATGTTAATACTGGATTACTGGATTACTACAATGCTGTTCTCATGCAACACCTCAATTAAAAGTATAGCATTTGAATTAAAGGACACCAGTCAATTTAATAAAATAATTTAACTAATTTGATTACTAGGTAATCAAAGGATGGTTACCATACTATGAATATTCAATATACTTTCATGTATCATTGGTTGATCTTTGCACATGGCATCCGCTCACGCATCACTGCCGGAGCACAAGTCAAATCAAGTCAAGTAATATTTATTTAAAGTCGGTAAAAATATAAAAATTAACATAAGGGAACGATCATAAATAATGATACCGGTGGGTCGTCCATTTTTGGGGGCCAGAAGACAAAGTTATCTCCCCCCCCCCCCACACACACCAATCATCAACAATTTAAATAGTTGAGTGATCCCCCACCTCCCGCTAAAGAAAAAAGTCCTCTACATAGTCATTGCATTTTTGAACAATTGCTGAAAGAAAATATTTGAAAAAATAAACTGTGGCGTAATAAATAAAAGTTCAGCGACACCCTCCCCCAAATAAAAAGCAATCAGAAAAGTTGGACAACCCCCCCCCCCTTTTTTGGACGACCCCCCCGATATCATTATTTATGATCGTTCCCTAAGCCCTACAGAGCTATTGAAACGGACATGATATGCTAGTAGAACATACACATATAGAATATCATGCAGCACATTTAATACACATACAATATTTCATCTATGTCATGCGCAACTTTATATCCGACGAATTCTTTATAAAATGTCCATTTACAGTTATCTCCAATCTTACCAATAAAATCTCTGAAGTGATTCAAAGACATATTCTCTCTATATTCGTTTTTGAGCTCGACCTCCTTCCAAATTTTTGGCGCAGCATATGTAGCGAATACAAGCCATATATTACAGTTCTTACTTGGCACTTCTAATACATTCTTGTATCTAAACGTATATGTATTGTTTTTTGACTATTTAATGTAAATAGGCGATTGTTTATTAACTATTTTAAATGCCTGTATGGCAAGAAAACGCATAATGCATATAATAGGCAGTGAGACCTACAATAAATGTTTTTTTTTTTCTACTAGAATGTTTTACATATATCTATTTTATATGAAAACATTCTAGTAGAAAAGAAACATTTATTGTAGGTCTCACTGTATAAGCCTTGTATGATGCAAGCGCTCATGAGAAAACGCATCCTTCTAATTTTCAATGAAAGCATTTTAGATATTTCTAACAATTTTTCATATCTACTATCATCATCTTCCCATATCAATCGTAACGCTCTCTCTTGTATATATTTAAGCTTTTTGTATTTTTCTCACCACAAAAATGTCAGACTAAAAGATTAATTTAAATTTGATGATATGAAATAATAATAGATAGTTAATTTACCGAATCTATTTAAATGTTCACCAATTTTTTTCAAAACATGTAATTGCATAGAAGCTTTTTTACATATATTAGGAATGCGATAATTGAAATTTAAGATGAAGTCAAAAGTAACAGCGAGCAGCTTTACTTCCGCATTGCATTTTACTGTAGTGCTCTTGAGGTTAAAGCAGATATTTTGTTCGTCTGTCTTTTTATCAATAGCAATAGCATGAAACTTCCTTATCTGGATTTGCCTGCATTTGATTCTCACTAAACAATTGTATTAAAATTTCACTCTCTTCCTCCAGAACTTTAGTTGAATTTTCAATTTTATTATCAGCGTATGTCAACGTAGTATCGTCTGCATAATTATATAAGCAGCCTTTTGAAGAAAAAAAATCATATAGGTTAAATAAACCAGGTCCCAGTATAGATAGATCCTTGTGGTACTTCTTTGTAAATTTCTAAGAATGAACTACATACATTTCCTATCTTTACACAATTTTTTCTGATACTAAGATAACTTTTGAAAAGAGCACTTTCAGATAATCCACGTTTTTAAAGTTTCAAAAGTAACAAATAATCTTCTGGAACTGCCGCCGAGGGGTACATCACGTACGAAGCACGTCCAAAACTAAAAGCCTTATATCTTATACATATTCTATATGGTTTTATGCAAAAAAAAGTTTTATGACAGTGTAGAAACGTACCTTACATGTGTTGTTGATCATTTGTAGGTTGTTTCGAAACTTGATGGTTTTGCTGGCAGCATCACTGAACTGCAGATTGGGCTCAAAGAGTTGAACACCACGGTACTATAATATACTATTTTAAGCTATTATTAACTTAAATCGTTAATTGCAGTTCTTTGATCTCATGAACCAATAACAAATATAACAATTTGTTTATTAGTCAGGAAGTATGTGGTTGGAATAAAGCTGTCTGGTGAACATGCACAAATCTAGTTTCTTTCCAGAATCGTGTTCTTATAAATGTCTTCTTGAACATGGTGTTATGAATATATTTGTGCTTGTTGATCATTTGTAGGTGGTTTCGAAACTTGATGGTTTTGCTGGCAGCATCACTGAACTGCAGATTGGGCTCAAAGAGTTGAACACCACGGTACTATAATATACTATTTTAAGCTATTATTAACTTAACTCGTTAATTGAAGTTCTTTGATCTCATGAACCAATAACAAATATAACAATTTGTTTATTAGTCAGGGAGTATGTGGTTGGAATATAAGCTCTCTGGTGAACATGCACAAATCTGGTTTCTTTCCAGAATCGTGTTCATATGAATTTCTTCTTGAATATGATGTTATGAACATATTTGTGTTTGTTGATCAAATGTAGGTGGTTTCGAAACTTGATGGTTTTGCTGGCAGCAGCACTGAACTGCAGATTGGGCTCAATAGAGAGTTGAACACCACGGTACTATAATATGCTATTTTAAGCTATTATTAACTTAAATCGGTAATTGCAGTTCTCTACTCTCATGAACCAATTACAAATATAACAATTTGTTTCTTAGTGAGGGGTACGTGGTTTGGAATGTAAGCTGCGTGGGGAACATGCACAAATCTAGTTTCTTTCCAGAATCGTGTTCTTATAAATGTCTTCTTGAACATGGTGTTATGAATATATTCGTGTTTGTTGATCATTTGTAGGTGGTTTCGAAACTTGATGGTTTTGCTGGCAGCATCACTGAACTGCAGATTGGGCTCAAAGAGTTGAACACCACGGTACTATAATATGCTATTTTAAGCTATTATTAACTTAACTCGTTAATTGAAGTTCTTTGATCTCATGAACCAATAACAAATATAACAATTTGTTTATTAGTCAGGGAGTATGTGGTTGGAATATAATCTCTCTCTGGTGAACATGCACAAATCTGGTTTCTTTCCAGAATCGTGTTCATATGAATTTCTTCTTGAATATGATGTTATGAACATATTTGTGTTTGTTGATCAATTGTAGGTGGTTTCGAAACTTGATGGTTTTGCTGGCAGCAACACTGAACTGCAGATTGGGCTCAAAGAGTTGAACACCACGGTACTATAATATGCTATTTTAAGCTATTCCTAACTTTACTCGTTAATTGAAGTTCTTTGATCTCATGAACCAATAACAAATATAACAATTTGTTTATTAGTCAGGGAGTATGTGGTTGGAATATAAGCTCTCTGGTGAACATGCACAAATCTGGTTTCTTTCCAGAATTGTGTTCATATGAATTTCTTCTTGAACATGGTGTTATGAACATATTTGTGTTTGTTGATCAATTGTAGGTGGTTTCGAAACTTGATGGTTTTGCTGGCAGCAACACTGAACTGCAGATTGGGCTCAAAGAGTTGAACACCAAGGTACTATAATATGCTATTTTTAAGCTATTCCCTAACTTTACTCGTTAATTGATTCTTTTGATTCATGAACCAATAACAAATATAACAATTTGTTTATTAGTCAGGGAGTATGTGGTTGGAATATAAGCTCTCTGGTGAACATGCACAAATCTAGTTTCTTTCCAGAATTGTGTTCATATGAATTTCTTCTTGAACATGGTGTTATGAACATATTTGTGTTTGTTGATCAATTGTAGGTGGTTTCGAAACTTGATGGTTTTGCTGGCAGCATCACTGAACTGCAGATTGGGCTCAAAGAGTTGAACACCACGGTACTATAATATGCTATTTTAAGCTATTATTAACTTAAATCAGTAATTGCAGTTCATTGATCTCATGAACCAATTACAAATATAACAATTATAGCATTTTGTTCGAAATTTGGTGCCCGGGGTAGCGCAATGCCGCGTTGAAGCCAAGGGCACGGACCGGCACAAAAAGTCATTATACTGGTGCCACACGGTACAAAATGGCCATTTTTTGGCACCGCGGCCGTGCCGTGGTAACGAAAAGCCATGCTTCGGCAATTTTTCCTGACACTTCCCCGAAAAGGTCGCAGGGTGCCTTCGAAGCCCATGCCATCCGGCACGGGGATTATCCATCGTTATTGATCGCAATTATCTTTGATCTCGCCGAGGTGTGTTCACTGCTGTGTGGTATGTGTTGTTGTTGACTGAATGACTTCTACAGTCAAGACAAGCTGTTGCACACAATGGTATCACCGTGGGTAGACTGTTATGGATAAAACTGAGGATTTCCAGTGAATCACGGTAAAAGCTGAGGAAAATGGCAGAAATGGCAAGGTTTTAAAGTAATATCAGTAATAATTTGGACAAAACGACCAAGAAAAAAAGGTAATATATATTTCTAAGTATGTGCAGGGAATGCCGGAGTATTCAAGGTTTATAGAACTTCTTTCAAATTCGTTCTACGCCTCACAGTTTACTCACAGTCGCTCGCACAAATTTCAACATGCAAGATTTGCTTCATTTCTAGTGCACAAGATTGATGTAAATTCAATGAAGTCTACATTATAAGTCAACATTATCCACATAAATAAGAAATATGCTCCTCTAACTGTATCCATGCCAAGTGGCATGAATATTGTAGATCTAGTTTTTTAGCTATGGCCAAATCTTTGTAAATTTTTATCCAGAGCTCAGATCACGGTAAAAACTGAGGAGGCATTTTTCTCAGGAAACAAGGTGGATAAAAATTTACAAAGATTTGGCCATAGCTAAAAAACTAGATCTACAATATTCATGCCACTTGGCATGGATACAGTTAGAGGAGCATATTTCTTATTTATGTGGATAATGTTGACTTATAATGTAGACTTCATTGAATTTACATCAATCTTGTGCACTAGAAATGAAGCAAATCTTGCATGTTGAAATTTGTGCGAGCGACTGTGAGTAAACTGTGAGGCGTAGAACGAATTTGAAAGAAGTTCTATAAACCTTGAATACTCCCGCATTCCCTGCACATACTTAGAAATATATATTACCTTTTTTTCTTGGTCGTTTTGTCCAAATTATTACTGATATTACTTTAAAACCTTGCCATTTCTGCCATTTTCCTCAGCTTTTACCGTGATTCACTGGAAATCCTCAGTTTTATCCATAACAGTCTACCCACGGTGGGTATGGGTATCAAAACTGTAGACGTCTCATTCATATTATGAGGATCACTCATATTATGGGCACATCCGTCGTAGGGTTGAAGATTACGTCTATCTCCATGACAACGCATGCGTTCGACGCTAATCAAAACGTAAGTTGTAAATAACAAATAGAATAACTGACTATTTGTTTAGCGTGTGCGACTGATGTGCCCATAATTTGAGTGATGCTCATAATATTAATGAGACTTCTAAGCTCATTCTCAATACCGGAAAATATTTGACACCAAAACTACGCAGACGTTAGTCAAAAACGTTGAATGTTTTGTGAACAACGGCAGACGTTATTTCACCAAGCGTGGGTGTGGCAGTGCTATGCCGTACATACTCATGGGAGGTCCCCCAGTCGTCAGCGGGGTCTTCCTGAAGGAAACAACAACTTGTTTGGGAGTTGGTCTTAGATAGGTCGCGGAAACGTTTGCCAAGAAGCGCCCACACTCTCCAGAAACGAGTAGACTCAGTTATGTTGAGTAAAATATCTCTTTCTGAACTCCATGTTAGAGTGTCATGAGACACCCATATCATGAAGCTATACACATTTCTATCAACTACTATCATTGTAACTCCTTTTATAATAGACAGTTTTGAAGCGACATAATTTCCTGTGTTTAATATCTTGCAAATTTCAAATGCACCACATTTAACCACAAAATTCCCTGGATATATTGATTCTCATTCATTCTGATGTTTTCTCCTCAAATTCATATCTTGATTGTAAAGTATACATCATTTCAGTATATATCTTAATTGCCAATAAGTCAACGTCGTTCTAGCGACGCAGTGTTCTTTGAACACTTTTATCTAGTTTGGCTTGTGTATGAGTAAAATATTTGCAACAAATCTGTAGAATGTGAAGCTTTTACATATCCATAGATCTTGTTTGATCTTTATGGTATATTGTGGTTAAATGTGTTTCATTTGAAATTTGGAAGATATTACACAAAGGAATTTATGTTGCTTCAAGACTGTCTATTATAAAACAAGTTACAATGATAGTTGTTGATAGAGATGTATATAGCTCCATGATATGCGTGTGTCATCACATAACCAATGGAATCTAGAAAGAGTTATTTTACAGAATGAAGCCGTCGCTGGCGGTTTTTATGCCGTCGTGGTGCCGTGCGCAAAATTGGCAGGAAATTTGGGTGATTTTGTGCCGTGCTCAACACATTTAGGGTAAAACAGTGCCGTCAAAGGCTTCGTTTTATACCATGTCACGGCTCACCGGCACCGTTATGAACCGTCGGCGGTACGACGCTATGTTTCCCGATGTTAAATTGGACGCCGCCCGCGTCGTGTCCCAAGACGCAGACGCCATATCATGCCGCCCGCGGTGTGGATGAAGCCGCCGACGGCATGAAAAATGGTAAAGCATGACACGGCAGACATGCTTGTACCGTTGGCGGCGTATAACGTGAATATTTCAAGCCGCAGGACACCGTCAACATCACCGGGCCATTTTTCGTGCCGCCGATGGTGCAATTTCGTGATGTAGGAGTAGCAAATCCTGGGGGGCGGGGGTTGTTATAATCCAGACGCGGCACGAAGAAATAACACCCACGGCATGACTTTTAAAAGCCCCCCGAATATTTACCCCGAGGCACGTATGTAATGGGGGGGGGGTTAGTGAGGGGCTACGTGGTTGGAATGTAAGCTGCGTGGGGAACATACACTATCTGGTTTCTTTCCAGAATCGTGTTCTCATGAATGTCTTCTTGAACATGGTGTTATGAATATATTCGTTTTTGTTGATCATTTGTAGGTGGTTTCTAAACTTGATGGTTTTGCTGGCGGAAGCATCGCTGAATTGCAGATTGAGCTCAAAGAGTTGAACACCACGGTACTATAATATGCTATTTCAAGTTATTCATAACTGAACTCGGTAATTGAAGTTCTTTGACGAAGCAATAACAAATATAATTATTTGTTTCTTGGTAAATGGCTATGTCGTTTGAATATAAGCTTTATGGGGAACATATGCAAATCTGGTTTCTTTCCAGAATTGTGTTCTTATAAATGTCTTCTTGAACAAAACAATGCTGACATTTTATTCGTGAAGTTCGATGGGTTTGAAGATTTGGGGTCAAAGTGATTTTTGCTAGCTGCCTAACTTTTTTGTCATTTTCATATTCGTTAGAAATAACATAATTTTAAAAAAAACATCCAATACACACTACAACAAATAATAGTTATTTTCGACCTTAACTATGAAATTTCCTCTCTATTCGACGTTTTAAGTGACGTGTAATGTAAAGTTTACCCGAAAAGAGATTACCTGCTCATACATGT
>CM032663.1:9697635-9714471 GCA_019095985.1 Streblospio benedicti
TTTTTTTAAACATTCACTATTTGTTAAGAGACCTTCACATGCTTTTTCTCTTGATTTGATAATTTTGGAATATTTTATTATTGAAAAAATAATTGTTTTCATATTCATTCACTTGATCTTTGTTTAATTTCGTAGAAAGTAACTTTTGTAAAATTTTTGTTGCTCTTTAATATTTCATTAGGATCCGATGTTATTGTACCATCTAAAAGCTTTAATACGCATGTTTTTATTGAATTTGTCTTTTCTAAACTTAAAGAATATTTTGTGCTTTTTCCCCTTTTTTATACCATTCCACTTTACTCTAATCATCATTCCTTCAATCTTTTCTAATTCAATGTCTACTAATTCGTTTTTAACTTTGTGATATTCTTTCATATTATTGTAATCTAGGGTTTTTTCTAGTGATATGAGTTTCTTTTCAAGCTCATTTTCCCTATTTCTTCTAGCTCTAGTTTTCTTTTTGCAATAATCTATTGTAAATTTTCTAATTTCGTACTTGATTAATTCCCATTTAACTCTTTATATATTAACTCTAATATATTACTATATTTATCAATCCAAAAACTTAAATTTAACTTTAAATATTCAGTATACTCTACATCATTCAGAAGTGAGTTATTGAATTTCCATAGTCCCGGACCTTTTCGGACATTTTAGTATTGATGCATAATTACATGTAATGGCAGAATGGTCTGCTTGTAATGGCCGGTATGATATCCATGTCCGTTATGTTATCAAACAAGTTGTCAGATATTAGGAAAAGTCTAATCGGCACTGTATGAGCGGAGTTTTTGTCTCCACGTATACCTACGAGTATCAGGATTTTTATTCTCCCAAGTATCATTCAAGCTAAAACTATTTTTTAATTTATCCAATTTATCTAACGTTTCTAACATTATCTAACATTTGACTTTAGATGATTTTGCAAGGTCATTGATAAAAAAAGACTGAACAAAGTTGGAGAAATACATTAGTTAATTGAACACAAGATGAGGTGTTGGACAATAGCGACTTAATAGCAAAAATACATTTTTCCCATCAATATTGTACTTTTAATAACTGTATAGTAACATATCCTATTAATCCAATCAAAAGGCCTTTTCTAGATCTACAAAAAGAGCAAAATGTATCCTTGTTTTTGTTCAGTCTATTCTTAACAATAGTGGATAGAGAAAATATGATCTTCACAAGACCTATTTATGTCAGGAATCCATTTTGCTCTTCTGCAAATATATCTAATTGATTACAGTATCCAACAATTCTATTGTTTAATATAGCAGTATATACCTTTGCTACACATGAAATGAGACTTATTCCTCTATAGCTCAATGGTAAGTATGGGTCTTTATCTGCACCTTTAGGTATTGGTTTGATAATTGCTTTACCCCACACTGAGGGCATAATATTGTATTTAAAACAAGTGTTAAACAAGTAATACAATAACATATGCACCTTTGTATTTTTAAGAACTTCATTTGGTATCTTGTCCCAACCAGTTGCCTTACGTGTCTTAAGTTTACCTACCACCTTTTCAATTTCATCAAAAGAGATGTCAACATTCAGTACACCATTCTGTATATAATCATCCCTAACCATTTCATTTTCCAGTGTTTCTTTAGACTGGACAACCTCATCAAGAAACTGATCATCAAATGTACAGCCGTGTCCCACCTGGTTGTACAAATTCTTGAAATCAGATTCCCACTTGTTAAGGACTTCTCTTTCATTAATGACAATATTTTCTCCACTCCTTACCTTAATAGGTATATTTCTAGTATTTCTAGGGCCAATAGATTTAAGTTTTTCCCAAAATAATTTTGGGTCTTCGGTACAGGAATTTTCTATTTCACAAATCTTATTTCTATTATACGCTCTCGCTGCTTTACACAGACACCTATCAAATAAGCGCTGCTTATCTTTAAAGACAAGCCTGAGTATTGATCGCTCTTGCCTATTACCTTTACATTTGCTAAACTGATTTTCTGCTTTATTCATTTCTTTCCACATCCTAGCTAATTCATCATTCCAATATGGCTTAGAATGTTTCAACTTTTTCTTAGATTTATCACATGAATATTTATAACCTAATTGCTCATCTAGTTCTTTAAATAGGTTTTCACAAAAATCATCATACAGTTTGTCCAGGTCTGCCTGATTTCTCTGCATCTCTTGTAATTTAAAAATAATTTCATCAACTGCAATACGCCATGATTCAGATTCTAAAAAACCATCTGGCCTGTTATCAAAACAGTAAAGTTTCCTTTTTGTGGACCTTGTATTATCATCATCTTGAACATTTCCAACAGAGAAACCAGACATACCACTTGTTCTATATGTACACTTAAATGTTAATGATAACAAATAGATTATATTTTAACATTATTTCATTCATTGCATACACATTAAATTTCTCACAAAATTTTTAGGCAATCATGTGGGGTAAGAAAATAGTCTACAACCGATTTTCCTCAGAAGTTTGTAAGGAGTTGGCCGTCTCTTTTCGGGGGAGGCGGGGATGTGGTGTTAGGAAGGAATGTGATTTCAGTTTCCCTGATGAACATCACTAGTCTTGAATACATTTTAGACTAAAGAGAGGCATCAAAGAAACTCTTCCACTCAATCACCAAGTATTGTAGAATATGGATGGTCAATGCAATTCTGGAAATCTTTTGTAGATTAGTGATGTTCATCATACACGTATATAGTTATAACTGTTGAATATGTTGAATATATATATAACTGTTGAATTTAGTTATGTAATAATTGATAACTCCTAATTGCATTTAAGCTTTGTTTCTGTGGGACCAGGGTTTCTGTGGGACCAGTGTGTTATGTGATTAGGTGTTACGTAATACGTTGTGTACAGTACTGTATTGTGTGTTCAATAAAGTATCTGGGGTGACACATCACTTCCTGTTTGGCAACACGTGGTAGATGTTATCTGTTCACACAGAATATTCTGACTGATAATTAGTTACTAAGTTAGACTGTATTTCATACTGCATATGCTAATTTTTAGTATTACTTTTGTGTGCTTAAAGTCACTGAGGGAGCAGTTAGACTGGTGAATGGCGGATTTGACTGGGAAGGAAGGCTGGAGATCTTTCATGCAGGGCAGTGGGGCACCGTATGTGATGATGAATGGACAAATACGAGCGCCAAGCTTGTGTGTGACCAGCTCGGATACAGGTGGGTGGCTCACAAGGCTGTCTTATAGACATGCATGTTATCTGTGCATGCTACCACCATAGTATCTTTCTTACATTCTAAATTGCAAATCAATAAACAATTATAGGTTCATAAACGGTAATTATCGTGGGACGTTTAACTTGCATTACTTTTTATGACATTAAGGGCCAGTCTTTTCATATTTAGGGGGTGCATTTTTCCATGTGGAGGCAAACATTTTATTAGATATGTAAAATCCAAACATTGGTTCACACTATGATCACACAAATAAACCTGAATCATTACAATATCCGCAAATAACAACTTTGGAAATTATCTAAATCATTTTGATGAACATTTTGGAACTAATTAGCATATTTAAAGGAAATATTACCATATCATTTTCTAATGATGGACGTGGCACTATTAGATACTTGTTTTCTGTAAGTTTTAAAGGCTCAATTATGACAAAGATGTATACAGAGGTAAGGACGAAACCATTTACATGATTGCAGGACGTCTATCTCTTACTTCCGAGGCGAAGCACCGTTTGGCGTGGGCACCGGCCCCATATGGATGGATGATGTGAAGTGTGCGGCAAACGGGACAGAGCTCCAGCACTGCGACCATAGAGGATGGGGGATCGATAACTGTGGACACAATGAAGATGTCGGCATCATCTGTGGTGAGTTGTGCAGAAGCTTGTAAGGAGTTGGCCGTATCTTTTCGGGTGGAGGGGGGTATGTGGTCTTAGGAGTGAATGTGATTTCAGTTTCCTTGATGAACATCTCTACTAGTCTTCAAACCATTTCCAAGACTAAAGAGAATATAAACTCTTTCACTCAATCACCAAAATTGTAGAATATGGATGGTCGATGCAATTCTGGAAAGTTTTGTAGATTAGTGATGTTCATCATATAATCGTATATAGTGCTGTAATCATTTGGACTAGTTAATATTATCATGCTGCTTATGCTAATTTTTTATATTCCTTTTGTGTGTTTAAAGCCATTGAGGGAGCAGTTAGACGCGTGAATGGCGGATTTGACTGGGAAGGAAGGCTGGAAATCTTTCATGCAGGACAGTGGGGCACCGTCTGTGATGATGGATGGACAAATACGAGCACCAAGCTTGTGTGTGACCTTCAGGCTCGCTGTGATACGCCCCAACAACTTGCCCAATAAAATAATCAATGTTAACAACTCACCCGGTTTTGTCTATGACCATCCATCTTATAAATTGAATATTAAGTATTAATGTTGCAGGGGTGGGGGTGGTAGGGATATGGTTTCAGTTTCCAGATGAACATCACTAGTCTTGAAAACATTTCCTGACTAAAGAGAGGAATCAAGGAGACTCTTCTGCTCAATCCCAACTTGTTCGAGTGGAAGAGTTACTTTGATTTCCCTCTTCAGTCTGGAAACGTTTTGTAGATTAGTGATGCTATACTAGATGTCTGGAAATGTTTTGTAGATAAGTGATGTTCATCATGTATAGTTATAACTATTGCTGTCACTATTTAGACAATATATCATGCTGCTTAGTTTAATTGTTAGCATTCATGTTGTGTGCTTAAAGTCACCAAGGGAGGGGTTAGACTGGTGCATGGCACGAGTGAATGGCTTCTATATTGAATGTAAAGGTGGCGGTGGGAGCGGGGTGGGGATGACGATTTTTGTAATAAGGATAATGATAGCCATTCCCAGTTGAATATCCCTAAACTACAAAACATTGGAAGACTACAGAGAGGTATAAAAAAGACTCACCTGCCTGATCACAAGGTTGTGATTTTACTCACACTGAGTGTATTATCCCTTTGTCAATTATATGTAAATCAAATTAATTGTTGTCAACAGATTGGTTCCATGGCTGCCACCACGAGTTATATATGCAGCTTTCTCCTAGCGCAGCATAAAACTTGGTGATGGACCGTTGAAAGTCTTCACCAGCTGACAATCCCTCTTAATACCTCCTATTTGTTTGTTTTATGACTGCAAACTTTTTGTCTCCTCACTAGGTAGCAATGGCACGTCCAGTCATTAATAGTAAATCCATCCTAAGTGTGATTTGTGAGTTTTCAATACAATCAAACAATAATGGGCACTGTTTCAGGACAACAAGGTTCAATTACAATTACAGTACAATTTCCTTTCTGTTTACAGATAAAGAATTTGAATTATTTCAAAGTCCAAGATCTTCTTGTCATGTCTAAGCTGCCAGAACATTTTCTCCACACTTTTAGGCATTAGACTTATCTAATCATCTATGTTTCTGTGTGTTGCAGTGGACTTGGCCTTGTCTGGTCCTGAGCTTGTGCCCTTCATTCTACCTGGTGCTCGTGTAGTGAGGAACCCTGCAGACTGGTCTTGGGGCAACCAGGTAATGTCTTGTCAGTGCATACTTTGACTTGGTAGTGTTTTCACTGTGTAGCTCATAAACTACTAACTAAATTGAATGCATTTACTTGAACCATTGGGCGAATGCTCGAAGTGGGACTATATTTCATTGTGTTCATTAATATAAAACAGTTTATCATATTTTTAGTGTACATGATTGTTTTTAAAAGGACATAATAGATTACATAATTATAGAGGATTCCCAGGGATACCCAAGGTCAAATTTCAAAATGAGGATGGTTGTCAAGCATTAACATTTGAAGTGAAAATATTGAATCTATAATTAATGATTGATAACATACGATGAAAAGCAATGTGTTTGTAAAACATAGGATCTGTAAATGCAAAAATTATGAAAGGGACATACACTATATTCTCCCACTCCTGACTGTGTTTATGAGCAAGCAAGCTTTTGTAGCATATTTTCTGATCTCTTCATAATTTCATACTCCATTCTTTGCATAAATTATGATAATTATAATGTAAAGGAGACTGCTTTACATTTTTACTCATATTCATTCATAAAATTGTAAAGTTATTCTTTTTAAACACCAGATGGCAGCATTGATAATAAAATTACCACCTCATCACAGGACGAGTTGATTATCTGAGGGGGTTAGGTCGTTTGCCTTTGGCAGAACTAGTTATTTTCAACTTTGTGGAACAAACATTATTTTTTGCCGTTTTACATTATAACTTTATTGTGCTTCACTAGCAGTAAAATGTTTATTTTGAAAATATTCAGAAGTAAAATATTCATTCTAAAAAACTACCTACCCCTCTCAGATGGCTGGACGTGTTGATTAACTTTGGCTAAAGCATTTATTTTCAATTATTTGGTGCAAACATTATTTAATTCTGTTTTACATCACAACTTTATTCTGTTTCACTAGCAGTAAAATATCTGTTTTAAAGTTTCGAAGTAGAATATGTATTTGAAAATACAACCTACCCCTCTCAGATGTAGTGTATGTCCCACAATGGTGGGTAAAATGACTTTACTTATATGCATAGACCGTGTTTGTGACCTTTTAATCATTGTACTTTTTACCTTGACCTTAACTGAACTCAACTGAAGTACTTTCTTTTGTTCTTGGATAGAAATTGGATAGTTTTAAGTGGTTTCTATGCCTTGCCAAAAAGCTATATACGTAGGATTTCCACCAAATTATACTAAATTAGTATGGTGGATATATCAGCCAATATCTCACCTCGTGGTTTTAATAACATTTGTTGAACTGAAACTTCGTCTGTTATCAAAAACCACCCAGTGAGATATTTGATATCTCCCTCCACTCGTATAATAACCTATTAATATTATGTGTTTTACTGGTATTATCCCTGATAATCATAAGATAATAAAATATTGTATGAAAGTGTTGTTATCTTAGAAACTGTTATGTGTGAATCAAATGCTACATTTTTATGACAAAAGAGATTATAGACCAATTTTCAAATTTTTTCACAGTCCTTCATGGATCACCAGGGGAAACTGTCCAAAAGGGGATACAAGCAGTAAATGTTGAAGTAAAATATTAAACCTATAGTCAATGATTTTTATTATTAAAATGACTAAATTTTCTACCATGTTAGTAAAATCCCATATCAAAGTTAAGATTCACACAGGCTAGTAGTTAGTGGTGTTACAGCTTTTATATGTATTAGAATAAAAACATACGTATCTGATGCACCTTATGCCACCGCCTCCACCCCCTCACCCGCACGCATACATTATGTCAAAAAATCAATAGTCAAAGGTAGAGGACGAAGCATAGATCAAACTGCTTTATGCTTGCAATACTGGTACATGTAGTTTGTGATCATTACATTGTGCAGAATTTCAGGTCTTAACTATACATACTGCCAATTCAATATTGAGGACAAAAATTTTGCTGATGCCTTTTTATAAAACTTTTCCAGGACTGTGGCGGCCCTGGCACTGTGGTCAGGTCTCTGATTCATCTGGCTGGTGCAGGGTCAAGTGGGACTGTGATCATACCAACAGCTACCGCATGGGTGGAGATGGAAAGTACGAGCTGCTCCTAACAAACCTCTAGGTCTACCCCGCCTTGTCTGACAACATGTTTACTGTAGTACATGCATTGCTTGACCTGTTACAAATGAAGCATAAACGTTATTAGTATTGAAACACTATGATATTGATACAACCAAATTGTTGACTGACAGTATTTCTGTTGGCCAGATTAGCTGGGGACAACCACTTTGATGGCTCTGTCTTTCTGTGGGATCGTGGACTGCCGCTGATAAATTACTTGACCATTGACAAATTTTGTTGTATAACTGCTCTTGCTCTAGCAGATGCATGTTTTGAGGATATGGGAATGCATTCAGATGAGTAAATAACAGTTCTGCCAGACCCATCCTAGAGTGTTAGTATGTCTTGGGAGCTTGTCATCAAGGATCATGTTTAAAATATGTCTAGTATATTATTTATCATGTGCAAAGAGTATGGACGCATAGTTTGCTATAATCTCCATTTATTTTCTCTTAATCTTAATTTTACAAAACCAATGTATAATTCCTACAGTGCAAAGTATTAAAGGTACTTCATTACATCATTTTTGTTACAGTTTTGTTTTGCTTTTACTTTCTTTCCAACATATTTGTGCTGTCTCTTGTACGTCTATGCAGAATTGCCATTTCATCATGGCTGATATGTGTAATTTGCATCAAAAAGCATTGTATATATACACCTCCATTACATGTGCACGCCTTACATTCATCACGCTACATTCACATGTTCTCATCTTTACACAAAGCATGCACACATTTGTCTTGTACAAAACAGCTCATCGTTACTTTCACTCTCACTTTCGCAATGTACTGCCCACCCATGTATTAGATATAGACAGGGAAAGAACAGAAAATAGAAATGAAGACATTTGAAATAAGATTGAACATCATCTGATTATTTGTAACATTGAGAATTATCAAAAAGTGAAGCTGTTCTGACATTGTAAGGAAAGACATTCCCTATTTAGTTAACACACAAAGCATACCCAATCTCATATATGCAATCATTGTTTATTTTCAAAAAAATAATTGATGTAACTAAATAAATAGACAAAACATTCAGAATGTTGCCGCTCTATGTAAATATGAAAATGCTTTCAATACTTCTGGACTTTAAGGTGTTTAACCACTCATTTACCCGTGACAATTAAATTAATAATAAGATATGCTCACAGCAAAGCGTTCCTTTGAAGTTGTCGGTGCAGATGCACCGGAAGCGATTGATCAGGTCAATACAGGTTCCACTGTTAGCACATGGAGCACTCAGACATTCATTGATCTCTGAAATTAAGCATGTGCATTGATTAGGTTATTATTGGCTTCATTGCATCAGTACATTTCCCTGTCATGCACCTTTCATATAGAGTGCAGTTGTACCAAATAATTTTCTTTGCCTTTTCTGTTTCACAGGGAGTGCTAATTTCCACACACAGCATATCTCCTATCTGAATCTGTTAATTAACCTTATATTGTCCTGTTGCTCACTTTGCATTTGAAGGAAAGTGACATTGTTCCCAGAATATTTCCCTGTCTTACCCATTTCACAGAGCGTGCCATTGTATCCAGAGTTGCAGTTGCAGAAGAAGCTGTTTACGTCATCTTGGCATGTGCCGTTGTTGCATGGGGAACTCAAACATTCATTGACATCTATAACATCGTAAAATTGAAAATGCTATTCTCCAATACATTAGGATTAACCAGAAAAGTTACACTTTTACAGTAAATTGTTTCTGTCCTTAAAAGTTTATTTTCAAAATATTTTGATGTATTACGCCATTGTTTATCAGTATATGTATATTGAGTGATTTATGTGTACATACTGTTTGGTGTCAAGTAATTGAATATATATTAAATTCTAATAAATCGTATAATCTAAAATCCTAAGAACCTGATATGTATATTTCTAAACCAACTAAACCTGTTTCACAGTGCACTCCTGTGTATCCTGGCACACAAGTGCACTTGTACTGGTTGACCTCATCAGTGCAGGCTGCTCCGTTTGCACAAGGAGAACTTGAACACTCATCATATTCTAGAATTGAAGAGTTACTGTTATAACATGCCTATTCACCTCAATGTCGCCATAACCATGTACACAAATATGTTACACCTCATGAGTTTCTAATCTGCATGACTTACATTTATCTACATAAAAAGTTTAAGCAAAGAGAGTGGAACAAATACTACAACTAGCAATTAATAGATCACCTTATTTGTTATGCAAAGTGTTGAACATTTGTTTCCACATCAGCTTTCAAATGTATTTTTCATAACATACCATTGCATAAAATGAGAAAGGGCAGCGCATTAAGTATTTTAACACTCAAACAAGGCTGTTTATTGGTAAAAAATCATTTGTGAATTACCTGTTTCACAATGCACCCCGGTGTAACCATCCACACACATGCACGTGTACCCGGCCAAGTGGTCCTCACAAGAGCCGCCATTTTGACATGGCTGGCTGTTACATCATAACATTAGATACAAGCTCAATACTGAGATTATTCAAATGATAATGTATGATATTGGTTAATGTCATATGAAACATATCAAATTATTCTAAATATAGATTAATGTGACATTGTGACATCGTATTTGCTTTTCTTTCTACATACAAGGCAGTTTTCTTATAATTGTATACCTGTCACACTCATCCACTTCCGTCTGGCAGTTGGTGCCTGTGTATCCAGCAGCACAGTTGCATGCATACTGAGCTGGTACATATTCGTGGCAGGTGGCACCATGAAGACATGGTGATGACATGCATTCACCTATATCTAGGATGGATAATCGTAGAAATATGTATTAGAAAATATGTTATAGAGCATATTCTTCAACACCAAACACTGCTTAAAGGTTATGCTATTATGCTCAGTGGCAAAACAAGTGTGCTTGTATAGAATCAATAAGATGTGTTTTGTGGATTCTGAAAGCTCCTTTCTTTTAAACAGTGATTTAAAATATGTAGATCAATTTGAATAACAAGCTGGCTAGAAACCATTAACACATTTGTAGGCTAGAAATGTAAACAGAATGATTTTTATCAGGCGTAACTTGCACAGTGCACGTAACAAGCCGCCTATCTCCTCAACGTAAAATGTAACATCTGCCATTAGAAATCCACAGTACGTCAGGTGAAAATCATTTTATTAAGTAACATAACAAGACCTTGTGTTTTAGAGAGCACGATGGCATGGTATGTTTATAGATATAATAAATATTAAGCGTGAAGAATATGGGTCTTGTTTTCCTATTACTTGCAATGGAAAAGGTATCATTCATTGATCATGGATTTTACAGGACACATTTATTTTTGATTGAGCTTTAAAACGAACTTCATCCAAACATTTGATTGATTTACAATTAACCCTTTACATGAGATTAATTTGATTACGGCCTTTGAAAAATAAAGCTTGATCTCGAATGATTGATGCAACATTGATTGTATCAAACTATGATATATATTATTTTTCCATCCATTTTTAGCCTACCTGTTTCACAATGCACCCCAGTATACCCTGGCACACAGGTGCAGGTGTACTGGTTGACCTCATCCGTGCATGTTGCCCCATTTTCACAAGGCTGGCTGCTGCACTCATTCATTTCTATTACAAATATTCAGTATCATTCTAGGTATAAATGACTATATGATGGGAACTTCATGAATATCAAGAAAGCTTGATGAAATGACAAAAGTACTGTAAAACTCTTCCCTATTTTGACATTTCTGGCTTTTTATAGTGTCACAGAATAGAAGATCATGTACAATTATAACTGCATGACGCAATGACTAAACGATTGTATGACATGAAAAATATGCCACAAATCATGTATGATACAAATTAAAAATCCAGAAAATCCAGCGTTATCATAAATTATTTCTGACACATATATGAAACTGTTATTCAACAGACCTGTTTCGCAATGCACCCCTGTATACCCTGGCACACAAGTGCAGGTGTACTGGTTGACCTCGTCAATGCATGGTGCTCCATTTGCACAGGGAGAACTGGAGCACTCGTTAATTTCTGGAATGGAAGTGTTATCTTTTGTGAAGGATATTACTGATTGTTATGAATCAGATCTAGGAAATGATTACAATGATCTGAGATCAGAACAGTTGGATTATGCATGGAATATGTGTTATACATAGTCCCATTCTCGATGATCTTCTCAGTTCTTGATAAATTAGAAATAATGCCTTGAGACACCATTCAGAGAATGATACCAGCTTTACCACTTTGAAAGAAACTATTAAAATGCCAACTACCACAGCTTCTACAATTATATATGTGCCATTGCAATCAAGTATAAAATTGACTATGAAAATAATTAGAAACTTAAAAATGTAATTCAAACACGTTGAACACTCACCTGTTTCACAATGCACCCCAGTGTACCCTGACACGCAATTACACATGTACTCATTGACCTCATTACTGCATGTAGCTCCGTTTTCACATGGAGAACTGGAGCACTCATCAATCTCTGGAGCAGAAGTGTCATTGGTTAATGCTGGTGAATGAGATGTATTTCATGATAAAAATTTATTCTAAAATCTCATTTATACCTAAAGTTACAAGTTGATAAACCAATGCTGGTCTGTCTGAAAACTACAAAATAAAAAGCTTATTTGTATAGATTGCGATTAACTAATATTCTTGGCATGAATATTGATATCAGATAAAGAACTTATGGTTGCCGGACCTGTTTCACAATGCACCCCTGTGTACCCTGGCACACAAGTACATGTGTACTGGTTGACCTCATCAGTGCATGTTGCCTCATTCTCACAAGGCTGGCTGCTGCATTCATTTATTTCTGAAACAAATATTCAGTATCATTCTAGGTATGTATGATTCTATATGTTGGGAATTTCATAAATACAGTAGTCCCTGTCTTATATGTCCACCCCATCTGCAGCGAGATCTGCAGGCACAAACTGGCCGCATAAGCCAGGTAGCCACATGAGACAGGACATGTGGTATGGTTTTTAGAGACCACCCAAGCATGCCGATAATGCAAGTCCGACATTTAACACATATTCTACCATATCTAAGTCAACTCTTTTTTATGGGAAAATTGCTCTCTTGTTCAATAAGCTTTTCATACAGAACAATTGCCCATACTCACGTGCTATTCTAGTATGTCAAACTAAAGTAAATAAACTTTACATACTGATGTAAATTGTATGGCAAATAAGCAGGATAATGATTTGGAATAACATTTTTGTGCACATCTGCAAACCATTTTATGCGACTAATTTACATCACCAAATACTTACATTTCTATGACAATTGACCCCACATATCTTATGCCAATTCAAAGGAAAAGACCTATTCTTTACGTTGGTGACAAGGAGATATTATAATTTTTAATTGAGCCATTAGGAATTAACCATAAAGATACAGTCTCGAATGATACTTTTATACCACAACTACGCACCTCTGCTTCTATAAAGGATTGACACAAATTAATTGAAATGTCTTCTACATTGCACTGCTTTGTAATCAGTGTGTATAATATTGCAGTATGTGATAAAGGCTCCAAATGCATCTGTGCACATATACAACCAATGAGAAATGAGGTCATGCTAAATTATTGGATTTGCAAATGGCCGTGGTAAGAAGCAAGACATTTGTGTAATATTTTTACAAATAATTGATTATCATTGTAACGATGAGTTATGAAGCACAAATTCACACATTGAATATTACGTAAACTGATTTTCTAATGATCTACCAAAGGACAGGTCTACCAGCACCATGTATCCCTTGACATTTGAGGCAGAAGTGTAGACATTCGCCTAGTCAAGTTTTTGGATGCTTAGTAAATAAAAAGTTTGATGCCTGTTGCTTATTGGATATCCTTCAATGTAAGTGTTGCTATATATTTTTTTGTTCTGTACATGGGTGTTTTAATAGCCACAAGCAATAATATTATTGTTCATTGATGGGAAGTGACAAATCTAGAGTTCTTAAAATGACAGCTCCGTGTAATCACTTTGAATCGAGGGACTGACATGCTCGAAGTTTAGAAAATATTCTAGACATATAAGACCATAACTCTTCAACCATTTGATTAAAATAAGAATGCTGATATGATTATGAACAAACATGGATAACATATTAAAAGAAATAAGTATTGATAAAGGTTCCAGAAAAGTTATTATCTTGAAACAAAAACTGTCAAATATGCTTTATTTGTGGGTGTGTATTTTTCCGTCAAACCATTGAAATCGGCGGTAGAGTATGGGTTAAAACAGCCTAAACACAGCATAAACTTTTGGAAACTATCCATTTTTTTATTCTAATAGAATTGCACATACCTTTTATTTATATCCATTATTATTATATGTATTTGTGGTGTTAATTTATAACATAAACTCTATTTGAATTAAAATAAAACCATTGTAAGAAAGAATTGTTGTTCGGTTTAGTTTGTAACGGCATGTTACTGCAAAGGTGAAGGACAAACAACAATCAATTGATTTTTCATCACATATTTTAATCAATATTTATTTCGATTTCGCAAAACTTTTATACTGAACATTGATACATCTTTGTTTTGATTGACCAATGGATAATTGTGTAATAATAAGTAGATATGATTATTGTTTGATCAACTAAACAACTAAATGACTAAACGACTGTGAACAAACCTATATGACATAACATAATATGCCACGAATCATATGTAAGACAAATCCAGAACTATCATAATGTATTTCTAACACACATATGAAACTGTCATGTCAACAGACCTGTTTCACAATGCACCCCTGTATACCCTGGCACACAAGTGCAGGTGTACTGGTTGACCTCATCAGTGCATGTTGCACCATTTGCACAGGGAGAACTGGAGCACTCGTTAATTTCTGGAACGGAAGTGCTATTTTTGTGAAGAATGTTACCGATTGTTATGATTTAGGAAATGATTACTATCATCTAAGATCAGAACAGTTGCATTCTGTAAGGAATACGTGTCATAAATAGTGCTATTCTCGATGATATTCTTCTCAGTTCTTGACAAATTAGTAATATTACCATGAGATTACATTCAGAGAATGATACCAGTGATTCTGCACTTTGAAAGAAACTATTAAAATCCCAACTACCACCCCTTTTGCAATTATATATGTGCCATTGCAATCAAGCATAAAATCGACTGTGAAAATGTTTAGAAGCTTAAAAAAGTAATTCAATCACGTTGAACACTCACCTGTTTCACAATGCACCCCGGTGTACCCTGACACACAATTACACATGTACCCATCGACCTCATTAATGCATGTAGCTCCGTTTTCACATGGAGAACTGGAGCACTCATCAATCTCTGGAGTAGAAGTGACATTGGCTAATACTGGCGAACGAAATGTATTTCATCATAAAGATTACAAGTTACAAGTCAATAAAGCAATGGCGGTCTGTCTGAAAGCTACAAAATAAGAAGTTTATAGATTGTGATTACTTAATATTCTTGGCATACAATATTGATATTAGATAGAGAACTTATCGTTGCCGGACCTGTTTCACAATGCACACCTGTGTACCCTGGCACACAAGTGCAGGTGTACTGGTTGACCTCATCAGTGCATGTTGCCCCATTTTCACAGGGAGAACTGGAACACTCGTCAATCTCTGAAGAATACCACAAACTAATGTCCAAACAGGTATATGTTTATGAATATAATAATACAAAATAGGCAGTGGCAATATTTTGTCAAATATCTCAATTGCAGGTACATCGAATAAGATCAATAATGAAGACAATTTTATGTCAGATTATTTCTATGCATATATAGTATCAAATTCAAATAGTGGCATCATTACGGATAATCTTCCTAAACGTTATCTTATAAATATTTTAGAACTGTAGCTGCTTAGGGTTTATTACCATCACATGTTCCAAGTGCGGAAACAGCCGGGCTGATAGGAAAGTTCTCACACTGTGTGCAATTTATACTTTTACTGCTGCTTCCGTCAGCAAACCTGCATTAACAAAGCTTTTCAGTGATCATGGGGGCATAACCAAAACATGAACTGTCAAAACACAGTGAACATTTGTCATCTTAAGATATTTGCGTCACTCCAGCAGCTGAAGCGAAAGCCTAGTGTTCACTTCGTTTCTAACTATGTATGTATGTATGTATGTATGTATGTATGTATGTATGTATGTATGTATGTATGTATGTATGTATGTATGTATGTATGTATGTATGTATGTATGTATGTATGTATGTATGTATGTATGTATGTATGTATGTATGTATGTATGTATGTATGTATGTATGTATGTATGTATGTATGTGTGTGTGTGTGTATGTGTGTATGTGTGTATGTGTGTGTCTGTGTGTGCATGTGTGTGCGTACGTGTATGTATGTATGTATGTATATGTGTATGTGTGTATGTGTATGTGTATGTATGTATGTATGTATGTATGTATGTATGTATGTATGTATGTATGTATGTATGTATGTATGTATGTATGTATGTGTATGTATGTATGTATGTATGTATGTATGTATGTATGTATGTATGTATGTATGTATGTATGTATGTATGTATGCATGTATGTATGTATGTATGTATGTATGTATGTATGTGTGTATGTGTGTATGTGTGTATGTGTGTATGTATGTATGTATGTATGTATGTATGTATGTATGTATGTATGTATGTATGTATGTATGTATGTATGTATGTATGTATGTATGTATGTATGTATGTATGTATGTATGTATGTATGTATGTATGTATGTCTCTGGACAAGCCAGAGCTTTTACCGATGAACAGATTTCGTGCAAACTTTACACAAATATGAGGTATGAGGCGACACCAAAATGATGCGATTTTGGGCACTTTATAACTAATGTAGGCTTCACAATTTATGAAAGATATTCAATAAGCTTTTATTGTACATGTATACCACTGCACTGTGTTACGTAGTATTGGTTATTGGGCTTTGAAACTGTTATTGATTATTATCTGTTATTAGTACTATTGCAACACACATAGAACTATGTTTTGTTGGATATTGATCTCTGCTGTAAATTCATTTTGTGGTTTTCTCCTCAAATTCATAAAGTTCTTATCAACAAGTTCATTAGCTACGTATTTGAGACTACATTGTATATAATTAATGGATTCTCCTTATCAATAGCTGAATATTGGATACTAAAATACCTCTGATATTTTGATGGCTGTCATGTGGACTAATCACGTGACAAGATGGCGG
>CM032663.1:9714571-9725398 GCA_019095985.1 Streblospio benedicti
ATGTAGGTGCCATCGAGGAACATGTACGATCCCGGCGCGTCCTTGTCCGTGACCCCAATCCAGTAGAACCCGTCGTCCTGGCACGCCCTGGAACACAAGATTGACTTGGATCGGTGATCTCACCCCGAAGAAACCCATAGTCCTGATGATCATTGAATCCCAGGGTAGCTCTAAATCAGTGACCGTCTTCCAATGAAAACAATCTCCATGGCATGGCGTAAAGCACACCTGATAGACTTGGATCAATAGTGCAGGGTCAGTGACACAGGTACATTGTCCTGGTGGTAATTGGAACCCACGTTAGACAAGGGTTCTTGAATGCATTGATGTTTTTACATCCTCTACCGTTGAAACATTGTTTCCTGGAGGTCTGTAGCCACTATGCAGAATATGATATTTGTGGCACTGCGATGAACCAACTAAACATGGATTCGTGAACCAGTAAAACCATTGCCCCATATACACATGATATAGGCACAGAACACAAGAGGGGAATAGATCAATGGTCTTGATCTACTTGTCAGGCTCACCCAAGAACATAAGGTACAGACCGGCTATTCCGGCTTCCGGTAGGAAGAAACAATCGTTTGCGACCCAAGGGTCTTGTGCTGTCATAGTCTGTTTCCGGACTATGCTTGCTTCTATGGTGGCTGTGGGGTGTTTTATATTTTAGTTTCACATTTTAGATAGACTTCTGGCCATTTAGATGTTCTAAATAACTATCTAGCTTCTTCGCGTACACACGTTCAAAACAAACAAACAAACAAACAAACAAACAAACAAACAAAACCCTACTACTCGGCGGTTACCCACACTAGTGTTGGGGGTAAAAACTGTATATCTAATAGTTTTTGTTGTTAAATCTAATGGCACTCATTGATCAATGTTTTAGTGTATAGCCGAGAAGTAAGTGAAAATTGTGACATCAACATGTAGTTCTAATCATTGACTCTAGCATCATGAGACGAGGGTAGGGGGACGTATACTCCGATAATTACAAACACTATCCCATACACAATACCATACATATACCCCCCTTCTCATGATGCTCGGGCCCATGGTTAGAACTACATATAGATATCTATTGTATATGGTAATGCGTATGGTAGTGTTTGTAAATCATAAGTAGTATACACCCCTTCCCCCAACTCACGATGCTGGGGTCCATGGCTCTCATACATACAGCTCTTAATGACATAAAAGGCTGCCAGAGCAGGTCAGGTCAATACTTGCCCATGTTGCCAATACAATAACGCCTCTAACTTGCATGTTGAGGCCTATTGTGATGTGTATTTAGAAATCACTTTATGGACAATGGTGGGGCGCGCTTATAAGGACACCACACTAGTGGGATGCCGGGGGGGCAAAAAAAGACGAATGTGTGATTTCAAGGAAGTGTGATGTGGGGGGAGCCTTAACATTGGTGGAATGTGGGATAAAGGCAAACAAATCAAGTGATGTGGGAAATAAGGCCAAAGCAATTAGGGATGTGGGGGTTGCTTCTTGTCCCCTAACACCCCCAATGGTAGGCGGTCCCCCCGCGCGCCGCCGTACGTACGCCTGTATGCGGCTGTTGAGCTCGGGCGTGTAGGGCGTGGCCAGCGTCCCGGCCGCGCCGCACCCCGTGGCGTTGGCGGCGTCCCACGTGACGGCGTCCAGCACGCGGTAGATACAGGCCGGCTCGGGGCGGGGCGCCGCGGCAGGCACTGCGGGGAAACATCTCTAGTCGTTGGAATGTACAGTGGAAGACCACCTCTCTATTGAGACCATCTATATAATGAGACCACTTGTCACAGTGCCAAAACCTTCATAAAGCTACCAAAATGAACCTCTGTGTGGGGACAACCTCTCTATTGAGACCACAGGTCCCAAAGGTGGTCCTAATGGAGATGTTCTACTGTATATAGTACAGTAGAGCTGAGGTTCGGAAGCTTCGTTAAAAGGCGTGCCCCTGTAATGGAGAGTCACACATTTGCATGTAAAAGAACTCACCTACTTTGAAAACAACAGCTAAGGTGATCCCCTCACATCCCACCCGAGACTACGTTGTTCAACTAACATGCCTCTGTACCAACACCACGTTCAAGGGAGGCACTTAGGGACGGTGCAATATTTATCAAGAAGGGGGACCGGTGCATTTGGTAGGGGGACAGGTACTTTTTTAAGGTGCAAAGTAGGGGGACCGGGTGATTTTTCATTCTCGTTGGGCATGGGAGGTGTACTTTTTTCAGCTGCTGAAATCCCACCTCGACGTGAGCGAATCGGTACAAATTAAGCACGCGGACTTTTTTTATGAATAGAGGTCATGGGACATCAGGTTTTTTTCATCACATCAGCAGGGGACATACCTTTTTTCAGACAAGTTTTTCGATATGCACCGGTCCCCCCGCCTGTTAAATATTGCACCGTCCCTTAGGACATGACGAATGAAGAAATGAAGAGAACTCTATTATAAGACCACGTCTCTGTTGAGACCACCGCTATGTCCAAAGTCTTCACGAAGAGACCACGAGACCAACATGAGCCTCCATAGCAGAAACTATCAACTAACACCATTTGAGGTCAGTCCCAGGGGCTCAGTCGCATGCTCAGCGGGAGAATTACACGATATTGACTATTAGGGGTATAGCCCGGGGTTATAGCTGCGACCAACTCTTTCCAAAGACATTATTACACTGAATAGAAGAAAGTGTCATGCCCGTGCACAAGGTTGGAGAGGTGGAGGGGGAGCACACATTCTGGAATTGTCCAATACTTAGGCACTATTATAATGGGACGCTTCCAGGAAGTATTGATGTTGTGTTTGAAATAAACCAATACAATAGGGTTTGTATGTGACGCAGCAGACACCTATGTCAATATGGACATGAGTTTGTTCGGGGCTCTTTGCTTCCTTATGATCGTTAAACATGCTGATACGGTAGAACGCCTTCATTATAGCGATGTGGTCTTTCATCTTGGTCTCTTAATGGCCACGACACATGTGCGGCATTACACTATTAAACACGGCAATTCCGAGAACAACGCCTTCTATTTACAAGAATATAAGAAAACATTCAATGCATTGTATGTATCCACACCACAAACGGTTGTCAAATAGTTCGATAGCTTTTGTTTACTCTGGCAGCTACAGATACACGGTTTCACTACATATTTCCAGCACAATGTCACGTCTTATTGTCTGACTGTAGTGTTGGTATCAACATTACGGCTACCATGGTATGAATTCCTGTAGTCATAGGCAGATCCAGGGGTGGCGCAGGGGGCGCCCCCCCCCCTTTTCCCACCAAAATACTTCATTTTCATAGGGTTTCCCCCCCTTCCGAAAACCTGGATCTGCCTATGATAGTGTTGGTGTTAACATTACGTATACCATGTATCATGTTTTTAATATCACTAATAAAACCTGCAGATTCTGTGTCATTGTTCACAGCTCTATGGTACAGAGATATAGATCTCTAGACAATCTATGCATATGACATGTAGCTGGGGCGTTAATAAGAAAGACAATATACGTCGCACGTTCAGCACATTATAAACGATGGCCGCTGTGCCTGCTATCGTCTTGTAAGGCCCGTTAAGGCCGTACATGACACTGGACAGTGTATGTTGGTGGAAGGTTCTATAAAGCTTACGCCGCTGTGTGCGCGTACTTGGGACTGTGAGTGCGTGTGCGCGTGCGTACCTGCTTCTATGATGTAAGGGTGCGAGTGTGTGCATGTGTGTGTGTGCGCGTGCGTATGAGATTGTGAGTGTGTGTGTGTGTGCACGCGTGCGCCTGCCTGCCTGCTTCTATGTTGTAAGGTTGCGAGTGTGTGCATGTGTGTGCATGTGCGCGTGCGCGTGCGCGTGTGTCACGTACCCTGGTCTATGAAGGCAAGCTGCGCCGTGCAACTGGCCCTGTCGAGACTGAGGTAGTTCTGGGAGTTGGCCTCACCCGACCAGCGGCATTTGATCGATGTGTGACGTACTCGTAGTGTCTGCAGCCACATGCAAGGTAGGTCAGTGGTCGCCAAGGCACACAGTGGAAACATGGGCCCATGGCGGGAAAGGGCTTTACTATTGAGCGTTAAGAGGAGAAGTAGCATGTGAGGCAATCAGGTGGACACCAGTAGGACTACAAGTGTTCTAGTCGGTGAACGATAGCCATGAGAACTGCTGCTGCTGCTGCTGCTGCTGCTGCTGCTGCAACAACAACTACAACAGCAGCAGAAGCAGAAGCAACACCACCACCACCAGCAGCAGCAGCAACAACAGCAACAGCAGCAGCAGCAAAAACAACAACAGCACCAACTAGATAAAACGTACTCCAAGAGCACAGCGTCGCTAGAACAACATTGACAATAAAAATGTGTACTAAAATATTATGGAAATCTTAAGTACACAACTACAATGTATGTAATCAGTCACAAATAAAGCCCCTTTCACGACTGCCTACTAACATTGGCTCCAATGGGCACGTAAAACGGTTTTCAGCAGCTCACATAAAAAATCAATAGATGCGCCACTGCTGCTGTAATAAACTGATTTTTGTGCATGTCAATTAAATTCACTGGCTTGCGATCCTTGGCTCACCTGCAACGGATCCGACCGCCACGTACGACTTGTGCCCCTCTACAGGTCGTATCGCTTGAGCTAGGATGCTGAAATTTGCATGTCGGTTGGAAATGGTGACCACAAGAACCCTATTTCACATGGGCCCAAACGGTCCATATTTGGCTCCATCCCATTATTAGGTCCATTTTACTAGTATTCAATACGCTTTTAGCCAGTATGGAAAATCAATATCATACCTGGTGCTGTTAGCTGCTGAAATATGAATATTGATTTTTTGCCAATATATAGACAGTGGCATTCCAGTGTTTTTCCAGGTATAAAACACGGGTTTGCCCTCACTGGGGGCGCTTTTCATTAGTAAGACTGACAAAAAGTGGACCATAAATGGCCTTGTGGAAAAAAATATTTTAATTGGCAACCGAATCACTTTGGTGTCCCCTCATACCTCATAGTTGTAAATGTATATAATTTGAACAAAATCGGTTCATCTATAAACGCTCTAGCTTGTCCAGAGACACTTCGCTAGTTACAAACAAATGAAACACAAGGATCTGCTTCAGCACTGAAGTGACGCAATAACAACAACAACAACAACAACAACAACAACAAAGACAACAACAATGACAACAACAACAACAACAACAACGACAACAACAACAACAACAACAACAACAACAACAACAACAACAAACAACAACAACAACAACAACAACAACAACAACAACAACAACAACAACAATAAAAACAACAACAACAATGACAAACAACAGCAACAAACAACAACAACAAAAACAAAAACAAGAACAAAAAACAGCAACAAGATAGCAGCAGCAGCAACAGCAACTGACGTGCACGTGAACCAGGACGCGCGTAGACAGATCTCCAGACAGCGGTCAACGGAGACGCCGGCGATGGCGCCGCCCTCGTTGTGGTTGTCGATGCACGCCGTATTGTCGATGGTCAGGATGTCGTCTGCAACAACAGGCATGGTGCTACAACTGTCAGACGGAGGTTGTTGATTTTGTGGAGCAATTTATATAACATTTATATTCACGTAAGAATGGCTAAACCGAGGCTCTGATAGTCCGTCTCGGAGATAGTGGACGTTACTTGATTCCTGCTTGGAGGTTGGGTATAGATATGGCAGGATGAAGAAGGCGGTGTATTCTTTCTAAAGCAATGCCTTCTAGCAACACATATTGTTTAGACCGACCAAAATACGTAATACATGTTATTGCCTGCTTGGCAAGTTACTATTACTATTATTGTAAAATCAGCATATAATCCATTTAACAGTTCACAGAGGCATAGGTGTGCTCAGTATATAACTGTGATAATATCGCTTATTTGTAACCACAGTAAATTGTAACCCATCACACTATGCATTAGACGGCTATCACACGCTCTCAAACCCTCAAACCCGTTTCTCGTCATCATGGGCGTATGGTGCAACTAGAGAGCATTTACACGGCACCACAACGCCTTTTTCTATCACCAACCCTAGCCTGACCCACGCCCCGTCAACAGTCGGACTTCATGTGGACTCTCATGCCGAAGCCACGAGTGGACGGGCACAGCAAAGACGGAAATTTTAACCCTTTCTTTCTAGATCACCTGTCAACGTATTTAGAAGGATGATACATGGAAAGGCACCTACTCTTCAAGCTCTTTCCATTAGTGACAGTCACCTTTCCATACGCCAGAGTATAGGACATGTGAGGTGATTACAATTGTAGGTGGTCACATTTTGGTGCCGCTAGACCGTTTTCGGAGGCCGTATATTATGAGGGGTCACAAGTTACGTTGGTCATATTTTACAGTCTACGATGGAACTCACATGAAGGCAAAAGGATGCAGGAGCCGTCAGTCTCCGTGCAGTAGAAACCTGAAAACACGATATTCAGTACATTCTTTGTTAAAAAATTATCCTTACATTTTTATCTATAGATATAAATTATTTGTAATAATAACATTGAGTTACATCTGCATTAATGATTAGTAGAGAACATGATTATGTATAGCAACTTTGATGATAATTGTCAATATAAGTTTAATTGCTTTTTACTGTGTTCTAAAAATAATTCTATGCGGAATATGATACTGTATACAAAACGCATATCTATTTTTGCAGACTAGTCGAGACACCAAACTGGGAAACTTGTTTAATGAGAACTCTATCCACCGATATGCAAGCCAATTAGGCTTAATGAAAATGTGCTTAATGTACAGTCGCAATTCACATTTGGCCGTGCTATAGTGACTTTAATATCCACACCAGGCCATTGGCATCCTTCTCACACTATATCTTTCTCAACTCCCTGGGGAGCATACAGCATATCGCTACTGTAGTGCAGACGTGCTTATAACTCACATTATCTTACACTCTTCTGACCGGTACCTATGTGACGTGTAGGCACCACCGAGCAGTGTGCAACCTGTTAGAGGTAGGTTTGCTCAACACCCACCAACAGACAGCATTCGAGGGATCTGGTTAAGCTACAAAGCCGCCAATACCGCTGCCTTGCCACTGGCAAACGTGTCAAACTCGTATGAAAAACCCCCACATCCAACACCAAGCTCAATTGCTTCTCAGCCATATCTGGCTGAGTCACGGCCTCGCGGTGGGGGGAAGGTCCAAAATCATACCCCTTAGTGAAACCAGTGAAACTATGAAAATGATACCCTTAGTGAAACCACCGGATTAAAACAGTGGGGTGTTATCCTCAGGGGTATTATTCTATATGATACAATAATAAAAACAAGATTTTCTACAGCTTATATTTACCTTTTATGCTTTTTTATGTCTCAATAATGCTAATTCACATGAAAACAGAGCTAGATATTGAACCTCGAGATAGAACTTCCCTCAGTGAAACTGGCTGGAATGTTGAAATCATGACCCCTAGTGAAACTGCGGGGTTGAAAAGGGTGACCCCTATCAGTGGCATATGCCGTATAGGGCGACTATTGAAACCCCCACCCCCACCCCCACCCCCACACACCGAGGTCACGGCCGTCTTACCGCTGGCATCAAACGACTGGCACAGAGCTTTGTACTTGTTACTGTCTTCGTCACATAGCTGGTCCGTCCAGCGCTTGGAGCTGCTGTCCACCCGAACACAGCTCTCCGTCTGAAAATCAGAATACACCACATCATTGGCGTCTATGAAATCAATTGTGAAAGATCCATTATATTAGGCACTGACAATGTTTAAGCGACAGTCAGTGACAATCTCCAGATTCAGATTCAAGTTGACACGTGACTCCCGTGGAGCAGCCTGTGTTACCTGCGCGCCGTCGGGCTCGTCGGGCCCCCAGTTGTCCCAGGTGTTGACGCGGCCGTCCGTCCAGCGGTACAGACCCTCGATCCGGGCGTCCGACAGCCCCACCCACACGTCCTGGCTGCAAGGCACAGGGAAACCATAACTCTGTACGTGATGATATGTGCCAGTCTGCCAGTTGCAGTCAGTATGTATGTTCGTGCATCAGTCCGTGTGTCTACTTACTTATTACCACTGAATACCCATCCACCAACAAAAAAACTAAATTCACCCAACCCTCACATCCACCCACCCGCTCACCCACCCTACCACCCACCCACATACCCGACCCACACACACCCCCCAACCCATCCATCCATGAAACGAATCAACCACTCAACCACCCACCCACCCACCCACACACCCACCCAACTCGCCCTCCCAAACGACCAAACAATCTACCATCTGTCACTCAGCCCCCACCCCCACCCCCACCCCGCCCCTCACCTAAACATGCCTTGCCCGTCGAGCCAGGAGGTGAGCCCCGCGTCGCGGACCACGGCCAGCATGCCCTCGTTCTCCATGCACCAGCCGTTCGCCTTGATCCAGCGCTCCTGGTTGGACGAGCGGAAGTAGCAGACGCCGTCCCGAGTCGGCGTCTCGCACGGCGGCGCCGCGCGCGCTGCAATGGACGTACGACGTGACGTCTGGCGTAATGTGTCTGTGTACGTGCGACGTGATCCAGTTTTTGGGACAAGGAGTTGGGGTACCACATACCACTTAATATAAAAGGGGATTCCATAGGTTTCAGACCGCGATCCATGGGGGAGATGCTGCCTAAAATCCCATGAAAATGAAGTATCTTGGTTGGGAGATAGGGGTGGATCCGCTTAAGGCACGTCTGGGGCAAAGTATCAGCACCCGCCAAGCCACGCTAGTACCAATCAACCAGACCCACGACAGAGGATTCCTTCTAACCCGATAGAAAGCCTGGTTGAACGAGACTGCACTGATGTACAAGGATTAGCCTAAATCTCATAATCCCAACGACACCTGGTTGAGCTAAACTTCACATCATAGTTCTTTGAAGTCTTACTTGCTCTGTTTGAGCCTTTACACCGCACCACACTTTCTAATACAACCGCCCTACCCTCTATAATATTGATCAATGGCAAACCTACCTGACCATTGGAGATACCATCCTAAAGCCACCATGTGGTAGACCTGTGTAAGGCCCATGCTCAACAATCGTCCAGAAGCAACAATTCCTCTCTGTTCCAGAAATATTGATATCAAAGGTCAGCTTGATCATTTGTTTGAAGTAGGAATTCAAAACTAGTGAGTAGAAACTATTCCGTTTATAAGTCGTATCCTGGATATAATCAGCCTGCACATATGGCAATAAAAGAGTTGAACCACCACATCCGTATCACAATAACCTCTCACAGCAACTTCTTTCCCACAATTAACCTGAGCAAACTCAAGCTGCCCACGCATTGGTGTCAGAGTGCCACTGCTCTAACAACCTATTACCCCAGCATAGATCATGCACGTGGCAACAGATCCTTACACAAAAAGTCCTCAACAGAATACCTAAAACAATAACACACCAATCTATTGAGACTTCCTGCCTTAGGTGTACAGTAGAACCTCTCCATCAGGGGCATTGATCTCAAGCGGCCTCAATAGAGAGGTGGTCTCTGTATAGCGGTTCACTGTTTGACGATGAGTTAGGAGCACGAGTCACGGTCTTATTGTAAAGTTGGCGTGTTTACAAAGGTGGTCTATAATTTAGAGTTTATACAGTATCTGTTCTGGAGTAAACACAAACTAAGCTTCGACTGTGCTCACAGAATCAAGTGGTCTGTTGTCAATAATTGTCCACTCTACATTGATTTCCCCAATTATATAATGTTGGTTGAGCTGCATAGTTATATACGCAGTTCGGTGGTGACTGGAGAATGCGTTTGAGCCAGCACTCCCTTCTAGGTTATGGTTGGGACTGCATGAGAAAAAAATGCGCAGACCTGAAAACAATATTGCTAACAGCCCTGCTGTACAGGTCCCGCTCACAGCGGGAAAACCAGTGGACACCGCAGCCCGAACTAGCCCAGTCACGATAGGTATCAGATGGCTAAAGGATGTGTGACCGATTTGAGTTTTAACATATATCCCAGGTGCACCTTTGGTCGCTAGCACCGATATATGTGCCCGTAGTGCAAAGTTAGGGTCATAGGTGAATTTAAAAAACGACCGATGTCCATACCAATGTCCAATATCTGCCACTCATCAATGATATTGATTAAGCCGTCTACGTGTGTTGCAATTAGCGATCAAAATAGATCTATGCTTGTTACAAATATAGTTTAATAACCCTCCCCCGGTCTCCTACGGAGACATAACGCACACAGCAACAGAGACAAACGCATGCAGCCAGAAGGAAACATAACACACGCAGCAACAATGTGATGCCGAGACCGGAAGTGAGTCGTAACAAAAAAGAATCATTTTTAGACGATTTTTGATGGTAAGTCAGTTTTCTCGTCAATACTGATGAAAGCAAAGAGCACAAAGAACAAATAAAAACCGTAAAAGGTGATTTCCCATAAGTGCAACACTCAAAATGCGTGAAAGCGCCCCCAGGAAAATGATTGCAGGCGAATTTCAAAAAAAACATAGCCACGCCCCTCTTTTGCGTAATTATATAAGAATGGTTGGCCTACCAGCTTATAATATGGATATTCTGTCTTGATTGATGATTCTTGAGAAATATTATTTTATGTCATGTGCCTTTTCCTTTCCGACAATATAAAGTTATCTACTCTTTCAAGCTTCTCTCACACGCACACCTTTTTTAACAATCATATTTCTGCCACGATTGACATAGCCGAAGACAGGTTTTGCAACCCATTTCCATTCGACTAAATCAAGTGGCACCCCTGGGACTCGAACTCAGAGCCCCAAGGTTGTGAACCAGACACACACACCCTTAATAGGACTTATTTGTTGT
>CM032663.1:9725498-9753756 GCA_019095985.1 Streblospio benedicti
GGACTTATTTGTTGTTTATTATGGCCAGTACTCTTTGGTACTGGATAAATGAAGAATAGCTGCTCTTCTGCTTTAGAAGTTTGAAAGACAAAAAAGCACATTAATATTGCCGACCTATTATTCCACCTATTCACTTCTTAATGGTGCCTCCTAGCGTAACCGATGTTTTAACCTCCCTCACCGCAGACCCCGGCACCATGTGGCCCTGCGTAGGGGACGCCTGAAGCAGCCCGAGCCAGCTCTGGTGCAAAGCCATCCTGCCGAGGGCGGCCTCGCGTGGAAGAGACGCGTTTACCGGCAGTGGCTCCGCTCGCCGTCGCAGTGGACCTTTGATTGAGCGGCCGAATGGGTAGGGAGTTGGACTCGTGACCAGAAGGTTCGATTCCCGGCCGGGTCTAATGGTGGCTGTTGAGCAAACCTACCTCTAAGAGGTTGCAAACTGCTCCGTGATAACTACACGATACATGTAAGTGGGTACAGGTCAGGCGGGTGAACGCTAATGTGAGTGATTAGCACGTCCACCTGTGGCTATACCGAGGTGTACAGATCATAGCATTGTGAAAATGAATGATCTTGACATATGTATGTAATTGGTATTACTTGTTGGGATCACGGGCACAGTTACAAGTTGAGAATTCAATACGGTAATTTATCAAACAACAACAATTTGGTGTTCATGGTGAAGTGACAGCTATGATAAAATGCTATATTTTCTCTCAGTGTGTTATAATTTCATAACACTACTATGTCTTCGGAATTCTTTAGATTTTGCCATTTCTGTGTACATTGACACATTATGGGGTTGTAACGGGTCAAGAAAACCCACTTCCCTGGTTTTATGTGTGTGCCGCCGCCGCCGTCGTCGTTTGTAGTAGTTGTTGTTTGTTGTTTTGTTTTGTTTTGTTGATGACGTTGATGTTGATGTCAGCAAAAGTCATGTAAGATGTGCAAGGAATGATTTTAAATGTTTCGCCTCTGCTTAGGCTTGCTTCCGTTAACTCACACTGCCCTCTATACAAATATTGTCCACTGAATTTCTAGAATGCTAAACAATGTTTCCTTTTTATACAATATCAACAACTATTGCCCGCAGCTTGAGTGCTGATGCAACACATATCCCAGTTTTAAACCATTTTTTTATCATGGAGTGGCACGTAGCATTTAGGAATAATTTTTACTACACTGTAACTGTACTAGTCAATATCAATACAATATCTCCAAATACACATGGCATATATTTATTGTCACCTATCAATTTTACTGAACATAAAAATTACCACCGTTAATGTGCAGCTACTTTGGGCCATTGCTAAAATTATATAACTAGTAACCAAATGTAGCTATCCATGGACTCAAATATCATGAATCAGGTATGGTGTTGGTTGTTTTTTTGTTTTTTTTTTTTTTTTTTTTTTTTTTTTTTTTTTGCATTGCGCCACTACATGCTATTTATATTTTTTTGTCAAAAATTGTATGAAAGTGTTGTACATTCGTCTGCTATTGATAGTCTGTATGGTCAGGTTTGATGAGAAACAATATCTCTGGTTTTAAGAAATGATTATCTATTGTAAATAATTGTCTAGTTCAGAATACATCCCTAGTCATCAGGTACAACACACACACACACATGCACGCATGCACGCACGCTCGCACACACAAATGGCAAATTCATGCTCAATTGAGAAGACAGCCGTTGTTAATAATAAGTTAGCAGTGTCTAATTGTGATAATTTGGAACTTCAAAAATAAAACAAAAATATCAGTCCTATAAATATTTTATTTCAAATTCAAGGTAAAAAAACTATACAACATAAACAAGTATATACATACCAATGATTCACTTTCATACTAACATATTGGAAGTTTTAAATACAGAAAAGTAGTTTCTAATTGAAAATAAAATCATGATTTGAGTTTGTTAAAACTTATCGTACACCCTAAAGGTCCCAGTTTGATTTGGAACCTATTGAATTCACGTAATTAACCCTTATGTAAGACCCATGTAAAAACAAGCCCTATAAATTGACAATGGTTCGTCATAAAAACCAATGGACTCTATGTGAACGATTAGGGTAGCATTTAACTTTCATATCATGAGATTTAAATCTTCAGGATGCAAAGACTAGAATCACTAATAATAACCGATGTCTGCACCGAAATGGAGTCACGATTCGCCAGTCAATATGGATACAAACTCAGACTCATCAACTGAAAAGAAACAGATTTATCTTAATACAAAGATATATATAAAGATGAAACAGTGAACATAAATAAATGTTGTAATTTTGATTATTAAAAATAGATTTGACAGCAAAAATACATTCTGCACATATATAGCAAACATACAATTAAATATGAACACATGCAAAAAGTTCAGCGACAAGCCGTTTGTTTGCACTGTTTTGGAAACAACAATACTATTTTAATGTACTGAATGTAATAGTCATTTATTTATTTATTTATATTTGTTACTTGTGATCAGGAAGCTGTTGCTTCGAAATTTAAATTAAAATTAAAATTAATATATTTATGTACTTTTTAACTTTTGGATTTTTCAAGCAGTAGAAAAATATATACAAACAATGATTCCATATACTGCATACCTAATCAACAGAACATTAATCCCTACAAAGAAATTCTGTTAGCAAAATTTGCAGGTTTCCGTGGCAGGCCCTGTGATAGAGCTGGATTCTGTTAACTCGGACATCAAGTGTTTAAAAGTAGGTTTTGTTCACTAACATTTATTTAAGCCTAATTTTTGTTTTATTTTGATGCAATTAATTTGAACTCTCCCTAATAGAGACAAACAGCTGAACAGTTTCATTGAACTCACTTTCTCCATCGCCATCCTTGTCAAACTCGTCGATCATGGCTCGCAACTCTTCATCAGACAAGTTTTCTCCCAGCTCCCTGCAAAGTCATCATCAACAAAGCATAACACACTTCTTCTAGAAACACATAATCATTAACTGAAAAACATAATCTTCTTACCTTGTAGAATAAATTAACAAAAATGCTACTACACTAAAATCTCTATTAAGATGGTAGGACCACATATATGTTGGATAATCATCTGTTCAAGGCATTATTCTACTTAAAATAGAATTTACGAGGTATATAGCATGTGGTCTCATGTTCCTTCAGTTTGTCTTACCATGTAAATAAAAAATTTGTCCAAAATATAGTCTAAAACGTGATCCAAAATTTTTATTGCTAACAGTTTTCGAACCCACAGGTTCCTTTTCAAACAACATTTTTTTCCTATGTTGTTTGAAAAGGAACCTGTGGGTTCAAAAACTGTTAGCAATAAAAAAAATTTTGGATCACGTTTTTAGACTATATTTTGGACAAATTTTTTATTTGCATGGTAAGAGAAACTGAAGGAACATGAGACCACATGCTATATACCTCATAAATTCTATTTTAAGTAGTTACACAGACCAACAGATGGCTGGTAGGTTGAAAGAAATCACAGTGAAATAAATAAATTCAAAATTAGCAGTAACAAGAAGATTAACCCTTAACTTATTGGAAAGATTACACAGAATTTTTTTTTCTATGTTGTTTGAAAAGGAACTTGTGGGTTGGAAAACTGTTAGCAATAAAAATTTTGGATCACGTTTTAGACTACATTTGGGACAAATTTTTTATTTGCATGGTAAGACAAACTGAAGGAACATAAGGCATTATTCATTTCTACTATTTAAACTGGTACTTTGAAAAAACAAGTTAACCTGTGGCTTTCAGTCAAGTCACGTCAACATTCCAGGGGCCAACGTTATCACACGGCAATCTCCCAAAGTGCCAGTTTAAATAGTAATGAAAAAAAGCTTAGAGCTTCATTTTTTCGCCCTGTTGTGTCAGACAGTCTTCGTCAGATGTACAGCATTGCATGTTAAAAGAAATAAAACAGATCAATCATGATCATCATTTACAGCGTCCACAGTGTACACGTACCTCGCCTTGCACGACGCAGATTCCTTAAGCTGATTTTCCCGCTGTCGTCGTCATCAAACAGTTTGAAGGCTTTGAGCATTTCTTCTGTCGGGTCTCGTTCCAGCATCATATCAGTCACTGCAAAACAAACGGAAACTTCTTCAATGTGCACAACTTTTTTCATAAATATTTATACAGCACAGTGCTTGATTTTTTATATTTATTATCTCATTTCACACCAGAAATTATACTAATTTCATTCTTAAAATACATAAAGTTGAATGTAAATAATTGCATATCTGCTATTTTTTAAATGAGTTTCATAGGTTAAAGAATAAAACTTACAAACTTCATTGAAATCATCAAAATGTATTTTGCCCGTGTTTTCTCTGTCGTAGTCTTTAAGGATTTTGATGACTTCTGCCTTTTTCACATCAAATCCTAGAGCCCTCATAGCAACCTGAAAAACAAGGCATTAACCACATGAGTGTTTGTATCTGACACAAAAGAAGCAATGTTTGAGCATAATTTCTAATCTGTATGCTATTTTTCTATATCTTCTTATCATGAAACAAACAAGAAATACAGACAATAATGTGACTTACAATAATAAATGCATTAACCACATTCGTGTAAGTTGCATATTTTAACGTATTATTCTGTGCATATATATTTGTTAAAGATGGTAATGGTCTTCAAACATTGCTAAAATAGAAATTTTGCAATATACTCAAGAGCATCCTTCTCAACAAAACATCACGAGTAATTGAGATAATTTCTTAAATAAGCCTATAGTATATAAATAGTAGATATTTTGTTTTTAAATTAAAATCTTTATATATCATTAATATTTTACAATTGTAAATTGCAGTAGTGTTGTAAATGTAAGTTGTAAGCTCTAATTTGACATTTTCAATTTACAAAGCTATAGCTATTTATAGACGTTTTCATACAATGAACCAGTTTCTTGGCTATGCCGAAGTTGACAGAAGCAAACCTAAAAGTCTCCCTCCAGAATGGGAGACTTACGTTAGCTAAAATGTAGAGGAAGTGCTCCAGTTATGGGCAGTGTTCCAGTTATGGGCACATCCTACGTAGGGTTGATTATTACATATATCTCCACGGGAACGCACACGTTTGACGTAATAACAATACGTAGTCAGAGATAACCATCCAGAGATAAATTGGCTATACGTTTACTTGATAAAAAATAAATTCTAATATGCATGGTTGCTTTTAAATGTGGAAATTACATATATTATTTTCCTTACACTTGCAATGGAAAATGCATTATTCATTGATACTGGACTTGAGAGAACAAAATTATTTTGACTGAGCATTATCTTTGTTTTCAATTGGGGAGACATTTTACAGTATTCACGACTGCACCTTGTGACCTGCCCACAATTAGATCAATCTTCGAACGTAAACAGGTGCAAACATCGGCAAAACAAAAATTGGAAATTACAGTACTTATATAACAACGCTAGTACTCCAGTATTGTGAAATGATAGAACATTGACTATATTTTGATAATCTAGTAAAATATTTCATATATTTCTATTATTCATGAATAAAATTACATAAGAAAAGTGATCATGTCATTAACTGCCCATAACTGGAACACTTGCTCTACTATCCTGATGCTAATGAAATTTTACTGCCAACTTTAACAATTTTGAAAATTTGTGAAAACACCTCAAATAATCACCTTCAATTCATGATAATCAATTGATCTATCTTTATCTGTATCAAACAATTCAAATGCTTCTCTGACTTCCTGCTTCTGTTCTTCTGTTAATTCCCTTTTCTTCCTTCTTCTTGCTAAATCCATCTTATGAGCCTGAAAATAAGACAGCATGGATTTTTAACATCATCCTGCCAGGCAAGTTGGTGGGCTAATCTACTTGCCACATGGCAAGTAACCATTCTAATGATTTGTATAACTAGTTATATAACTTTGAGTAACTGCGACAGTTTCCGACATGCGACCGTTTTCAACAGGGCACGTTAATCATGCAATTTTTAAATCATACCAGTTAATGTAGTATAAAAAGCTTTTAATTGTATACAGAATCTTGTTCTATTACATGATTATCTAAAAATATATTTCAAGACAGAATTCATTGTGATTACATGCCAATGAAATTTGATCTTCATATTGATGCTCTGATAAAAAGTGCCAACAGGACTCAAGGCGATCTCTCACATACTCTAGAGAACTTCTGCCTGCTATATATATATGAGCCTTGAGAGATCTAAACTCTAGTATTCTAATGTTGTCTGACTGTTGCTGCACATCCTCACTCGCAAGAGCAGAAAAATCTCCTTGGTCTATCTCACCTCTCTTGGTCTATCTCACCTCTCTTATACCCAAAGACTTGAGACTTTGAAATTCCGTCTCTCTCGTTTAAAAGTCGTAGAGGCAATATGATTGAGACTTACATGATAGATACAAAGTGAGTTATATGCCTCTAACAGTAGATCGCAGAGAGACTAATACTAGAGGTCATAACTTTAAGCCGGACAAAGAGCACTTCAATAAAAATGTGAGACAAAACTCATTTGTAAATCACATGGTGAATGACTGGAACAGCTTACCAAAGGAGATCGCTGAAGCACCCACGCTCAGCACATTTAAGGATCGTCTAGATGCTCATTGGCGTACTCTAACTTACTCTCTATTCTAAAACTTTTTTTCTCCATTTCCCACTTAACCAAACTGTGTGTGAAAGATATGTGAGGACAACTAGTGATCGGGAACAGGTTTCTAACCTAGACAAACCGAAGAGGAAAGGTAAGTGTAAAGGTAAAGGTAGTGTGACATTTAGGAATTAGCCTACATTTCCTGAAGACGCGGCACGCGTTGGCGTTTGTCGCCAGGTGCAGGCGGGGTGGGGGTGGCTCGCGTTTTGCATGTTTCCTCACGGCACGTTTGTAGCTCAGCATACATGATCTTTACAATCTTTAGCCGACGGTGATAAAATGAACCGACGAGCAAGCCCAGGCAATCCACGCGACAGTCCGTTTAGCGGGCTGGCGGGTTCTCAAAAGACAAAACACGTGTCGCGTGGATTGAAATCATTTTAATTCACGCTTAAAGGCGTTTTGTCCTCTGCTCACCAAGACGTTATCAGAAAACAGCCAAAAGAAATAATATTGTACCGAATCATACGACAGCGCGACAGGCGACAAAACGCGTGATGAGGAAACACACACTTAAACATTTCGACTTCAATACTGGATAGACTGCTGTATATTCTTCAGAAATTGCTTTGAGAACTCATATTTTAATACGGTGGGACCAGATGAATGCTTAATGATTTGACACTGGTACATTTGAATGTTGCATCAGAACTCCTGTGCATTTACAGCCGATCCTTAACTATCTGGTAAATGGATGAACGATAGCACTACCATTTCCAATGATCTACTTTAGTATATAAACCAATAGTCAACATGTGTGTAATCCACTCTAGTATGCTGAGAGCAAGTTCAGAACTATACATTTTCAATCATAACTAAAAAATGGTAATGAATATCAAAATAAAAATAATAGGAATGAAGCGCTATTTTTTTGTGATATACAAAGTGCACAATTTTGATTATTCTGATTGTCTATGAAAAGATAATAATGAACACTTACATGAAAATGGCATTTTTCCAGTGTCTGAGAGAGATTGTCAGACATTTGAACAAGTCAAAATTGGGAAGGTATTCTGATTGGAAGAGCCAAGTTTAATTTGATTTGCATACACATTCATGTATCACCAATTATGTGACTATCCATGTGTATGCAAATAAAAATATAAACTTAGGCTTTTCCAATCATGGTACCTAATCCCCAATTTTGACTTGTTCAAAATGTCTGACTCTGTCTCTCTCAGACACTGGAAAAATGCCATTTTCATGTAAGTGTTCACTATTATGTAAACCAATCAGAATAATCAAAATTGCAATGTAGATCTGGCAAAAATATAGCGTTTCATTGCTATAATTTTTATTTTGATATTCATTACCATTTTTTAGTTATGATTGAAAATGTATAGTTCGGAACTTGCTGTCAGCACATTAGTGAGCACTGCTATAAGACAGAATCATTAACACCCTCAGTGGGAATGGCACACTCCACTGAAGTCTTCAGTTGTTGGTGTATCGTAGAGCTATCACCAAACGTGCATCCCCCTCATCAAATTCCTACCAGCTGGATGGTACAGTACTAAGCCACGTAGACTCTGCTACTTACTTGGGCATCCTGATTCAGAACACCCTCAGCTTTAAGGATCATATTAGGAACACTGCAAATAAGTGCAGCAGCAGGCTTGGCTTCTTACGAAGATATTTACGTAGGTGCCCGCATGCACTTAAGCAGACCGCATACTTAAGCCTAGTAAGATCAGGACCAGAGTATGCATGTGTAGTATGGGACCCCAATTGCAGGACAGACAAAGAAACACTGCAGAAAGTCCAGAACAGAGCTATTCGTTGGGTGTGTGGAAAGAGACCTAGAGAAGAGGTCAGTGTGTCCAAACTTGCCAGGGATTTGACGTGGGTTCCCTTGGAGCAGCGTCGCAAAATCCAACGGCTAGCCCTCATGTACAAGATAGTGCATGGGAAAGTGGCCGTGACACTGGACCAGCTTGGTCTTGTCAATGCTGACAGTAGGACTCATGCGTCACACTGCCATAAGTTTCGTCAGTGCTCCGAAAGAACTGGCTCGTTCCTCAATGTGACAGTAAGGAAGTGGAATCTTCTTCCCGCCAATGTGGTGGAGGCCTGACTCATCAACCAGCTTCAAGAGTCAGCTGTCTGCGCAGCTGGGTTGAACCAGCACGACTCACCTGGCGCAATGAGCTCTTGCTCTCTGTCGGTCTTGAACTAGAACTAGAACTAGAGCTGACGAGAGGGGGGGTCTTTCAAATAATGAACGTTTGAAAGTTGTCTCAATTGGAGGCTATACAGTTACTGTACTGTATATGGGGCGGGTGGCATACGCAAGCCAGGGAGATTACAACTGTATATATTTATCATAGTTTTCCTATGAGTAACTAGGAAAAACGTTAAAAAATTACTTTTTTGTTTGTGTTTAGCCTTCTGCACTTGTTTTAAGAGTCACTCCAGTCATTCGTCTATGAAAGATCAACGTGGTTTCACGTAGACACAGAATTCTCTGTTCTGGAGATTGCGGGTCTAGTCCTAATAATAATTTTTATTGTTTAATTAGGTCTCGGACCAATGGAGAGCATTCCCCATGCAATCAAATGGAGAACTTGCTTTGGCTAATGCTTCACATCTCTGTTATAAACCTACAGCCTATGACGTGACTAGTATGGATGAGTAGGCAAATGGTGTGCCTTCAAAATTAAACCCAAAATTATTTTGCATGAACACCTTCCCACAACCTCCAACAGAGCTTTAATGCCAGATACTGAATATATGCTGCTCTCCTCATGGACACCCTGCCAGTATACACCATGTCACAAAATATGGCAATGCACAATCTGCAAGATTTATTTCCTACAACCTATGCATTTGGATCCACAGAGGTTGACAGTCAGTCTGGTATTTTTTATTGTGTGTTGTGTGTCACTTATACATTTGGATCCACAGAGGTTGACAGTCAGTGTGGTATTTGTTTTTTATTTTTGTTTTTTAGTGACACACACATGGCCTAGCCACCATACAACAACAGTACAGTTGAATCCTCAGAGGTTGAATCACAGATGTAGTAGTATTTTGTTAATTTTGCACACATTTTATTTGATAAGGAGCCTTGCAGAGCTTGAAAACGTTTAAAAAATATCGATTTAAAAATTCTCTTTCTTGATTATTGCACAGTCATAAAGAACATACAACAAAACTTTAATAATAATTTGAACCCACAATTAGGTCCCAGAGGATACAAGAGATACAAGTTCGACCCCACCCCCCACCCCCCACGCAATCGAGCATATGGATTCCTGATTCATTGCCACATATACTATCATATATCCAAAAACGATCAGCTTTTCTTGCAGTCTGATGTGCAGATTTTCCGTTACAAAAATTGAAATTTCCATATGCTTCCATCGTCAATTTTCACGGCTTGACCACTCACAGCGCCTTTACAAGTCCTTGTTCATACCAACCCGTGGGCACAGTTAGGGAACGATCATAAATAACGATACCATGGGGGGTTGTCCATTTTTGGGGGCGCAAAGAAAAAGTTAACTGACCCCCCCCACCATAAACATTTTAAAAAGTTGAGTGACACCCCCCCTCCGCTAAAGAAAAAAGTCCTCTATATAGTCATTGCAGTCATTGCAGTGCTAAAAGAAAATATTTGAAAAAAATAGTTCAGCGCACCCCCCCCCCAAGGGAATCAGAAAAGTTGGACAACCCCCTGGAATCATTATTCCCCAATACTTTTGACGACTTACGCCAAAGACTAAATCGGAATCATTATTCATGATCGTTCCCTTATACAGCTTTTATGTGGAAAAATAATTTTGTGTTAGACTTACGTCAAAGACTAAATTAGTTTCATCTTTTATATCACATAGTGAGATTGTACTTTGAAGGGACCATTAAGTTTAAAAAATCCTGCTGACATTTTGGCAGTGAGCCCCCTCAATTTCCTGTGATAGAAAAGAATTGGATATGGTTAATGCTATCATTGTCAGAGTTATACTGTGTATGGATCATAAATAAAAAACAAAAATTTTAGCCCCCAATTTCAGACAATGCTCATTCAAAAAAATATAGGTATGTAGGCTGTGTTCCTACCCCATGTGTGTTCTGATTGGTCCCTAAGGGACCATTTCTGTGGTTGGGGACTTCATTTGGAAATTTAAATGGATTCATGATTCTAAGTTTGATCTTATGAAAACTTGTGAACACCCCTTGAATTGAGACCGAAATCATAGTTATATTGAAAGAAATGTTGTGTCATTTATTTGGTGACCATACATGTAAGTGACCATACATGTAAGTATGGTCTTGTTCCAAACATATGCTATAATGCCAATATAACTATGTTTTGTTGTCTAAATGACTTTTTTCAATTTCATTTTGGACATCACAAATGGTCTCATTGTTGGTTATTAGGACCTTAACTGTGTTGGAGACTTTATTTGGAAATTTAAAATTCAAAATAAACTTTGAAGAATAATTCCATTTAATTTATAAAAAGATTGTTCCAATGTTTGGATGCGTGAGTGTCCTCCAGGGAAATACAATTTTTTATAATAATTAAAAAATACCATATAGCCATATAAAAGAATGCACACCTAGACCATCACTGCTGTCGGGATCATATGTGTTATAATCATAATTCTTGTCTGAAAGATGTTATCTGTATTTCAGTAAAGAATTTCTTATATTGTTGCAGTACAATATCCCAAGTTGCTGCCTCCTTTATGTTACACTCAAGCAGACTCAACAACTTACAAGTTTTTGTTCAGCTGATTGAGAATGATTAACCATTTGAATTAGTAATTATTGAGTCCTAACAAAAATACTGCCTGAAATCTGCCATGGCCACAGATTTTTCCTCTGAAATTTCATTTTTTCCCTTACTTTTCGAAATTAGATTCTTCACGGACAGAAAACGTTTAAATATTGTAGCATTAAATATTGGAATAGTCTGCCTCTAGTACCTCTACCAATACGAAAGTCAAACTGTTTGGTGTCTTTTAAATCAAAATGTAAGAAATATTATATGGACCATTTTATAAGAGTAAAAGGAATATATTTGTTAAAAGGTTAATCATTAGTAATGTAATTATGTTCTATGGCACCAATTCTAGTCAGTTGTTTTTCCATGTTTTCACCGAGGTCCACTATGGAAATAAGACTCTCCATTTTAAATGGATATCTTTTTAGTGCTCCTTGTTTGTCACATGGTTCATTTTTTTTATCATATTTTTATATCTATTCAATTTTACTTCTATTTATATTTTTTTACTTATTTGTAATCTTTTATTTACTTTGTAATTAATATGCCTATGATAAACGAAATAAATCAAATCAAATAAAAACTGACCAATTTTCAAATTTCCCTGACAATTCATGGACATTGAAAAAAAAAAAAAAAAACTAATTTCCCTGACTTTTCAAGTCCTGTGGCAACCCTGAATTAATTGTTACACCCAAGTGTACTTTCTCCCGAAGTGTGTTTACAGACAAAAACACATGCAACTACTATTTTTTAGGACTAGACCATTTTTTTAATTTTTTTTAACAGCTAAAGAAGTCACAAAAATATTTTACATACAATTATGCAAATCTACATTCGTCAAGTTAAAACAAAGTTACGATACACATTACACGTTATAAGACTTTTTCCCTAAAATTGCGAGATTCAAAAGTTCTCTATGAAAATAACCTGATCTAATAAAATCCTGCTCGCACAGTGACTAACCACAGGCACTTGCACCATGTAGGCTGATCTCAGAGACGCAGACCTATTTATTATTGGACGGAGCAAAGCAGTCTGGTCACTTGGAATAAACCTGCCACAGTACCGGTGCCTGTGGACTGAGCAAGCCGTGTTTTTGGACTATTTGACATGGACGGAATTTTCCTTCATCACAAGTTGCGCTAAATACTGCTAATTTGCATCCAAAACACTATGCACACAAACTTAATACCACACGATACTGTAACCACCCAGTGGAAAAAACAAACATTAACAACCCACAGAAACATCTATTGGAATGCAGAGAAATGTCTCCTTGGCTTTTTTTAAGACAAACTTTCAAACAAGCTCTTATATATTAGTTGTTCATGTTACGTGTCTCGGTCTGGACAAAAATTCATGGAAAAGAAAGCAAGAATTTTCAATTAAAAAAAAAACTTCATTGGTTGAACTGAAGTAATGCACTTTCATGCAACAGTGTTCATTGTGACAATCTAATAAAAGCAGTTTTGTTATTTTTGGAGGATAAAATGTAACTAGATTAAGCGAGATCTGTGGTTCAAAACTCACAAATGGTAAATAATGAACGTTTATACAAACAAAACAATGAAGAATTTAGTGTTTAGTCTCCCATAAAGCTTTAACTGTACTCTTGAACACGGCAAAATAATTACTAATATAGAAATCTACAAGATTGAAACCACAATTTTTCATATCATACATCGTTTTTTACACTAATCAAACATTTAAGGTAACATCATTTTCATTTTCAACATTGGTTGAATTAGCATATCAAATCTTGCATTTCCTATTGCAGTAACTACAATGAAAATTTTACATTACAATTACAAAAAAAAAACACTTTCACAAATTATTCTATAAACATGAATTTGTGCGGTTTATATAGCATTTGTACAGATGACGTGGTGTCCGCATTAAGGCTCTATCACGAAAACTTTAAAATCATCTATAATTCCATTCCTATTTGCAATATAGAATTATACAACAGAAAAGTTACCACATTTCCTCGTTTCAGTGCCTGTCTGCATAACAGTAATATTCTGCTCTCCAAAAGTTATACATTTCTTTTTTAGCTTTTCCCCCGTTACTGATTTTTCAAACATTAAATTTGCAATAAATAGACAAGAAATGATGGAATCAGTAAAACAATTCAAATGAACATTGCATTAACTTCATTAAGTTCTGCAATGAAAGTGGACATGATATAGAAGTCTAACCCGAGTTATTGTCACTGCTCACGTTATTGGCAACATGCAGCCATACGTCTATCTCCAAGGTAACACACACCTTTTTTTACATCATATGTAGATGCAGACAAAATATCTTTCAGAATAAATGAAAATTTATTCAATGCATATTCATAAATGTCTTTTTATGTCGTCAAGAACTTGATCACTGCCAATAACTAGGATTTGACGTCTGCTAATCATCGCTCCGCGATCCACGAAACCAGCCACTAATATACACAACACTATCATCAAACATATTCCCCATCTTTCTGAATGGTCCCACTGTCATTTCAAACACGCAGCAGGCACCAAAACAAACATCTGCACCGAAACGAGGAAGTACGGTACGGCGCTACATCAGACATGGACACTTGCTTCTCTCGTTCGCCGTTGGTTTGCATGGAGACGATGGCGGCACATTAGGAGAAGTAGAAGGTGAGGTCGCTGCTGTCGTAGCCGGTGACGCCGAACGCGCGGCCGTCGTCGGAGATGAAGGCGCCGCCCTGCAGCTGCTGGTCGTTCACGCGCTCCGAGTGCCGATGCTCCAGCTGTGGGTTTGGACCTGCTGTGAGCTGCCACAGACGCGCGAACGAATCCTCCCCGACCGTCAGCACGAGCCCGGTTTGGGGGGCGACGGTGACTGCGTTGATCCACTTGGCGTGGGCGGCGGCCTCAGCGTGGAGCTGCCCGGTTGCAGCCGAGTACACGCGGAGGTGGCCGCTGCCGTAGACCGCCACCACGATGCCGCGCCACAGACACACCTGCATATTTATGTGATATGTTAAACTTGCGAGTCATTCATACAATACGAGGATGAAAGAGTTGTCGTACATTGTACCAAAAGTTAAGTCTCATGGACAGAAAACGTTTAAATATTGTAGCATTAGATATCAGAATAGTTTGCCTCTACCAATACGAAAGTCAAACTGTTTGGTGTCTTTTAAATTCAAAATGTAAGAAATATTATATGGACCATTTTATAAAAGAGTAATAAGAATATATTTGTTAAAAGGTTAATCATTAGTAATGTAATTATTATGTAACATTATTATGTTTAATGGCATTATCAATTCTCGTCAGTTGTTTTTCCATGTTTCACCGAGGTCCACTATGGAAATAAGACTCTCCATTTTAAATGGATATCTTTTTAGTGCTCCTTGTTTGTCACATGGTTCTTTTTTTTATTATATTTGTATATCTCTATTCAATTTTACTGCTATTTATATTTTTTTACCTATCTGTAATCTTTTATTTATTTTGTAATTAATATGCCTGTGATAAACGAAATAAATCAAATGAAATCAAAATCACACCGATGGGCACGGCCACCCTGCGCCGCTGATCTTGTGCAGCTGCTCGAACTTGTCTCCGGCTCTCCACACGATCACGTTGCCGAGGTCATCACTGGACACCACCGTGTCCTTCTCAGCCTCCAGCGCACACACCGCTGCCGGGTGGCAGCCTTTTATTGTTTCCGACAAAGTGATATTCGTCCCCCTGGTGGGCACACTGAACACTAGGATGCTACCTTCATGGGTGCCGACGCAAACGATTTCAGCGTTCACGCCACAAATCCCTCGGCCAAAACAGGTTTGAGCTTCAGTTTTAGTCATGTCTCCCAGTGCGTACCAATATAGCATAATGGAACCTTCTGCCTCAAACATCTGAATTCCTTTCTGGGACGTAATCACCAAAAGTGTTCTTGTTGGGGTGGGAAGTAATCGTGCCTGCATCACCATGCCAGAAGTACCTTGAGTAGCTGATGGTTCCTTACATACTATTTGCCTATGGTTTACTACTGAACCATCAGTTGAGGCTGTCACCAGATTAACAACCGATTTATGAACAATAGCATAATTTATATGGTTCTTTTCTAGGTTTACTTGTACGCTTAAATTATTACTCAATGCAGATGTACTCCCTTTTAACACAATAGGCTTTTCTCTGCGATACATTTTGAAAAGTTTTCAAATATGTGAACTCGGCTGAAAGTTTGTGTAGGAGCTCGACCGGTAGCCTCTATAGAAACAGCCACCTGTTGACTACGTTCAGCCTTCACTCCATAAAACAGTACAGCTTGCGTAGCAAAGCGGGTGTGGTAGAGACTACTGAACCGGAAACCTCAATTATTTTTTAGGACTAGACCCCCGTATCTTTATCTTAATTTTAAATTCGAATAATAAAACAACTCTTAAACAATAAATAAATAGATATATCAGTATAATTATAAACCAAAATATGATTTACAAAATACAAATAAACAATGAAAAAATATCATATATGTATATTTCGGGGTAATTACTTAATATCGAAACTAATACATTCATGTATAACTTTAAATCATCCTTTACCCAATTGTGTTTGTATTGAGATTGCGTATATAGCCACAAATGATAAAGGCTAAGAGAGGTTGTTAGGTGCATTTTGTCTGCATGGCCGAAAAATAAAATTTTCATGAATTATTCCGTTAAAACGTCAGCTATATTGCCTTCATATTTGTCACAACTTGTATACATGTAAATCATATTAAACTCTGTAAGTCATAGTATATTTAACTAAGCGCAGTATCGTCATTAGAAGATGTCAAGATGACAAGTACCACTGTCAGGCACTGCCACTGAAACTCACTTTCAGTGAAAGCAATAGTATACCAGTATAGTTTATTTTAGCATTTTTAATGAGGCCTGTTACTATTCCTACAAACAAATTAAAAAACATTTAAAATGTTCATAAGCTCACAAAGCATATTTAGGTTATACAAAAATAGTTTTAACAGTAAAAAACAATAAAATAACAATGCCTAACTTACTACTAAAAAAGCTGATTTATCACAATTTCTTATTTTAAAATATCCAGACATAATCATATTATCATGGTGTATATTGTTATTTCTGCCCTTATTTTTATTACACTCTAGGTTTATTTGACTTATCATAATTTAATACAGTACATGCATATTTAATATCATCTTTAATCTGTAATCTGTAAGGTTACTTTTACTCCAATCAAAAACTGATTTCAACTGGCAATGGAAATAGAGAGCGCAATTTTAATTTAACATCGACCGACCAGGGATGCCTTGAATATGGACTCTGCAGTATTGAAACAGCCACCTGTTGAAAATATTTCTCAGATGGCTGGGTTGTTAAAACAGCAAGAGTTGTTGTAACTGCAGGCGGCTGTCTGCATGGCCGACAAAAATTTGAAAATGTCTCGAATATTGTTTTCTTCAGTGGTACAAAGAATGAAAAACATCCTGGTGAAGGCAGGTGTCCCTCCACGATTTTGTACATCAGGGTGAACGTCGGAATGTCTAAATCATACGCTATAAATAAATGCATCTGCAACGGATAGCCTGTCTCTGGAGATGGTCTGATGTGATCCTTACAAAAGATATACATTCTGAGATTTCTCCTCAACGGAAGAAACCTTTTGCAAGAAGTTTTTAATGTCTCCCATCGTGACCCCCGAGATATGGGGGTGTTTTTTAATTAAATTTCATAATAAAACCCACCAAGGTAAATACATATGTTGGGATCAGTTACGGATGCTCAAAATCAAACATTTTTTGGCATTGAATTTCATGCCCCAATAAAAATAAAGATCCTGAAAAAGTGAGATTTATTTCCTGTACAGCAGACAATCATCTCCTATTTCTGAAGAATCTCGACCTGAGATTTTACACAGTCCAGTAAGTCATTAATATGAAAAGAAAAATTCATGTGGCCTTATATCATCTAGGCCCAAAATTGTTAAGTCATTTAAAAAAAACCATAGAATTAACAGACAGGAATATGTTTATTATTAGTAAATACAATTTAATGAAGCTGTCTTGATCAGCTATAGAGGCAGTGTGTGAGCCCAGGCACAGGCCTAGCCTAATAATTTAGGCTCTTCATTTCATTTAATTAGATACATTAATTAGCAAAATAATAAACAATATTTGATAAGACTAGCCCGCAGGCCAAGTGGTTATCTGACTCATGAATTCTAATGCGGCTTGCTTGACTTCTGTATCTATGTTATATGTCGAGTATAACATTAGCGTTGATGAATAGCAACCTCCGGAGATGGTGTGTGTGCATAAAGAAGAAAGAGAATAGTGTTAGTAAAGGGTGGGGATGGGCCGATAGTAAGGAAAAGCAAAGATAAAAGCAAGTGTTCGTAGTTCAGGTTAAAAACAAGGATAGAGCTAAAGATTAGAAAAGGGCCATGGCAAGGCTAGCCTTGAAGGCCTCTAAAGATGGCGCTGTGGCCATGTCCATTTGCAGGCTATTCCATAATACTAAAGCTGATGGGTAAAATTACTTCCTATGAGTCTCGAACACGTACAGTCCTGAAAGTTCAACCTTCACACTCACTTTTACTGCTCAATCTAACAAAGAAAAGAAACAGAAAGCCACAAGTCTTGTGCATATGTTGGTTCATCATGTTCCTAATTTTGATGTGGAATAATAATCATTTCACGTGTACACACAGGGACACATCGGGGCTATTATGATTGAGACGCTGCAATTACCGTCATATTTTCGTTCTCCATTTGTTAAGTATCAAGATACTCAAAATGCTTTACCAATAGGGATACCTCAGCAAAGGGGACGTTCATGTGCATAAAACTGTCCCTCGCATGGACGTTTGACTTGTTAGTAATTTAGTAATAGCATGTCATTTTGCGACCCTTATATTGTTTTTTTTTATTGTTTTTTCAGGAAGAATCATGCAAGTCATTGATGCCATATGTGCAGGAGACTGTATCATGTTGGGAGAACTTCTTGATAAAGAAAATGGCTTTGCTTTAAATGAGCCATTAGAAAACGGTGCGACTCCGCTCGTGACTGCCATAGAGAGTGGTCAGGTATCGGTGGTGAAAATGTTTCTGGAGAAAGGAGCAAAAGCAGATCAATTATGTCACAAAAAAGTGTGCATCAACGCGTGGCGCAATCCGCCTGAGTATAACTACGAGCGGTGTTATCCATTGCACTGCGCGGTCGAAAAAAGTGACCGATATTGTTCTCATGCTCATGAGCCACGGCGCTCACATCAGCCAAACGGACATTGGCATCCGCGGCTTGTTGTACCGAGCCATCAGATGGAACAACGAGCCCCTTGTCAGGTTCATTGTCACCCAAATGCGAGACGAGGATATGTTTTCAGTGCAGAGCCGATTCGACTTGAGTGAACATTTGCAGACGGCGGTGCTGGACCGCAACGTGAAAATGGTGAATATTTTGATCGAGCTGGGAGGAAACGTGAACCAGCCGCACCAAGACATGCTGCCGATCGTGCTGGCGGCCAACGGCTGCGACATGCGCATGTGTCTCACGCTCGTCAATAACGGCGCGCACATCAACATGGCGGACGAGGGCACGTCGCTGGGCCACCGTAACACGCCACTCGGCATGGCCATCGCCGCGCCCAACATGCACCAGGCCGTGAAGCGCCTCATCCTGCTGGGTGCCGATGTGAACGGCGCCATCGACTGGACGCTGGGTTCGCGGCACCGCGCCCTGCTGCCTGGCAGCACCATGCTGCACCTGGGTAAAGTCAGAAAAAATCACTCCTTTCACATTTTTGGCTCTATAGTCAATAATATTTAACGTATTAATTTTTTTTATCAATGGAAATATGTCTTCCCTTCAGGTATATAACTGCTGAAAAAATTTTGCAATTAGGTCCATTGAGTCCGAAATGAGATTGAATTATATGGCCTAAAACAGTCAGGAGTGCAACACTTTCGTGTGACATACAGTAAAATTGCAAATTAGTGTATCCCCAAACTGCAAATTGAACTGGGAAAATTTGCAGTTTCACACCACTAAACCGCAATTTCTTCTTTGCAATTGCGGTTAATTGCGGTCATTTGCAAATTCGATATTTTCCAAGAATAAGCGAATTCTTGCGGAGGATCATGAACCGTTGCAATGTTACTTCAAATCTTTTTGTGAATTATCAATTTGCGTAAGATATGCAATCATGCGAATAATATGCAATCACCCGCAAACATGCAAAGTAGATTGCAAATCAGATATGTAAATTGCTTATAAATCTCAAAACCGCGAATGGGGTACACTAATTCGCAACTTGTACTGTAGTTATTCAAAGGATGTTTTGTAATGTATACTGGATAGTCATAAGACAAGTCTCAGACTTCCATTGATCATAATAACTATTAATAAATATATCATCATTAATAATAAGATGATATAGCCCGAATTCTCACTAGGCCCATATTACTACCTGGCCTAGATTAAAAAACACTTTAAGGCATATGTCATTATCTTCATTGGAAAATTGCCTATGGTTTTAATATATCTTTTATCTTGTGAATATCTAGCCGTCTACTACAACAAGCGGGACGTGGCCAACATGCTGCTGCTGAACATGAGTTTGATTTACTAAACTTTAAAAATGGTCACCATGACAGCATTTTTGGAAGAAAATGCCTATTATATCACTAGACATAAAAATTATAATTTCATCTGCTCAAGTTTTAAATTCTTTTGGTGGTCTGCCTTTTAGCAACGAAGGAGGGATGTATGGAAATGTCAACGGGGCATTAAAACATGCCCATTTCACGGCACCCCAGGGCATCATGCTCCCCGGTTACAAGAGCAAAACCTGGATGGCCATTTTCTTTTCCTTTTTGCCTTAGATTTCTGCACTTCATGACGTGATTAAAAAAACATGACGCATATTACCATGCCAATTCGGCATACGGATCAGATGCGCCATGTCCATTGTTTTTAGAAGGGCTGCGGACTTGTCTATAAGATGATATAGCTCTCAATTCTCCATCAGTGCATTTACATCTGGCCTAGATTAAAAACACTTTAAGGCATATGTCATTATGATGAAAAATTGCCTATGGTTTTAATATATCTTTTATCTTGTGAATATCTAGCCGTCTTCATCAACAAGTTCAGTCCAAATGTTGATGAAATGGTGGAGTTTTGTTTGGAGAAAGGCCTCAATGTGAATGCCACCTGCCAGCGGAATCGCAGGAAACGCCACTTCTGCTCGAGGGCAATAAGAACGGCGAGAGGAAGGAGGGCGGGCGAGATGGATGTCAACGCTAAGAATTCTGCTGGAAAATGGAGCCTTCATGGACAAGAGAGACAGAAACCAGAAGGAGACGGCTACTGTGTCTTGTCTCAACGTGAAGAACGGGACTGGAAAAAAACAAAGCAGAACTCCTCATTAAGCATGGGGCGACTTGTCTGTGTGATATTCCTCCACAAGAGGTAATGAAACCGAAATTTTGATTTGTTCTGAGTTTGTTCGATATTATTAAGCGGCGGCAGTATGTTATTCATCTAGTAAAAAAGTCCAAATCTGATGAAATGGTGGAGTTTTGTTTGGAGAAAGGCCTCAATGTGAATGCAGTGGACCGGAATGGGGACACGCCACTGCTGCTCGCCTCCAGGGCAGATAATCCCAGACTGTGCGAGATTCTGCTGGAAAATGGAGCCTTCATGGACAAGAGAGACAGAAACCAGAAGGAGACGGCACTCTCCTTGTCCGTGTATTTTGGACTGGAAAAAAACTCAGAACTCCTCATAAAGCATGGGGCGAATGTTGATATTCCTGACAAGAGGTAAGCTCTATTTTTCACTTTGTTCTGCTTTCAAATATTATTTATTAGCTCATTGTATGTTATTATGTAGTAAAAAACATCAAAATCGTTTCAAATTATTTAGTGTTTTAAAAGATTCTGAAGTAGCTGTAATTAAAAACAATTGACAATATTTTAAGTAGACAGCACAGTGATACTAAAACCTAGGGCTCTACCAGACAACCAACCTCAAAACATGGGTCATCTGACCAATATTCTGGGTCATCCAAAAGAAATGCTCAATTTTCTTGTTTATAAAGTTTAGTTTTCACCGGTTATTGAGGATTAATGAATCACATGTTTATATGCAAAATGAATTATGATATATAAAAAATACTGGCAAAAATTTTTTTGAGGCAAGTAGCAAAAACATGAAATGGCAATTCATAGTTCCCAGCCAGTGAAAATACGACAAAGGCATATTTTTTGAGGCAGTATGAAGGCAATTCATAGTTCCGAGCCACGCCCCTTTTTACGTCAGCCAGCCAATCAGCGAGCGGCCTCATACAAACATACGCAGGTGCGCTATCATAGTCTCACAAGCTTCATCTCCCCCCGTAGTAAACAGTGAGAAATTCCCAAGTTTTGATACCAAATTTTTGAATGAAAATGTGCTAAACGTCTTAATTTTTCAGTTGGGATGCACTACCTTTCCTCTTTTCTACATTGTATCCAATGTATACCGAACAATTATTGATTTAGAAGAGTTATGACGTTGTAGTAAAAACACTACCGCACACTGTCACTGGCATTTTGACAGTTTTACGTCTGAGACAATAACGTTTCTGGTGCCTCCATAAATACTTATTTTTTACATAAATTGTCCACGTGCACTCAGAATCGTATGGCAGTTCTTATTTTCAACATCTAGTTATAGGAATATGGATTTTTACGTCTAGATTATCTTCCAAACATGTAACTAGTGCCGCCCTCGATTCAAAGACCCGTTCGAGGTACACTTTAAAAAGACAAATTTCTAAAAGTTCTCACAGTCATACTCGTAAAATAATATGACTGCTGTGAGTCATCATAAAGGGTACAGATGATACGAAAATGAACATAAAACAGCTTACTTGGGTGAAAGACTCTATAAAAACGTCTCCAAATATATGTGTCGTGTGCGTACAGCCATGTAAGCTGTCAAATTTCTTCATCGCCAACACACACGCACAAACCACTGTGATTTTCAAACAATGTACGTGATTTAAGAAATATCCTTTCGTCCATGTCTTCATAACCAGTTCATAATTGATCCGACGTGTGAATTCTTGATGGGTATGTTATTGTAACATGATAATCCATTCGTTTTACAAATTTATCACTATTTGGCGACGCCATTTGCAAGGGCATATTAGCCTTTATCACACGCCGTAATTTGTCAACACTGACCATAGCACGATGCGATTAAGAGTAGTGGCTGGTAGTGGATGTAAAAAGATTGAAAACTAAATGCCCCAGCAAATCTTTATTATCAATGATTTCTGAGAATACTTCTGGTATGTTGTAGAACAGAGGTTACCGAATTTATCCCAAGTTAAAACTAAGAAGATCAGCACAATTTTGATTCAACACTCTTGGGTAGAAAGTCGGCAATTTCTCTCTATTTACTACGGGCGATAGGAATGTTTGTGAGAACTATGAATAGCTGAAGTTTGACATGTCAAATAGAACAAAACACATTAAGTTTTAAAAGGTAAAAGAGCATTTTGTGTTTGTATGTCAAACTTCTACTATGGCCATATTCAGTATGGTTATGCGTAGGCAGTACAGTAGTGTCAGTACCAGTATGCAAATACATGCCATAGACCCCACAGACACTAAAAAAACATACTCCAAAATATCTGTCATTTTGCGACCGGTTGTGCCCTTATGATCAAAATTCTCTGATAGTGGACCAACATTTGTAGATTCTGTTTGATTTTCACCATAGAAATTCATATTGTATTGTATAGATCGCTTGGACGTTATTTTCAAGGACGGTACCGATGGTACCGACGGTATGCATTTCTTTCTGGCTTAGTTATGTTTGAGTTCACGGTTGAAGGGTTTGATGTCATTTCAAAATTGTCATTTTTTAACATTATTTACTTTTTGCGTCGCTTCAGCTCAGCTGCTGAAGCAAGCATTGTGTTTCGTTGATTTGTAACTAACTAACTAACTATGTATGTATGTCTCCGGACAAGCTAGAGCTTTAACCGTTGCACCGATTTTGTTCAAACTTTACACGACTATGCGGTATGAGCCGACACCAAAGTGATTCGATTTTGGGCAAATTTTATTTTAGTAGTTTTAAATGAAAACTATATCGTGTGCATTTCCCTTCATATTATTGAACTTTGATTATGTCCCCTTAATCCAGATATATAACATATTGAGAAATCAATTCAAAATTAAAACATTTTATTTTACATGATGTTTGATGCCGCATCGTTTAACCTAATTACAAGTACTCTTGTACTGATGCAGATCCGTGAAAGCATAAAAGTTTCTGTCTTGTCATGAGGCCATTTGATTCATCAGACATTATGTATTTGCTCTGTATCACTTGGTAAGCATGTTGTGGCTTGTAGGGACACGACCCCACTGTACTGGTCCATCTTCAACAGTCGCATCCAGACACTCCAGTGGCTCATCCATGCAGACGCAACCTTTAACAGGAGAATACTCAACTCATTTCCCAGAAACTTGAGTGTCATGAGGAATACTGGACTGTATAAGTAAGTAGAGTAACTAAATTACGTACTACTGCTTTGCCGTAGTGAATACCTAAATGTTTTGTTTTTTTTAAACTTTCATCAGCTTTATTTCATGTTTGATACAACTTGAGGTAAGAATTTTGAGATTCTTAGAAACCAAATATATTTGAGAATAAGAATTTTGCACTTTGTAAGACAGGGACAAAGACTGATCCACAGGCTGAGCAGTGATACGTAAAATCCCAAACTCATGATTCAATTCAGGTTTAAGTTTTTCAATCACGAACTGTATGTATCAATTAAGAATTCAAACATTGTAAAGGATGTTTAGAAAAGTAAACTTAATCCATCAGTGTATATTACTACTAGTTGTTCATAAATTTTGTTAACTTTATCTTTATACAATATAACTGAGAGAAGACCACCGGAATGATCGAAAACACCATCCAATAACAAAATTCACATTATTATCTAGAAAACCTTGCCTCGAAATTTTTATATCCATTCAGTTGTTCATTTGAAGTTTGAAAATCATCGATTTCCCGAGTTTTCTTGCCAATCAATACAAATCGTTTATAATTCATCAACAAGATAAAAAAAAAAATGAAAATCCTAGGAAGGTTTTTCTAAAACATCGGCATTTGTTAACACATTTATTAACTACAAAAATTTAGTTTGGAGATATTGGCCTTTAAACATTGAACATCACTATATATTACTACTAGTTGTCCATTAAATTGATCATATTAGGAAAACTAGTGATAATAAGAGGTTCATTTAAAAAGTATGTTGTTCTTTATTATTTATAGTATAACTAGCTTTCCCCGGCTCACGCGTTGCAGTGGCTTAACATGGCTTTTGACATGGTATCTTGCATTTTCCTCCCATCACAAATTTGGAGAAACTTGCAGCTGTGTAATAAAGAGGTACATCATATATCAGTAGATGTAAACAATCGAAGTGTAGCCATTGCAATATGTCATATTTGAAACATTCTCTGTTTTTCTTATTTATGGATCGTGAGTGAGACACTTACGTAGGTGCACCCAATATATTCATAGAACAGACTTTACATATTAAGACAATATGCAGGTGCACACATCATGGCCGGTAAGGCGTATTACATTTAGCTGTCCACATTCACACACATGAAACCCATCAGCATACTGCCGATCAAATCAATACAACATGATAATACAAACAAACAGACGTTGATATATACGGTGTATGTGTTTCCCAAAAATCTTATATTTGATTTTTTATCCCATATATAATTATATATACACATATAATCTCAGGCCTGTGGAGAAGGAGTCATTATTTGTTCCTACCGAATGGTGTCCACAAAATGTGTTATACTAGGAAAACTATTGCTGATAAAAGTCTCATTTCAAAACATGAAGTTCTTCATCATTTACAGTATAATAAACATTGAAAAAAAGCTGAAAATAGATTACTTTTCCCTTACAAAGTTACTCGTCCCCTTAAGGAGACTTGCTGGAGATAAAAGAATTTGGAGGAAAAAAAATTCTCAAAATGTTCTTGTTTTTTATTTTAGTACAAAAGTACATTCATTTCTCTTTTTAAAAATGTATAACACTTTAGGGGTTTCGGGAATAGAATTTGGTTTATGGACTATACAAAAGATCATACAAAAGACAATAAAAAGTTCAGTCAATGGTAATTTTGCCTGTACCGAAATTGTATACATGATCTTTTGTATGGTCCACAAACCAAATTCTATTCCGGAAACCCCTGAAATGTTATACATTTTTAAAAAGGGAAATGAATGTACTTTTATCCTAAAATAAAAAAAAACAAGTACATTTTGAGAATTTTTTTTTTTATCTCCAGCAAGTCTCGTTAAGCTTGTGGCTCCCCTCCGCGCCTCTCCTGACCTCACTGTGCCCTGGTGTGTTGCAGTTGGCTGGTGTCCGAGGCGTCGTCCGTGCGCTCGCTGCAGCGCTGGTGCCGCACCGCGCTGCGCCGCCACCTGATGCGCCGTCGTCGCTCAAGGCTGCAGCATCCACCCCGCCATCGCCCGCCTCCCGCTGCCCACCCGCCTCAAGGAATTCCTCCGCCTCGAACTCGACGTCGTGCAGCCCTTCCGCGAGGAAAGCCCGTCGTCCGACCAGGAGGGCTAGGTCTCCGCCCGCCCCGGCACAGCTAGGGCACAGCCCTTCCGCGAGCCCAGCTCAGGACAGCTAGATCACATCCCGCAAAGCTAAGTCACATCCCACCCAGGACAGCTAGCTCTCCTCCCACCCAGCACAGCTACGTTACTTCCTGCCCAGGACAGCTAGCTCTCCTCCCACCCAGCACAGCTACGTTACTTCCTGCCCAGGACAGCTAGCTCACCTCCTGCCCAGGACATCTAGGTCTCTGCCTGCCCCGGCACAGCTAGGTCTCCTGCTGCTGAGGACAGCTAGGTTATAGCCTTCCGCGAGCCCAGCTCAGAACAGCTGGGTCACATCTATTTAAGTTGATGTTGACTCGGCCTAGGAGGCAGCACTAGCTGGGGAGTGTTGAGGTCTGTGCTCAAAGCACAACAGGGACATAGAAAAAACAGTACTGAGAGTGAAAATTGTGGATGTTTGGCTGAAATAGTGGGAACTGTTCAAAGAGAAGAGTTTTGTTGTGTTTATATTGAACAGTATAGTCTTAGTGTAGGAAGTTCAAAGCCTGTAAAATACGGACAAAGTTTTGTTTAGATAATGTTTGTGTATATGTAAGTTAACTTCAAAAAAGATAAATAAAAAAGATACATTTTCTGTGCATTTAATGCATAATGGGACGTTTCCACTCCAATTTTTTGTTAGAGATACAAAAAATATATCCAATATTAGGAAAAGTAGTTTTGATGATGTTTCTGTATATTGCAGAGCAGTCTGTGTGAAAGCTCAAAGCTGGAAGAGATGTGAGCTATAAGCTGTAAACACATGGAGTGAGTTGGTGTAGAGTTCAAAGTTGAACTAAATTGTAGCTTCAAAAGTGTTACAGGCCTTGTATTAATGTGGATGTGTGAAAAGCAAACATTTTGTTTGCATGTTTACTGTGCTCTTGAACGGGAAGAGGATGTGTCACAGACTCATAGGTGTTTGTATTTACTGAGGTTATTTTAAATAACGAAAAAAAGTGGAATGCGTGTATTCGATGGAACGGTAGACCGCCTCAGATTATAGTACAACTGCAACAAGAGTTCCAGTCAGAAAGTAGTTGGATGAAAGCCGCGTGTTGGGTAAATCATAAAGGTGCGCAGGGTCACTATGGAGTCCAACTAAAACTTGAAACTTATATGGTGAAACAAGATTTTGAAGTTTTGATATGAGATTTCAAAGTGTTATAGATTTTTAACAGACTTTTTTTTTTTTTTTTTTTTTTTTTGCTGACACCAGGTGACAGTTGGAAATGTGAAAGTGGTGAAAGTGTTTGGACTTAAGTTTCACAATTTCTATTTGTATTAATTTGTAAATATTGCATGGAATCGATTATTTAAATTCACGCTTTAATGAATGGTCACTTGATAATGCTGTTAAGTATGGTAAATCAAAGACTTTTGTGAAAAGCTTTGTTAGTTAGATATTTAATTTAGATTGTGATGCATCGTAAACATTTTAGCTAAAATGTGTTGTTATTTTCGATGATTTTAGATTATGTAATGATTAACATAGTACTGATGGGCACACAAAATGTTACGTTTAGTCTGTTAGTAGGAAGATGGTTTATGTTATTGTTAGTCTCTCGCAAATAATGATGCTAAAATGATACTAGTAAAACAATGTTATCGACCACTCAAGTATTTTCAGGGATTATTCTACATTTGACTATGTCAAAATTGTGTAATATTTTTTTTCCGAATAACTGTTTTATCAAAAGTTGATTATGATTGAGTGTTTTACTTACTTTGTTACAGTGAAAGTATTTTTTATTACAAATTTCTTTGCTACTCTTGTATTGTCATTGTAAGACAAGAAATCAAAGAAAGATTTATTAGATTTGTTTTGTTTTTATTTTGATTATTTTATTTTACAAATATAATGATAGAATCTGAGTTTGATATATTGGTGTGTCACCTTTTTCTCGGATATTGGTATATTGGTGGGTCACATTTTCTCAGATATTGGTATATTGTGGGTCACTTTTTCGCAAAAATAGGTATATTGGTGGGTGCCGTTTTCGACCTGTCCGAGGCACGTCCGTACCCATTTTCTGTCCAAGACCCCCCCCCCTCCCCCCAAGAATTTGAACTGGAAAACTGCATGAAATGTACACAACCGAACTCGACAAATATCTCATTTATCAACACTTGGAAGATAAATTGAATCTAACCAAGAAGCAAAAGTTGTACTGGTAGAGGCACATATAG
>CM032663.1:9776950-9875337 GCA_019095985.1 Streblospio benedicti
TTGCATAGCAGGGGACAGCCTCCTAAAGGTGGTCACTGCGTGGAGCAGGAGGTCATAGCGCCCACTAGTGAAGTGGAGAGCCCACACGAGGGGTCACCTGCCAGCACGTGGCGCGGGCCCTGGATGAAGCAATGGCCAGACTTCCGGAGTCCTACCCAGAAGCTGCGGCCCCAGTCCACGATTCGTAAGGAGGGCCATGTCATTTACACTGAGCCCTCCTCGTTAGTCTAAAGGAGGGTGCAATATTTATCAGGAAGGGGACCGGTTGCATTTGGTAGGGGGACAGGTACTTTTTTTTAAGGTGCAAAGTAGGGGGACCAGATGATTTTTCATTCTCGTTGGGCATGGGACATGTACTTTTTTTCAGCTGCTGAAATCCCACCTCGACGTGAGCGAATCGGTACAAATTAAGCACGCGAATATTCATGCGAGGGCACGCAGACTTTTTTTTATGAATAGAGGTCATGGGACATCAGTTTTTTTTTCATCACATCAGCAGGGGACAAGACCTTTTTTCAGACAAGTTTTTCGATATGCACCGGTCCCCCCGCCTGTTAAATATTGCACCGTCCCTAAGAAGAGGAGAGGGGGACCACACGCTCTCCTTCCTCCTGTGAGAAACCTCATCCCAGGGCTGTTCACTCAGCACCTGTGACAAAATGCAGTTCGCGCTATTTTCAGGCCCCTTACCTAGTACAGGCACTATAGAAAAATATGCGACTCGATTTCGTCAAACCATGGACTCCATCGCGTCCGCCACCCCGGACCCCTCTGACTCGGAGAAGGAAGGAAGGCCACGTCGAGGGACCACCATCCGGCCCAGGTCACAAGTGGGGACAGTGAGCTTTCGGGATCACCTCAAGGCCTCTCCCAGGTGCTCTCGACCACGCCCTGACCTGCCCCGGACCGGCCACCTGCATGGCTACACTCGGGTGCTCAGGCAACATGGTGCCCCGGCATCTGAGTGGGCCCTGTGGCTGGCGGACAGACTCATAGGAAAGGCCGAGAGTGTGTTGGTGAACTAAGAAAAGGGAAAATGGCGCCAGGAAGCGGGAGAACGCCTTGAGGTCAGAAGCCCCGAGGGTATACGTCACGACCAGGAGTCCCAGGGGAGTATACTGGCTGTGAACTCCCTAGGCCTTCCTGCCCAGGGTCCCGAATGCGAGAGCGATTGGAAGACTGAACAGTTAAATTCAATGACATATATTTATACTGCACAAACAAGCATAAAAAACTTTTGTCAATCTAAAGAAAGAAATATCTGTGAAAGTTGATGGACATGAGCTTATTTTGAACGCAGACAAAAATCATTTCAATGAAATAATAATGACTGCTCATAGTCAAATGGAAGCTTAGGATTGTAAAACCTGTCTTCATCTATGTCGATCGTTGTTAGAAATATGTTTGCTAGAAAGATGTGAGACAGAAGTTTGAAAACAAAGCAAACAATGCAAGAAGTTCTTCAATACCCTTTGGGTCTAATACCTTGGGCTCTTGCCCAACCAGCTGATGGTCTTTCACGTAAAACTGCTGTCTTCATGTGGTAGGAAGTTAGTTAGATCTTTGCTCACTTAGATCATGTAGGCGGTCACCCAGCAAAACTGGGGCACACCCGCATCACTTCGTTCTACATATGTATATTGCCACAGAACTGGGGTGGTAGGCGGTTAGAAGATGAAGATATAATCATGGTTGATGAGCATACAGAGGGGGATGACGATGATGATGATGTTTAATGTTAAATAGTGATATTGTGGTATTTGAAATAGTGTATGATATTGTTGGTTTCTAATAGTTCTTTCATGAATGATCATAATTATACTATTGTTTAGATGTTGATGGTTGGATGATCCGTTAATTCTGTCAGTGCTAGCTTATGGTGATATGTATATAACAATGAATGTAACAATATTATATAACAATAAGGGTGCCGATGCCATTCAAGTGGTTAGTGGGAAATGGCCATAGAATTAAGTGGGATGTGGGAAATTGGCAAAAATTAAGTGGTTAGTGGGAATTTGGGCAATTAAGTGGGAAGTGGGAAAATTACCAAAATTAAGTGGGAACAAATTCTAATTTTAGTGGGAAACTATAAAAAAATGCGCGAGTGGGGGTACACAATTAACAATACAATTCAAAATTGGTCATTATAATATCATGTCATTTTTTGTAAAAGTGAACAAAATATTCATTAAAAGTACACATTCTAGTGGGAAATCAAAATATTAAGTGGGAAGTGGTAGATGAGCTAAAATTTAAGTGGGAAGTTGGAAATGAGCTAAATTCTAAGTGGTAAGTGGGATCAGGAGCCACCCCCCTCCCCCCAAACCCCCCATCTAGACTCTCAACAATGAATGCTGTGCAGTATTTGTGATTATGATCTGCACAAACTTGAGAAGTAACAGGTCAAACAGACTCCTGGTCAAATATAAGTATTTGATCACCCTACCATGAATATGTAGGAAACAATAGTATTATACACAAACCATATGCTCTGAATATGCTGTGCTACAATTGGACCGACCCGACCTTTTCTAACGTACATTTGTTGTATTTTGTTGACGTGAATGCTCGTGTGCGCTTCAAATGTAAGCACCAAACATAATTGAAAGGTGAAGGATAATCATGGCAGAAGGTTTGTTTTTAACATTTCATTTGAAGTATTTCACCACTGTATTTATAAAATACAGAAATATCCACCTTAGAAGCAATCTCCAACATTCTGACATTTTGTATGCAAAGTTTATTCATTTGTATGGACTTGTTATGCAAGAATACGGACCAATTAATTTAACTTCCTGGTTCAGTCTACATATGAAAATAAATAGACCTAACACTGGATCTGGATTAACCAAATACATATGACTCGAATAATCCAGTTGTACTTCCTTTTCGACTTTACAACAAGTAAATGAGCCAAATAGTTTTGGTTAGATCTGGATCTGGATAGATAATTCACAAATTAGCCAGTCTCAGATAAGAGACTGGCCTCCTCTATTGAGGCAACGCGTGAATGGAGAGTGGGTACGTTCTGCCTAAGGGTTGGCAGATAGCCGACTCTTGAAAGTGGCAATAGAGTCGGCATTGACAGTTCCCGGGTTAAAACTGTTCCACTCCGGGATTGTTCTTAAAACTGTTGATTTCCACAGTGGAGATTGCCTATCGCCGGCTGAAGGTCTTACTATCTTCCACTGGTGAGAGCCCCGAGTGGCTTTACCTTGATGTAGTTTAATGCCAACGCTCTCTGGTGGCAAATCCAGGCCTCCATGCAAAATCTTATAAAATCTTATAAAATAGGCATAAACGCTGATTTCGCCGCCGGTCTGCTAGTCTTTGCCAGCCAAGGTCACGCAGTAGGCCTGTGACTGATATGATACCGCGGGCTCCCCGAGCCCAACGTGCTGCTCGCCTCTGCACAATCTCTAGGGAATCAATTTCCTACTTAACTGATGGGTCCCAAATAGCCCCACAACATTGCAATGATGACCTGACGATTGTGAAATATGCTGTCTCTCTCAGTCTGTAGGGAGAACCGTGGAGATTCCTACGTAGGAACTCCAGACGTTGGTTGGCACGGGAAACTGTATCCAAGATGTGAGGCCTCCACTGTGAAGACCGGGGTCCATAGTTGTTTGACAGTGTGACGCCCAGATACTTCGCCTCAGGGACAGAACCAATAATCTCACAGCCTAGGGTGTAGAAACGAACAGGTTTCTGGGTCTGTCTAGCAAGATGGAGGATATTACACTTTGACACATTGAACTTGAGGCCCCAGACCTGACCCCACTCAAAGAGTGAATCTAAGTCTCTTTGTAGAATGACCTTGTCCTCCATAGAGTGGATTGATCTATAGATCAAACAATCATCGGCGAACAAACGGCATGCAGTGGATGGATTGAGAACAGATGGTAGGTCATTTATGTACAAAAGAAATAGTAGGGGGCCCATGACTGTGCCCTGGGGTACTCCAGACAGGACAGGATCCCCATCGGTGCGACTACGAGTATGAGATCTAACGCCATCGACTAAGACACTCTGGGTACGGCCAAGAAGGAACTCAGAAATCCAGCGTGAGGTCTTGCCTTTGACACTATATAGTCGGATACGCATGAGTCTCTTGTGTGGCACTACGTCAAAGGCTTTCGAGAAATCGAGAACGCCCACATCGACTTCATCCTTGTGATGCAGTCTTGATAGTAGGTCATGTGTTGTGGCCAAGAGTTGGGACTCACAGCTCAATTTCTTTCGAAAACCGTGTTGGTATGGTGAGAGGGCGTTGTGCCTATCCAGATGGTTTCGGATGTGGCTGCACAGGACATGCTCTAGCAACTTACACACATGTCAAGCTCACTGAGCGGTAGTTTACAGCTTCACACTTGTCGCCCTTCTTAAAGACAGGTGAGATCCAGCCTGCCTTCCATACTGATGGCAGATTTCCTGTTTGGTATGAGTTACGGAATAAGGCTGTGAACACTGGAGCCAACTCCTCATGCAGCTCTTGCAGCATATGGCATGGGATCTGGTCTGGGTCTGATGCCTTACGTGGGTCAACTCCCTTAAGAAGCTTCTTGATTCCCTGCTCACTAATGGTTATGTCAGGTATGGGTGGCAGGCTGGGGCCATGAAGGAAAGTGTGCACTACCTCGTTGTCATCAACAGTGAGCACTGACCGAAACTGTTGGGCAAGGATGGAAGCCTTCTTTATCGAGTCAGAATGTACCTGCCCTTTCTCCTTCAATGGTGCCACTCCGAAGGATTCACTGAATAAGACGCGTGTGAGAGAGAGAGAGTTTCTGAGAGAGAAGTTTGAAAATAGTCTTTAGATCCTCAACTAACAATCGGTTGAATTAGAAATACTGTAGAACTTCTCTATTAGAACCACCTTTGGGACCAGTGTTAGGTGGTCTCAATAGAGAGGCTCATTTTAGTAGACTAGCTCTATAAAGGTTTGGGACTGTGAAAAGTGGTCTCATTATAAAGGTGGTCTCAGTCGAGAGGTGTTCTTATGTGGAGGTTCAAGTGGGCAAGAGGAGCGGAACCTACATCTATGCTGAATATCATACGGCTACGTATGAAAACAGTCCAGTCCACTGGAGACTATGACCACTGGTTAACTGCTTAAGTCACATAGCTCGCGGCAGATGTCCGGTATCATGGAGCTCGGTAGATCTTTTGGTTGTTGCAGAGTTCCCCTCATCAGAAGTATAGCTCGGTGATGTGATATATGATCAATGTAATTTTTAACCCTTTGGGCCTGCTCACCGGCCGTACATAGAACATGGCTGACCGATGACCAGAGCTTTTAGGCAACATAGGGAAGGTGCTGTAGTAATAGTACTAGATGCCGTCTCCAGAGTTTCGACATACATCAGAGTCTCATCACGTCACTAAAATGTACGTGTGACGAGACTCTGATGTATGTCGAGACTCTGGCGACTGCATCTAGCACTAGTAAACATGGACAGTGAGTTTGTGTGTACAGTCATCACATGTGTCCTATTTACTACGCTACTTTATTCATATAGTACTATGTAAAAGAAATTAAAATCAAAATCAAAGATGCCTAACAGGGCTTGCCACTAACATTTTGTTACATGCCCAGCAGGGCACATGATGGGCCAAATCTATGTGCCCTGATCTAATTTTTATGTGTGTTTTATGTGCCCTGAATTTTTTTAGCTAAACTGCAGACGATGAAATAAAAGAAAAAGATGCAAAAAAAAAAAAAAAATGTTTAACTATCAGATCAACAAGAAAACTTCATTTGTACAATGTAAGTTTCTCCATAGGGAATTCCAACATTGTGGATATGACGGTCGGGTTTGGCTAAAATATAATAATTTTTTATACCAGGGCACAAGAGTCTAAGATTTGATGTGCCCTGACTTAGATTTTATGTGCTTAGGACTAGGTAGCGTCCAGCCCTGAGCCTAATAAAGGATGGCACTGGGTACATGCAAAAATGCATTTTGGAAAAAGTTTGTTTACTTTAACATTTCTGAGAGCCATGACATGGTGACCCTGGTTTCTTGCCTATGGGGTTTCTTCTTGGGAAAAACCCAACCGTAGTTTGTTACAATGGCATTGATCTTTTACTAAACCAATACAGGATGTGATGTCACTGACCTACTTCCTGACGTTACATCCTGTCATCCTGTGTGACGTCAGCTTGAAAAGACTGTTTGACAGACAAGGTTTAAAATATTTTCAAAGATAAATAAGTATGGGCTTAGCAAAAGATAAATGCCATTGTATTGTAATAGTACAAAAAAAACACCCCAATAAATCTATTCCATCCAACCCTGGTTTGGTTTGGTTTATCATTTAACTATCTATATTTATAACATGAATACACTTTCACGTAATGATTAAAAAATACAGATAAAAAATGAAATATGAAACATGCTAAGTGTCATGCACACAGGATCATGACTCAGCTAGTATTGTCAGTATTGAGGACATGAGAAATTATATCGCTTATTGACTAAAGAAGAATTGTTGACTTCCTATAAAATAACCTGACCCATGTTGAGTATAAATACTGTGAAAATTGCCTATAAACATTTCACTGTTGACTCCTCTTAGGTGGAAAAGAGGTGAGAAAAAACATGAGTGAATCAAAAAATGAAGAACAGGATGATGCTGCATCAACATCGCAATTTTTGATGAATTTGCTCAAGAGATCAATGAACCTGGATGATCCAGAAGACTTGCCCGAGCAACTGTTAGATGAAGTTACAATTGATGGAGTGGTGAAGTTTATTAAGAGCAACAAATGTAAAAATATTGTAACAATGGCTGGTGCTGGAATATCTACTTGTAAGTATTTTATGCGAGTATGCGAGTATGCTATACAATAATTAATATGACATGAGCTTTGATTCATAACTCTTAAAATGTAGCCATTTGAAGTAGAGAAATATCACGTTAAAAATGGCCACTTTTCAGTGCATTTATAAGGTCACATGTCAATGTTGTCTCTTTGAGAGTGGGTGATCACCTGTCATGTGCCGAGGGGGTTTCCTTGAAAATTAGTAACAGTTAAATCAATTTAGTGATACCAATATTTGCTGATTCTAAAACTTCTTTATGTGATGATTACTTGATGGGGTACTTTTGTACAACGTTTTTACTTCGATGGTGTATGTATTCTGCAATTGAGTTTTTTTTTCTCACAATGTTATGGATAACATTAGTGATAAAATTGATATATTCTTCTTATGAATTTTTAATGCTGCAGCTGCTGGCATTCCTGATTTCCGAAGTCCTTCAACTGGATTATATTCCAATTTACAAAAGTATAATCTCCCAGACCCACAAGCAATTTTTGATATTGGTTTCTTCAAGGTGAGTATCCATTTTTATTTGAAATTTTAAAGACTTTTCTCATAAAAATTAATATTGATGTTTGTAAATAGCTCTCATTGTACTTTTAAGTTTTCCAATCTACGTCACCCATAAATCATTATTTGTGGTAGACACAGGTACGTTTTAATGACGTGTCAATTTGAAAATGTGTTTCACAATGATGCAACATGCAACATATATATTTTTAAGATTGTTTATAGGAGAATCCAGAACCATTCTTTCAACTGGCAAAGGAACTATGGCCTGGAATTTTTAAGGTGCATTTCAATTATTTCCTCTTACATGATTGTAAAATGTTGAAAGTGTACATTGAAAAAAAAAATAGATTCAAGTTGTTTATGTTATATTTGAATTGTAAAACAATTGTCTTTGTTAGAAGTTTGACGGAAAAAATGATCCATATGTTCAATATATGAATTCAATTGAATATTCTCAATTGATCACACGTACTTTACCCAAAAAATGCAAGTTAACTGTAACAAATAAGGACCACTGAAAAAGTTTAAACATAAGTTATATAATGACATATACATTTTGTTTTGCTTCCATAGTGGACTTTAAATTGATATACATTTTGTATTTGACTTCTCCATAGTCAACACATTACCGTACTTAGGGACCATTTAGTATTTATGACAGGGTGGGGTAGGAGGATTTTAGGAACGGGCCATGAACTTTTGTCACAATGTTTTATGGGGGGGCTATCAATTTTTTTTCACACCCTTTTGAGGGGGGGCTATCAATTTTTCACACCCTTTTGAGGGGGGGGTATCAATTTTTTCACATAAAATTTACCCCTATTTTTTTAGAGATTCTGTACTATAATTTACTGTTTTTATAATATGGATATCCATCAAATAGGATTTTAGTTAACCGACAATGAATGCGTTAACTGTTTGGGGTTGGGTAGGCGGGGGTGGGAGGGTCATCAATTTTTGTCACATGAAATTGAGGGGTGGTTACCAATTTTTTCACAGAGGTTTGAGGGGGGGCTATTAATTTTTCAGGGCCGTAGCCAGGATTGCAAAACAGATGAGGCAATATGTTGGGCGAGGGTGCAGACAAACACCTTAGGTTAGGGGGGTTCGAGGGCATGCCCTACCCTCCCCTCCCTCCCAAGAAAAGTTTTGAATTTAGACTCTTTTTGAAAGTGATCTCCAAAAACAGAGGAGGCAGTTGCCTCCCCTGCCTCATATGTAGCTACGGCCCTGTTTTTTCACAGCAATTTTGGAAAATCCTCCTACCCCACCCTGTCACAAATACTGAATGGTCCCTTAGATTGAATTAAGATTTCATTGCATTGTTATCACAAAAAAAATGTATACTAATTTTATTTACATGGTGCAGTAAATGTCCCTATAGTAATTGAAGAAAATCTTACTTTGCTTATTGCTTCCAGCCAACTCCGTGTCATTATTTCATCCGCCTTTTGTCTGAAAAAGGCCTGCTACTCCGCCATTACACACAAAATATTGACACCCTGGAAAGAGTAGCTGGTCTTGATGGAGAAAAGATTGTTGAAGCTCACGGAACTTTCCATACTTCACATTGTATCGAGTGTAAGAAAGAGTACACTCAGGATTGGATCAAAGGTATATCTAAGACCAGATTATTTAGTGCTAGATTGCTGGCCTACAGAAAATTTCTCTGGGAAACAGACATCTTGTTATGGATGCAGAATGGCTTTACCTGTATTTGCCCAATGTTAGAAATTGCTAAAAAATACTGGTGTGCTACCGATTACCGACTATTCCCGGATACTTACTTACCGATCATTACAAAATAGGTGCTTTATGAGGCTATTTTTGTGACATGTCTACAATCATAATTTCTTAAAAGAGATGTTGCAATTGTATTTTAAATACATCAAATATTATTTTAAGTGCAGTTTTTGGGGTTTTCAGAGCAAATATTTGGAGAGGTAATTCCTAAATGTGAAGACAAAGATTGTGGTGGTTTAGTCAAACCAGGTAACAGCAATGTTTATTTCCATAAAAAGTGACAATTTTAATCTTTCTGTAATTTTTATTCATTGATTCGATCTTACAAAACTGATATAAGTAAAAAATTGAAAACTGGTTTTATTTGTAGATATTATTTTCTTTGGTGAGCAGTTACCGCCAAGATTTTTCCAATGTGTTCAAGAGGTAAAAATCTTATTTCATGAATTCTTACTATTCCAGTGAATTATACTAGTGTTCATTTTGAAAACATGTATTCTATTGCATGACAAATTGTTATGTATTCATAATACATGCACATATATTGTTTTGATCACTTCAGGATTTGCAAAAATGTGACCTACTGATCATCATGGGAACTTCACTACTTGTACAGCCATTTGCCTCCCTCACCAACATGATTAAAAATGGTTAAATTAAACTGTCAACATTGTATGCTAAAAACTAAACCAAATTAGCATTGATTAATCATAAAACTAATCTCGTAGCTAGTGAAAGGAAAATACATAAGAAATAAGATAAAACATACTAAACAATAAACACCTACTGTCTATTCACGTATAAAGGCTCATGGGCTAACATCAAACATCGGTTTTACTGTTTGGACACACATCCATGGGCTAATAAATGAAAATATTTTTTAAAATTCAAATCTGACTTAATTATGATGATTTTTTCCAAAGGAACTATTTTGATGCTTTTTTTCTGTATTTTAGAGTACCAGACACAACACCAAGACTGTATATAAATCTTGAAAATGCAAAAGGAGGTGTAAGTTTTGTTTTCATTTCATCTGAAAATAAAGAATGCCCTCTATTATGATTTTGAACAAGCTTTAGCATTCTGCTCATTTCATCAGCCTAGGTTCAAACTAAACATGTTAATCTTTTTTGTCATCTTAGAGTGACCCGTTTATGGCATTGCTAGGCGTCGGACATGGATTTTTATTTGACGATGAAAAAAACTACAGGTACTTTAAGCCATTTAAATATTATGTTGTCCTAATACTTAACATTGGATTGCTAGAAACAGGATAGAATTCAAGGAGTTTTAGTTTAAACATATTTTATTTCAAATAATGAAATAGGATTCGGCATGGCAATTAATTGCTTTTTGTGAATTGAATAATAGATATATAAGGATATACAATGTTGAAAATTTTAAATTACTTTTATTTATTCTTAGAGACATTTTCTTGCAAAGTAAATGTGATGATGGATGCTTATTGATAGCAGAAAAGCTTGACTGGAAGGTATGTCATATATATTTGTATGATTGATTACATACAGGATTCTTTACATGGACAAATTATATTTTGTCTCTTGAAATATTATTTGGTCTAACATGGTAAATGTTTTGAATAGGCGAACATGTCATATGAAATATGAGTAAGTAAAGAATAAGTAAATTGTACATATATTTTCATTAGACTGTTGTTATTTAGATGCATTAACAAACTTTCATTCTTTTGGCAAGGATGAATTAGAATTAATGATAAAAGAAGAGCACACCAAGATTGAAAAAGAAATGGAAGAACGAAAGAAAGAGTTAGAAAATTTAAAAACAGGTATGAATTTTTTTTCTGTGGGTGAATATATTTTATCATAAGTATCGCATTTTTAAGAAATTTGATTTTGACCACCGCAAATAAATATTAGCACTATTATTATATTCCTGCCATGCATGTCATACTTAAATCTACAATTTCGAATTATTTTGTTAGTAAATATTTTTAATATGTTGTTCTTTCTCTAAGCGCAGATTATTTAATCTACTATTATGCATATAGCAGACACTGAGAATGGATTGTCGGCATTTTACAGTCAGGTTATCATCAGGACATCAAGGGTGGTTACATTGCTAATACATTCATGGTGTTTTTTCATGCAAAAAGTAGGGCTCTTCCTTTTGACTCTTTATCATTCATACATAATGGAACAAGCACTGTTTGATAGTTGTTTGTTTGCACTGTGTTTTGATGGGGTTGCTTTCCATTTGCTTTCCATTTGCTTGATTATTTTTATCTCTCTTCATAATAGTAAAACATTTGATGTTTTGGATGGTTTTATGTGTAACACAATTTATCACCCAATGACTATAAATTATATTCAATGGGTTATCAGACTGGCTAGGAACCCGATGCAGGAAGTTGATATATAAATCTCTATTGGGTCCAGACCCGAAATGGATTTTAGCCCATATGCCTTTTCCCTTTGTTGACAAATATATTAAACTATTTTATCGAATTTAACCGGAGTTTCAATTAATTAAACTATTATTGAAGAAACATATTTTAACATTGATTCAGAATATGTATATTATTACAATCTTATATATGCAGAACATAAATTTTAGTATAAAGAGTTAGCCCTCTCAGGTCACAGCAAACCTTGTCTAGGGAGATCGGCTGCTGGGAAGTCGCCTCGTCTCGTCACAGGGGTGTGTGTGTGTGTGTGTGTGTGTGTGTGTGTGTGTGCGTGTGTGTGCGTGTGCGTGTGCGTGTGCGTTTGCGTGTGCGTGTGAAACTTCCTTGTCTGACTCCAGGGCAGGCAGGTTTCTCCCCGGTTTTTACCGAGACGGGAGAAATACCTTTCGCACCAGTTTCTCCCCCTTTTTAGGGAATAAACTGGGGAGAAACTATTTTAAAGCATTTTTTCCACATAATTCTTTTATATAAGTATATTAGAATACATTGTAAAATCATAACTAATTAGATATCAATTTGTATTTATCATATAGCCACTTATTACCTTTCTCTAGTTTATCCCCCTTTTAGGGGAAGACCTCAACTATTAGGGGATAAACTCTTTTGAGGCAAAATTTCCATATTACTCTTTGTGCTAACTATATTAGAATGCATTTTATACATTACACATCAATCTTTTAGCTTCTGTGTAAAATAATTAAGTTATATTGTAGTGAAATAGTCTAAGATACTAAATAAAGAAAACAATTACTTCATTTAATCAGTGTTTGGATATGTAAGTGCTATTGCTGTTGAGTGTTTTAGACACCTTCAAAAAGTTTTACAATAGGAATACATTCTTTTGGACACATTGGTTGATAAATAAAGAATGTAGTTCCCTCCCTTTATAGCTGTTGTGTATCGGACTCATTCATCTGATGCACAACAACTAAATTTACTTCATTGGCAGTATACTTATGATTGATTCTTTAAATAGATAAGAGAAAGAGTTTGATTGTGTGATTGTGTTAAGTTGAGCAAGTAGTGAAAGTGTGTTTGATAGTGAATTGTTTGATTATGAATTAACACAGCAATCAATGTGATATGTTCCTTCCATGGATTCAATGTAGGGCTTTTTAAACACATAATTGTAGTTAAAAGACAAATAAATGTACACAGGAATTAAATACAAATCTTTTTATTAACCAACTAATGAGAAAACTATTGGATTAAATAATGACACAGTTGCTAATTATGTTGTGTATTTGACTCAGAATAATCTTTAAACGCAACATAATGTTTGTATGGAGTTGAATTTTAAATAAGAGCATCATGGGTAACTTTAATATCCATTTGATAAAATCGTGTCATCTTACTTGTAAACATAAACCCTGTTATAAATGGTACCTTTCCTTGATATAACACATCGCTTTTCAAACTCTTAAAACTTTTATGAACTGAAATACTTTTCATAATTAATTATCTTTTCCAGGCGAAACTTCACCATCTTCAACGCCATCACCAAGTGATAAATCAAAAACCAAGCTGTGATCTGTGATAATCATGTGACTATGACAAATTATTTCCTTTTTTATTAAATGAGATATCACTCTCTAAAGGGACAAACATCTATATTGAATGATAGTGTTTCAATTAAAAACAATTCTTAAAATTACATCTGATATCATGAGATGTAGTAACTGTGCAATGGAGCATTAAACGACGCACCATGCTGTAATCCGGGGTCCGGTTAACACCCCAGGAACAGGGTGGCGTGAAATGTAACACTCTGCCATTCTGTGATTCTCTGGTTTCTCTGTGATATCTCTGTGTAATTCGTGACATAACAGCGTTATAGATGATCACTGTATTTTTAGCACCATTATAAACACAATATAGTACTCTAGTCATCCAAACACATTTTTGCGTTCATTTTGCAGTGATTTTGACTGCTCTGGTGCAATTTTAATGATACAGACAATCTACTAATCATCACGGCATGCCCGGGTTTGGATGTTGAGAAAAAATGATTAATTAGTTGAAAATCGGTTTAGGCTATGTGATATACTTCAAGACTGACTTGGTGCATTGAAATAAATACCGTATCTACTAATACACTCAGTCTATTGCTCTTACATATTCATGCTTATTCTGGTCATGGGCCGCGGCATCACGATGATGCGGGTTACGGCGTGGTGCATCAAATGAATACAGGATAATTGAGTCGGTTAATGATCAGATATGTGTACTCATTAAGAGTAAACATCTAGATGTAATTGTTTCAGAATGAAACTTAATCTATACAACTCATACGAAACAAATGTTTCATACAGCATCTGCCATATTTCTTCAGGCACATAATTTTTGATGATGTACCAGTAACTCCAAGAAGGCCAAGATGGCCGGAGTTACATGGGGACTGCTCTCAGGGATGGGTTACTGTTTATTGCAGTCCCCATGTAGGTTTAAGCGGGGCACAAAATAAGCTGTTTTGTGCAAGATTACATCAAAGGTTAGTCTACATGAAGCCCAGCACACATTAATTCTTTCACCATAAATCATGTGACGGAGAGGAAATATTTCAGATGCCATTTGAAACATCTGTTTTATGAGTTAAAAATCCAGTGGTATAGATGTAGTTTTATTCAGAAAGATGGGGTAGGTTTGTACGATCTTTGTATATGTACAAATAGTTATGAAGTATGGAATGTATTCTTTTATTTTTAGCAACCATAAACACACTTTACTGCTGTTTGATTTATGAGAAATTAAGTACACAACATGTATGTGTATACATTGATGTATCTTTTAAAATCAATGGGCAAAAAATGATGCTTGAATGACTGGTTGTATTATGAGTATGAATTTTTATTCTTGTTTGGGTAATGTGAACTGTGAAGTATAGTTTCGTGGAAGTTGAGCACATTTAATTATTAATCATAGGTTTAGGTACTATTTGACTGCATCATTGCCAGTGAGACGTCTCAATGCTTTCTTTTGCTATTTGAAATTTACCACTGGCCTTTAATCAAGAAATGTGTAGCATATATTACTTATATTACTCTTTCAAATTAATATGTAAATTGTATATAAATATGTAACTAGTGAATGTGTGCACATATTGCACTGCCAGATCCATGTTTTCAAAAAAAGGGGGGGGGGGAGCGCACATGTCAAAAACCTATGAAAATGAAGTAGTTTTGTGAAAAAGGGTGGCACACGCCTTTTGTGCCCCCTGGATCTTCTGCCTATGTATTGCTATGTGCAATTATTGTACAGGTCCAAGCCATTCAGACACCCCAATAAACTGCAGTATCTAGTAATAAGTGTGCAGCTATATATATTTTTTCCCAAGTTTACTTGTGAATTCAATTCTATTCTCACTGTTCTGCCAAGCAAGCTCCTACCACTGTATTAACATAGCTGAAGAGACATCTTCCATTTTACTATATCAAGTGGCCATGACGGGACTCAAACTCACAATCTCAAGGTTGTGAGACCAGAATGATACCATCATCCCAAGCCCTGTTAAAAGGTTACACGGACAAACTGTTGTCTCTGTAACCCCCAGCCTACATACTTGGTCAGTTATCATCTCAACCCAGAGGTCGTGGGTTCAAATCCCACCTGAGGACGGAAATCTTTTAAATTTACCACTGCCCTTTAATCAAGAAATGTGTAGCATTTTCTTTGTAAGTGACTAATAAGCCTTGAAGGGCTGGGTATACTTTATGAATATTAATTAAAAGTTTTATGATTTGTATACTAGTATACTATGTCACTATTATAAATAAAAAATCAAAATCAAATCATATATTACTCAAATTAATGTGTAAATTGTATATAAATATGTAACTAGTGAATCTCTGCACATATTGCACTGCCAGATCCAGGTGTTTTAAAGAGAAAGGAAAGGGGTGGGGGAGAGAGTACAGGCCAAAAACCCTATGAAAATGAAGTAGTTTTGTGGAAAAAGCGTGGCACACGCCTTTTGTGCCCCCTGGATCTTCTGCCTATGTATTGCTATGTGCAATTATTGTACAGGTCCAAGCCATTCAGACACCCCAATAAACTGCAGTATCTAGTAATAAGGGTGTGTGTATATATATATATATATATATATATATATATATATATATATATATATATATATATATATATATATATACTCAACATATCTATATATATATATATATATATATATATATATATATATATATATATATATATATATATATATATATATATATATATATGCCCTGCTATATATGTAACAACTTATATATATATACTATGGATATGAATCCTTACACATAGAGTGCTCAATCAAAATTGAGAGCTTATTATAATTGTAAATTGATCACAACAATCATAGCTTCATAGGTTGTTTGCTATGATGAGCTAATAAGGGACCGTATCATAGCTGGTGCTAAAGAGGAAAAACTGTCTGATCTTTTAGTTCAGAAAGACGATCTAAAGCTTGAGGAAGCAGTAGCTATATCCCGAAAATGGGAAGCCAGAGAATCTGACTATACTATCTTTTAGTTCAGAAAGACGATCTAAAGCTTGAGGAAGCAGTAGCTATATCCCGAAAATGGGAAGCCAGAGAATCTGACTATACTATAGCAATATATTACCTTCAATGGCTCTGATGAATGCCAAACTAGAGGCATGAAACAAATTTGTTAGCCAATAAATAAACAACCTATGAAGCTATGATTGTTGTGATCAATTTACAATTATATATATATATATATATATATATATATATATATATATACTGCTATATATATATATATATATATATATATATATATATATATATATATATATACTCTGCTCTTTATACTCACTTCAATTCTATAAAAATTATTGACTTGATATGGTTCTATTCTATGCTATTGAAGGCGAACTTTAATGGCCATAGAGCCAAAACAAGACCCTTGTGATGGTCTGCACTAATGTAAACAGTGCATAAAATGTGAATATTATGTATCAAAGGGCATTGAGTTTGTAATTGAAAATATTAAAAATGTTCCTAAAATAGCCATCAGTAAAGCACGCTTTAATTTCATAAAATGGAAACTGATTACACATGTGCATGGCTATGCGTGCTTGGACATGCACAGAAACGAAACAATCAAACACCTTGGCTTTCGTTTCAAGTGAAGTGACACACTAAAATAATCACCAAAGTACTATAAAATTGAGTTTCCCGCTACCCCCATCCAGCATACAGCACATGGAAATTGGCTACTGTTGAGTCAGAGAAGTTTCTCGAATGTGACCAAAAGACCAGACATTTGGTTTTACCCTTGTTTTCACGCAAATGCACGCACACGCGCACACATAGTTCTTTGGCTTCCAGTCCCATCTTACAGGGGAGCATTTTTTAAACTAAAAATTGAGAATAGGAAAAAAAAAACAGTTAAAATTCTGGCACAATCAGCTTGACCTTGCATGACCTGTAAAACCATTAAGCCCACCAGCTTGGTGAATCTTCTTACCCCAATGACAGTGGTTAGGCCTAAATATTTTTAAAATAATTTGTCCAATAGTGTGGAATATTTTTTTGCTTTTGTTTTATGATGTAAGATTATAATACTTTGATTGCTCATTAAGACAATCATTCTTTTGAGGCCACCTCTATATTAATAACCCTATTAATTGTCCCAATGGTTTGCAGCTAGAGACCATTTTTCTAGGAGACTATCTATCTATTGGGACCACTTTAGGCCAGTTCTCGTATGGCCTTAATAGAGCGGTTCTACTCAATCTACTCTATAACTAAATGTTATCTACCTCATAATGCAATGACCATCATTACATACACAACAAAAAAGTACAGCTAAAATTACGAAATAAATCAGGTGAATAACCCGATCTATTTAAATACCTGCATCACATTTGTTCCTGACAGGAAATGTCCTGGAGCCATGTAATGGAAGAGGAAACACATGTCAGAAGATAAAGCGATCAATAAGTTGCAAAATTTGGAGAATAATTACACAGAGATGGCTTTTCAGAATGAAAAAAACAACAACAACAAAGATTTCTAAAATGTCTGTAGATTGACTGCTTATACAATACGTAGCCACTGTGCCTTTTAATTATTTTATACCTATGTTACATATAAACAACCACGCGACCATAAGTTCTGCTCCAGCGTAGATATGCATATAATTTTGGCGTGCATGTAAAAGAAGCATATATCTATGTATGAACAATGTTAAAAATAAACGGAAAACGGTGGATTCAAACCGTCCGCTACAGTTAAAGTTTTCATAATAACGTGTAGCTAAAGTGGCCAGTTCGCCTATCTATAAATCTTCCCGGAAGAACAAGCTGCGATCCGAGAACATGATTTCTTACATCGTACATGCGCATATTTGAAATGACGCACGAGTGGGTTTTTGCACATTAACTAATGTTTCATAAAAGGAAAAAAAAAAACAACACCTTGTTTTTTATTTTCTGCATTTTATATAAATACGACAGAGTTAATTACGTGCTCTTTCGCATACAAATTAACTTTTATGGTAGGCACCACATGTTTCATATTTTAGTCCGTAATCAACGCTCATAACACACAAAAAGAAGAAGAAAGTGTACTGACTAACCTAATTACAGCATTACAGCATTCATCATCATTTTAGCTGTACTCATAATTAGTTAGTTTATGACAATTAAATCACACAATCGTGTGAACAAAACCGGGATGGATTGATCACGTTTGCAAGTTGTGTAGTGCGCACTAAAATAAAGTTTTATCTTTTTAATCTGGTCCTTGATACCCACGACATCTCCAGGTCAGGACTAGGTAACAATAGTGCAATTGGGGGTGGGGGGTTACCCCTACATTTCACCAACTAATATGCCGCAGCGGCACGCGGTTTATATGCTAAAAAAGGCAAAAGTTCCCAGAAATGGTACCAACACCGCCATAGCATATGCAAGCGCGATTATACCAAGTGCGGTACAAATGCCTAATTTTCGGCGCCACGATGGGACCACAACCAAAAATGTCTGAGTACGGCTCCGACTTCTCTGGAGAAGGCGCACTGTAAACAGTGTGGGGATTATCGATCAGTATTGATTGAATTCTCTTTGATCTTTTGTGTCGGTGCGGTGTGTGTCGTTGTGACGGTGTGTTATTATTTGACATCACACTGTATGAAATGTGATGTATTCTGTAACGGTGCGGCGCTTTCAGTGCCGTTGTGGGTTCTCAAGGTGCCGCAAGACCACCCCAGACTTCGATGCTGTCAGAATACCCCTTGACTGCAATGCGGTACCTCCAACGCCATATCTTATACTGTTGCGGTACCATCTTGCGATAGCATATGCTGTTGCGGCTTCATGAAGTCGTAGCGGTATTTTCTTCGGGCATGAGTTTAGCATGGTGAGGTTACGATTCCTACTGCGCGCCATGCCGCTGCGGTGCGCTGTTTGTACTGCGTTGTCTTCTGAGCATGTTGTGGCATGCTGGAATATGCTGTAGTGGACATTTCGGTGCTGTTGGCTGCTCTTGTGGCACAGCGGCGTAGTCTGCGCCCATGCTGCAAAGAACTCAGTATAAATACCCCAGGAGCCCTGGTACCAATATCCATTTCTTCATTAACGACATTGCAAGTACTACGAGGGAATAGAAAATATCAATTGACTGCAAGTTTGGAGTATGTGAACATTTCAATATATGTATAGAACATTTAAAAATATGTATAGACTGAAAAAATGGCATATCTCAACACAGACTTGATGTGGATAATGTTTCTTTTGGAGTACCAAAGAGCATTTCCTTGTCAACCCCTGCCTACTAGTGACGATGAAGATTCCATTGACATTGACACGGATGGTTCAATAATAATAATATAATATAATACAATATATGTGTCCAGAAATTATCCAATTCAGAGTCCAAAACTTTATGAAATAACACGAAAATCACAAATATATTACAGGCACAGGTTTTACGAATTGCATCTTGCTTCTGTTGGTGGGAGAGGACCAATGGAAAAATTCCTCTCTATTTATACGGCGCCCACGAGTGCAAAATCTCCGCGAAAACGAATCGTGTGTAAAAAGTCACGGGTAAAATGGCGCCTCAGCAGCACCATTTTACACCATGTCAGCATACTTTGTACGGCTGCGTGTCCACAACACCGCGTGCCAGCGAGTTGTGTTTTCCCATGTTAAAATCGTATGTTTCATGCAGCAGCCAATGCCATTGCGGTAACATTTCAACACCGCAACAGCATTTTGGAATGTGCTTGCGGTACAGATCGGCTGCTCCGTACCGCAGCACAAATACAAGGACACCGCAACAGTGTGATGGGCTTCCGCGGCATATTTCGATGCATTGGGACGCTACAGCGGCACACAGGGTCATTTTTCTGGGCCGCAAGCAGTGTGATTTAGTCGAGGATGGTACCGCCGGAAGCTATAATCTGCGGGGGCGGGGTTATGGAAAAACTGCACAAATCCTGGCGCAGTATTGCTCGCGGCGTCAATTTTTATCGAATCAAAGAAATTCGTAATTTTCTACCCCCTGGTACCGCGTATCACGAGCTGCCGGTGCGGTCTGATCTCTCGGTGAAATGTAGGGGTTAGAATCCAAAGAAACCAAACTCGTTTTCTTTTAGCCTTTTATGCGAAGACAAACGCTGAGAAATGAAATGTCAACCACACTCATTGATTTAATGATAAAGCTTCAAAACCTCCGCCATCAAATCAGCCAAAGATTCAACATATAGGGCGTTTATTACGGTGGGAGTTTTCATTTCGTTATTAGACCGTCTCACCAGACTTGCGTAGCACTTCAAAAGATGGGTCGTCGTGGTATTTTTATTATTTGCATTCACCTGAAACGCATCGCGATACCACCACGTCAACTCGATGAAAATAGAATTGTGAAGCTGCGATTCCTGTCATGTTCTCAGAGTCACGATTTATAAACGAGTACGAGGGCGGAATCAATAGGTGGAGGGGAACCCGTAACAAGTGGGCCCATTATTGCCGCACTAAATCTGGCCAGACTTACATTCAACTTAAAGTGGCGGAGCTTGGATTGATTTAACCATACCCTGTGCACGAGTGGAAGGCAAGGCACGTCTTTAAAAACATCAACGTGTGCACATGAATAGGAATTTTTTCCTGACTGGAAAAAGAAAGAAACTGCAGTGAGCCACTTACAGTGATTCGTAGCTAGTCGTGTTACATTTTATATGTGTTTGTGATAAACGTTCGCGAAACATTATGTATATACCATACGAGTGCAGTGGAGGAGAAATGCGCTATGTGATTTCACAGTTTCCGATACGCTGGCAGAATCACCCTTAGATTAAGTTGGCCGTCCATTTCAACCGTCGCATATTTTTGACGTACTACAATACCAAAACAACAACACAAATTACGTTTAAATGTAAATGTCGAAGTTTATAGTCTACCATCCAGGGGCTGTACTGCTCAGTCGACTCATTGACACCAGGTCATTGGCGTCTTTGACACTCAACGTTCTACCATTCTCAACTCCCTGGGGAACATACAACTCACACTACACTGGCTGCATACAGCATTTGTTGCTGTGGCGCACACGTGCTAAATACTCGCCTGACCTGTACCTACTTTACGTGTAGGTACCATGGATCAGTGTACAACCTCGTAGAGAACGGTTTACTCAACATTCACCAGAAGACCCGACCGGGAATCAAACACACGAACCTCTGGTCACGAGTCCAACTCCCTATCCAATCGGGCACGGAAGCATACAGGCCATAGCCTTGCAGTCACCACTCTGGGTATCATATGTCAGATTTAATCACATCTTGACATCTGATTCTCAGAGTGGCAGTCACTGATGTTGGCCGAATTACTACTTTTCGAAAAGATAAGTCTATGCTTTAAAAATACAATGACAGGAAAGTGTGCACGTTGCCTGTAACGTGAATGGTTCGGCTTCAATAATCGGTTCGGTCCTAACCTGGCTTTGAGTGTAATTTAAAACACGTGATTATTGCTGGCTTCGTTTCTTCCGAAAAGGGTTATTCTGTGCCCATTCTGTTTACTCAGTAAATAGACCTTATATTAGGACGTGTCAACACAAACTAGTTTCATGGACGGGGATTAATCTGATAACACTGATGAAAAAAATCATAGCACCATTCCTCTATGGAACATATTTATTAAAAAAAAACTTGTTCATGTTTATACTTCAGTTCCACACGGCTGAAACATGGATCTGCTAGCGTAGTCTAAAATTTCAAATGCATTACACAGAAAACGATAATGTTATGACTTGCCAAATGCTTGAAATTGGGCCAAATAGCATGTCAATCCGTGATCTATTTCGCCATGAATTTAAAATAATTGAGTAACTAAAATGAGTATTCACATTGATACATGATACCCAAGGTACTAATGGTATGATGCCAATTATTCCCAAACCGTTCATTCAGGGGCCATGTGTAAAAACCTCTCAGCCACAAACCAGCCGAACAGACGATTTTCAGCAACATTTGTTGCTGAAAAGCCCCATTTGTTGCCGGATTTACACGCGGGTTATGTCCAGGTTCATGGCCAAAGTATGTACAAAAATGTGTAAGTGCTTCTTTGAGATAAATTATCCTATATATCTCATACATGTATTCGAGACACTTTACATATGCTTGAGATGGATTGTAAGTGTGCTCAAATATTTTATAATCAACAGTTCATTTCCGATTCCCGATAATATGTAATATTTTAAAACTGTCCTGGTGCATATTTTCAATTGTTAATTATCACATAATAAAAAGTTATGTAATAGAAGACAGATTGAGTTTTTACCGGCAAATAATACGCGTGGATAGAATATCATATTTTAAGTCTGGTGCAAAGACAGAACCGACAAAAGCCAATCATCGTTGGACACAAATAAACTGTCAAAGTGGCAACTCACGTGGACGGCCGCTTTCGGATACCAAACCACGTTGCGTTGATCTTTGTCTTGAGTTATTGTGCTGAGTCATTACGTGATGTGGATATCCGACATATTACATAATATGCGACAGAATTGTTACATTGATATTCAGTGTGATTTCCGATTAGCTACATAATATAAGCACACGCATAGAACGCCAGTCATATGGCTTTGCACCAGTGCAGCACTAGAGAAAAGAACGTTAACGTACATCATAAGTATTTCATTTTCATGTGGGTTTTTGACATTGGCGCAAACAATTTTTCTCGAAATAGATGATGGCCAATGCGAGTTACCGCAATTTATCTAATAGTGCGTCAATAATATAGTGTAAGCCTTGCACTTAAACAAACTAATCTAGTGTAAGCCATGCGCTTAAACAAACCGAAATTAAATGAGGTGCATCAGCACCATTGATTAAGATTCTTTGAGCACAACAACAAAGACTTCACGGCTAATATAATGCCCGTTTACGAACGCAACGTATCGGCGGCAGCGGCTCACCTAGTTTTCTTCGACCGCCTTTGACCCGCATCTCCAGAAAGTGCGGAAACAGGAACACGATGTCGTTTGCAGGTGAATGGATGAGTCTATAAAGTGGCGCGCTGTCGTCGCGAGCCTCTGCCGGCTTCAGTCACGCTGTTCTCAATTGTTAAGTGCGTCCGTAAATTATGAGTTAATCGCATGCTTGTCTCTGACGACTCTCAATACCATGCATAGTTTTTTTCCCACATCTACACACTTTGCCAACACATTTACGGAACTCTCGTTGAAATGTGAACTATTATTAAAAGTGTACACATGCATTTAGGTCATAAAAATCAGTAATTGAAAGTTGTATTTAAAATCAGTGGATGTACTTCAATTGTATGTTTTGATTTGGTAGATGATCACGTAGCTGGTTATTCAATATTAATTTCGAAACCGGAGTAAATCTGCAAGTCTGTAATCTTATTATTTGTAACAGCTTAATATAATCTGTTGTCTAATGATATTAATTATAGCATAGCTATTGGATATCTAATGTTCCCATCACAATACCAGATTGTACTTTCATGTAATGTGTGTGGTTCATCGATTTGTGACTTCCTGCGTTGAGGATGATATTTACATACTGCTGATTTACTTTTAAGTTATAATAATTAGTGATGCAGGTCCAGAGTCACATTAATTGGATTTACATAAGCGACGTACAAGACACGCACCAGAGTATAGGCTATCACGTGGACACCCACTAATGGCTGTATAATGGCATTTCGTAATCAAGGCTAACAAGCAGGTCTGGCTCTTACAATTATCAAGAACACGCGTTTCAGTTGAAAGAAATCTTCAAGTATAGTATTTCAAAACCTGGAATAATGGAGTCAGAACAGCTGACCTTTAACCTTCAAGGGGTCACGATGGTGACCCCACCGGAGTACGTAGTGGTGGATAATACGTTTGTTCTAGACGAGCGTAAAGAGAACGACACACCATCTGGAGGCAACGGCACGAACCAATACGAGGAGTACTACCAGGTAGGCTGCTACAGATGCTAGTTACAGTGCTAAAACCCGCTTAACACATACGCGACCGTAGGCGAATCCTTCCAACGCACCTACACGAATTATGTAGGTTCTCGCGTATTGTGGGGACATAGAAAGTAGTAAAAATGCATGTTGCAATGAGTAGCTGAGCCAAGCGAAGTGTTACTTATATGTGCGCATGTTCTACGACGCCTAGGCACAGCACAACTAGTTGTAGCAGACATTAAACAAACCGTAAATTCGTCAATAAATGTTGAACATGTTCAAAACTTTCTGACGAATTTGTCAGTTTACCAGTGCACGTAGGAGGGATTCGCCAATGGATAAAGCAGGTTGAATTAAATGTACCGAATGAACACAGTTAGGGGTGTTTGTTTATTGGCGTACATAGGCAGATCCCAATAATAATAATAACAAAAACCCATTTAGATGGGGATTTTGGCATGTCGGTATGTGAGTGTGTGTGGGGTATCCCGTCATCCTCATCAGCCCGTGATTAGACTCTACTGTGCCCCTAGGAAGTAGATCTACTCGTTACATTTTTGCACCGCCTGTCAGCTGAAGTTTTACTGTCCAAAATGTTTACTCACTCATAAATGTTTATCTGTGCAAAATACTTTCATACAACTCTTTCCACACCACATAATTACGTCATGTTGGTATGTCACACCATAACACAGCTGGGAAATTCCTCTATTGCATGCTCAGTTCAGAGAGCAATAAAGTGGGAATATTAGGATATTTATGGAAAGAAGGTCTTAAGGTGCATTCACATGAGACTCTGTGTCAAAATCTCTTGGAAAAGCCGACTGTGCATTGGTATTGGTTAATATACACGCTAGAGCCCTTTGCGGGTAATAGCTTTGCATACACACATTTAACAAAAAATGGAGCCCAGACCACACCCGCACCCACAGATATTAATGCAAAACCTGCACAAAACTAACAAACGCCCGCACTAAAGCCCACATATTTACAGTTATGTGTTAACTTATATTAAATATATTCATCACACATTTCAACCACATTTGCAGAGCTAATAGCATTTACACGAATGACCTTTACCTATAATCAATATGAGGAACAAGGAATGCTTCTCAAGGAAATTCTATAAGGGAAACGCGTGGATATTATCTTGTGTGAATTGTAAGTAATTTAGTTTGAAAACATTCTGATGAACTATGACTTTAACGACTATAAAGCCAATCATATTCCTGTTTGCCATATTGACATAATGACTAGCTTATCTCCGTGGGGTCGGTAAATCAGTAACAGGAAATATAGTCACATTACCCTAGTTCCGAAGAACACTGACCATACCTCACCCCACCTCAACCCAACTACCCATTAACAATTATTGCATAGCACGGGTCCAACAATTCGTACTGTCGGAGTGTCCTGTCACCCTACGCCTCATCCTGTCACCACCCCCACTGTTCTAACAACCTCCCACTCCACCGTCTACACCACCACTGTCGTAACAAAGCACACTCCCCATTCTGACACCACCCGCCCATGTCCTGATAGTAACTGCCCACATCACCCCCACTCCCTCACCACTGATCAATAACAAATATTGCATAGCACAGGTCAACACCATCTATAGTGTCCTGGCACCCCCACCCATCGTCCTGACACAGCATCCACCAGCCCCGATTCTGACACCATCCAGCCCTGTCCAACGTAACACCCTCCGTATCCTGACAGCACGCACCAACCGTCAAGTCTTGATAGCACCCTTCCCATCCTTACAGTACCCACAACTTGACAGCACATACCTATCCTAAAACTACCTACCTTTCATGCTAATCATTGGCACAGAGTTGTTTAGCAACCTATATCACTGAAGCTGGATGATTTCAGACAGTGGAGTACTTATTCCAAAATTCCCTTTGTGTGGTTACTTTTGCAATGATCAAGAAATCAAGCAAAAGACTGAGCTAAGTATTTCTATCAAGCGGCAGTAAAAGTGACAATTCAGCACGCATTCCGCAAATTCGAGGGTGCAGACGTGATGTCCTTGCTCTGGTATATACATCATCCAGGAACCGAGCTTGTATAGATTCAGCCAAGTGTAAACCCGGACATCATCATTTTTACTGCATTAATAGTGCGTGTTGTGCTAGAAATATGTGCGACAATCATTCGCACAAACAAATGTCTCTGCATAACTTTTGTGCCGAGTATATTGTGAGGCTGCTGTTATCCGTTGAAAGCAGTAAAAAATTGTAACAGTTCATAGATCTACGTAGCACTTTCATGCAGATTTGTAGCACCGAGCAATGGAATTATATTCAGAATATAAATTTATCGTTCTCTGTATGACGCTATTAAGAGGATATTAAATGGCGTCGTTGGCAAAGATATACCAATTTAAAGTTCAAAACCTCTATTAACACCGCCAGTGGACTTCCTACAGTAGTTTTAATAATGAGGTGGTCTCCATAGAGAGGTGGTTTTAACAGGTTCATGATATCATTTTTTAGGAAGTTCGAGAACATGAAAATATTCTATCAAGTGTTTACACTGGTTGATACTCTCACTAATACTCGCCGCGTTTCATATCGACTACATGATCCTTGTTTGGTTCCAATGTGGTTGTTGTTTGACCTTACCGTTAACACTGGTTTGTCACATTGGGTGACACTTTTCATATCATAAAGGAGGTGTCATATTAGAGGTGAAGTTTTTACTGCGTAGTTTCAATGTTAAACAGGCATAATAGCATTTCAACCTACTTGCACTACCTATGCCAAGCAATAGCATACCATTTTAACATATATAACATATGCTACACAAAATCCATTCTTGAGTTAACTATAAATATAGACAACACGTAACAATGCCTATATTTGGTAACGGGTTGAAAACACTATGCCTTGACATATATCTATTGCACGGTTTTGTCGCAAATAGCTGTATATTTGTACATTTTTATATATAGATAATGAATAGATGCACCAATCTATCTTATCATTTAGCAAACTTTACTGGTCTGTCAAAAACAAAGAATTAGATCTTCATTCATTATGATAGTTTAAAAAGTTGCAATATGCACCGGGAGATTAATGCTATCACGTGACAACGCAAGGTATAAATATTTGGGATCCGGATCCACCCCGTCATTATCTCAGGTCGAAATCAATGAAACAAGACGACCGGCGGCGACGGCCGCGGCCTAGTGATGGATTAACAAAGTTGATACGATACATACAGTGTGGGAGATAGAGAGAGCAACTGGATCAACATATCTATATGCTTATGTTTGCGTTTTAAACGTTTGTACAGACACGCCAAATATACCCAGAGAGTACAGCCGCCGACACAACGTTGACCCATGCGTGGAAATTCACATTTGTGAGATGTGGTGTACTGTCCCACTCCTTCAATCTATGCGGTTATATCGATGGACTAAACTCACCATTTCACATAGAGGATGGTAGGTCTAGATGCTCCAGAAGACGCCAGATTTGTCATTTCGGGTTGGATTGGCTGAAATGGATCGATGCATATTACGTAAAAACCATCTGAAAATCGAAGTAGGCCAATGTCTCCTGGTATTGCAAGCCGTCAAAGCAACAAATGCTCCTGAGAGCTCTACAGACAAACCTATGTCATCAATTATGTTCTTTCCCTGCTCTTTCCCCCGACATTTTAAGTAGAACATGTAGTTTCAATGCTGCTTGAAATGAAACACTCAATTTGGTACGATGTTTACGGAATGCATGGCCATTAGAAGTGTTCAATTATGTATGGCACTTTGCTAATTAAAGTTTGCCTTCCATAGCCCTGTTTTAAGTCAATGTTTGGCATTTTATGCCATATTTTGAAAGCATCTGTGAAACGCGACCCCCTAATTTAGTACACAGTCAACCTCCTGTGCCCAATTCATTTTAGTGTGCCTTCCACAATGACATTTTCGGTCAATTCTCACTAAACAATAGTTTCAATACTTCTTGCAACACCACGTTCAAACTTGATTTTCTCCTTAACATGTGAATGATTATAAACTATGTTTATTCTAAGAAACATATGTTATCCATGCTATTCCCACTGAACTCTTCATGCATTTTTGGACATTGATCTCCTTTCACTTATTTTTAAAGAAAATTTAGGTCTTCAAACTTAGTTTTAAAGCAATTTTACACTTCATATTTGAAGGGAATCGACACCCTCTTATCAGTTTTTAAAATCTATAAGAGTACGTGTTTGGTTCTTAGTGTTATTTGTTATATTTAATCAAAACAAGTTTTTTTAGATAATACACAACCAAGAAACTTAACAGTCTGGGTGCCTAATCATTTGCAAGATTTCAGAAAATATTTTTAACATTTTTTGTTTATATTATGAGAGTATAGTTTCATACAGTACCACAAAATATATATTTGTTCAGACGATCCCAGTAACAATATCAGCAAAGTAATCATTCCTGTATCGCACCAAACCCCTTTATAAAGTTTGACATAACGTTTCAGGTATACTCATACATTTGAACCTAAAATATTGGACAACGTGTATCCAAGTGCAATTAAGCTTTTAGTGTACAGACTCATATATTACCATAATGATATCAATTTCAAATTGAATCTGTCATGTAATTTTATTACCTGTAGTAATAACATTTCAACAAGCGATTTAAAAGCGCGTCCATTAATGTATTTTCAATCACATTCAAACAGTCTAATTTGTTGCCATGGAAAATTAAATTCTTATTTATTTTAATTAATAATAAAATTCATTTATGATAATTTAATCAAAAGTTGTTGCATGAAGTATATAGATAGCAATTTGTCAATCTAACATACTTCATAATCAAACTGTTACGTTGTTTTGGTTACCATTCCTACACTACAGCGAATTCCACCTACGTAGCTCTACTGCACTGGCGAACTGGCAAAATCGTCAGGAAATTTTGAACATGTTCAAAAATTTTGAACGAACATTCAGTTTGGTTAAAGTTTGCTTCATATAGTTATGCTGCGTCTACGGATCGCAGAACATTCGCACATATAAGTAACACTTCGTTTGCCTCAGCAACTTGTCGTATCATGCATTTTTTCTACGTTCAATACCGCCACAATACGCCCAAGTTGACGACGTGACATAATACGTGCAGATGCGTTGCACGGGTTCGCTCATGATCGCTCAAGTGTAAAGCGGGTTTAAGATAATGTACATGTACCTAGATATGCAACATTTGCTTTAATTAAACCTGCTTTACACATTAGCGAATTCAACATAAGTAGCTTTATGAGCACTGGCGAAGTGGCAAATTCGTCACGAAATTTTTAACTGGTTCAAATTTTGTTGACGAATATATTGGTTGGTTTAGGTTTGTTACAAATAGTTATTCTACGTCTATGCATCGTAAAACACTCGGACATGTAAGTAACACTTCGTATGGCTCAGCAACTTAGTGTAACAAGCAGTGCAATGCGTTGGAATGGTTCGTCTAAAGCGGGGTTTAAAACTATCCTTTGACGTTGGCATAGCTGTAACACTACTAATGAATAATAAAATTATCCACTACCCATCGCTAACTCCAAGAACATTTGAACCCACGCTGAACCTCCACTGAGCGGCTATTAAACGCAGTGACGTTATCTGGTACATGTAGTTGTTATTCACCACAACGATCAAATGTTTGTAATTCAGCAACGCACACACATTGAATGGGTCGTTCAGGGACCGGGACAGGGGAACAGCACTTTTAGTTATGCACTGTTACGGCTCAGCAGGTGATCCCGTTTAGATATACTAAGTACTTCTCTGAATTGCACGCCCATTTGTTATCCCAATGGGCGTGGTCCCATCCAACCAAAGGCGAGGTCGTGACATCCGTTTGTTGTGTACTAAACCTACAAGGATAGTCGGAGTATATATTGAATAAATCCATAACATAATCAGCTATTTATCAGGGGAGTCCCCAGTTATGACAGCTTTAAGAAATGGAATACATAAGTTCATTTTAAGGTACATGTATGCAAATGAGCTGCTCAGATTGGCTGCAGGCACCAGTAAGTTTATGCATTTTGACCGTGGCATTGATCATTGGCACATGTACAGACTGGGCTACCTATTTCATATGGACCACCTAAAGGGTCTATATTTTGCTCAATTATGGCTATGATCAGGTGCAAGGTTTGTTACGTTGTTACAGCTGCAGGTCACGCTATTAGAGCTGTAGTTATCAAATAAGGTTTTAAAGGTGGAAATCGTGACCATCCGACACTTACCAGACGTTTACGGCCCGTTCTTGTGCCCCTCTGCAGGTCACACGATTATATCTAAAATGCTCAAATTTGAAATGAAAAATGGGGAAAGGAGAGTGATCACTTGACAAGTGTTGTATATTCGGATAAATATCAAGTGTAATATTATGATGATCCCTTCCCCCTCTGAGGTAGAATGCACATTTTGATGGTGGGTATAAAATATATGACCGCTCTCACCGGCATTTTATGTCCCTCACACTTAACGAACCCACCCCAATGGGCACATGAGTAAGCCGTTTAGGGTTTGCAGTGCTGTTTGCTACATGAACAAAATGGAATGATTAAAACATGATGTCAGATACTCGTGTAGAATGTACACTGTACGAATTCTTCCCATGCAACCTGGATTCTGGACCATAAGAAAAACAGCAACATTATATCAATATTATTGATTTTCACTTCATCACGTCATCTAAATGATGAATGTGAGTGCCCTCACTTTCACACGTGGACATGTTCTCATCAATTGGTTGATAGGATCTATTGATGACGTGTCAGCAGAGATTGGTGAAGAAGTATGCCATCATTTAGTCATTTAGTTACGGTTTGTGTGGCGTGGCAGAAAACTAGGATTAGTAGATGCTTGTTGCACTACTCTACGTAGAATAGCCCATAAATCAAGTAGAAAACACAACACAGACATGCAACAGTGAATGTACCACTTTTTCAAATAGGGAAAATGTAAATATTTATGTATGTACAGAAAGCATAATTCCCAAATGAGAGGCTAAATATAGCCTGGTGGATTGAGTAGGGAAATGCAATAGGGTAAGTAATCAGGATACCACCTTGCATCAATAATGTTGAATCACGAACGTTCTTCATTGTCTTATCAAATAGCTCCAAACGCGAAATGTATACCTAATCAGCTGATGGGACTTGAATGCATGTATATATATATATATAAAACACCAGTTGGAACATTGGGAACAAGAATACCTATTTTATAAATACAATTATTTCCACCCGTGATGATGAATCCGTCTGCGAGGTGATCAATAGCTCTCCATCTCCTCGTAAGATCCGTTTAAAGTAAAGACAGCAATAACCCTCAAGAAGAGATAAATAGGCCCATCAAAGCTTGCCGGCATTGCCGTGTAAACGGGCAAACACATGTGTTTGTCTGCATTTGAAAGGCTTTAATGGCAACCAATGTGCGGCAGAGGTGTAGTGCGTCTTCTAGTAGGCAGTTTATGGTTCACCGTATTCTCTAGAATGAGGTAGTAGGACTAAATTTGGGGGATGCACTCAATCATGATCTATCTTATTGTACAATACAATGTTTCTAACTCTCCCATTGTTCCCCGATTAACTGGAAAACAGACATATATAACATTGATTAATGGCAAATCTATTTGCGTATGTGGCATATGTTATAGATTTCTAGCCAGCCGCGAGATGAACATTGTCCAAAGTGTGATTTTGTTATGTTTGACAATATCATTAGATTAAGTGGCTAAGTAATGCAAGGTACTTATTAAACCCCCAATTTCACATAGCCAATGATAGTTCCAGATGCACCAAAAGTCCCCAGAAATGAGAAAACAATATTGTCACTCTTTACAGTGACTCGTGTTCATATGTTGTGGCCAAAACGTACGAGATCGTCCGCAATAACGGTCTGTGACCTTTCTATGGACTGGATGAACAAACAGGCTCATGGCACGATTCGGAAATAGCATATATAATACGGGATCATCTGTATGAACATAGCCATGTCCACCTCGAGATGACATTTAAGCTTCTGGCGTCTTCTTGAGCATCTGGTGCTAGCATCGGCTATGTGAAATGGGGGAGGGGGGGGGGTTAACAGTGGCAATATGTGATGATAATAATAAGTTATCATACTGTTTTAATGGTTTCCAGTGTAGTCTACGTTTCCTATATCCATGGCCTGTTGATGATCTCTACTCACGTAAATCCCCATTTACCAGCTAAATCTCAATGCCGTGCATTGGAAATGTTGTTACTTGGTAAACCTTGTGTGAGTGTCATTGTCTTAGCAATGAGCAATGACGCCATGACGTGTCACCATTTCCCTACAAAAAATAAACGTATGAAGAACATTGTGTGAGCAGAAAAAATGCATATACTTGCCTTCGATATAGGGCTTATATCATCTGCAACAAGGTGACTGATATGATTATGCCACGACATACCCATTAACATCTACCTCACCAAGGGTTGGAGGAGCGGGCTGTCAAGTATTACAAATCACCGAGTAAATGGGGGGAAATTATGCGCCATATGTGTACCAATACACACTATTTGGAGAGGCCATGTGAAATCGAATAAAACAACGCATAGTGATGCCTGGCAAATAGCTGAACCTATCATTTAGAGTCGACCTGGTGTGAATTACCTGTAATTAGGCTATAGTTACACGTTGTCAGTCAATGGCCGTTTGCAGCGGAAAGATATCATAGTACGTTAGCTGTACATGTAATTACTCTGATGTGTTTCAGGATGAATGTTGATTGGATTGCCCTCGTGTATGAACTTAGTAAAGAGGTTTTATAAATGACTGTCGAGATAGAGGAAAGGGGGGGGGGGGTCATGTTCCCACCCCACATTTAAAATACAGCGCTGTTCCAACTGAGCACTTCATGCGTTTTTTGCAAATTTCTCATGCCATGTAATTTTACAACCAGCGGCCCCTCACCCTCCTACTGCCTCACACACGCCTCGTATTTTGCATTGCACTTGGCACAGCATTCGTCAGTCAAGAAAATCCATTCTTTCCCACAGGTATGATATATGCAATTGATAGTATGCGCTTACATGCTCATTTATTACTGTATTTCGCTCATGAAAATGATACACATTCCGAACCCAGTGCTCATCATTATGTTCTTTCTAAAAGGACAAGCCATGCACAATAGATGGCTGGAATGTGTATGTTGAGCACTTGATACGGAAGAATAATTATATACATCACACCATTTATCTGTCCGAGACGTTTTCTTATTATATCACGTGTTGTAGTCTAGATGCCAAATGCCTGTTTTTGGCCGAGCCCAGTTTTGTTTGATAGAGTTTTACATATTTCCCCCATGGGGCAGCGTGGATTTGAGAAGATCGCACGGCCATTTTTATTAGCAAGCTGGGAATGGTTCTCGATTGGTGGTGTAACTGTATCAGCGTACAGACTGGGTTTTGGGGCTATGACGAATGGAAGTTTTGCATGATGGGCTGATGTGATATTTATCTGTAGAAACCATTTGATATTTTGATATCTGAATATTATTTAGCACTGACTGAGTAGGAATATATGATCCATATACATTTACGCGACACATGTTTACATTATACATTAAGTGACATATATTGTTGTGGTGAAATGTTTTCTTCTTTGTGTTTTCATTCTTCGCATTTTATTTCTAATGGGGCAAACCGTTCATGATAAGGTGAGTGTGTATGATAGTAATTCAATTATGTATTTTACAGAAACTTGAAGTCTTAGTTGTTGAAGAATGCAGAGTGCTAGCACACAATGTTTGTATGTCAAGCGATTTCATTATCCTAGATAGTCGATTAGTTCAGGTTTCATTAAATTGCACGCGACCGGCAGAACTTATTAGATCTAGTGAAGTGCTGTTGTGGAGATTCGCATGCTTTTTGGTATTAAATTTAAGGTTATAGGGTTACTTAACATGCAACGTAATATTTTTATAGTACCTGAGGTTGTGTAGTACATTTTAGTACATTCAGAACCAGGTAGGCTACTCGAGTCGTTACTTGGCCTGGGCGGGGTTCGACCCCCCGGACCTCTTCGTCGACTGCGCCACGAAGCGACTAGCCAACAAAGCCAGCGCCATACCAACTACGCCACATCCACAAGGCTAAAAACCTTTGCTTCAATGACGTATTGATACCCACTACTAGCTCTGATGTCATCTATGTATATAAAGGAAGAGGCGATATTTTGCGTCACAAAAGGCTTTTTAACAACAAGACGTACACACTCCAAATTACGTATGTACAATCAGGACAACTTGGTGGTCGTTATAACATCACATTTCAAACCAAATAAATTGGTTTTAATGATAAAAAAGAAGAAAAAATAATTTTTAGAAATGTTGCTTACAGGGCCATGTTTGTTAAGGGTACGCAATACGTTAAACGTTTGTATATGTCAAACGTACGTTGCACGTCACACGTACAGTCATACAACAGGGAACTGGGGAGGGTGCTGGGTGGTGATGGTGATGGCGGTATATTTTATCTGCTCCGGACCTGTTGTGAGGAGGGGTGTTGGCAGAAAGGATGAGTGTGTGTCCATATGGCGGGGGGTGGGGGTGGGGGCGGACATGGCTGGTGGTGAGGCAGGGAGGAGGATTTTATATGTTCCAGATCTCATCAATTTCAACCCGAGCAGCAGCAGAAAGGGGGTGATTGAGATGCACATTTAATGGTCTGCACGTGTTTACCAGGGGTAGGAGTAGCTGGAGGAAGGGATACCAGAGGGATGAAGCATTGCCACATACATGTAGCGTGTGTTTGGCTGTCACATATGACTGTGGGAGGAAGGTGATGGATATGTATTTATTCTTTCCCAGAGCTGTATAGTGGCGGGAGCTGGTGTGAGGGATGTGGGATAGGGGAAAGAATGGGAAGGGAGGAGCATTTAATAAGTTCCAGATCTCATCCGTATCAACCAGAGCAGCAGCAGGAAGGGGGTGCATCAATTATGGACCTGCTTAGATGGGGGTGGGGATGAACGGGTTGGGGAGAGAAGAGGGGGTGGCGGTGGCGGTGGAAGGAAGGGTAGGGATGAGTTGGACATTTAATCTGCTTCGCACGTGTTTACCATGGGTAGCAGTAGCTGGGGGGGGGGGGGGGATATTAGAGGGATCAATCATTGCCATATTTAGTACATTTAGTGTGTAAATGGCTGTGACATATGACGATGGGAGGACGGTGATGGAGGTGTATCTAATCTGTCACAGACCTGTATACCGACGAGAACTGGTTCGAGGGATGTGGGACAGGAGGAAGGATGGGGAGAGAGGAGCATTTAATGTGTTCCGGATCTCATCTGTTTCAACCCGAGCAACGCCGGGTAAACAGTTAGTGTCTTATATAAGTTCACCGTTGGGAATCTCCACAACAACACTTCACTAGATGTAATTAGTTCTATAAAGGAGATACTTCACCATCAAAAAGACTCCGCGCTCCGCGTATCCACTCTGACAGGGGTGGGGTGGGGGGTGGGGGGGTGTTAGTAAGGTATTTTTTATAGCTGTACATTTATAGCTTATTCACAAATGTAAAGCAATGGGGCGTGCTTAAGTGGACCAACTCGCTCCTCTCTCCAGTCAAAATTTTAGTTCTGTCGCAGGGCATTGCGCTGGTGGTCCACATATAAATCTACGTAGTTTCCCATAAGTATCTCAGAAGGCAACTCATTCGTTAGTCAAACAAAAAGAGTGAAAGACCCATGGTCCAATTCTGGGGTAATATAAATGGATTTGTTACCAAACCGTAACAGCAGCCCGCTTGTGTGTGTGTAAACGGCATAACAATTTTCCAGGTTTATTTCAGCCCAACGTAATGTGAATACAATAGTTCCTAGAGTGAGAGTAATATATGAGTTAAGCTGAAAAACATTTTCTATATGAGTGAGCTAATCTTTTCAGGAAAGCCCACAATTCACCACTCCCATATACAACTGCCAGTGCTGACGAGCTGCGCTTGTTTTACGAATATTACCATTTTTTGTTCGGTCTCCCGTGAGCCCTCTGAGTATCAGATGTCAAATTGACCTCTGAAATGTTTCACCAGAGATTGGATTATCATAATTTATTAATAATTTGTGTTTTTAAGCATAGAAAAGTGCAACCTGACAGTCTGCAAATCTTTAGCAATGCTTGGATTGATCACTTGACCTCATTCACATCCTGAGATTAACAGCCTGTAATTGGTCAGAATTGTTAATGAGAATAGTTATGCATCAGACGTCTCTTCAAGACATCTAATACTACTCAGAGTGCCCGTGAGATATTTGTTGGCCCATTTTCACCTCGCATTTGAAGAAGTGTGCTCATTACCGTCCTCTTGCGACACTTTCTGGGCGATTAGACAAGTAAACGTAATGGTCCAACCATAGCAGGTTACTTGTAGATGTTTTGCTTATGGTAAGAGGTGTCAAACAATGGGATAAGTTGACTACATCGATTATGTAAATTACAACTGATAATGTTAACGTATGATTAATTAGCTTTGCGAACGTGGTTTGGAGGCTTTGTAAAAGTGGTTGACATGGTTGAGTGATCTAGAGTATGCTCCATGAATTCTAAATTTACATATATCATAATGGTTTCCTTTGTAGAACCAATAAATGGAAATATAAAAAGACCTGTAAATGTCCTGCTACATGTATAACCACTGTACAGCATACCGGTAATACACCATATGAGCTGGTATAAATTAAATGGACGTTTGGTACATTCTTTTTACCCCGCTTCAAGACCATTTAGATGTATATATTCTAAAAGATGTTAACTCTAACTGTGTATTTGTTTCACAAATGTAATCCAAGTCCGTGGGAACTGGATCCAGTTTGAGGATATCACCATGCCTCGCCAGCTCACCACACCCCATGCGCAGCAGTAAATCATGTAACAAATGCCAGGAAGAGTTATCACACCGTGATGTTTTTTAAAAAAATGCATTGTCAGATGTGAAATCTTCACATGTACGTTATTTACTTCCAGTCGAAACCCCGGTATCATGAATCAATTCGCCTTTTTTTAGACGATTCACGGTGCACAAACAATGTGTTTTGTTTCTCCTCAATCTTTGGAGCGTCATTCATCTCCTCCCAGGAAAATGCAAGTGTTGATATTTACCGTATATAAATGCCCGGAAATAGTTGACGCAAACATATTATATAGCAATTTATATCAACTAGCGTGAAAAGTATTGCAGAAAATGATGACATCGACCTCAAATGGCCTCTGTAAAGCGCACAACTTATCACAAAAAGTAACAGCTGGATTTGCAGGTACCTATAGCAAAAAATCCAGCCAAAACGCAAATATATCTGTAACCGGTGGACGTCTATCTCTCAAAATACTGGGGATGTAGATAGGCTACAGGATTAAACCCGCTTTACACTATGGCGAATTCCACCTACGTAGCTCTACGTGCACTGGCGAACTGGCAAATTCGTCAAGAAATTTGAACATGTTCAAAATATTTGAACGAACATTCAGTTTAGTTAAAGTTTGCTTCAAATAGTTATACTGCGTCTACGGATCGCAGAACATTCGCACTTATAAGTAATACTTTGCATCAGCAACTTGTCGTACCATGCATTTTACTACGTTCTATGCCGCCACAATACGCCCAAGTTGACAACGTGACATACGTGCAGATGCGTTGCACGGGTTCGCTCATGTTCGCTCTAGTGTAAAGCGGGTATTAAGGACATGATCAGCAGTGATGTTGGCATGATGCATAGACATTACTTGCCTTTTAGAACACATAAGGGCATTCCACCTACGTAGACTGCTGAATACATTTTGGTCAAACTTCCCTACAAATAGTTATGCTGCGTATGGTTGCGTAAGACATTCCACTTATATGTAAGTAGCAATTTGTTTGACTTATATAGCAACTCAACGTATCATCATGGCTTAATTTTTGCTTCGTTTACTGTCGTCCCAATACGCCCAAGAAGTGCCAAAAATAGAAACTCTTCCAGATATGCGCCAGTTCGAAAACGACAACGTGGTCGGGTGGTGCAACTACAATAATACGAGTCAAGGAGCCAGAAGGCTCAAAACACGGAATTAAATGCAACATGATGACATGACGTGTTTGAGTACTGACGTTGAATGTGATCTGTAATCAGACGGTTTGTAGGTGGTGAGTTTCATACATAGTTGTGGGTGTAGTCAATATTAGTATGGATTGGTAAGAGTATCCACCTAATATACTGCTGGTAAAATAGCATTGCAAGATCAGTTTACAAATCAGTTTCAAATCAGTTTTATAAAAAAAAACACTATAAAATCCAACCCTATATAGACGAGTTTTTGGTATTATTTAGTCAGAGTTCAGCCTCAATCTAAAACCCGTTTACACATGATGTGGTGAATCCGAGTAAATTACAGGAAACTTTATTCTAGCGTGTAAAGTTTGGCGCTCGAATAGTTTTAAACATTAAACCCGCTTTACACATAAACAAATACAAAACAATGGAATGACATATAGATTGCGGAACCTTTGATAAAAGCCCCATTGAAAATAATATTGGAACCACAATTTTCTGCTTATTAGGTTCTATGGTATTCCTTCTATCCTTTGATGTATTCAACACATTGATTACTCTTATTATAATTTGATATTAATTTGCACAGAACAATGGTGATTACTGGTATAATGGCCGATAACGTGTCAAAAATCTGACATGGGATTAAAAACTTGATAATGTGACTACTAGTAACTTCATGTCTCAAAAAACAAAAAACAAACAAAAACAAAACAAAACAAAACAAAAACAAAAACACATAAAAACACTGCATGAGGACAAACTTATACAGAATAAATAATAATCACAACGGGACAAAACACTGGATTATTGGACCATAAAACTGGATTACCAACGGCGATGACAGCCGAAATAGTAAAATGGTTTCATTTGCGATTTGAAAAGTACTCATTTCAATCCGAACAGAAGAACCACAAAATGTAAGTCAATCTGTATAAAAACATCTTGGAATCACATAGAGGTTTCTCTTTCTAATAGAGAAAGAAATGTGGTTCAAGATGTTTTCTTGGGAAGTTATAGAGCTGATAAAATTAGGGTCCCCTAAAATATACTTAGCCTATGCGTAAATCGGGTTCATTGTTTAAAACTATTCAAGTGTCGAACTTTACACGTTTGAATCCAATTTCTGCGATTTACACGGATACACCACGACCGTAAGACCCCGATGTTAAACACTAGAGCAAGACCTTATAAGAATGCAGACAAAATTAATTTTTTGCGAAATTTCGAAGTGTTCTCTACAGCACAACTCTACATATAATGCATTCTGTCTGGATTCGAAATAGTCTGTTCAACCCCGCTTGAAAAGTATGTGAGGTATTCTCCACGATAATGGAGATAAACACTCATTAATCATGCCACTGGGCGGCGTGTTGAGTAAGCCATAGTGCTGAAACCATCAGTATCTCATAACCATGCCAGTCCGAGCAAAACACCATTCATTCAATGTGTATTTTATGGCACGCGTGTAAACTCTGAGCACTGAACAAAAAGAAATGAAAATGCAGTTCCACCCTTTATTTTCGCACTTCATTACAGAATGTGATATTATGCTATGCATGCATATCTTAATTATAGCCTCAGCGGCATAGGTCGACACTTTTTTCCATTCAATGTTTTTACTTAATCAAATGCTATGAGCAAGACTTTACAATTCCCACATTTCCACGCATTTGCAGATAGAGTCACTGAACACAAACCGTTTCAATTATTCTTGTTGTTATTATATTTCTCTCAATACTTGGCAAGATTTATTTGATTGAAAACTTAAAACAGCAACGTTGAGCGGGAAGGTAATTTATCTCCACAGAGGCTGCGAGTGAAAAATGAAAAACACTTGCCAACAGACTTACAGCAATTTCATTCTAATGAAACACTAGTCAAGTCTTGTTTATCGTGTGCAAAGTAACTATGAAACAACCCCAATGAGGAAATTTCAAAGCCTGGAACTATCAGGTAATTAATATCCTGTAACTTATGGACGAGGGATTTCAGAGTTGAAACCTCGCCTTTGTGATGGGTTATTTGATACAGTGCAATAAACAATCCTATATGCTTTGATATTAATCGCGAAACCATAAACTCATTGAAAAGCCCATGCTGGGTGTGAGAACAATGTGCAACAGGACTGGACGCCAACATCGCCTGGCATCGGGAACAACCCCGTATAAAGCCCACACAAGTGTAAAGCCACCAAAAGAATGTCCCCAAACACGTAATGTTTCTTATACCGTTGATTACATTTTCACATGCAAATTGAATCCACCTCTGGACAGTGTTGTGGGACGAGACCTGTAGGGATAGAAAAATCAAACATGGCCTACTCAATCACGATATCGACCAGCTTCGACCGGTTACGTACCACTTGTTGGACCATAATTCAGTCTGGGCGTAGGATGACAAATCAGTCAGACAAATTGCATGTCTATCGGACGTAGGTATTATTTTGTTAATGCTCACTCTGTTCATAACGGATTTAATTACAAATGTAAATGTGAATGCGAATGTGGTGGTTTATAGTCGTCATCCAAGTTTTGCCCTCACGACTTTATATTTTACACCAGGCCATGGACGCACTAATTGATCATCAATGGATCATTTCTCACATACTTGTAATAGCAGCACATTCAGCGCACAATGCTAATCACTCACACAATTACTCATTTTCTCTTTGAACCCAATGGCCTGTACCCAATTAATGTGTAGCTTCCACCGAGCTGTGTGCAGCTATTTAGGTGTGAGTTTGCTCAACATCCACAACAGGACTTGACTGGGAATCAAACCCACGACCTTCTGGTCACAAGTCCAACTCCCTATCCACACGGCCACAGAAGCACAGTTACGCTCCATATAGTGATTATAGAAGACCATTTTAATTGTGAACACTTAACCATATTTGCCACTTCTAAGTGACTGTGTGAAGACATGCATGTACAGAAGTGTGCTAATGGTGAATCAAGTTTTTTGTAGATACGTAGATGCTATTTGAGCATCAGTAATTTGCTTTGTTAAAATGATGCACTCTAATTATCACACAATAGACTCAATGACGTCAAACCTAATTGCTACTAGCCTGCCGAAAGATTTAACAACGCCATTATAATTCCACGTATGAACAGGAACAAATGCCTCATTTATTCCTGGTATTAACTTATGACACTTCTAATTATTCCTTTTATTAACCGTCTCGTGTATCTCCCTAATGGGCGACACAGTAAATAATAATGCACTAAGGGGAATTTCCCTCGAGATGACCCTTGGCTAAGCGCATTTGATGATCTGTTACTGATTTCTATTTTGTTTATTTGAGCGTTCTCTATCGTTATATACACAAATTTGATACTCATTCAACAAATCCCAGAATAGCTACCAGTCTAAAGGTGTTGGCCTGTCAATACAAACCAGAATAAGAAATGTTATCTTATGACGATACATAATGAACTTGAATTTTCAAATACTCGATACACCTCTCCAACGCGCTTTACCAGCTTCATGAAGTCGTGAAAGGTATTTCTTAAAATTAAAAAATAATCATTACTTTCCACAGGCAGTTCCAGGGGGCGCTTCCCCCTTCCCACCAAAATACTGTATTTTTAATTTTTTTAAATCCCATGTTCGCTATAGATGCGCCCCCATGAAAATCTGAATCTTCCTGTGCTTTTATAAACCACCAATTACAAAAATGACTCCACATACTGTGAGCCAGTCTACACACTATGCCGCCTTCTGTTTCAGTACCAGCGGGAGCAGCTGGTGTTCCAGGTGCTGCTGTTCCTCTTCATCGTGGCGAGCAACACGGCCGTCCTGCTCGCCATCGGGCTGTCCAAGCGCCGCAGCTCGCGCATGAACTTCTTCATCATGCACCTCGCCATCGCAGGTGCGTGCACGTGTCAGTACTATGAGGAGCGTGTCTTGTAGTGAGCCAGTTGTTGTCCACTATCTGTGGAAGCATTTTGTGTCTCTTCTATAGGGGCGGATTTATAAGGAAGTGGGGTGTGGGAAATAAGGAAAAATAGGAATGTGGGAATAAGGCAAAATCATTGGGATGTGAGATTTCAAAGAAATTGAATGTATAGTAGGAGAAATGTATGAAAATTCGTGGGACGTGGGAACAAAGGCCATAAAAAGGAATCGTGGGAAATAGGACAAAAATAGGTATATGGGATTTCTCGACCCCTTATATCCCCCATTATAAGTAGAGGGATAAACTAGTCATAAAATCAAACTATCGTGTAGGCTCCTTGATCTACTGCATAGTGTTAATTCTTTAAGAGTTGAATTGGTCTCCTAGTATTTCAAATGAGCTGATGTGTGTATAATTGAGTTCATTTATAAAAGCTACCATTCTCTAGTGCTCTTAGAACGTTTCTCTCTTTTTTTCTCTTGACGTCTGCACTGTCCATCACCATGCGCATTCGATATGAGCGCCGCTACGTTACTTGATATGAGCGTTGTTTTGGAACTGTCTGCCGCGTGTTGTCCATCACGCCGCGTTGACAGAGGAGAACTCCTTCCTCACGCCCAGTGTGCGTTTATGTCAACACAAAGATTACATCACCGAAACCGTGTGTTCAAAGATGTAAGCAGAATGGTAGTAAATATATATGTTATGTTTGAGTTGCTAGATTTCAAGATCTGGGCGCGCGTGTTGTATCATATTTGGCTTGAAGAGTGAATGTCATTGACTATAGTCTGTAGCTATTCTGTTGGTGAGAAGAAGAGGTGGGTGTGGGTGGGTGAGGTGGGTGTGCGGGGGGGGGGGCTGTTTTTTTTTGTTTTTTTTTGTTTTTTTTTTTTGGGGGGGGGGCACTATCAGAGCCGTTATGCGCAACCACGTGCATGGCAATCCCGAATCATGTACTCAGGGTCGACTCGACTAGACCAGCCAAGCATAAGAATAAATAAACGGTGGTGTTGACATATGATCATTTACAGTCATTCCCTCCCTAAATCTGAATCGAAATGGGTTAAACTGTGCATCTCTCACACATTCCATGAATAGATATTTGATCGTTATTAGAAGTTGAGAGGATTAATGGCAGGGCGCGCCCGGCGCGCCGGCCCAAACCCCTTACAAATTACGATAGTGCGTGCGAGGATGATGTATGAAACCGTCCTGTACATCTGTTTCTGTAGATTATCCAGTTTGCAGTTACCCTGTAGTTGATAATAAATGTGTGTTTTACTTGCAACCGCTGCGGTTGTTGCATTTACAATAATGCCACATGCTCTTTATTTGCTAGTCGTTCGAAGTACAATTTTCTTCCAATCAGATCAAAACAACAAAGATCTTCTGTGAACGTATAAATTGTAAGTTTTTAGCCTGATATTAAAAAGAGGGCTTTACATCTTTTCCAGTAATGAGTTTCGTAAATGTATAGTGTCCCTCATATATAGAAGGCAGAGCGTGCTCCTGTTCTTTTTTCATCTTTTTTAAAATACACTTTTAAAAAACTCAATCAGCAGTATATAACTAAAAGCAAGTGGATATAAAGTATATTTTTTATCGTTAGCTCACCTTAACGTTCACGTGAGAGTTAGAGATAGCAGTCCCCATGGCTCTGTACGTCCAACAGTAATGTTAAATCGTGATTTGAAATCTGCATAATCTCAGTCCACATGGACACATTAAAGTTACTCTCAAATGCCGTGCCATTCTCTGCAGCCTTTATTTGTATATTCAGCGTCCTATTCCTAAATTAAAAGAGTATGTGATGATTTGATATTTAATTGCTTTGAATTGTTCATAGGGCTTTCCATACACTGGCTGTAGTACTTTACGGTAAAGATCTATAGGCAAAAAAAGAAGAAAAAAAGTAAAGAAAAGAAAAGAAAAAACAACAACAAAAAACATGGTGAAAGTCGATCATCAAATGATATACAAAATATGTATCTACACGTATATTGCAATATACGGAAAATGAAAATACGTGGATAAATTCACATCACGAACACGAACATATAAGTGATATATTGCGCACTTGAATGTCAGTATATTCCATTGAACAATTTAATTTAATGTAAGTTGTCGAGTAAATACGTACTCAATCGGTACCAAACGAGAGTGCTGTTTGAGATATAACATTTAATCTTCGTCCTCTTTTTTTAAGTGAAAGAAGGCATTCGCCTGTCACACGCTGTATTACATTTGACAGCAAGTGCTTTTTGTTCGAGAAGATTACAGTCACGTCAAGATTAACAGCACAAGAAGCGTAGCACGGTAATTCGTCTTTTGGCAATATTTTAATGTGCTACACTGACACTGTCACTGCGTGGTTTCTTTTTACACCGTGTAATGGCCACTGACTGGTATGGAGTTTTGTATGTAAGAAAAGTAACATAAAAAGGAGTGTGAGAAACATGAGCAGTACTCATGAAGCTAATCATTACAACAATATGATGTTTTTGGCAGGAAACGCGATTGCTGCTGTCAAACAATTGATTAGTTTTTGACAGGTTTGGAGCGAGAGCTGAATAGAACGCTTTTTAAAACTGATTATAGTGTATAGCACCCACGTACGTGTAGAAATGACCCCTATACACTGATGTGTTGTTGGTTAATGTACCCGCACATAAAGCTCATCCAGGTGTAGTGTGCACTCTGCAATGTGCTAATGAAGTAACGTGATTATGTAGCCTTTTAGCTGCGTGATGATAATCAACACTAATATAACCAACGTACACGTTGTATAATTCACCCCATGCAACTTGTTAATGTTTATAGTAACTTTATACAGCTTTGAAATATGCACATTTTTAAAGTTGATACTTTCATAGATGGATACCAAGAACATTGACAATGTGCCTTGTATGTGCAGATCTGAGCGTGGGACTGTGCAGTGTGCTCACGGACATCGTGTGGAAGATCGTGGGGGCCTGGTACGCGGGAAACGCCATGTGCAAGATGGTCAGATATCTGCAGGTCAGTATCCACTCATTGCACGTATTGCTTGTATACATATAAACTATCGTATACCATGAGTTTTATAATGGTATCGTAATTTGTGAAGTTTCTTGTTAGTATTGTTAGATTTCCACTACAATCGGTGTACAATGTAGTTTGTAAGTATGAACTTATGCAACAGTGTATGTAGCTGTATCAGAATGCATTTTATTTAAATTGCTTGTCATGAAGTAGCTCATGATAAGGCAGCATAATAATGCTAACAATTCTAATTTATTTGGGCTGTGTTAATACAAGCGCTCAGATTGCAGAAACGCTCACTATTGTCCCTGTTTGCGTTCCCTCCTGTGCCGCGGTCTTCATTGGGCGATATGAAAAACTATGCGACTAACGTTTTGTCTAGTTGATAATATATACTCTTTATCAAATCAGACACATGCACAAACATATTGTTTATCATTAATCGTCCATGGTTGAAAGAGAATACAACAACAACTACTCATCTTGTTCAAATGCCTCTTAATTGCCAATCCAACTGAATAATTTCATCTATGTACATCTGCATGATACACATAGATGTATTGGAAATGCTTCGGTATAAGCTTTAACATTTACAGGATTTTGCTCCTGAGTTTGGAAGGTTATATTACATTATCCCTGCTGAGATTCGACCTCACGACATCTACACCCGTGATACCTATCAAATAAGCACTGAAGACGGGCATACAGGTCACATTACTAATACAGTGAAAGTGGTCGTGTGTTCGAGTCCTAGCAGTAGAGCCGACATAGTCTCGAGACATGGAACAAAATCAATGCACATATCACTGAGTTGCAAAATATCATGAAGGTTATAGTGACAACCATGTTCCAAATCTACAAAGCCATCCAATCTACTATAATTGGCATGTCATACACCGTATTTCTGGAACATAACACGATTACTTCCCGGTGCTCCAGGCTATGCTGTACTAGTTGACATCGCCACCCTGAGTAAATGGGTAAATTGCACTAACACATGTCCATTTCCCAATGTCAGTGCTAATCTTCAAGGTTTAGCCAGTAAGTATAGTAAGAGTACGCCGTGGTCCGAAATACTTATTTGTCACATGCACTGTTGCACCTGGCTTTATTGTGCACCCGTAATTGTGCCTGAGTAAAAACATCATCAAGTTCAGTTTTTTAAAGCTGGTGTTGTTTGAACAGACCTCCAATATGTTGTAAAGCCATGGGGGCCATGTGTATAGCCGGCTGCTATCACCATCCATCATCGGTATTTTGGATTTATTGCAGGTTTGTAGAAGTTTGTGTTAATGGATATTTTCCCCACGGGGCAGAGTGGATTTGAGACGATCGCACAGCCATTTTCATTAGCAAGCTGGGAACTGTTCTGGATTGGCAGTGTAACTGTATCAGTGTATAGACTGGGTTTCGGGGCTATAATGAATGGAAGTTTGCATGACGGGCTGATATGATGTTTGTGTGTAGAAACCATTTGATATTTTGATATCTAAGTATTAGTGAGTACAGGCTAAGTAGGAATATATGATACATAATTCACATACATTTAAGTGACATATGTTTACATTATTTATTGAAGCGACATGTTTACGCTAAGCCCAGTGACCGAAAAATTCAGTGTGGACAGACAGTCCTTTGTGAAAATAAATGATGCTGATCGTTCTTGCATTTTCTTGATCTATTATATGTACATGAAATTTTAGGGGTATCCCATGCTGGAAATCGAGATCTGCTCGCTGATCCATCTGGTTAGTTGGAGGAGACACTTTGATGCAAAAATATGATCTCAATTCGATGAGCACCACTTTGAAATGGGCCCGAGCTCTAAAGATTGATCAGTCCAAGAGTAGAACCCAAGCCGCTCGGCTGTAAAAGTAGAAGCTGTCATAATTAGCCCTTTATCACGATTAATGCATATATTTTACTATTAAAATAGGGGTCAAGTTGGAACAACTATGTATGATGTGCAGTAAAACTATTCGACGCCATTGCAATCAAGTGCTTGTAATATGGCCACTTTCAGATATTACAAAAGAAACCCAATCATGAACACAGCAACAGTCACAATGGCCACGTGGTCTTCTATCGTGTGTCATATTAAAAGCTGTTTGTCAGACACAAACTAGTTGAACAAGCATTGTACACGATAATTGAATATTTACTTCATCAATCACAAACTGGTATCTATGTTTGCTTACACACGACACTTCACTTAGCGGGTCACGTGACGTAGAACATGACGCCATTGACCTAGATAATAGTTCATGACCGTGATGCAACTGATATATATGCTTTAATGTCAGCAGCCCTCATTGGCATCAAATACGGTTAAAAGCAAAACTGCACTTAAAAACCACTTTCATCTTCATGATGAATGAACCTATTTTCGTGTGTCTATAATTTGGATCCCCTAGTTTTTGTGATGTAATATGAGAGTATCTACCTGTCTGTTTGTGATGTTAATGGTCAGTGGTGGATTAAGAGGGTCGCGGGGGGGGGGGTTGAACCTGCTGCAGCCAGAGGCTCACAAAATTTAGGGAAGCTCTTGAAGTTGCCAAAAAAATTCACGCATGCAATTTTTAAGTGAAAACAACAAATAACAAGGGGCCCCCAGTAGATAGGCTCAGGCAACGGCTGTAGATTTTTGTGCATAAGGACCGGATCAAATGAAGCCCTTTTCTTGTTCTGAGGTACCCAAAGGATCTAATTTACACACATATTTAATCATGTTGATAACAAAGGTCGCGACTAACGTCAAAGGACCCCGCTTCAAGTCATGGCAATGGGCGCACTAAATATGCATTGGACACTGTTGATAGTTACTTAAACAGTTTTTGATTTGTCTCTGAGTAATTAGATATCATATAAGTCCCTTTGGGTATAATCGTCATAACGGTTTCAGAAATGTAATTTCCGGTCCTAAAATGAAAGCAATTGCTCTGAGCAACAAATTGTGGTCATTTCGCATAGAACCACAAGCTCGTCATTTTTCAGCCCATGTTCACCTCTATTGCCATTCTCTTTCATTATCATTATCTTTACTTTAGAATAGGTAAGGTACATAGAGCTCGGGCATACATAGCATTGTAGGTGCTCACATCAGGCTTGGGTCCATTATTAATGATAATATTAATGATAATGATAATGATCGAAAAATGGGTAATACCAATGATAATATAATGAAAAATTCTGTAACGTAAAGTAATGGTAATATAATGGTAATGAACAAAAATAATGAGAAAAATCATTATTTTTTCATTACTTTTTCATTACTGAAATCAATAACAATAATATGTATGGCATTGACAATCATGAATTCAAAATTCTTTTCATTGCTTCAAACAACATCGATACATGTACCTATTCTGCAATGCACAAAAGTTTACTTCAGACAACAGATGAAAGATAAAAAAAGGATGGCTTACACCATCCTTATGTAAAAACAACACTCTTTAAAGTCACAAGTATCACTTATAGATAGTGATTGTTCATTAAAGTACAATTTCCTTATCAGTATTGTCAACAGTAAGACCTCAGAAGGCATGGTCACTGCTATTCTTGTGAATAGCTGCAGGTTAGAACACACACACACACATACTGACAGCACAGACCCACAATGGTAACAGGGTGTGATAAAAAAAGTGTGTGTGTGTGTGTGTGTGTGTGTGTATGTGTGTGTGTGTGTGTGTGTGTGTGTGTGTGTGTGTGTGTGTGTGTGTGTGTGTGTGTGTGTGTGTATGTGTGTGTGTGTGTGTGTGTGTGTGTGTGTGTGTGTGTGTGTGTGTGTGTGTGTGTGTGTGTGTGTGTGTGTAATGTGTGTGTTATGTGTGTGCTGGCTGATTATGTGTGTGTGTGTGTGTGTGGTGTTTCATGCTGGGTGTGTGTGAAATGTAAATGTGTGTGTGTCTAACTGTGTGTGTGTTTGTGTTTTTGTAGTAAACTGTTTTTTAACTGCTGATTTATGTGTGTGTGTCGTGTAAAAGTGTGTAATACATAACAACACAGTAGGAAGTCCTTATGGGAGTATTGGGTATGGCACTTCTAACTGATAAAAATGGAAAATCAAACAGGCAATGATACTTGTGTGTTTAATTGCATCAATTCTAGCAAAGCAAAATATCATATGTAGGAAATCTAATTACAATGTTCAATTTTCATATTTCCTTTATATCAAAGTAATATAAATACTAAGTACAAAAAAGCAATCATTAAACTAAGGAACTTGTAAAAATTATGAAAATATAATGAGATATGTGTATGAAATTGTAATGATAATATAATGATAATGATAAAAAAGTAATGATAATATAATGATAATGAAACCTTTTTTGACAAATTATAATGATAATGAAAATTGTCACCATTATCTATAATGATTGATAATGATAATAACAAAAAAATAATGGACCTTAGCCTTGTTCACATAAAGTGCTTAGAAAGTGATCTCGGAATACGTTTATAGCTCTATCCTTTGAAACTCATTTTAGCTGTCTCAACTTTTCGTGGACATCCAGAAATAGATATTAGACCTAATATTAGAAATGCAACATTTTTACTTTGATGATTTTAACTGATTTTAATTGATTAAACGACTAGAGTCCATAATTGCAATGATATTGGTAGTTTATAGTGAGCTGACACGCAAACAGTCTTGCATTCGCATGTGATATACAATTGATGGGAATCTCATTCTAGTTTTTAACCGACAGGGACTGAAAGCTCATCTCACCAGGTGAAGTGGCTGAGTATCACCGAAGTGCACACGCTTGTGGGTATATTGAACCCATGAACTATAATGCAAGAATAGCATTACTCGCCTCACAGAAGTCCGACAGAACTTGCATGAACCAAGGGCTCCACAGCCAGCACCTTTCAGACGCAGATACATTTCTTGAAATCACCATATCACCATTTAGCTTTCCAGCTCTACTCAGCAAAAACTGAAGAGATACATTTATCAATTGAAAATGGGTAATTGATTTTTATAGGTGTTGCCTGATGAGGTGTCAAGATGCAATGCTCGGCACTCGTAACAATTAACTGAAATCAATAGTCAATTATTCCAGCGATATAAACAGGTGATGTAAGTATCTACAATCTGTTAACGATAAAGACTTGGGAACAATCTGACACTCTACTGCCAGAACACAAGGAGACCGTAGGGATCCGTGCATGTCCACTGCGTGTCCAGTGTGTGTCCAGTGTGGTGAAAGTACTTTTCAGGCAGTACGGAGACAGTAGATGGAGTTTGATATGCCAAACATTCTTTAAGTAAATTAAGCAGTTACCTGACCGTAGGTATGTAGTACAGCGCCAGTACAGGGCCAGTACGTTAGGCCTTACGTTGTTACATCCCGTAGTCACGCAGAAAAACGTACTGCCAAAATGTCAGCACTGCCAGTTGTGCCCTAGGCTTAACTGTTGCCTCATATGGGACATAGAGTTGTACTGCAAGATCCTTTATCTGTTTTGAGCTATTTTATAATGGTCTTGTACACACCACCCACTCAATCATTTGACCAATGCACTGCGCCGGGAGTCATTTATATACACATTTGTTGTATGTTTAGGCTCATTTATCAATATGCCAAGTGTATTTGTATTTATCAAGGTCATTGTGTATATTCTACTTATCCTCTAAATGACCCCCTAATTACTTGCCACATAGTCAGTGCTAGTGCTAAACGCTCCACAGTAATGTGAACAAGTTGGCAATTTGTGTTAGTGCTAGACGTCATTAACTGGTCAAATCAATCATTGCTAACAGTCATGGTTTCTTACTTCTTACATACCAAAGAAATCAACATCATATGCGACAATTATATACACTTGGCACTGAGAGCGGACCTGTTTAATTTCAAATGACTATATACGGTGTTAATTTATCACTTAGGTAGCTGCAAATTTTCTTCCTACGATATGGAGATCGAAGAAGGCTTTACTGAAAGCATCGATGATGCGAAATTTGTGTTTTTTATTAAAATAAAACTTAAGTACCTTTTAAACCTTACACGCAGTTCTGTTTTATTCAAAAGACACAAAATGCCACTCATTCTTGGATGCATCAATACCACATATTTGGTGTTATTGTACAGGTGCACTGGTAAAACTGCCGCTGATTGGTATTGACAACATTTCTTCTCCAACTAATTGAATGTTCTGTTTCATTGGTTTGCGAATATTTGATCTAGAACACTGCGTATCTCGCTATTACGTTTCGTTTACATTCGTCAAAACATGAAAACTTGATCATCAAGAGATATTGGAGATTAGATAGAGTGCTCTGCTAACATTCATATGTTAAAATTCCTACTTCGTTTGACAATAGCGCATCTGGTTAAAACAAGTATGGATGGATCGTTGTTCTTCATTTATCCCGCCATGATATAATCAAGCTGTAACTGCTTTTTGTATAGTTGCTTCGAATTCAGTTTGAAAACACCCATTCGTTTATGATGAACAAGAATACAGCTGAAACAGATTAGGCAATACATATGAAATGCACACATGATCACGGTAGACCTGCGAGCAAACATTTCGTCTGCAGATCCTTCCACAGTTGACCGAAACCAGCTTTGACGCCCAGACTGGCTGTCTGTTGCTGAAAGGTTCCAATCCAACATTTCATCATCAAATTAAAACGTTTGAAAGTAATCAAGCGTTACATATTCATTTCAGATGATAGACGTGTAGATATATTGGTGAAATATTGACTTTGAGCTATTTCAAGAGGCAACGAGGTCTCTTGCAAAAACCTTACTGTAGGGGCTCATATGGGGTTTAAACATGTCATCTTTCTTGTCACATTAGATTCATTTCTGCTAGAGTATCTCGAGAGAAAAGTAGTTGTATCATTACATGCCCCATTTCATTACATGCTCTGTTCATTACATGATCGTTAAGAGATTCACTAACAGAACACAGAGTCAGAAAGACATCAAATAAATAAGCGCACTTGTGGTGATTATAGCAAGGTATATAGACAGACATAAACGACATAACATTCAGCGACTGAGATATACAGGCAGGGACGCAGGCACTCAGACAGCCAGCCAGTCAGCCACTCGGGAGTAAATCAAGCATTTGAGTGACTTATGTGCCAAAACACACCACATGTCTTCTATCGTGTAAAATCTCATCGCCGCCTTCTATTTTACTCTGAAGAAAGTAAGAGTCTATGTTTTGAAAGAATACATCTATCTTTTGATAGTTTGGTAACACTTGAATATATCAACGTGAATGTGAAGGCGTAGTATGCGGACGTCTTTACTCTTCAGTTCTGAAATCTTGTCTTCTGACGGAATAATGACTGGCATTTGATTAATCAACCATCAAAACAGGAAAGTGCGGATGTACAACCTACAGGAATAGAGACAGTTGTTACGTGGAATATATTTCCCCACCACCCACACGCATACACGCAAACCCTATATATTTCAATATCCGTCAACAAAGCGTACTGCATCTTCAACACCTGTGGTACACCCACCACAGAACAGTACGCGGTGTGTTATCTGGGTTTCCTTTTCCTGCAACCATTAAGGGGACGAGTAACTTCATATGGGAAAAATAGTCTATTTTCAGCTTTTAAATGTATATTATACTGTAAATAATGACGAACATCATGCTTTGAAATGATACCTTTATCACCAATGGCTTTCTGATTATAAAAGATTTTGTGGACGCCAATCTGTAGGAACTTGTTGTGACTCGTTCTTAAGATTATATGGGACAAATAATCAAATTTCACATTTTAGTGTTAATTATGCTATTATTGATAAAGAACAATATATTTTTAAATGAAACTTTATCATCAATAGTGATAATATGCAGTGATCCATTTTATGGCCATCAACTAGTAGTAATATAAAGTGATGTTCAACGTTTAAAGGCCAATATATCAAAACTTTAGCTGTAGAATTTAGTGTTCACAAATGTTGATATTCTTGGAGAAATATGACTTCTTAGGAATTTACTTACCCTTTCCAATTCTGCATAAAATGGTGTTACTTTTATAGGAATCCGTTTTGGTTAAAGGAAGTTATGCCACCAAAGGTGGGTTTGGATAATTAAAATCCATAGTATAATGGCTTCATAACAAATTTGTTAATTGATCTAAGATTATTACTTACACAACCAGGTGTAATTTGCAAGAATTGAAGTAATAATGAGCGGAAAAAAATCAACGTTTAGTAAAAGCCTAAAATAACATTACTCGTCTGCTAACAAACACGTCATGGATGAATAATAACCTATGTCCCGTATAAGAAAGTATATATTGACAACACGAGCAGGCAGGGTGTCATTCGTCACATTACGCATGGTGATGTCTTATTTCCCTGGAATCCGCACTATCACGCAACGTCTGAGCATGGAAGCTCCGTCCCCAATGTCACATTCACTTTGTTCTGTGATTGATACTGAGTGATGCAGTGTTGTTGTGTTTACTTTCAGTCTGTGGCTATGTACGCGTCGACCTACGTTCTGGTGGCTCTTAGCCTGGACCGCCTGGACGCCATCGCCAGGCCCATGTCATTCACCGGCAGCGGTCAGTACACAGCATGGGGCCCGGCATCATGGGAAGGGTGTGTGGTATGTATACTACTATGATTTACAAGCATTATACGACATATTACTGCTATTAAATGTCTGTGGCCTGTCATGTGCGAGCCACGACACAGGATTGGTTGGTGGAACTTACATGGAGCAATCACGTCTGCTCTATTTCTTCTATATGCGGGAATGACAATTGCACACGGTGATTGGTATGATTTTAAGTTTCAATGTTATATAATAGTAGTAATGTGTATGATATAGTGTTTGTAAATCATTGTAATATACATACCACACACACCCTCCCATGATGCTGTAGCCCATGATACACAGTGCTGGAGAATTCAAAGTGCTTCTACCTTCTGTTCTTGCCATACCTTGCTGATAGATCACTGGTTCCTTAATATGGTGTGTGCGAGTAAAAATGCCATGAAATCACTCACGCAAACGGGAGTGGCGGTATTGAAAATAAAACCTATTTACTAACTTTATTATTTTCTTTTTTGCCTCCCCCCGCCTCTTTTTTGAGTGGTTGGTGGCTTGTGTCACCTTGCACTAGCAAATGCATCTGTAAATGCAGTAAATTTTAAAATTTAAATGTAATCATAGTCCTGACCGACTGGTACTCTTCATATTTCACGGATCATATTTTATTTTGAATTGTTGTAACACTTCAATATAAACAGAAATAAACTTTACAACGATTTAAATACAGAAACTGGGCCTATTCTCACTGGCACAAACCATAAGATACCCAACTAAATGCACCAGACATAAACAGGGCGTCTAAATTACATGGTTTCCATTCGTGCATAAACACAATCAGCCCTGGGACTAATTGTAAACAAGTATAATTATCTATCTCGTACGCAGGGAAAACTTGCTGTTAGCGTTCTTGGACTATGGTGCCTGTTTAGCCATTTAAGACATAATTGCACCCGCCAAATAAACATGGGCGCACTGAATGTGTACCTGACAGCAACATGGAGTGATTCAATGGAAGGCAGCCGACTCTCCAGTGTCCTGTCATGTGTAAGCCACGACACAGGATTGGTCGGTGGAGCTTGCATGGAGCAATCACGTCTGCTCCATTTCCTCTATATTTGGGAATGACAATAGTTTAACGGTGATTGGTTTGATTTTAAATTTCAATAAGTGAACAAGAGTATATGTGCGTCTGCACTCTGCAAGCCATCCTTAGATAAACAAAATATCATAGCTAAGGTGATTTCCACACATAGTCTTTCCTATGAACAATGTAGAACATCTGTGTACAATAACCTTGGTGTCTCACATATAGCATAAGCAAATCTTGGCCGATATATTTTTCATCTGAGTCAATTTTACTCAGTAATATGTAAACAGTGTAATGGAATCTTGGCATTTTTTTATGAAACAATAGCTTTTACCGTGCCCACTAATAGACTCATGCAGGTAGTTTATGACATTTGAGAAGGTGGAAAATTGTACCGTTTATACTAGCGTCTGGCATTCAAGAACGTTACATTGATCATGAATATAGCCGAGGTCCTATCATCGAGTGGATTGGGTTCTGGTCGTCACAAGTCAAAGTAGATCATAAGTGCTCAGAGAGCACAGTGTCTAAAGAGCAACGTTGACTCATGGGCAATAAGATGTTTACTTTGCAACAATAGCTTCAAAGCAGAATAAAGTCCTATTTGATGCGTGATTCACCCTAAATCTATGTTCTTGGCATTGGATTACCAGTGATTTCTAAACATAGCTAAAGTAAATATCTATTGCCCATGAGTCCACATAATATGGTGACACTGTGCTCTCTGAGCAACAGGTAAGCCAGGGAAAGCAAGTTGATAGACCCGCTCATCAGGTCCACCACAAGCAGAAGGTCGGTTGTCCCTGTGCGTTCAGCGGTGCAATTTACGAGCACAACAATGCGAGGTTTCATAAAGTCATCAAATCAAATCATATACCTATACATACGCTTACTATCCATCATAAGTGAAGTATTTGCAAGTCCTTTTTTGGGATACTAACACAAGCTAACAATGACTCCTACTGTCTGGTGCGTGGAGATCACGCAGTGTTCCAGTCTCTACACCTCCCGCTATGTTGACTCCTGTAGTATTCTTCTTGTAGACTGACCATATCGCATTCCAGTCAGATTTCTTCGTATCCTTGTGTGGCCTGTCTTGTCGAACTACATGTATATATAAAGGCAGCTGAATGGGTCCCATGAATGGGCCGAGTCTCCTTGGGTGATACATTCGGGGACACGAGCACGACATAGATTTTTTTTATTTCATGAAGGCTGGTTTGAATCCACGCTTGTTTTCTTCAACAATTGATATCGTTGCATGCATTGATAATGAAGACATTCTCTCCACGAAGCTGAGGTGTCACAAAATGAAATGAAATGAAATAATGAAAATAAGAAAAAGAGTCAAAAAAACATCAACAAAAATGTGGATATTGTACTAGCTATTCCCAACCGATAAAATGTCATTAGTTATGTATAATTCAGCAAACGGGAATGAAACAAACAATAATAAACTGCATACCAAATACATGTGAACTTGAGATAAACTGACACACGGTATTGCAAAAATATGTGCATCTTCAATGGCAAATACAAAAGTCCCAATCACTAGCAACCAGGTAAATACTAAATAAAAGCTTATGAGCAACTATAACGCAGTAAACGTATTAAGTGTTCTCAATATTTTAAGGCAGATGTGAGTGATCCCAATCAGTAACAACCAGACATGGCACTAAATATTTAGATGTGTATTATCAATCAAGTCTCCTTAGATGCGGGGTGTACCATCAAATATTCAAAGGCACAGATGTCTCATTATTTCAATGTCCCGCAGGGCCAAAATGCAAATATTCTTGATTTGTATTAAACCTAGTTGCGTTTGCTCTTAGGTTTCCCTTTTAAAGCCCCACACAACAATTTTTAGATTTATTGAGGTGGAAGGGGGGGGGGCGGTAAGCTAATGAAGGTTTAACTAATTGCAGCTCTATCTTTCGTTACCGTGGCAATTGAAAGTAAAGTGAGTACCCATTATGTAGTTCCCATATTTGTTTTTGCCTTTATGTAGAGTCATTTGTAAACGACACACGCAAGTGGGCAACTGGGCATGGTTGGCACACTTTAGAATTGTATGCTGCATTTATTCTATAAAAGTGCGAACACAATAAAAACTCTATAAATCCATCTGAATTATAGGAGTCGCATGTATACGGCCCAATTTACAACTTTTCAGCAGCAAATTGCTCGTTTGTTAATATGCGTGTAAGTGTAAATCTCGTCAACAGAGGGTGCAAATTGCTAACGCCTTTCGCGATGATGTAGAAAGGAGTTGACAATGAGTCAAGGTTGAAAAAACAAACAATTTATTTTTGTTCAGCAACAAACATGCATTTTTAGGAGAAATTTACGATGCACAAAAGATAAATGAAGAAGTTGCTGCTGACTGGCGGTGATGACGATGACGATGAAGAAGAAGAAAAAGAATAAGAATAAGAAGATAATGATGTAGGTGTATAAGATGATGAAAATGATGATGCAGCTGTAGATTAGAAGAGGGAGAGGAAGAAGATGATGAATAAGAATAAGAAGAATAAGAAGAATAATAAGACGTCAACCACTGTGATCAAGATGGCGGATGCTGTCGAAAGCTCAGTGTATGAACTGATTATTATCCTTGTTTAGAAACTATTGTTGAACTTGTATAAGAATAAGAAGATTAAGACTATAAGAAGAATAAGAATAAGAAGAGTAAGAATAAGGAAAAGAATAAGAATAAGAATAGGACGAAGAAGAAGAAATGCCCCAATAGGGACAGCTATAAAGCGTCAACGATTATGATGTAGATACTTAGACATTGAGAGTGTTTTTTCACGTTCATGTCAAACAAACTACTATATTTTGTATAGATTAACTAGGGGCAAGCCTGTCGAAGAAGGATTAGGAAAAACGTTAAAAATTAAAAAGAAGATGCGGCATTGCGTTTGACTGTGTTGGCTTTCATTTGATTAATTTGATTTGATTTGATTTAGTAATTGAAAATACAAGCCTAAAACCCTATTGTGCAAATAAAACCCTAAAACCCTATTGCGCAGAACAAATCAAATAAGATCCATGGATTGAACATGCCTGACAAGCAGATTGTAAGTTGTCTCAGCCACTGTTTAAGCCTTTCTCCTGGACTCAACTAATTTTAGATCGTCATGCCCCACATTTCAAATCTTAAAGCTCCTACCCTGACCACCCTGCACACCTACCACACCAATGTAATCTTAAAACTCTATTCTTACTCACATGGATTTTCTGGGGATGATTTACTGACATTGTCTATTATTGTAGTCGTTCTTAATACTTGTCTCGTCAGAGTGGTGTGGTTTGGAGGCCAGGTGAGTTTTATGGTGTGTATGAGTGATGTTTATTGGTCATCTTCTGTCCCAAAGTGCACGTTAGACCAGGGCTATGGTGTAGCAATGATGGGCAATCGTACTTTGACGCATCCAGGTAGTCAGCATTTCTTGTTTATCTCCTTGATCATAAGATAACGCACTCTTTAACACTGTCGGTTTAATGTATCGTTAGTCTGTACTCATATCCTAATTCCTAGTAGTCATATCATTTAAACGCCCTGAAAAGGCCGTATTCACTTTACCAGTGTTCATAGATAATAACTGTGTAATGCATAGCACAAAACCGGCACTGCAGTGCTCACATTTTGACAGTACATTCTTTCCATGTCTATGGTCTCTACGAGGTTGTTAACTGTACCACTAGCGTATTGCCTTACTTACACGGTCCGTACTGCCTACCAATAGCTAGGCAACCGTTGGATTTTCCGTAGAGGAAGTTTGCCATGCCAAACACCCGCTACTGTGTCCGTACTGCCTCAAAAAGGAAGGAACACGCTCTGATCCAGTAAAGAAGCAATACTGCTGGATGTGCCCTGGGCTTTACGTTAACACTTTTTAAGCAAGATTGATGGTGGGAATTGAAATGTAAAATATTCATCAAGTTCTCCTGTCTCCTAATAAAGCTATGCATTTCAAAGCCTCTACTGATGAATATATTTTGGAATACCGTTAATGGTGCAAAGAGTTCTCTTCAAATTGCTATATGCAAAGATTAGTCTTTGGGTATTAACTTGCTTCTGTTATGTTTCGTTTAGAAAAAAATCACGTTGAGGTAAGACTGCTCTACAAACCTTACATTTTAATTGGTCTGGACCGAACCGGGACCCTAAATTTATATTGCCAATACATTGAATATCCTCCGCACGCAATTTTGTTAAATAGGAATCATGCTGGGAATGGATAATGGCCCTGCAATTTGTTCGAAGAACAGAGCAAACTAAAAATTGGAATCGCCTCTTGGGTTAAGGTGGATACCATTTATTATGGCCCAAGATGGTATGAAAAAGTGGAGGGTGACGGTTTATACGGGGGGCCTAAAACCATAACATAATTGTTTCAATATTTCATATCACCCATGGGCCACAATGAATGGAAACCCGCTAAATAGTCATACCTAATATGGTCGACTTGAGCATCAAACATGATTGTTGAGGAGTAACGCCTCTCAATGTAGCTCTGTATATTTGATATAGTGAGTCAATGGAGTTATATATATAGCAGGACACTGCGACGTAAGATCGTGTGTTTGCTGCACAGCTCTTCGTTGGTGGTCTATAGTGGATGCTGTAAAGCTGAACCTCTTGTTGTCATCATTTCTTTTAATATTACACGCCACACAGGCGAGTGTTATGTCACTGCAATAAACTGATACTGGTTCCTATCTTAGAAAACATATCTGCAGAGTGCTCGACACACAGATATATTCTACGAAAAGGAGTTTTACTAACAACTGCAGCATATAAGCTATACATTTTAAAACCAAAGAATTGGAGGGCGAACTAGGGTCTGACATTCTTTACATTTGATTTACAAAGTGATCTTGTAGAATAAAGCAATTGTCATTACTAAGCATAACCAGCAATGGCCAATCGAAGATCCAGGTGGGGGCGCCCCCTTGATGTGCATATGATAGCGATGATCTGATGCTGTTTTTAGAGCTGCCCGGGTGGTATTAACATTTACGATGCTGTCTCGCGCACGCGTCCTGGCGACTTCCGCTGTAGGAAGGTGTCTTTCAAGGAAGACCAACGAGTCACTCATTTGAACCTTCGTTTTCGACCTGCAAAACAGGAAGTTCTTAATCATGTAGTTTAGATGCAACACCGAAGAAGGTTTTCGGGTCTACTTTCATGGCTACATTTATGTTATTTCTCGTGAGAGGCAATTAATCACGTGTTTCCGTCACGCGCAGAATGCCACAGCATTTTCCCACCTGAACTGATTACACGCGCGTTTGTTTTGAAGTTGCTGTAATGAATTAAGTCTGTGCCAAAATGTACATAGAAAAAAAATAATATCACACTTTACATGACAAATTGCAAAAGTATGGCAATATTTTGTCTTGAAGTTGTACAGTCTTTTTTGAGGTATTATTAGAAACCAGCGTTATATAAAAGGCGTTATAAGACACTGGTGCTGCTATGCTATTGTATCAGCCAAACGTCTAAAGATTATTTCTCTGCCCACAATCAGCCGTCAAAACATTGATGTTTCATACACCATGGCAACACTTAATAGTCTATCCAATATCTAGCACTCTCAACTAGTCTAATACCCCCCACCCCCACACACACATACCCAAGCCCCAGATTCTTGGAACCAGACGCGCCCTCCAATCGCCCGCCCTCACTGCGCCGCTCCCGTCGTGTTGCAGGCGTGAGGTCGCGCGTGCTCATCTCGGTGGCGTGGGCGTGCTCGCTCGTCTTCTCCGTGCCCATGCTCGTCATCAACGAGGAGCGGCGCATGGGCGGCGGTGGCGGCGGCGGTACGCTGCAGTGCTGGATCACGTTCCCGGAGCAGTGGCACTGGCAGGTAACTCGCCGCCTGTCCCACGCTTGTCTGGGGCTGGGGGTCTGGGCTTGGGCGACTTTGTGATGGTCCATCGTTCGTCCATGGAACTGGCTCTTGGGGGTGGTCTATTGAGGGGCAGAATTTGATCCTCCAAGTCTATACGTGTCTAGCTACAGGATCGTTGTATGCTCCAGTAAGTGGCTTGCTCTGTCTTTTAACGAGCAGGCCAAATCTCATCCCACCGCGTACCCCCTCGAGAAAACAAATGGTGACACAGCCTAACTTATGTACACTGAGCAATAGGTTTGTATGAGTCACTGTGGTTCTATTAGGTTGTTACCTCACAGTTCATATTACATTTTGCATCACACAAGGTGCATATTTTTTAAGCTCGTAAAATATCGCTTTAAGTACTGGTCACACTGGTTTAAAATCACGTTAACGCATGAATCACGCATAAAACGGCATAAGTTGTGCACGCTCGTACGTTGACGTTCTCAAGCACTTATTTTCTGAAAAATTACTAATGAATTATGCAAGAACTACAGAAAGGTCACCGACAAGCCACTAACAAACTACTAACCAACTGGGAACATTTGAAAGTGACTTGTTTTTGTGGGAATGTATTGATTAAATTATCAACTTAACGATAACTGACAGTCCATCTATAATCCCACACAGGCTACTAATGTACATATACTCCTACGCGGGTGTACGCAAAGTGAGTTTTTGAACAGTTCAAAGGTTGGAATCACCCACAACTGAAGTGCTAGTCACATTTACCATGGACAGAAAACGTTAAAATATTGTAGCATTAAATATTGGAATAGTCTACCTCTACCTATACGAAAGTCAAACTGTTTGGCGTCTTTTAAATCAAAATGTAAAAAAATAATATATGGACCATTTTTGTAAAAGAGCAATAAGAATATAGTTAAAAGGTTATCAGTATTAATGTAATTAATATGTTCTATAGCGTAATGATTTCTAGTCAGTTGTTTTTCCATGTTTCATTGAGGTCCACTATGAAAATAAGACTCTCCATTTTAAATGGATATCTTTTTAGTGCTCCTTGTTTGTCACATGGTTTATTTTTGTATTATATTTTTATGTCTCTATTCAATTTTATTTATATTTATATTTTTTCATCTATCTGTAATCTTTTATTTACTTTGTAGTATTAATATGCCTGTGATAAACGAAATAAGTCAAATCAAATAAAAAGAGGCATCAGTTGTCTGTGCATTTTATCAGTTATACTCACGTGAAGCATGCGTAGCTATAACGTGCGCCTGGCCGAGGTTGTGCGCGATTCCAAGTTTTGAACTGTTCAAAATTCACCCCCACGCACAACCAAGCAAGCTATTACGCAGTATTTGCATGGTTGTACTTAATTCATCAGTGGTTAACGTGATACTTAAGCCCAGTCTACACAGCTAAGACTTCCTTAAAACGGTCTACGCAGACCATGCGCAGAGTGTACTGGACTGTCATAAATCGTGTGCAGGGGTGGTTGTAGCATTTTTCAATGACGCACCAACACAAGAATAAGTGACTTTCTCGTATGCGTGGATTGTTAGTAGTTTGTCTTTAGTCTATCAGTGATCTGTCTGTGTGTTTTTTTCATGATTCACATGTGATAGCTCATCACCTGAATATTCAAACCTCTCAGCGCACATGCACGTACAGCCACAGTTCTGTGCGTGGTGCATGTGTTTCCGTGAATTGTAGTCTATGTGACCAGCCTCTTAGATGAGACTCACGTCTACGTACAGCTGCGCAGGCTTCGTGTGAGAAACACTGATAAAATGCGTGGATCACGACTGGTCTACACAACGATTTAATTTTGTGCGTGATCCATGCGTTCAAGTGATTTTAAACTTGTGCGACCAGCCCTTTAAGTTTTATACCCATATGCTAACTTGTGGTTGAATATGCATGAAGTTGTAGTCGTATCTGTATCTGCTGTTACTGATTGTGTGTTTACGTGTACATGTGGCTGTGCAAGTTGCGTGATGTAAAGAGTGACAGGTTGCTGCTGTTGGTTAATAATGGGGTGTGCTTGTTAGAGGGTAAAGGGGCTTATAACGGGGCCGCGCCTGGCAACATTGCACGCAACGGTTTAGTAGTTGTTTAGAAAAAAATGTGTCTCTGTTTCGTTCGCATAAATTGTCATGTACTCGTGGCTTAGAATGAGCACGTATGCCTTATTTCGTGATTCGTTGCAACAGTTGATATGACAGTTTGTTCTTATTTTGTATGAGTACGAAATTGACATATGTTTTCTGCAATTATCAACATATGTGATGCCGTGCTATTTTTGTAGATATGTCACAAAATGCCGATCACAATTGATATAAATTTCATGCTATAATACTTCAAATGTATTTACTATACCCACCTACCATCTTACCATTAGTATCAGGCTGCATGTCAATCTTCTAACTGGCGCGACCTCGCTCCTTGAGTCAACTGCAAACAATTACAATCGACTTAATCAAATACCACCTCTCTAAAGTGGCCAAATCTATTACATTTAAAACAACAAAAACATACATGTGCCACTCCCAGGCATTCATAAATAGACCACTGCGACCACAGTCTCTGAGTCCCAATGTTTGTTTACATTTAGAGACACCCCCCCGACCTATCGTATAGATAAGCAAGTCGGGGTGTGTTCTCCTAGATGTAAACAAACTCAGTGACCGTGACCCCTTTTCTACTGAGACCATCTGCGCCTCACCCGGCCCTAGTATTGGTATAATCCATGTTCTACTCCATCCCCCAGCTGTACATCACGCTCATCGCGCTCGCCCTGTTCGTGCTGCCCGCCTGCATCATCGCCGTCTGCTACGTCATCATCATCCGCATCATCTGGAGCAAGTCCAAGCACATCCAGCCCGCCAAGCGAGTCACCAGCTTCAAGATGGGCGCCATCAAGCGCTTCTCTTACAACACCAACGGTGGGTAGGTGGGCCACAATAATGTGGTGGTGGTTAGTATACTGGAGCAAGGCGTGCCATTGAAGGATCTTGAGAACCTCTAGTTTAAAAAAAACGTTTTGTGAATTATAACAAAACTTTGCTCACTGATAGATAATAATCTATAATAATGGAAAAAAATATTAACACACCTGACAATGACAATTGCTTTCATGAATGTTTAATATGTGTTTGAAATGCAAGCATTTGATTAGAAAATAAGGACTAGTGACATAATGACAGTCACAGCGGCTTTATAAGTGTACCACTTGGGGTGGTTATGACGTAAAAGAAATGCTCAGCACTTCGAAATAAGTGTGGCAATTACCAGAAATAGAATCGTGCCAGGCTGAAGCGACATCTCTTTTGGGGGCTTCTACCTCTATAATTTCCTCTGACATGTCATCAACTAGGTCACGTGGTTTACGTCGTTGGCGACTTTTGTAGATTAAATGGGTTAAACTGTGCGGTCACGCATGGTGGAAAACGCAGAACGAAACGACCTTATATGTCGTTACTCAAAGTAATACATTACACACCTGCAGAATAAAAGACAGAACGGTCACACCGACAAAAATTGGGTCTAGCCTCCATTTAGTATGTCATCAATCTCCCGTGGCAATTACTGTAAGACAAATTTGGCGCGTTGAAAATGGAGAACTTTTCATCACAGCAAGAATTTATTATTTCACAAATGAGACTTGACTCGTAGCTTTGTCTGCACTTTCTGTCAGTTTTAGAACCTTTTCCGGTACTGCAGATTACATTTAGGTGCTACAAAAACTGAAAGTTCTGTATACGGTGCATCCCAAGTGATTTCCCCGGTTCTATAACTGACCAAACTCATCACAGAGGCTTGAGTTAAAGGTTAGAAAAAGAAGACTGGCCGATTGATTCTCTTATTTTGAGGAGCTTTAGCTCAACCAAGAGATGTTTTTTGGGGATAAGTTTAAATTAATGCGTATATGTATTCGGTTTCCTTTGGTACCGTTGCCTGTTTTTTATATTGATGCTCACATGTAGATCTATTCAGGAGCCTTTAACACTAACTTACATCTAGTATGTTTAGAGGGGGTTGCTTCTGCTGGTACTCTATTGGGTTCTTTATAACAACGACATTTATATTCTTGAAGAAACTGGTGGGTGCATCTGGTATCTTGTCATATGTACAGTAAAACCTCCAGTTAGACCACCTCTCTATTTAGACCACCTCGACCAGGAGACCGCTTTTTACTGCCCCAAACCTTCATGAAACTACCATAATGCACCTCTATCAAAGATATTATTCTATAATATCTTTGCCTCTATATAGAGACCAACTAATACTGGTCCCGAAGGTAGTCTAAACTAAAAATGTGCTTATTGACAGTCGCAATTCACAATTTCTCGTGCTCTAGCGACTTTGCAGCTACACCAGGTCATTGACATCCTTATCACATCATATATCCTTCTCAACTCCCCGTGGAGCATGCCTTATTATATGCACTATGACCTGTTAGCAGGTCACGAGCCAGCCAGCCCGGGGCCGGCCCAGCCTCACGCCCCCCGCGAAGCCGCCACCAGCGCCAGCTCCAGAGGCGTCATCCCGCTCGCCAAAGTCAAAACCATCAAAATGACGCTGGTCATTGTACTTCGTAAGTCACTTCTGCTCTCCAACATGATAACAATGTTGCCGTTTTTTTTATTGTGCGTTCAGTACTATGTATTGAACATGCCGAGAACCCAAATATATACCAAATATATTAGATGATAATATTAGTTTGGTGTGAGCAGTGGAAGCATTCATTGTTTCACCGGTTGATTGCTGTAGACTATATATAATAGATCTATTCATATTTCAAAGGGAGGCGATGAGGACAATGTCTGTTGATATTGGTAAAATAGACATGGGTTTTGAAATTTGTAATAAAGAAACACAGTAGTTGCAATTAAGAAGCCATGCCATCCATGCGCAAGGTTGCGTTTCATTGCAATATTTGTGTGCACCCGTCCCGACCCCTTCCGGCAAAATATTTAAAAAAAAAATGAAAGTGAGTAAAATAATTCATATCAACACACGGTTGCAGACATTTAAGCGTTTGCGTTTTATTAAATAACACTTCGCATGCAAACTGCGGGCTTATATCATGCGTAATGTCAATTTTCAGTTTTAAATGATCCTGAATATCTCATATTGCAATTCCGGTGGCTTGACAAGCAATGAAAAGTAATCCTAGCATATGTTTCTCATTAGGTGGTGGAGTAACATTTCGTTTATCAAAATTGATTAGTTCTACATCGTTTTTGTTTGTAAATCTATTCTATTTCCACGCAACTGGATTACAGACTACATTAGCCTACCGCGTTCTATCTTTTGAAATGATTATTTTAGAATTAGAATTCCCGGTGTGCGGTAAATCAATTGCGTGGATTACTTCGACGGTTTCTTTTCAGTTAAAAATATCAAGAGGATTTGTGGAGTATGAATGATGCTAATGTCACGTCAACCTCTGACATGTTCGCCCAAAAGACGCCTGTGTTAAAAGATAAAATTGTTTTCTGAATCCCTATTGATAACGAAATTCAGCTGTGTGTATATTTGGTTGCACTAGAGCTTCAAGTAGGATTTTCAGCGCTATTTCCAAAATAAACAAGCACAAACTGGCGCATGTGATAGAAAAAATTGTAACTTTGTTCGACTTAATGACTTTTATAGGACTATGGTACTAGAGAAGACTGTAAAATGAAACATCACGCGTAATCTAGTAAAATCTAGTAGCACATCCAACGCCAAATAGCTTTTTACACAACTCCTTTTATATTGAACAAAGTTCCCCAAATGATTGTGCACATGTGGTTTTACACGACGGCATATTAATCTCACCACATGTAATCAATGATAAGGTTTTAAAAAATTACCACATATTGCCAATTACTCGCCCTACTTGCAGTGTTCATCCTGTGCTGGAGCCCGTATTTCATCTACGACATCATGGATGTGTTCGGGCTGATCCCGCTCAGCCAGAGCAAGATCACCGTGTCCATCTTCATCCAGAGCCTCGCGCCGCTCAACTCAGTGGCCAACCCGCTCATCTACGGCATCTTCTCCAGCAGACTCTGCTCAAACCTCAGGTATGACGCTTCTAAGGGATTGAGAACAGGTGAGCGGTAGGAGAGTTACTGTTCGGTTCAGGTCGGTTATATAGTTTTTACGCATTTAAACCGAACCGGCCTCGGTTAATGGCACGTTGTTTACTCTGTTTACCCTATAACATACTATTATAGTAAACAGTTTCTTAAGTACCCAAATCTAATATCTAATAGGCTACTCAAATAATTAATAATATGCATCCCATGGGATGCATAAAACTTAGAACCCCCCACAATAAACAATGAAACTGGATGACTTCTTGTCGCAACACGGATTGTGTGGATCATTAGGAAATCACTTTATAGCCTGATGTATATGTCGTTAGCCGTTAAAAGTGACGTCATTTTCAATTTCGACACTGCCAAACAACAAAATCAATAAAAAAAAACTTAACAAAAAATACCCCCCCCCCCCCCACACACACACACCCACCCCACCCACACCCACACCCACACAAACACACGAACTTTTAGTTAACAAATATTACAATATGATATGTGCAAACATGCTGGACAGTGTAATGGATGTACATATACATGGTGGCTTAAAACATGTGACAATTCAATTAACCGACCGTTCATTCTGTAAACGGCTGTCTGCCAAAACCTAACCAATTCCGGCTAATTGACTAACCGTACGAACTCTACTGGGAGTCACCAGGGGCTCCCCAGGGGCTGATGTAATAAATGGCTTGATATATAATAGGATAACAGTAGTTTTACAACCACCCACCAATGTGAATTGATTATTTGCGTTATATATACTGATTATTTAATTTTTAGATGTTTAGTTTAGATGAGCACAATATGGTAAATATATATCAAGTTTTAAATCTACCCAATTCTATGGCTGGTCAAAGATAGTCACCCAATCAAAGGCGAGGTAGTCATCCCAAACATAGACGTTCATCACTTCCCAATCCTACTAATCACGCTCACGTAAAGGCCACACTCTTTCATTAAAAAAACCCACACAGTTCTCAATCCATGGATTACCTTGAGATAATAAGTCACTTGGAAACAATATAGAGAGACTATTTATCGGTAGCCTACCCCCCAATTTCACATAGCCGATGCTCAAGAAGATGCAAGAAGCCAAGTGTCAACTTTGGGGTGATCTGGCTGCTTCGGTAGAGAATGGTGCACTTGTGGCTGGTTCTGGGTCTTTCTGTTTAACTGTGGACCCGGCTGCTGTTTTAGCAGGATGTATGGTTGACAGATGAAACCGTAAGTGCCGCCACTACATTTTCAATCTGAAGCAATTGGAGCATGAACCAGAAGCATCTGTTCCAACAGTTCGACTGTCTACGATGCTCCATTATTAATTCTGTCTTCCTGGAAGAAATTACACACTTCTGCCTGCTTCTCGCCCAAAAATAGTTATCACTTCTCTAGAGAAGTGATTTTGATTTTTTTCGGCTTGTGGGTTACCGTCTGGATTATTGAGTTGTTGATTTGGATCATCTTTTCGCTTTCCTAGGTCGTTTGGAGGACTCACTTGATCATCGCCAGTTCTTTCTACTTACCGTGTGGCATTGCTGATGATGTTCATAAAGATGTTGTAGTACAATGTGCTACTTCCGAATGAGCTCAAAAGCCTGCTTATTCATCCAGTCCATTAGAAAGGTCACAGATCTTTATTCAAGACGATCCTGTACGTTTTGGCCACAAATATGCACCATAAAAGAGTCACACTATTGCTTTCTCATTTCTGGCGTCTTAGGGAACATCTAGCATCGGCTATGTGAAATTAGGGGTTTAGGGTAGAACGTGGACATATCTAAGGGGACTGTGTGCAGTGTGCAATGTTGTCACGTCATTTGGCTCACTTGAATGGCACATCGCACTGGGATGAACATATCAAGAAACGATATATCAATGTTGGCTCTCCAATTTAAATCCTTAAAAGATGAATTGAGTCTTGTTATTCTTTAGCGGCGATTGGGAAGCCTGCTGAATGTTTAGAAAGCAAATGAAAATGCCACACTGTTCTGCAGTCTTTTAAAGGGTGAAAGATAGCTCTGGGAATATGTTTCACGAACATGTTTTGAGTGAAAGAGAAGGCATATTTAAAGGATTACACCGCTATAATCTTTGAGATTTTGTATATATACTGACACGTTGAAACTGTTATGCTATGCCATGCTATGCCATACTATGCCATGCCATGTCATACCATGTTTTGCTATGTTATGCTACGCTATACTACGCTATACCATGTAGACTACCATACTCTACTGTAGACCTACTTTACATTTAAAAGAGACCACTTCTACAATAAGACCACCACGTCGTAAAGATACCACCCCACCCCCTTCTATAGATAGGTTATACAACTTATACATTTTCATCACTGTGTACCCACCGGCAGGAGTGTGGGCTGCTGCGACGCACTGGTGACGCGCCTGTGCTGCTGCTGCGTGGATCGCACGGCGGGCGGGTCGCGGCGCGGCGACGCCTCGCGCTGCTACACGTCCTACTCGTCCGTCACAACCCACGCCGTCCACGCCCCACGCAACAACCATGCCGCCGCCACCGTCCACACACAGCTAGGTGAGACGCCGCGGGTGTGGTCCATGATGGCATTGACATCATTATGTACTCTGGGCTTCTTCTTTTTTCTATACACACGTGATTGCCAGTAAAAAGAGATTCCCGGATCCTGTAGGCCGAATATGCTAACATTTATGTGGGTTATATGTACATATGAGAAATGATCAATGATGAATAATTATTGAAAATCAATAAGTGAGCTAATGACCTGGTGTAAATTGTAAAGTCGTGAGAGCAAAAACTCCATCACGACTATAAACCAATACATTACTTAAAAGCGCGCGCGCGTGGGGGGGGGGGGGGCAACTTCAAAGGAAAATGCATGCACTGCATAGAATGATATTTATAGTGTTATAGTGGTTCTATTTTTACAATGATGATTGCCTATAAGCATGGTTCACATATAAGAGTATTAACAATTCACCCCCATGCCGTGGTTTGCAGGTTCGCCGTACACGTGCAGCTGTAGTCCCGAGGCCGGCTGCCGGTCAGACAGCGAGACGTGCACCCTGGTGCGGCGGCCGCCCGGCCCGACAGCCGCGGGGGCCGCAGGCCACGGAGACATGCTGTGAACACGTGCGCCAGCCGCAGACGACATTCAGACAAGTTAGCCGCCAAGACGTTTGCAGCGTGATGCATGGCGGTACATGGGACGGGCGAGGTGTGTGAGACTGTGGCAGCATTTAACGACTGTCTGGCCGTAAGCAGGGTGCAAATACACTTCAAGGACTGTAAGAACATCACCGTGTTGGCTTTGACCGAAGTCGATGATGTCCGACCCTAGCATTGATTACTACCGTGGTTTTGTTCACATTGTCATTGTTCAGGCGGTGAAGGGCTATGCGAGTGTGTAACTGTTGATCAATAGTGCCAGTAATAACTATTAAACCAAGTAACTTAACTTGAGTTTTTTTAAACTCACTTGATTCTATTTCATGATGTATACCAAATCACAAGAATTCTATATATTTAAAAAAGCTATTCAACCAAGTAACTGCTGATCAATAGTGCCAGTGATAGCTATAAACCAAGTACCGTTAAAAACTATTTAACCAATAACTGGAGTTTGGTTTTAAAAATTCTATTAAACCAGAGAGTTTTTCAATTAAACCAAGTGACTAGAGTTTGAAAAATAACCATTAAACAAAGTGACTAGACGTAAACATTCACATTTTGTGAAAAATAGAACTGTTATGTTGCATGTGACTGTTTTCTCTTGTGAAATTGAGGCTTGAGACACATGTGGGTACGTGGGTAGGACTTGAGTGCTGACAATATTAGACAGTGCCAGACCGAGAGTCAGTGATTTTTGTATAGCTGTGTTTAGTGAAAGTTGACTTTATTACGTATGACAAGTATCAAGATACTTATTTTCTATTGTAAACTTAGTTTAATAGCTTATGTGTGGATATTAGAGGTAGTCGGTTTGCATAATACGCATCTATGTCAGAAGCAAAATTGCAATGATTTGATGATATTGTTCATACATACTATGTAAAAGTTACAAAGCTATGACTGTTTCATTACAACTTATGGCGCAATATGAGACAATTGTCTTGTTACTGTTGTCAAAGTCTTACATAACAATAGCTCCTTTGTTAGCAGAACATATTTCACATTACAGTAATGCTTATTTGAAAAATGTTGAGTTATAATGACGTTGTCAGTAGGCATTCTGTGTTTAGAAAATGCCTGAAATCAATAGAAAGAAAGAACATGATGATGCAAACAATGGTTAAAAATAAATCTGCATTTATGTTTAAACACTTTTTGCGTTATGTGATAAATGGTGTTTCCTGATGCAATTGAAAAAATAATTGTATGTCGGAAGCTGTCCTCATTTAGAATGCATTCAAGCTTTCCCGACGTATGCAATGCATCTTTGAAGCAGGTATGGCTAGGCCGTAGGTAGCTTTTTAGACCGAGGAATTCACATTTGTGAGAAAGGGAATAGCGATCGGGCGGGGGGGGGGTGGGGGGGGGGGGGGTGTGTGTGTGTGTGTGTGTGTGTGTGTGTGTGTGTGTGTGTGTGTGTGTGTGTGTGTGTGTGTGTGTGTGTGTGTGTGTGTGTGTGTGTGTGTGTGTGTGTGTGTGTGTGTGTGTGTGTGTGTGTGTGTGTGTGTGTGTGTGTGTGTGTGTGTGTGTGTGTGTGTGTGTGTGTGTGTGTGTGTGTGGGGTGGTGGGGGGGTTATGCGGTTATATAGAGTATGTCTTTTAATTATTTATATAAAAACAGCACCTTTTAATCATGCCATATTCCATACAACACATATTTAAATCATACAAAGCACGTAACGCTAGAACTTTGGCTTTTATTCAATATGTTCTCAGCCTACATACATTAACAATGCATACTTCAGCTTTCAGCCAACACAGAGGTCATGTATACCCGTTACCCATAACTCTCGACCAAGTACAATATCTCATTTTTTGCTGTGCCATTGATATATAATTTTTATGTATTTAATCTATAATCTGTAGAAATATGTCATTTCATTCATTTACATGATCATTCTTATTTCATTTTGAAAAGTTCGCTTGGAACACATCCTCATATGTTTCGGGCTAATCATTAATTATTAAAAACGGAGATATTGCAACAACCACGAATAATAAAAATAACCATTAAATTCCTGCAACAATGGATATTTGTAGTGTAAAAAAAGTTCCCATAGACCAACGATGGCGACAATTTACAGATAGTTAGCCTTAGATATCTTAAATTCCGAAAAAAAAAAGACAAAATGCGCGCAAGTGTGTTTTGCCTAGCATGCGATTTTTACGCATCATGCAATTGCCGTGGTTAGCCACATTTTTTAACATGTTAGAAATTCATTGCGTCGCTTCAGCAGCTGAAGCGAAAGCCTTGTGTTTCGTTCGTTTGTAACTATGTATGTATGTTTGTCTCCGGACAAGCTAGAGCTTTTATGCTTCGCCCTATTTGGTTCAAACTTTACACAACTATTTGGTATGATGTGACACCAAAGTGATTCTATTTTGGACACTTTCCCAATTAAAGTGTGCTTTCCAGAGTGCCATTTTGGGTCAATTTTCAACATTTTCTGCAATAGTTTTGTTGATGCTTGTGAGAAAGCATTCAAACTTTGTACAATGCTTACATGCCTACTGAACATTAACTGTATTCAATTTTGGCACTTTGCCAATTAGAGTTAACGTTTCAGAGGTCCATTTTATTTTTTTTTTCTATTTTTCCACTATAGTTTCAATACTGTTCGCAACATGACCATCGAATTGGCATAGTGGTTATATTGGAATAAAAGTGCTCAGAGAGCGCAGCGTTACCATATTAATGTCGACTCACGGGCAATAGATATTCACTTTACCCATGTTTAGAAAGCGCCTGCAATAGAATGCCAATAACATAGATGTAGGCTGAGTCACTCATCAAGTAAGACTTTTTTCTGCTTTGATTGCAAAGCCAACATCTTTATTGCCCATGGGTCAATGTTGCTCAAGCGACGCTGTGCTCTCTGGGCACTTTTGATCTAGTTGTTATTTTAGTTTACTTTGCTATATATAAAAATTGAATTTATGATATAAAATACAGACAATTAACGATGATTTTGAAAACATTGAAATATTTATAATTACCCTAGTAGATGACAGGGGTGCAAAAAAGTGGATTACTTAACCCCCCCCCCCCACACACACACACACACACACACACACACACACACACACACACACACACACACACACACACACACACACACACACACACGCACGCACACACGCACACACATATACATTTCTTGTGTAGTTTACTAAGAGTTTTACAACACAATTTTAAATAAAACAGAAAGCAATATTAGAATACATACTAATTACATATCATCTTAATTAATTATATTTTTCTGTACAATAATTATTGAATAGATATTTATAAGCAACTTCTATGAAAATAATTTACCTATAAGAACACAACGTGTGATGTTCCATTTTCAGAAATTGTTTTGACTTTAGATCAATTATTAATCAATCAATCAAAAACTAAATTTCTTTGTACAGGCTCTAATTATTCCTCAATTTGAGCGTGTGGCCAATCTGCTCGGTCTACCCCACAACCTTCCCCTCAAGGTGGGGGAGAATCCTATGATAGACCTACACTTTTTTTTATCATCTTACGTACAGTGCATGCACATTGTAAATACGTTCGACGATTTTCCCTACATACAAGTAATTGATAAAAAACTTCTGGACAAGTTTCCAGTGCATCTTTACCCTGCAAGGAGACCCCCGACCAGCCCCACCACTTACGCCCTTGGATATAGACCTCCCAAAACATCACTAATGGGCAAAGCTTTCTGTAGTAGTGTGTATGACTCAGATATACAAACAGGCTACATTTACACATATTGACATGACTTTGAATTTGATGATGTTTCTATAATTCTATTCGTGAGCTATAGATTTCCATGGACACCATAAGTGTTTCAGGGTGACGAGAATGTTTCTGTTAACTGTAATATGGTATATAGTGCCTACACGCAAAAAAGAAAAAAAAAAGTTTTTAAAAATGAGAAATAGTGATTTAGACATGTAAGTATTGAAATATTGTAAAGTAATTCTAGCATATGCTTCTCGTTAGGCTGTGGAGTAATATATCCTTTATCAAAATTGATTAGTTATGCACCGTTTTTGTGGTGAATGTATGTCAATATTACACATAGTTGAATAACTAGAGTATATCGTTTACTAACACAGTCCGACCTCTACGCGCAACCAAAATAGCAGCCTTTAGGTGCAACTAAGTATTGAGCAACACGACCACGTGGATAATATGATAAAGGATAGGACGTTACACTCCACCAAATTTAGCCATTACATTCATGTATAAAAAGAATGGTCAATTACACAGAAAATACAGGATTTCCATAAACTTTAGAACAAACCTTTTCATACAACCCGTGAAATACTACACCTTTACAGTAGCATACAGGTGACCGTGTCTGATGATAACAAGACACAGAGCCAAATAAATTCAAAAAGTATTACCATATCTGGTAGTGACTCCTGTAACTTTTCTAACCAGAAGAATATAATTGAATTAGTATGTGAATTCAATAGTACAATTTACAAAACATGCTTAGAACGACAGTGCATTAGTGTAATTTATTGCATGTGGAATTTCTTTATTGAATTATTGAATTTCTAAAATGTACTTCACAGCAATTTATATGCACAGTGAAAGGATACAATCAATGAGAAATATCTTATACCCCCATTTCACCACCGGCCGATCACTGCAGATTGATGTGCCAAGAGCACCCACAATCGCCTCAATTCGCCCGAGTACTGACCTTCTGTGTGGCACTTGCCTCACACTCGCCTCAAACACGACTGAAATCATCCCCGCCCCACCACCATGGTATGAGGCGTGTGTGACACAACTAGACGAGCAACCGTCCCTCATTCGGCGAACCCAATCATATCTCATGTTGAGAACTCGGCCGATTGAGACGCAATCGTCTCTGATGGTCTTCACTCGTCTCTTAATTGTCCCTTCTCTCCTCTTCTCGTGTGTAATAGGCCAACCTTATCAGGCTGATACATTAAGACGGGCTAGAATGAGTGAGAACGATTGAACAATAATTGTCTCAACACTTCTCACACTCGTCTCAAATTCGCCCGAGAAAACAACCCTGAATTGCCCCCAATGTGTGAGGCAAGTAGAGACGAGTACAGACAAGCACAGACAATTAAATTTTAGAATACGAAGTGAATGAATATGGATATGAAGTGACCCCTATGATTCTGAGAACAGACTCATACCATTCTCCTAAACTGTTAGTTTAATAATATACTCATATTGTGGAGTGATAGATGCAGGAATCACAGTGTGTGGACATGCGTGCCTGCGGGTGCATGAGCGTGTTTGCACTGTTTATACTTAATTTGAATGATGGTATCATTGTAATCTCTCTTCGTAGTTTTGGTGGTTGAGGGGATAATTTATAAGGAGTTGGACTCGAGCCCAGAAGGTCGTGGGTTTGAATCCTACATGAGGACGGAATTTTGGATGGTCTATAACCATTTTCAAGCTATGACACCTCACTCACACACAGTACACTACTTGGATTATAGACATTGTAGCTTGTACTTGGGAGAAAGGTATGAGACTCGCCTTGGAACCATCAGATCCTGTCCATACTTTACATGCTAGCCATATAATATCAGATTGGCAGTCTATTGAGTTGACATCAGCTAAGTGTACGTATAATCCTATACAAACCTTCAACTCGCCTCAGAATCATCCTCTAATCGTCTTCTCTCAAGTGAGGAAGATTATGGGACGATTGAAAGATGATATAAGGCAATTGCAATCGATAAGGGTGGGAAAGTCCCCTATCATCCCACCTGGTATGATTAAATTTGATGTTTGAAGGTGCGTGAAAGAATTAAAATTACGGCCGGTCGACGGGACGTTGATGGCCGATTGTTGCAATAGTGGCACTCGGCCGTATGGGTGCCCGATTGCAGCCGATTGCAGCCAGAATACACAGCCCGAGTAAGGACGTGTAGGAACGAGTATGGAAGAGTACGGGTGAGTACGGGAAAGTGCTCTGTTTTGGGAAAAAGCAAGCGGCCACAATCAAGGCTACGATTATGAGCGATGAAATGGGGGTATTATGGCACTAGAAATATTTTAATTACGGGTATTTAATCAACCAACTGTGTAAAGTGATAATAAAGGATAAAAGTAAGTAGGATTCTGTTGATAGACATTACTTGCCATTAAATGAAAAAAACAATAACATTTCACCTTTCCTCCATTACTTTCGTCAATCCAGACAGATTTCTTACATTGAATGCAATTGATTGCATAGTAGTCCTGAACATGGTCCTTACATGTTGAAAAAAGCATTCAAGCTTTGTTTTTTAAAACCCTGAAATGTGTGTCAACCGTTGGATGCCACTATCACTTATATTTCCACGCATGCTGCTTGCTGCTTGTTGTTTAACACTTCTAATAATACATTGTGCTTTGAAAATTTGAGACAACACGAGATGAGTTGTGGTGAAAGCAAATATTATACAGTTGATAGTTCTTTCACCTTTGGAATTTCTACTTACACATCTTCTTTATGCCTTTAAGCATGTCCATGTGTCAGCTGCCTTGCTATAATACATGGTCTAAGTTTACTACCATAGATAAAAAGTATGAAACCTACACGTGTTTACTACATTTTCTCACATTATTTGAAGGCAGGTAATGTCATGTTTTCTTTTGAGAGAATAGGTAAAAGCCTTTGTGCACATGAAGCGTGTATTATTTATAAATGAACAGAGCAAAAAGTGTTGGTTTCAAACCGTGTGACTTGAAAGATAATAGATTATGTAAAAACCCATCATGATGGGAGACGTTGAAGTTACAAGTTTGCTTAGTGTAATTTAGACCAGATCACAACACACGCTTTTGCTTTGAAAAAAACTCACTGGGTATTATTTAGTTCTGCTCTAATTTTCGTAATTCCCATGTAGATATTACATATTTCTATTTTGTAGATGCCTGATTTTCTTTTGTGCTTTTTCTGAATTCCTTCTTAAGTTTCAAGCTGTCTGAATTTAGGGCAGAGTCATGATTTAAAAAGTGGGGGGTCGGAAGATTTTCTAGACATTGGTGTTTCTAACTTCTGACACCCCCCCCCCCTCAACGGGTTTGCAAATCAAGCATATGACCCCTCCACGCGTTTGTAAATCAAACATATGACCCCCACCCCCACGGGTTCGCAAATCAAACATATGATCCCCCCAAACATCTAAATATGTGCCTGAAATATGAACGCCGCCCCCACTTTAGTATATATAACTTACCTAGCATATGACACCCCCATTTCCACATGCCCTGTGTATATATTAGCATAGCATTGTACTGTCATATCTGCAGTACAAAAAATGCAAAAATATTTAGCTATATGAATGAAACTATGAATGAATGAAACTAGTTTTTCCCCAGTTTATTAAATGCAATAAACAAAATGTAATACAAACTGTGTATATTAACTTGTCATGATATAAAAGGACTGACGCTAATTAATTGAATTTAGAGAAAGCAATAGAATCTTCAATCTGTTATTTTGAAAAAAAAGTAAAAGAATTTATATTGTATTTTCCGAAAATAAAAGTTAGTGGTTAGTCGAAAGACAATTAAACATAATATAATTCAATCTTGATAAAGGGTTTCATATTCCATTTCATAAGTTGCTTGCAGTGGCTCAGACAATTGCTCTAATATAAGAGCCAATAAGGTATTATCAAAAACTCTAAATTCAATTAATGACACCAGTCTTTTCATGTCAGGACAAGCTAACTTTGATATATTTTAAGCAGCATAAATTCTAGGGGAAGGCACTTGTTACATAAAGAATTTTCCCCCATCCAATCACTAAAATCCTCTGTCAAAAGCATTTTGGCCAATATGAGCAATACAATACATTGTGAAACTAGGTTCAAAATTACAAGATATTTTATACAACAAAATGATTGATCACATACCAAAGAAATAAATCAGGACATTCTATCAACATTTATTAAGAAATATAAACGCATGCCACGGCCCCTTTCAGTAAATTTACAAAATTTGAACATTTGACCTCCCAGTAAAATTTCAATAATCAGAATATTTGACCCCCCATATTCTTCCATTTTAAACTTCTGACCCCCCCACAACTTCCATTTTGAAACTTCTGACCCCCCCACAACATTCAAATTCAAACTTCTGACCCCCCCCCCCACAACATTCAAATTCAACCATCTGACCCCCCCCCCCCTCCAGTTTTTTCCGACCTCCCCCCTCCCCCACGGCTTAAATATTGACTCAGCCCTTAATGCGTATACCTTAATGATGGGCAATAGTGTAATGATGTGTGATGTTGGTATTTTAAGTAATAACCAAAACTAACAAGATATTATTCACATCCTGTATGGTATACACTTATCAGAGCAGCCACTTCCAGTGCAAGGCTTACTAATCCTACATCTAGAAATCTAGCAGGTTGCATTATGAAACTAGTACATTAAGTTAAATTGTGATGCATCATTATGTCACAAATACGCGTATTAAAGTAACTTAAATCTAAATAAACTCTTAGTGAAAGAATAAAGACAATATCAAACCAATTAAGGCAAATGTTGAATGTGCATGTGTAGCACTGTGTATGCTCCAATATGCTAATAGTAGCGGGTCGTGACACCGCGCACGTGGCTTGACACTAACATGGCGGCGTAAGACGCTTTGTCATCTGCTCACCTTCTCAACGCTATCATCTACCGACTTGTGAGGCTCAGTGATATATTACTAATGGACGAGAAAAGAACATAGGTGTCATAATCTCTGAAAAATATGTATGTACTATGTTTATGCTTATAGGTAAGTTGTGTTTATTTAAAATGAGAAGACCTACACCATTTTAGGTGTCATTGATTTTGTTTTACATGTAAATCGTGCTGTCTACGTAGTTCAATATTTCGCTCACACATATGACCAGTTAAATAATGATTTCATATGCTAAACAACTCAACCTAAAATGGCAATATATTGACAATCAATTCGCGACAGAAACTTCACGAAATGATGTTGGGACTGCTGTGAAAATGGCGAGTGTTTCCATTATAGGCTGTGTACTTTTGACCTGTGACATGTCACATGTCATGACCCGATGACCACGACGCCATTAACATTGAGACTAAAGCCAGTGAGTTCAGTTTTCTAGAAATAGTTCCATTTGTTGTCATGCAATCAAATATGACAAAAATTTTACTTGCAACAGGGCGTTTACATCAGACCAGTGGTTTTATATATAAACACGTGTACATGTTCTTGATGGAGCGAGTGGCTTATGAATAATAGAAGGAATAGAATGACAGCACACTAATTGTCATAGATAGATTATATCCATGTCTATTTCTCTGTCATATTACTGTTTAGTATTAGATGAACGTGTGTCCCTAAGAGACAGTGGTTGGGGTGTAATATGTTTAAAATACAAGCATGTAATTTTCTGACATTATGCAAGCCTGGTGAACTCCTTGAACTTATCAACCTCTGGTGCACTGCATGACCTCGTCCTCAAAGTCATGTTCATCCTCCGCCGGCTTGACTACAACACCTTCCTATCTGAGTTCGCGGCCGTGCCGCTGACTATCCTACTTTCTAGCCTGCCATCCTCGGCCTCCTGACCTCGGCCCCGCGACTTCGGTCCCAGCTGCAATCCCTGGGCCACTTCAGGTACACCTGGACCTCATCCTCAAGCCCACTCTGCTTCCCTCGCGTGCCCCCTTCACTCGCATGAGCACATGTCCCTTCCGCCCAAGCTCACCTCATGCGCCACACCCGGGCTCCCATCTCCAGTCAGCAGGCGAGCGCCGAGGTTACCTCCGAAAACTCTACTTCCCCACCGTCCTCATCCCCACCACTCCAACGTTGTAATCACCATCATATCACTCCTAATGTATATATGTGTTGTTTGTTTTCATTATATTTGCTTGTTTTTGTTATGCCTAGCAAAAAATGTTATGCTGTTCACACACTTTCTACACCTCAGCCTCACATCTCAATTATTGCATTTATTGTGAACATAAACTCATAGCCAAGTAGTATTGAAATTTTGCTGCCAAACCACTTGTCTTTGTTTCATTCAGTCACTTACTAAACTCTCACCAGGCAACAGTATAATGTTATATCAGGCATTTGTGAATGAGGGGGCGTGCACATCAAAAGACGAAACAAATAATCCAATGAAGAACTTAATGAAAGAATGCATCACGATGAAAGTCTGGAAAAGATTTAATCAGGCTCTAATGAATGGGATATGAACCAGGGAAAGAAAACAAATTATTATAGATTTAGTTTTCTATGTTTAGTGGGTAGACGCCACAGAAAGTAAATGCGTTACCCGGCGTTGTGCACCTATTTTAGCAGTCCTAGCTACATGTACATAGCGGGGGCGTAATCGCCTGGCTGTGACAGTCTAAGTGTCCTTCACTGCACTAAACTGTCCTGGAGATTTGACGGCCGCCTTCACAGCATTAATGCGTAAAATATTGCACTTACGTCACCCCGTACCTGTCATACCACATAATGTAGCCGTTTGCAAAATATGTAAGGAATTGTTGTTGTTTAATAGACAATGCTCTTTGGTGTCATTTCACATCTCTCCGCGAGAAACAAAGCCCTGTAATGACGGTAAGTGGTTTTGGGGGTTTGAGGACAGCTGTCATCCATCGGATGCATCATGAAAGCAATGGCAAAATATGCTGTTTATTTTATTACATTATTCATTAATATAACTCTATATCTAGTGCATTTTCCGCTGTCGGGTTAATGTGTATTGAAACCAGTTACATTATCAGAATTACTTACATTAGTCTCTACACGTCACTTATGTACATGCCTAAATGCAAATACACCAATATTATGTGTAGCCTATTTGGGGGGGGGGGGGTATACAGCCATAGATGCACAGTTGTTTGCGGTGGTTTATTATTGTATTACTTATATGTAAATAGTAGGTGTTGTGATGTTCCAAATGATCATTTTCTTGGTCCAAGTAATAGTTGATCGTACACGAAATCATGTATTATCTAATACAAAAGGAAAATATCAATTAAATAGGAAAACATTTCAGTATAAAGATTCATTCACATAACGAACAATGTATACAGCATGCGGTTAAAATGTAAATCCACAAAAATAGAATTCACTTTGTCGGGCTTTTATTCTTAGATCACTAAGAAAGACACATAGGGTTTGAAAGCAATGCATTCCATCTTTAACATTTTGCGATAGTGCAGTGATTCATTTAAAAATGTCCATTACCTTGAAAGTGCAGCAAATATTTTGAAACAATTCCTCGATATGTTTGTACTTGTGTATGAGTTCATGCATTCAAGTGTACAGCCATGCTAGAAACCATTTAAAACATGAATGTTACAAAACTATATGTGTAAGATATATTATTCATTGTTTGTAATGTTGCCGATGAACTTAAAATCTCCACTCGGTGAAGAACTCGAAGAAGAAGAGACCACAAGGTTGAACTAGATCAAAAGTGTTCAAAGAACAAGGCGTCGCTAGAATATGATGTATACTGTATGAATTGACCACGAGATTGGAGTGTCAATCGCAAAATTGAGCATGCTGACGTCTGATTTACCCGAACGAAGTGAGGGTAAATCAGACGTCAGCATGCTCAATTTTGCGATTGACACGACAATCGAGTGGTCAATCATCGTTCTATCATGACTAAAATCCATTTTATTTAAAAAAAAATCATATTATAACATTCTCATTGCCAGTCAATTTCGTTTGTTTTGAGCGCTCGGAGACCACTACTACGGCATTAGTCTAAACTATTGCTCTCCGCTACACAGAACACGCCTTGCTAAGTCAGCGGCTGTATTGATATTGCGAGGAGCTTAGACTAGCGCCGTGGGTTTTTTTGGGGGGCGTGTTTTCCATCGCAAAATTGAGCACGCTGATTGACCAATCAGCGTGGGTTATTGTCGGTGATTTTTGCACGGAAGGATAGAATTTACAATTAAGAACTTTATGAATTTAAGGAGAAAACCTCGGAATGAATTCACAGCAGTGATCAATACATTGCAATATCCGCAATTACCACTGTCTATATCACATACTAAATATTGATTTTCTCAGCAGCAAATAGCAAACAGCACCAAATACATGTAGACCTTTTTGCTGCTAATGAATCATTGATCCATGATTGTGCATTCTATTACTAGTTACAATTCCAGTGTTTTATTCCAGTGTTTTATTCCAGTGTTTTATACACTGGCTTGTACCCAATTAATTGCGTCCGTCCTTCCGTCACTCCGTCCTTCCGTTCGTCCGTCCGGTTTTGTTACCCCTCTACAGGTCGCATCGTTTGAGCTAGGATGCTCAAATTTGGCATGTCAGTTAGAAATCGTGACCACAAGACCCCTATTTTCACATGGGCCCAAACGGTCCATATTTGGGGCCATTTGGGCCATTATTAGGTCCATTTTACTAGTATTCAATACGCTTTAGCCACCATGGAAAAATCAATATCACAAGGCAGCAACATTAGTCTAGCCTGGTGCTGTTAGCTGCTGAAATATGAATATTGATTTTTTGCCAATATATAGACAGTGGCATTCCAGTGTTTTTCCAGGTATAAAACACTGGTTTGTCCTCACTGGGGGCGCTTTTCATGTTGAAATTGGACCATAAATAGTCCTGTAAAAACCACACTTTAATTAGCAATGTGCCCAAAATCAAATCACTTAAGTGTCGCTCATATCTCATAGTTGTGTAAAGTGTGAACGAAATCCGTTCATCGGTGAACGCTCTAGCTTGTCCTGAGACATATACACATACACACACGCATACTGACATATAAACGAACGAAACACAAGGCTTTTGCTTCACCTTCTGATGCGACGCAATGAGAGAGAAAAGCCGTCACAGCCAGATATCAGACGTTGTGGAATAGAAATAGTCATAGTATCAATATCACCTATTCCGCCCCATTCTAATGATGCCGCCGACATGGGACACCGTGCTTGTTTTTTGCCATACCGCGCTTGTTTTTTCGCTTTTTGAAAGTGGGTTTTCCAACCTGGTGGGGGTCATACCGTGCTGATGTCGCCCACGGTGTATTTGAAGTCGCCGATGGACCCCGCCCACGGTTCTTTGAAGCCGCCGACGAACAGTGCATTTAGGCCGCCGGCGATGCTTTGAACCCCGCCTACGGTGTTAGGCCGCCGGCCATGTCTAGAGTTGGGCCGCCGGCGATGTCAGTGAGACCCCGCATACGGTGTTTAAGGCCGCCGGCGGTGTTTAGAGGTGGGCCGTCGGCGATGTCCAGCGATGTCAGTGAGACCCCGCCTACGGTGCATTTATGTCGTCGGCGATGTATAGCGGTGTTGGTGAGATCAAAGGAAATCAATAGAACCCCCAACCTTGCAGACGGTGTGGGCCTCGACGGTATCCTGCGATTTCTTAGGAGAAGTCGCCAGAAAAGTGGCCGCGGCGTGGCTTTTTGGCGCCGACGATGTACTGCGGTGTCCCCTTTGTACCGGAGGCCCCAGGGCGGCATTAGTGGAATGACTTCTTCATGCCGGTCTTGCTCGTTGGCGGTGTTAAACAAAAATATTCAAGAATATTCAAAAAACCCACCAAAATGCTATTTTTAGTAACAAAATATTTACAAAAACACGTTCCGCCGACGTACTATGCCGTAGGCGGCCTCAATAGAATGGGGGGGGGGGTAATAAAGACAGATCCGCTCATCTAAAATCGGTGTAGAACTGGGGCAGCACATTTATTGGTGGGGTTGTAAGAATGTATAATTGTAATTGGTTCTATTTATGGGGTGTAGACTGCCCACAGGTCAACAATGCTCTGTAACACACAGTGGTAAAAGCTTCAATATTTGAAACAATCGTGTGGTCTGTATGTTGGAGTCTATTTACGTGGATCCGTTTGCAATGCACGTATACAATCAACACCTCAATGTGCAGATCCAAGAGGTGTGAGTCATGCGATTGCCTAACCCCACACCCACACCCACACCCCAAAAGTCACTTTCTTGTATGTACAATTGTTTTTCGTGACCACGAGCTTTCCTGCACCCAACACTCATACACGTTTTTTTTTTTAAATTTTACTGAAAGCACAATTATTGTTCTGACAGTATATTTTCTTGTTGCCTTGGCATGATTACTTCTCTCAAAGACAGGTCATGCACGCCGTGTAGAAAAAAGTTCTATACAGAAGTAAACAGGTCATATATTTATTGCCAGTGTAAGCTGGTATTTAAATATTTGAAAACAAACATTTTACTCTGACATGTAAGGGCAAGAAATGCTTACATGAGCTTCTAAGTGGAAGGGATCCTGTTTGTATACCCTTTTAGTTCACCCGATAATTGATTCTATTTTTGAACGAAAGTTTATGGTCTTGTAAATTGTAGACCTGCCACCGACGCGAAGTTAATAAAGTAGACTACACAGGTTGTGCATTTCTTTACTGCACATGAACTGCTTTTGAGAAATTTAAGTTTATCGTTTCCAATTCGTGCTCAATGTTAATTGAAATTCTAACATCTAGAGAAGAAAAGCTTGCGTGTATTAGAGTAACCGTAGGATCTTTTGACAAGTCATATTTATGAATCTCAACTCAGTCTTTAAGACAGTACACAGTCATCTACTTATTCTTCTAAGTAACCATTCGTAATTGGCACGCACGGTAAGGAGTGATGGGTTCAGAAAATCGGATCCCCGGACTTTTCCATTTGTCTAAAATCCTCCAAAGTACTGAGAGTAGCAATTGTTTGTTTGGGAAACCTTATATATTTAAAGCAATTTAAACCTGCACGTGATTAGAGTGAGAGTAATGTATGCTGTACCCTGTCAATTAAAAGGCATCGCTGCTCCAATTTCTTGCAATTGTGGTGCATTTTAGTCACAAAGTGAAGTATTTTATTGTAGGTGCAGACGATTTATAATCGTGAAAAGAAATCAAATTTTTAAAATTCTCAGGTGCTTGATGTTGGATTTGTGGGCTTTCTGTAGACCTAAATATTTTGTACGTACTTTCAATAACTGCCAATCACGTCATATGTATAGCTGTTTTTAGAGATGACAAAGATGTTTCTCGATGTGAAGCCAACTGATTGAACATGCACAAAAACACTGTAATGGCAAGAAAATTCCTAAGCACAATTAAATCGTAAATAATTCAAATGCATGTGTGATGCACAGTACATATACACTTCACTTTTGTCAATTAAATTGATTTTCAAGAAATATTTCATGTGTGTGGGCATTTCAATTCTTATTTTTTAACACTCTCCAGTGTTAACAAGTCAGGCAGCTTGGACAGTAGCCCTTCACCAAGCATAATTAACGCTAAACCATAAATATTTAGAATGTATGTGTGATGCACAGTGCACTATGTATACTTCACTCTTGTCAGTTAAATCGTTTTTCAGTAACTATTTTATGTGCGCGGGCCTTTCAATTCTTATTTCAATTATAGTTTTTAACATTCTATACTATTAACAAATCAGGCCAGGTAAACAGCAGCCCTTCACCAGACTACCTGCCAAAACAATTATATGGCCCACGTAGAGCTTCAAAATGCAACCGAGAGATGCCATATTTAGCACCTGCCTTGTCCTCCCCATGCCTTGTCAATGTTGACCTTTCGAACAGACGCAGTGCCAGATTGAGTAACAAGACACGTGGTGTCCAGAGACTTGATCTTCAACCTCAGCATTGATCATAGTCCAATGAAACGATCGTGGTATATTATGGCGAAGCTTCGAATGGCAGAGAGTGGTGAAATTTGATACATCTAATCAAAAAACAACCCACTGGGCCTTGTAGCTTCCGGCGTACTCGGCCGAATTGACTTGGTGTCCATTCACATCAACGAACCGTGCTGTACAAGGGTGCGCCCAATTTTGGAAATTTTGTTAGAAGGTAATACACGGAAAATAGTTGCCCCCAATTGCGCCATCGAACGTTGGATTAATGTAATTTGCCAACGACGTGCCAACAATACACAGATGGTACAGCATTTGCCGAAAATAGTTATAACTATATGTATGAGTGCTTCCATTTCAATCATACACTGGGTTACTCTATTTGTATCATCATCATTACAAAAAATGTTATCTAGAAGAAAAAAATGATATGCTGCTATAGAGCATTTCCCTTAATACACCGGTCCACACAGTAATAAGTTCTTATTAGCAGGTCTTTATCAACTAGCAAGTCTCAAGTTAACATACGCCTCCATTGTGATATCTTACACCGCTTGTTACTCAACGTTAAAACTACAAATATCTTTGTTCGCTTTCTATGGAAAGAAGAAGAACATTAAACATTCGAAATACTTTCATTTCCTACATTTTCGACACTTAAAAACACCCACATACGAAGTAATTAGATCGTGATATATTTGGTTACATTTCATGGTTACATTTCATGCCTCTATTTTTATCCCCGGGTCGGTGACACGCGGAATATTAAATTAGTACACTGCTAATGATATCGTATGAAATTGCAAAGAAATATAGAAAAAATATATTACATCATCAGAGGCTCCCCTTACCCATTATGCATGAGAAAAATACCTAATTGCCACTATTGTAAAATAACGAGTCTAGAGGAGGAAGTGTGATATTTTATTTCTCTACACAATGTCCCCGTGGCACTCCTCCGGCGTGGAGCACTCCTCCCACAGGTAGAGGTCCGGGATGATGTTCACTTCCGTGGAGAGCTCCAACAGACGGCCCCCGGGACCCTCGAACGTCAGCTGGTGAACGGAGGAGGGAGAACAAATCATTATGACAGTATTCTGACAGGAACAGTCTTAAAATGGGGCATTTAAAACGATGCTTTCAAGTGGGCAGGAAATGATAAGTGTCTATTATTAATAATCACGGTGTACATTAGCCCTTTTTTGTAATCAGTTTAGCTGATGAGATCATGATCATTTAAAGCTGTGTATAGTATTTAAAAAATGGGTGTCGTTGCTAGCTGACGGTGTAAAATGGGGACGTAGTGTAAAATGATGCGCCTTGCTCATTTCAATGGTTTTAGAAGAAGGGCAGGCTAATAGGCTGTGTCCATGCAGCTACATGTACTAACTTTACAAGTAACAATTTCAAATTACCATAGAAGCATAAAACCATACAAAGAGTTGCCCAACGTTTAAGTGCAAGACTCAGTTGTAGTATCATTCAAAACAGCACAGTTTATCTTAAATTGAGTTTGTACCGTCATGAAGAAAGCTCTCCACTTTCCGTCCTCTGGGGCTTCATATGCCACTCTGTATTCACCATCGTCCTGAAACAACCATTACACGTTGCAACATACCTTATAAGCACTAGTTCGTTTTTAAGTTCGAAATGTCAAGAAATACACTGGTAACAACTGTAACGCGTGCACGTAAGCCGAATTTACAGGATTTTTAGATAGAATCATGATGTGGCAGTCTTCTACAGGAACCGGTATGCACAATACCATCGCATAGTGCTTATGCTTAATAGTTCTGGTTTTGATGATGTGCCTTAAAACATGTCATTTCTTTGGTATTGTAACTTCACTGGAAGCAGCGAGTATAGTGATATTAAACATAGTGGAAACTTCAAAGGGAGTCTTCACTTCACATCGCACTGTGCAATCTGCATTAAATTCTCCGTCTACTTTTGATTGCACCATTGAGCTTACACCAGGCACATATAGGTTCAGGCTGGGTCATGACTAGCAGTTTGTATAGAGGGGTTCCAGATTGTTTTCCTATGCACTAAAAAGGCTCCCAAAATAGAGAAATATCCCTGGAGACCTCGTGTTGGTGGGGTCAATATTGCTGGTGATGGTGTGTGGTGCTTGTTGACACTAAGATAAGTCTACTATCACAACTGCACTTCGATGTGTTTTGAATACCAAACGCCCGGCGAGTACTATATTGTCGATACTGCTCCACGACTCACCAGCTCCTCGATACTGTCGAGGTCCTCAAACCAGCGCACGCGGCTGGGGATCGTGCCGTTACCGTCCTCGCGCATCTTCAGCCACCGGAAGTCACGTCTGCAAATCAGCAACGGTAACGATTTTTTTTATGCTAGAGTCTGTTTACCCATGTGTGAGGGAGATAAACATTCAGAAGAATGGACGCGTGTCTTAATAGACCCTTAGTTAGTTTAGTTTAGTTTGTTTTGGTGCGGCAATCTAATTCTAAATGTTCGCGTTGGTTGTTTCTAAAACCGGCTTTCTAAAACCTAGGCCGACGGGTAGGAGTGTGGGGAATAGTGTGGACAGTCTGCAATGGTGAAACTGCTACCACTACAGCTATATTATTCTTATGACCACTTTATAATGTGCGCTTTCCCTCTTATCAATAAAGCGCCCATCCCAACTAGACCATGTAGATTGACCCGCAGACGTCAAGTGGCCTGCTCACCTCTCGTTGTCGACGGTGTCTGCGTACCACGCCGTGACGTTGATCAGCCGCTCCGGCTCGTCCACCGACACGGTGATGCTGCCAGACTCCAGGTCCTGGTGGGAGGAAACACTAGATAGAACTCACACCATATGCTAGCATTAACTTGGCTGATAAACGTGTGATATAACACTGGTCATGTGCATTGTTTAGGGCAATTAAACGGAAGTTTTGCGGTCGCATATACATTTTCTCTTAACTGCATGTTCTGCACTCTATTAATCAGATGTTAAGATTCTTAGGGTGATATGTTTTGATGCTGACTGTGATTCGGCATGTGTCAAACAAATAAACACTACATACTTGATTGCATCATTGAAAACAAGTTGTGTGCGGGTTTCCTACCTTTTCCATGTCCCAGCTAAACGTTGGCCACTCAAATCCCTGAAAATTTAAGACATTGTAGAAGTCACTGTTAATTGCAGCAAACGAAGACATACATTCCCAAATAATTTCAGTCACGTTGTTTCACAACCTGTGCATAACACATAGGCATGCTCAAATCGTACTATAAATATAGGTATAACATAAATAACTGGTGTTGACCACAGTACATGTACATGTATCTTAAAACTCAAAAAGATTGAGCTGTGCAAATATGGGTTTTCGGATTTTGCTGTCATTGCCTAGTCAGTAACACCAGACCCTCCATGCGTATATATGGCAAACACCACCGGGGCTAAATGTACTCGACAGACAGCTTGTGAAGCAGCACAGCGCGTACCTCGTGCACGCCCACGAAGAAGTTGGCCGTGTTGCGAGCCAGGCGCTGCCAGTGGCCCAGCATGATGTGCATGGAGTTCTCCAGCACCCTGCGTACACACAATGGCTTGAGTATGGAAATTATCACTAACGATCTAGTCAAAAAAATGATACAGCGCATACTATGGTAACTTAATACATGTATGTGTCCATGGTTTATTGTTCAACTGAGAAGTTGATATAATAGGTGGACAATGGTGAACAGCAGAATCATTACAAATGTCATGATGTCGGTCCTGGTATGTAAGCTCGAGACATTCATAACATTGCCGATGATATGGAAGCCGCCTGCTTTATCACTGGTACATTAACTCACACCACACCAGATTCTGTTAATTTAACATGGCTCATATATATGTGTTTTGTCTCAATAGATTTAAGAGGACTTAGAGTAACGTTTAACTTCGCTGTGTCGTCTACTGGAGCACGTACCACATGTAGGTGGTGCCCGGCATCTTGTCAAACCAGAACTGGGTGTCGTCGTTCATGAAGAACTCGTCTTTGGATGCCTTGATGATCATCTTGGGCATGTCGAAGCGGTCCACGAACTCTAAAAGTTTTAAGTTAATATATATGGAGACTTTGTTCTTGCTAACACGTTACTGGTTTTTACAATGATACACGATATTGTCGGAACTAATCAGCAAATATGATCATGTGAATGAAGCTAACATACCATACAGTTAATATTGACGTTGCTTATCTCAAATTATGTTCTACCTATCAGCTGCTTGCTCGTATGAATGGCTATTTCGATTAACCTATATTTAACCAATAACATTAATCCTGCATAACTGATATACTTATGTAACCAATTGTCAAATCAGCATTGCCAGATCTGATACAAAATAGGTACAAACCAGATCGGCATGGATTTCCCCAAGAAAAGTCGGTGCACCTTGTTATTGGGTTAAACCGAACGAATTCGCATATTTAGCGAAGAGAGTGAAGGGAAGGGTCTCACCGAGCGGGTCCTGCAGGTAGGCAACCTCGGCCGCCTCGGGCGAGTCCATGCGCGCCAGCACGCCCTCGTCACGGTAGTCGGCGATGGCCCACGACCACGCGCCCAACGACCGCAGGTGGTGCTTGAAGTTCTGAACAATCACACCAATAAGCACACGCTCAGGTTTGGATTGGTTTTGTAATCATACATTATGGCTTTGTTGTTTTACAAGGGACACACTTCTGACTTTTAATTGCATGCGAGAACGATTGTCTTTTGTGGGGGGCCACTTGTGTTCTTTGTGTGTGTTTTTCTTTCTGATAATGAGATACATTTTAACTTCTATTCAATACGGTTCTCGGTTCAATTACAGTATTGGAATTAACCGAAGGATAACTTTCTATAAATGTGACATCCAATATAGAACATTCACTCAATGCCCGGACAAATCTAGACTATTGCAATTGGAAGTGTCTGTGTGTTGCGCACGTACCGTGACGAGGTCGAGGCAGGTGAGCACCTGGGGCAGCATGCCCACCACGCGCTCGTCCACCGCCGCCGTCAGCCACGTGGTCCAGCCGCGCTACAACAGGCGGCGTGCCAGGCACAAGTGAGCGTACCAGATTTTTAAGCCGGCAACCAAAGTTGCAAAGGCTTATTTAGATAGGTGATAAGGGACAAGTTAGTATTTAGTCTGTGTATGGTGTTGTTAACTTTTGCAATGTAGGAATTACAAATGTTCTTCCCAGATTCTTGTTGAATGTATGATAAATGCAAGTATGGAAATATGCACCTACAATTAAAACATAACTGTGATGAGATCATGTTTTAAATGGGCCGTTTCATAATTATGTCGCGATATGAAATTGAAATGTCTACCTGTTTGTCACACCACACATACCTTGGATGGTCCTGTGAGCACAAATTTGTCCAGTTCGTAGTCTTCGTCCTGCTGGTTGCAGAAATCCGCTATAGCGTCCATGGACCTCACGATTCCCTGCACATTTGAAGATCGTTATGAGCACATATCACAAATTGCGTATGACAAATGTACTACGTATAGATAATTTGGTCGAATACGCGATCTACCATGACTGATACGTATTTTGTGTTGTGGTTGCAGATATAGGGTACGGGCGGCCACCTCTTCCTCCTAAATGTTCTCAATGTTACCATAGCCCCTGGAATTGCTGGATTTCGTGGCATGCTTTCCATGCGGGATTTGACGTGAAAAGTCGCCCCCAACACCCCTTACACGAAATCCTGGATCAGTCAACGGTTGAGTTTTTATCCTCCCCACTGGAGCACCCGGCCAAATGCCATAGCCAGGTAGTTACATCGCCTTGTCCTGTTTCCTATCAATAAATGGGGCCCTGCGTGCGTGTGTTTGTGCATGTGGGCTCACGTGCGTGTGCGTGTATTACCTTGACCATGGGGAAGTAGAGCAGCATCTCTGGCCGCTTGTCGTCGCCCGTGCTGTTCATGTACTTGGCCCACGTCCACGCGATGATCGCGTCCTCGGTGCGCTCCATCTCGTACGGGTCGTCCTGGGGAGAGACAAATCAGGGACACGTTGATGAGTTGTATAGTTTTACACCATACAGTCCATACAAACATATATAATGCATTGACAATTGGTTTGATGTGATCTATTGCCGAGATAATAAGAATGTGTGCTGTATTGATAAATTGTATTGTCTAGACATTGCGTCCACTCTGATATTAGATGCCAAGATCTGACATCTGATTGCCAGAGTGATTGCATCACGACAGATTGTATATAGCAAAAGAAGAACACTAGTGACATGCTCATTTGTTGTTTACAATCATAAGTCATCCTAACAAATTGAGACTTGTAGTTTGGTAGGCCTTAAGACAAAGCTCGTGGAATCGACCATTGCTTGATCCATATCATACATTACATTTGGAGGTCGTAATGGATCGATTACAAGCATAGCCCATCAACTACAAACATTGGGACTCAGTGATCGTGCTCCCAAGTACAAGTGTCCTAGACTAGAAATATAACATGAGCCCACTCCCGCTGACTGCCCCCTACGCGGGGCTCCTGTTGCTGCGTGCAGCACTGACCTTGAAGACGATGGGCTGGTTGGGCACACCGCTCACCATGGTCATCACGGCGCCCGTGTCGGCCGCCATAGGCACCATCAGCGGGATGAACGGGTCGTCACCCGGCGCCGGCGGGCTGCAGCAGACGGCGGCGGGACTTACACGTGCTCTAGATTGTGTCTGGACGATGCCAGGAGCTGATTTTGGTTTAGTCTTGTTGGGTCAAAGACATACAGCGAAAGAATGAAACAATGTCGGGACCTATAGTCTCTCTTCATTTCTAGACATACAGTAAACCCGTCGAGAGCATACTCGATTAAAAAAGACACAGTCTCAAGCCTTCATACAGAGTTGTTTAACCGCGAACCTCTTCGAAGAGACCACATTTCTGTTGAGACCAGTTGAAGGCCGTCCTCACGGTGGTCGTTATTGAGAGGTTCTACTGTGGTACAAATATAAATCATGGCTGATTGTTTCCCCCGATGATGGATTGGTGCTGTGTAGATCTACAACGCACGGTTCAAAGATACCCCTGCTGTTGTAGGCCTACAGTTTGTGTTCAGTGTGAAGAATGCAAAGAAACATCATAAGAGTATTGTGGTTTAACTGAGTCCCAATGTTTTGTTTACATCTAGAGATACATACCGACCTATCGTAGTCGGGTCTGTGTGTCTGTAGATTACAACAAATATTGGGAGTCAGTGACGGTGGTACTATATAACGTTTGAGATGAAGAGTGCTCGATTGATAGGATATTATATGTGAATATGTGAAACGCATGTCAGCAAATATCACTCTGAGAGCTGTCCTTTCAAAAATATTCTCGTGAGTAGGTGCAGCATTGTTATCAATATGTTATCAATCGGTATCAATGTTTGATACAGGAAGAGAAGCTATTTGTGGCGTGTGCGCATGTAATCATTCGAAACCCAAGGTCAGAACTATTCACTAGTGATGTTAGGGCCTACATAAGAAAATTCACCAGTATGGTGGCTGCAGCTCACTTATAATATATACCACAAGAGAATCCCCACTTAATGCGAGGGGTTTTGTTACATAATCACGTGTACTAAAGTATTTTTAATCATTTTACCATACGGTTAAGACTTGTCAAGTTTTTGTTGTCTTGACCTTCGAGAGACCTTGCCTTGACCTTATTTTTTTCCCATCTTTTTTCAATCGACAGCTATATAGTCGATCACATTGGCCTATGAAAAAATACCTACCATTTGTGAACTACATCTGAAACTTTTCTATTGAATAAATAGATTGCATATCTTGGCAAAAAAAAAAGCGCCGCAGATGGAGATGCACTACTTTTGTCAAGACCAGTTTACGTTTTTTGTCATGGGTATTTCGGCCAAAACGAAAAAAGTATAATAATGTCCTAGTCTTGTCCTTGTCTTGTCGAAACCATGTCATAACCATGACTATGACTAGTTTTAACCTAGTCTTGCTGGTCTTGACAAGGTTGAAACCTTGTTGCCCTTTCTTGCATTTTTTTTTTTTTCAAAATTAGTATATTTCTTTCTCTTGACCATATTTTGAACATTCACGACTTTTCAAAATCTTGACCTGTTCACTATAATATCCAAATAGTGGAATGGAGTTGGAGTGTGCATGCGTTCATAGTGATTAATAGATCTGTGCGTTTGTTTGGCCTTTTGGTCTCCTGTGTAAAGATGGATAGAGCCTACTTTGTTAATAATCGTATACGTAATGCGCTCATCCCGTACTGTCCCGACAATCGTGACTGTCCTGACCGCACTGACTGTCCTGTCTACGTACTCGTGCCATGTCTGCCCGATGCCCACGAAGAGCAGCGCCTGGTCCATGATGACGCGCTCGTCCGGGATGGCCACGGTGACGTAATGCCACCACACCGGCTGCGAGGAGAAGTCGTCTACAAACAGCAGGCAGTGTGTGCTCACGGGCAGATCCAGGGTTTTGGAAAGGAGGGGGTACACTGTGTGTCTTTGGGTGGGGGGGGGGTAGATCGATGGCGGACATGCCAAAACCCCTATGAAAATAAAGTATTTTGGTGGGGAAAGGGGGCGTCGCTGTGCCCCTCCCCCTGCATGGATCTGCTTATGGTGCTTACACTGTGTTCAGGAAAATCTCTGTTAATTGGTTCGTGCATATTTAACACTTTGTTAGCGTGAATGATTGCTACGTTCAAACTGCAAATACTTGTTGCTTGGACAATGGTGACTTCGTGTACCTATGTTTCTAATCTATGTATAGCAACTTTTAAACAATTCCATATGAAATGCAAGGTTGTATTAGTCGTGGGGTGCAAGGTACATAATCAGCCAAATGCATTATAACCCGTTTTTCACGACTTAATTGAAGTTTCAACTTATAGTTGGACAATCCCAAAGTAACTCCCCTTGGAGCCACACGCGCCTCACCTCCCATCCACGACTGCGACGTGACATTCAGCACGTGCACTGTGACCTTGTCGTCCTCCATAGGGTAGGATGCCAGCAGCTCCCAGCCGTACACATCGTCCAGCTCAGCCACGTAGTCGTCCAGGGGATGACCCCATGTCTGTTGACAGAGACACCACACGGTTACGTTATGAGTGGGGTTTGATGTGAGATCATTTGCACTGTGGTAGTTTCATTCCCACAGACACTTATATTACGAAGCTATCATGACTCATGCGTTTCACAATTGACAGTTTTCCCAGTGCTCCTCACTGCGTATAGTCACAGCAGATTGTATATATCTGCAGTTGGGTGTACGTGTAGATCTAATACGGTTTACGCTGCCAAGCGTGTACAGTCCTTCTAAGTCCATTTATAGTTCAAGGGTTTTGCAAACATACTCAGGATGAGTACAGACACTTGTCTCAATGTGACGGCAGACTTTTAAATTGGACAAGACAGAAACATACAAGTAAAAATATCAGTATTTTACACATATGTTTTTACAACCATTTAGCACAAATATAATGAGTTTTCTCGATTGTTCTAGCTCTGTTTGGAAAATTACGAGGCTCTCACCGAACACAGCAGACTCGCAGCGACCAGTAACGTCCACATGTTTCCACTGACAGGCGGCGGCAGCTGCCGCTATTTCTAGCACCGTATCTCTCGTTATCTTGCCTTTGATTAGATTGTAATCGATTGATGATAATGCACATTATTTGATGTTAAAGGCATAAACAATATGTAATTAAGTAAATATTATGCTCGACGATTTCGTGGTTTGCCGTGAATGTGGCATTGTGAACACACACATACCCACCTGCCTTCAAGGGTTAGAAAACATACATAAGTATATTGAATTTTCGGGTTGTGCGAAACTAAATGAATTATCGGTGGCTTCCAAAAATAACTCATAGGCAGATCCAGGGAGCGCAGGGGGCGTGCGCCCCCCTTTCCCCACCAAAATACTTTATTTTCATAGGTTTTTACACGTCCGCCATCGATCGCACGTACAAAACCCATGAAATCCCTGACGTGCCCTCCCTCCCCTTTCTAAAAACCTGATATGTCATTGCTAACTCCTCGCCAGCCTCAACAGACGGGTCAGCATTTTGGCCATTTCCACACAGTATGTTTGTCGCTAGTACATTTTTGTCTAGCCTCTAATCGCTCTTAATTATATTATATTATTTATAACGTGTATGATCCCATTTTCGATATGAGAAGTTGTCAAAAATCTATCTGATATGAGTAGAGATTCTGAAGATGACCACATCTGGTAGCTAGAAATGTCAACAAAGGCTTATTTTGTGTTGTATACGATTGTCAATGCATAGCAGTCCCAGTGCCCCACCCCACCGACCCCTACCACTTGACACATTAGCCTTCCAACAGGAGCATTAAAGGGGAAAGCGTGTACAAACGTTCTGTAAGAATGTTCCGCACAGTCCATAGCTAACATGCAGTTGTTGCACAAATCTAGGATCACATTGGCCAATGAAAAACGCATACCAATTGTGAACTGCATTTGAAACTTTTCTATTGAATAAATAAATTGCATATGATCATCCCTGGTGTAAATTTCTACAAATGTCTACCATAGATGCCAAGTTGCCGTATTGTTACACTTTCAAAATTAATGACAATCTGGTTGAACATATAGATTTATGTGAAAATAAAGGTAGCAACAAAAACCATGTGAACTCTGAAAGAAGAGAGGGGCTGGTGTTAGTGTACATACATGATAAGTGGATAAAAGATAGTGGGAAAATACATGTTCATTTAAAACTAAGCGGGAATGTTGAAGATGCTACCAAGAACCGGTTTTAGTGCTTTATATATTGCACAGACGAGGAAAAAAACCGATGAAATGTGATTCCCATGGCAGTGTGATAAGAATGCAACAATTGGCATTATCTATCCAGACAAGTCAAACGCTGTATAAGTCTACTTGGTTTTGAATGTACTATGCATGTTGTTCCAACTGTAATCTTTACTATTTTTATAAGAACATGCGAATCTGACTATTCATTACAGTTATCTATAGGGTTTGTTGTTAGATTTAACATAACACATAGTGTTTCTAAATTAAATTTCTGATTTTCAGACTAATTCTTTTATCAATACATTTGTTTAGCCAATTGTATTTTGTTCATTCTATATAATAAAGCGGACACTTTGTACAAACAAGTTTTGGTTAATGAATTGATCCACTGATATTCAGGGCCCATTCCTTTCTATCTTTGAGTTCATTGAAGAAATATTTACTTGTTCTGCAGGTAATATCGTGCGATTCAATAATTGTGGGTATTGCCATGAATCAGAAAAATATTGCAAGTGTGCAGAAATGAAAACATATACAAGTTTTTTCACTATTCCCATATTTATGTGTACGTTATTTGATGATCACGTTTTTGAAGGGCAAAATTGCGCAGAGCATATATGTAGAAATTATGCCCGCAGAGTTCGGCTGTAAGCCAATCCGAATTCAGGATTTAGGGGGGTGGGGGATGTCAAAGAGCGAGTGATATAAATACTTTTATTGGTGCACGTGCGTAATAAAAATGTCCTCTTAAACGGCAGTTTCTATAAACTGAAGGATTTGTTCAGGCTCTTTCAGATTGAAGGTAAATGTCTGCTTTGGTACGTCAACTGGTTATGCACTGTTGTTGCCGTACTGTGGTATGTTTTATTGCTTGCTTTTCAAATGGCTTCTATGCACGTATATGCATAGGATTGTGTCAGCTTATTTCAATAATGTGAAGTAATAAAGTATGTACTAGAGCATAAATCAAGCCTAAAACGGATGCCCTGCCTCCCAGGTCTCTGTGCCTATCATATACCCTTCTATATAATAGTAAATGGTATAGCTTTTGTAAATCATAGTAGTATACACACCACACATACCTTCCTATGATGCTGGGGCCCATGATGGTTCATGCATGGCTGCTTGTGGTTAAATCATTTTACAAGTGGGACACGTTATTATCGTAATGGCTACCTAACCATTCAAAATTGATATAGTCTGACTTTAAAAATAAAACTTTTGTAAATGGTTCATGGGTTTTTGTTGGGCTATGAATCTTGCAAATAGCTGATATCATAGCATTGCCTGGACGGTTCTTTTCGCATACACTTTAAAGTAAAATCATGGAGATGGAATTAGAAGGCATCTCAGTTGATGCATCAGGTGCAAATGTAGCATTTGACATAGGCGGCTCTTTGGTAAAAGTGGCATATGTGGAGACAAAGGTAGGTGTTTGCTAGTTCTATTAAAATCAAGCATTTGAGTTTTATGCTTGTACAAGATAAGCAATAAGTGAGATATAGTTATGAGTGTTAATCATATAAATAGAGAGAACATGGTGCACTTCACATATAGCTGTTGTATATCAGACGAATCTGCCGTGATTTAACAGGTGGGCTTGATGCACACTGCAAATGAGTCTGATAACAAAAGCTACGTGGGAGGTAACTGCGTTCTTTATTTATCAACAGATTTCCCCAAATGGCTGCATTGCTATTGTAAAACATTTCTTAGGTTTTAGTGGTGTCTAACAAACTGAACACGTTGGTTTAAAATCCTTATTTTCTCCCTACACATCGAAGAATCAAGCAACATGGAGCCATCCCTCCGTTATCATTAAAAGATGACGTTTATACACCTTAGCACTAAAACTATTGTAACTATCTCAGGTCTGACACAATAAAAAAAGTTATTGTCATAATAATGTTACAAGCGTATCGTCTAAAATGACATTAATTCACGCAACGATGATCCATTTCCATGAATATTGCTCAATACAATTATCTTTTTAAAGGGGGGATCAAAATGCCTCTACAATCAAACTCAAGAAATTGGAATTCTCTCAGTTCAAAGAATTTATTGAACTTTTTGAAAAACAGCTGCCACCAAAGGAACACCCAAAAGTTAATAAAATGCAACGGGTATTGGTATTTTGAGGCATTGGACGGTCCTTGAAAGTCAACTCAATATAAAGTAAGAGGAAAAATTGCATGTTGAAATATTTAGCAAGTATTA